>OU342642.1:12400000-13600000 GCA_910589605.1 Chrysoteuchia culmella | reverse complement strand
ATGCAACCTGTGTAGGCTGGTGCTTAGAGCGTACCTCAAACTGGGATGCAACCTGTGTAGGCACCTTAGATCCTTCCTATATGCGTGGTAGTCCTCAAGATATGGAGCCGCGGTGGAGCAAGCTCAATTCTTCAAGCGCCACAAATATTCGTCGCTCTCAGTAAGCCACGAATTTGCGGCACTCAAATTCGTGCCCAAAAATCTTGCCCAGCGGCTGAATCTTTGTATTCAGCGGGGCAACGGCGCCAGTTTTCTCGGAGTAATAGTTAGTATTCTTTGGTACTATGCTACGCGGCTGTTATGGCGTTGTTTTGTTTTAGTATAAGAAATTGGTTTGAATCGCATGTTTATAAGTTTATCCATATTTGAATAATTTACCTATTATGAGTTTCTCACAAAAAATGTATAACGAAAAATGCCTTTAAAGTAGTGTGTCTTGCACAAGAAAATAAAAATGCTCATGGTCATATCACAGTGTATATTATGTTATATGGAATGGACGTCAAATATCGTAGGTTATGAAATTTTACCGATAATCTGACGTCCACATCTATAAGTATAAAAATATATTCTAAAAAATGGACGTCAAATATCATTCAGTATGAATGTTTTAGAATATTCGGACTTCCATATAATTATGTGTATTTAAACGTAAGGACACGAAAACAAGTTTAAAATTAAATAATAACATCAGTGTTCTGTATAAACTGAGAAAAAAATCATCAAAATATGCCCTGAGCCCTAAATAAATAATCAACATAAATTAATAGTAAAACACAATAATCGAAAACAACAGTGTACGTCAAATATTAATGGAATTAATGGACGTCAAATAAAACTTGGTGTGAATATTTATGGTATTTTTACGTCCGTATAAGGGTAAATACTCCGTTCTTTGTCCATGTCATGAAGATGTCATGTACACTAACCAACTTTAGCAGGTTTATTTACCGGAGTTACTACTTTTAAGAATAAAAGTAAGGTAGGTACAATCAAACATAAGCGTGAAAAGTTCTTAATCTGCATAGGTCGCAATACGGACGCCAAATAACGCATGAAGTATTTTTTTAGTAATACAGCATCCTTTTTTAAAATAAATAATACCTAATAATTTTAATTCGACTAATAACTACAAAACACCAACGAATTTCACGATCTGCTATTGAGGCATATGAACGATATTGGTCTCGATAGTCAAGATATCAGAATAATAAGGAATTTGTACGAGAACCAAAAAGAGTGGGCCTCTCCGGTCACACAAGACATCCAAATAGGTCATGGTGTCAGGCAGGGTTACATCTTGTCTCCTGCCTCTTCAATATTTACTCCGAGGCAGTAATGCTCGAAGCTTTAGAGGGTTAAGGACTGGATATAAAAGTAAACGGCAGAGTTATCAATAATTTGCGCTGACGACAGTGCTGAGTTGATTGCCTCTTCGGAACGTGCCCCAAGTGATTTTGCATATTTGCGTAGAGGCGGGTCACACAATCAACATCTCCAGGACAAAATTCATGGTTGTGTCTCGAACCCCTGTCTTAAATCCAAGAAAATCAGTGCCGGGTTAACATCTAGAGCGAGTCCAGCAGTACATTTACCTCGGCGCTTGGGTTAATGAATCATGAAATAAAAAAACTTTTACGGATATCAAACGCGCTATATTTCCACGAACTAAGTTGTAATTGTCCGTATTTTACGGGATGACTCCCTGGTCATCCCGTGACCACGGCAGCTGTAAAGGTGCCGAAACGTCGGGAAAATCAAAAAACCCCTAAAAAACCTAAAAATACGGACAATTACAACTTAGTTCGTGGAAATATAGCGCGTTTGATATCCGTAAAAGTTGATTTATTTCAATGAACAGTGCGCGCCAAAACATAAGATGTACGTATCAGATCATGAAATTATGTCCCGGGTCGAAATTGCTTGAGCTGCCTTCATCAACGTGAAAAAAGTAATACGCTGCCGACACATCAACATCCAGCTCAGAGTACGAATCCTCCTGTGCTATATCTGGCCAGCAATGGTTCTATTCGGTTGCGAAGCGTGGACGATTAAGGAGGATGTTAGTAAACTTCTCGAAGCTTTCGAGATGTTATTACCGTCGCATGATGCGTATAAATTCGACTCAAAAAGTCAACAACATAAAGTACTCCATCGTGTCACAATGTCGCGGGAATGTTTTGCGACACGACCGATATCAGATGCTTCAACTTATTAAGTTGGGTTTTTTAGACGGCAGAAGACGTGCTGGTAGAAGTAAATAGTCATGGCTGAGAAACATAGGGGACTGGACAGCAATAATCAAAAGCGGAAGAACTATTTATCTATTAATCCACGGGCAGCTTAAGCTGCCGAGGTCGAATACCGTCAAGTGTGTACCCAAATAAGGATGTAAGTAATTAGATGGTGATCAGCAGGGCTATCGTGTAAAAAATATGGATATGGGCATGGGCTTCATTTGACAGTTAAATGACCATATATGGTAATTTTATGAGCTTCAACTATCAAATGAAGCCCTTATCCATACCCAGATTTTTTATGCGATAGCCCCCCTGGATCCACAAAGGTAAATTCATCAAATCTGAACCGAACATCGGTATCTAAAGAACAATGGAAAATCGTGCCTCTTAATCCGGGGCTTGAAATGGTACTAGGCTTGGACGAATTAACCACTGGACACGAAACCCGAGAAGAATGTATGAAATCACGATCAACCAATTCTTGCGGGGGTGAGGGGCGATTACTAATATCAAATAATGACAGTAGTGCTTGAAGTAATCGATAATTTTTTTATCGATAAGTAAGGAGTGAATGAATGAACCTATTGAGTTTAATAAATCATGTGTGTTTTAAAGAAATTAGTAAGTTAATTGTTTATTTCGTGGAAAAATAAAAAGCACGATAAGTAAAGAGTGAATGAATGAACCTATTGAGTTTAATAAATCATGTGTGTTTTAAAGAAATTAGTAAGTAAATTGTTTATTTCGTAGAAAAACAAAAAGCACCTAATAATTTGAAAATCTCATTAAAAAAAATCCCTCAAATTCATAAAAACTATAAAATATGGTTTCCAAAGCGTTTGTGTTTGGGTTTTTTTTTGTGAAAAATGGGTAGATACATGCAACCTGATACTAAGTACTGATAAGGCTTAAGATGGAAGCCCGACTCTCCCGGAATCTCGGAACTGGCTATCTTACCTCTAACTACCGGAACGGACTTAGATAAGAAGGTAGTCGCTAGCTAGGTGGGTTTACAAATTACTTACTAACACTTTTTAAGTGAGTAAAAAACATTAATATTTGGTTTATTAATAATATAATTCATTATTTACATTAACTTCTTCTGCAATCACTCGAGCTTTTTTATATAAAACAAAATATGGGTAATCTCGAGCTGTGATATCTCGTAAGCCAACAATCAAGTATACTAAAACTTACTGAAAATAACCATCGACATTATAGGATTGTCAAAGATCGTTGAGACTAAAACATTTTAATTTCAACTCTAGTATCCATTTAAGATTTTTTTTTCAACATTTAAGAAATATGCATATTTGTAAGAAAAAATATAAACTTGTTTTCACTTTATTAAAGATCTCAAAATTTACGCCACCGTACAAAATTAGCACAACCTAAACCTAAATTAGAAATAGTAGACTAGAGTATGGTCTAGCATACGCTATGACAGTTTTAAACAACAAACTCCCAGAAGTTATCAACAAAACATCGCATATAAATTACCTATATTTAAGAAAAAGCCAAGGCAGTATCTTTCTAGCAACTACTAGCTGAAATACTAATTGCAAGATATTTCAACCAATAGTTTATTGTAGTTTTAAGATTATTTTACTTGAATATAATAAAACGACATTAAAATTAAAACAATTAAAGATTAAAAAATAGTATAATATAGCTTACGTACATACATTATATAATATAAATATAATTAATTTTATTCTTGCTGTGACCTAACAAGGTCTATGTTGGAAACAAATAATAAATGTAACCACCAGTTATGATAAATTTTAACAAGAAGAATATTGGAACAAATTAACTCGGCCACAAGTGAATTTTCAGATGGGACTTGAACCCACGACCTTTGGGAATCCGGCCCACTGCTCTAACCAATAAGATACCGAGACTTGCGGACCACTGTCGAAATTCTCCGATACTTTTATATTTTTAATACGCTGTAAGAATATCCTTCCTTGCATTCGAAAGAGAAAAAAAACAAATGTTTAACGATCAATTATGATGCAACAGCTAATAATTTATGATTTTTGAATTTTTGCTTTGTCAATACTATTTTTATACTTATGATAAATTTTAAATGTTAATGTACAACACACTATTATAATTTACAACATAAGTCTAATACTAAAAAACAATACCGTGAGTGATTGATAGGCAACGCACAGCCCAAACGGATAAACCAATTAAACTGAAATTTTGCATACAGGTTCTTTTAACGATATTGGCGAGCACTAAGGAAGGATTTTTGATATTACCACGGGAACGGGAACCATGCGGGTGAAATAAACAACTTTTTTTTAAAGTTTGAAGCTATATTTAAAATATAACGAGCTCAAAGTTCGTAGGGTTGCGTCGTTTAATTACAGAGTTCCTTTAGTTATCTTCTGGCTCCATCATCAGGCCTTAGATGTTATCTAAGACCTGAGTCCTCGTCCATGTTATCTCCCTGCGTACCGCTTCCACCCAATTTCTTCTTGTTAGGGCTTCAACTGTAAATCTGAAATTAATTTGAATAGTTCCTACATTAAAATAGGATTCGTTCGTTCATTTACATATATCGATATGATTATCGATATGTTCAAGCCCTATACGACATAAAAATGACAATTGATTGAATGAATGATACATATAACCCAACCAAATTACTTATGCAATATCTTTGAAGAATTTACATGTACAATGATTACTTTTTGAAATGACGTATTACATTTTGTTTACATTCCAAATTTTATTTATTTTACGAAAAATTGCTACTCTAATAGATTGAAATTATACTTACGCGTGAAAAGAAAAATGTTTTGATTGTCCGGTATGTTTTTTGCAAATTAACTCAGCGTATTTACCCATTTTTGAGATAATGTTCCACTTCGAGATCTCGCGTCATACTGACAACGCCATATTGCTTACTGTGTCTAAAAGGCAGGGTAAGTGACAGAGGGGTAAAGGCGAACGCGGTCCTCGTTACGCGTCCAGCCAGCGTAGCATGCGCACCGCGACTCGCTGTCGACGCTTATCTCGCGATGTCTGTCCCGCTCATATCAGTACGGTGTAAGTGGGACAGACAATACGCTCGCGCGAGAAAAGTGTCGAGAGAGTTTTGTCGAGGTGCTTATGCTACGCATGCTGTGGTTAATTCGTCCAAGGTACTAGGTGATAGGTGACAATCCGATAATTTAACAATTATGCGTTTTATAAAATTTTACACAGACAAGACTTTCAATAGTGGAAAATTAACTAACCTATTAGAAAAAATCGACTCTACAAAAAAGTTGATCTCAGGCGGGACTTGACATCGCTTTGGAAATCCGGTAAAGTTCGGTCGGTAGCTCAATTGGGTGAGCAGTGGACCGGATTTCAAAGTTCTAGTCCTACGTCCCAAGATTTGTGCTAGTATTTATTTATTTAAAAAAATCATAATATAGCATGGTAATTTGGTTAATGATAAATGTAACAATCCTAAATGACTACTAATCATACCTACAATTCCTATCATTAATATGAATTCTTGATATGCCCTTTTATTTTATATTTTTTCTAAATTATATGTACTTGGTGCAATGAGCAAGTATAAACAAACCTATGGGTAGTAGCCCCACTTTTTTCATGACTGTTCAAACCCGGCCACGTTGCGCCTAGACAGTCTAGCGGTGGTACCAGATAAAGTAGAGTTACCAAAACGGTAGCAATGGCATCCCAGTCCAGAAACGAAATTAATTTAAAGCACAAGTTGTGCTTCTAGAGTTGCAGCCGGGAAAAAATCCGAATCATTCTCTTAGAATACTTCCGAAATATTCTGAAGTATTACGAAACATTCGGAATACTTCGATATTGCAAAAATACCCAAGGAAGTAACGATAAAAAAGGAGCAATCGGTCAAAACAGCAGCAGAAAGCAGTTGACACTTATTTTTAAATACCTACCTAGGTAGCAAGAAAAAAAAATCATTCTCTGATTATAGTAAAAGTACCTATGGATAGATATACCTACCTTACTATCTAGGTACCTCTTAAACACAATAAAATGTCTGTGGAAGTTTTAAGTATTGAAGTATGTACACACGGGCGGCGGCACATCAGACTATACATGACCTTGAGACCGCCTTTATGCATTACGTAATAAATAGATGTGCTGTCGAGTGTACCTACCTACTTAAAGAGCTTATTACACCTTACTGAATTTAGTCGTCTAAAAGGAATTAGCATCTAAATTCAGTCAAATGTAATAATAGCATTTAGCAAGTTAGAATTCTAAAAAGTAAGCTAATTAGAAGGAAGTACGGTGATGGACTGCTGAATGCTAGTTAGCAACCTAATTAGTCTTAGGTACTTATTTTATAAATAATTACATCCAAATTGAGTAAGTACTTAGGCAAATAGGTATCTAGTCTCAAATAAACTCCATATTTTGTGATGAAGCCGTCAAAAAAACGATTTTTGGAGCGCTTACATTGCCAATGCTGGCTGAACCTAGGTACCTAGCTTAGGTACATAAAAATAATGTAGTACGGAAATGTTACCTATCATAAAAAGGCCTACAAAAAGTCCGCGACAACTTATTATATCTATCTCCTAAGGTTGACTCACAGTAACCATTTTTATCTTTAAGTACTTAATTAATTTATTAATATTTCTTTACTTGCAAAGCTAATTTCACCTTATCAGTATTAATCCGTATCCAAATAACTATACCTTGGCCATTTAATGTAGATCAAAACTGTCCTTTACCTTACCTAATAAAGTAATAACTAGTATAAAAAATAATATTAAAGTTATGCTAACAGTACCTACTTCCCTACTTTTGTTGTTAATTTGGCTTACAGGTAAGTAATAAAATAAACATTCAAATACTTACGCTAAATAACACAATTCACCATCAGTCCATCACTGAGCACATAAGAAGCACTTCCACGTTTCCACTATTTGAATCGAACTACCTAATCCCTCAATTTTCCTCCGACCGGTAATTATTCCGAAACATTATGAATCTTATGGTAAATTTTAAATAGAAAAATATTGGAAAAAATTAACTCGGCCACAAGTGTTGCCAAAAGCATCGGCCAAAGCATTGGACCGGATTTCCAAAGGTCGCTGGTTCGATTCCAGCCTGAGAATTCACTTGTGGCCGAGTTAATTTTTTCCAATATTTTTCTATTTAAAATTTACCATAAGTATAAAAATAGCATTGAAAAATGCAAAAATTACAAAATCATAAATTATGAATCTTTCTCGGCGGGGACAGAGAGGGGGCGAAAACTTCTCCGGCGGGACCCCCGCCACTCCCCGCCGCCGCGCCGCGCCGCCCGCCCCGCCCGCTACTAGCTAGAATAGAATGTTGTTCTGTGGCGTCGCCGCCGGCGGCGCCGGCGCGCCGCGCATGTGTTTTTCGTTCGTTCGTCCATCTCGTATCGGGCGGGGCGGGCGGCACTCGGGCATACGATATTTGCTAGCAACATTATAGATAAAAAAATGCCAATATTTATGATTAAATTTATTTTGAAAAATTCTAATTGAAAGAAACTTTCTGAGAATTTCAGAAGTTTTGCAACTCTAAGCACAACCAAGTTTTAACAACGTATTTGCACGGAACGGCAACATCGCATCTCCAAATTTTGTGCGGAAGTCAAATACGGCCATGAATGAAAGTAATCACAAATTGACAGCAGCGCTATTAGTTTTGCGACGAAAATTAGCGGAACTATGAAAATATTCAGTACAGCAAGATTGGAACAAAAATGGCGTCCAATTTTTTTTTCATATTTTGACATTTCTATGATCAGCATGACAATTTACGAACGTTGCGCTCAGTCTCCTATTTAACGTCCGTATATTGGACGTCGAAAGCAGGTGGACGCCACATTATATGCAAAAATGGCCATAGTGGACGTACAATAAGTACTATACAAACTACTATACAATATTTAATTTTAGTTAATCAAATACATTAAAGTACAATGGACAAATGCAGCAAAGTAGAAAAATCGGGACAAAGGAGCCTATGTGTTAGTCTACTACTTGAAGTAGGTACCTGCAAGTTTTTGTGTGAAAGAGGAACAACAAACAATAAACAAACACAAACTGACATACCTAATTTCGCATTTATAATAGTGTCCGTTTCGACTGCTCGGCCACAGTGTCCCAGAAAAAAAACGACTACGTCAACATTACGAAGTAATTTGTAGAAAACTAATAAAGAAAACCGCAAATTTGCAGAACCGATATTCAGAAAGTTATAAGGGCTTAACCATGGCCGCGCAGTCGAAACGTGGAGAACTGCGCGGCCACGGAGATCTCAGATACGGGAGCTACATAGACATCTCATTCTTTTTGCTAATCACTGATATGATTTCGCAGAAATTGTAGAAAGTCTTAATAGAGCCTTAAAGTATGTACTTTACGAGCTATAGTTATTTAAAGTCGTGGCCGCGCAGTTGAAACGGTGACAGCCGAGCGAACATAGGGATCTCAGAAACGGAGCTTCTCAGAGGTCCCATTCTTTTTGCTAATCAGAGATACGATTTCGCAGAATTTATAGAAACTTATAGTAAAGCCCTAAAGTTTGTAGTTCACGACCTGTAGATCTTAAAAGCCATGGCCGCGCAGTCGAAACGGTTAGAACCGCGCGCCCACTCAGATCTTAGAAACGGAGCGTCGTAGAGGTTCCATTCTTTTTGCTAATCGCTGATACGAATGTTGATAGTATATAAATGGCTGGCATAAGGACCTGCATGATATTTAAATAAACCCCTGCGTGTTTCATGAAAACGCCTATAATTTTTGAATAGTTATTTCATGATTCAGATATTGCTAAGCTACTGAGTGCTTACTTTTGCAACTACTATAGGTACGTGCCTCGTACCTAAGATCTTTAAATCTTAATTAAATTAGATATGATTAAATATTCCGACGAAGCGTCGAAACGTTTTGTGAGAAAAATTACCTGTAAAGCTAGAAGTAGGGTGACCATGATTTGTATTGCGTCAAACAGACATTTCCAAAGACGTCGCCATTTTAATCACGTAGATATTACTTATCATAATGAGGTATACGTTGGTTAGTTGGATGAGGAAAGTATAAGTACAGATACGAAAATATTTATACCGTTTTCGTATACATACTAACAATAACATATTGACAAAGAAAACACTTATTTAATATTTAAAAGAAAGTATTTTTGCGATATTTTTTTTTTCACACGCATATTCCAATTATCAATTTCTGACACATTATGTTAAACATCATATACGGAAAAAAACATTAAAATTATAAAACTGATTCACTGGGGTTTTTAGCGGAATGGTATCATTTTTTACATAAAATTACTGTATAAACAACTAAACTTCACCCGCGACTTCATCCGAGTGGTTTTGGTTTACCATGGAATTTTCGTTTCTCGTGGAAATTTCGTTTCCCGCGGGACTTTCGGGGTAAAATTTCACTCTTTAGCCCATAAACTATCTCTATACTAAAACCATGTCGATCTGTGACTGCGGTCCAACGTGAAGATTATTATAAATTATTCAGTAGAATTTGACAGGTGCCAATGTCACTTTGTAAAAATAATCTTGCTTTAAACTGTTTGTCGTACTGATTTGCGCAGATCCAGTGCCAGTTACTGAACTGGCACTGGATCCATTCGATTCGATATTATCATTATAGATACAATAAAATTCAACATTATTTTACAAAGTGACATTGACATCCTGTCAAATCAATCTACTAAGTAAAAATTCGACTTTAAATCATTGCGGTTAGACCCCACGCAGAACTGAAAGTGGCAACATTCTGATGTTTTGAGTTCCAAAACTACTTTTATGATTAAATCAAAATAATTTCAAACTAATGTTTAAAAAATAAGTGTTAAAGAGACCCAACAGGTGGCGTTGGTTTTGCAAAAGGAATGGATAGCGTTCAGTTTGTTGAGGAGGTATTAGATTAAGTACCTAATTATATTCACAGAGGTTTACTAAGAATCTACGCGACACGAAATGTTAATAACCAGCACTAAATTATATACTTAAGTCGGTATGTTAAGTACTTTTTTGAGCCGGTATCTGAAAAAACCGTACAAAAGCGTAAAATTTTACGTGTTTGGCACGGGCAACCAAAACAAAAATCCAAAAAAGTTGAATATACATTTTTATTCTTCTGAATATTTTACAGGGGATATGTTAAGCTTCAAGAAAATGGATGATGACATTCTGTCACCTTTGGGCAACTCGAGTCGATATCGCGTGGTTTTAGTTCCCATGGGAATGTTTCCATCTTTTTATAATACCGGTTTCAGAGATGAAGTGAAAGGTGAATTGACACTGCAACGCGAATAAATTTCCTTCGCTGTTTCAGATTGCTTTGAGTGGCTTCACTCCTTCGTCGTTCTAAAGTTTAGACACCATAAAAAATATATGTAACTATATAAAAAGCTTGATGAGTTTTTCAATGTTGCGTGTGCACGTGGGTGGGAGCCGCCTCGCTGCTAAAATACCACGCGAGCACATGAATAAATGTTCCGACCAGAGGACAAGCTTGTTCCGCGCAAAAATGCCTCGGTTTTATATTTTTTATTAGTCTAAGTATTATGTAGGGACGTATACGTATTTTTACCAGAGCTGACGTGAGAAATGAGGATATAGTACTTACCAACACTACACAGCACCGCAACCACAAAAAGTATCGATGCGAACGCATTCTGAAATCAGATTAAGTGCTTGCTATTGAAATTCACCTTTCACTTCATCTCTGATACCAATGCTAAAAAGAAACAAAGTATACAAACTTATGACGTTGCATACTTAATTAGTTGGAAATGTCTGTTTGAGGCAATACAAATCATGGTCACCCTACTTCTAGCTTTACAGGTAATTTTTCTCACAAAACGTTTCGACGCCTTCGTCGGAATATTTAATCAATTACATGACGCAATATCTAATTTAATTGAGATTTAAAGATCTTAGGTACGAGGCACGAACCTATAGTAGTTGCAAAAGTAAGTACCTACTCAGTACCTTAGCAATATCTGAATCATGAAATAACTATTCAAAAATTATAGGCGTTTTCATGAAACACGCAGGGGTTTATTTAAATATCATGCAGGTCCTTATGCCAGCCATTTATATACTATCAACATTCGTATCAGTGATTAGCAAAAAGAATGGAACCTCTACGACGCTCCGTTTCTAAGATCTGAGTGGGCGCGCGGTTCTAACCGTTTCGACTGCGCGGCCATGGCTTTTAAGATCTACAGGTCGTGAACTACAAACTTTAGGGCTTTACTCTAACTTTCTATAAATTCTGCGAAATCGTATCTCTGATTAGCAAAAAGAATGGGACCTCTGAGAAGCTCCGTTTCTGAGATCCCTATGTTCGCTCGGCTGTCACCGTTTCAACTGCGCGGCCACGACTTTAAAGAACTATAGCTCGTAAAGTACATACTTTAAGGTTCTATTAAGACTTTCTACAATTTCTGCGAAATCATATCAGTGATTAGCAAAAAGAATGAGATGTCTATGTAGCTCCCGTATCTGAGATCTCCGTGGCCGCGCAGTTCACCACGTTTCGACTGCGCGGCCATGGTTAAGCCCTTATAACTTTCTGAATATCGGTTCTGCAAATTTGCAGTTTTCTTTATTAGTTTTCTACAAATTACTTCGTAATGTTGACGTAGTCGTTTTTTTTCTGGGACACTGTGGCCGAGCAGTCGAAACGGACACTTATAATATTAGTAGGATTGTACGATCGATACTTACAAATAAATATTAGATAATATAATTATTGTGATCAAATATCTTTATCATTCATTTTAAAACGTTATTATTCAACGAAAATAATGATTTATGTACCTTTCTTCGTCAGTAGATAAATGAAAAAAAAGAAAGATCCTTGTTTCTCCTCTTGCTCGATGTACATCCAGGGGCGGTTCAAGTATTACGTAAGCACTACAGAGGATCTAGGTAGTGATTACGTCAGCAGTAATTTACTTTTTTACAAATATTGCAACCCACACTTTGTCTATGCAGAAAACGAAATGCATTTTCGGGGATTACAGTCCTCTATTCCAAACCTATTCCTTATTTCTAGACTTATAACTGCTCATAAATCAATCAATTGTACCAATGTTAACGTAAGCGTGGGGGGAGGGGTAAGAGCTTTGCTTACTTTTGCTGACGAGAGGGAGGGGTGGGTTAATAATTGCAAAAAAAATCTGCTTACGTAATACTTGAACGGCCCCTAGGTACCGCACATGAATTTCCAGAAACAGAAACCATTGTCAATATGAACCTATGAAATAATTCGTCGAAATAATCGTCGTTCTAGCTTAAACGTCTCGGAATATATCAGTATAAAGTAAGCAAGCCTACCTGATGAATGAATTTGGTCGCGAATCATTTTGTTGAGGAGTTATTTTAAAACTATCATATTTCCTAAGATATGCATTAAAATTCAATTATGTAAAGGACAATTTTGTTCAAAATTAAATACTTGTGATGATTAACGTATTTATTTAGATAAGGATTAATATCATGTTTATGAAAACAGCTTCTCAAATAATACATTAGTTTAGAACAAATTTTATTATCTTAAAAATGGTTATAGTGAGTTAACCATAAAACATAGACATAATATGTCTATATTATGTATACAGCATATTATAGGGAAATATATAGACTGTGATATTATGCTGTCGCGGACTTTTTTTTAGAACTTTTGATGGGGAACAATTTCGTCATACATGATTTTTACGTAACTAACCGTTTACACACCGTCCGCAACGGAAGCTCCCAAAAGTAATATTTTATCCCCGTTTTTGCAACGCTTTACATTAATGCTCTGCTCTTATTAATCGTAGCTTGATATTAAATATCTTTTACATCTGTCATGTTCGGTAAGTAGGTTGCTGTAGTGATTACTTGCTCAGTGGTTATTGCCTCCAAATGAGACTTGTAGGTGACTAATTAGCGCTCTAGGGTAATAATGTAGCTAGGGCGGTAAGAAATTTAAAAAAACTTCTTTCTTTCAAAAAGTTCGTGTACATCTAACATCATACTGGCAATAGACATCATGCATTCAGCCCAATGACCAAAGAGGTCGCTGTGCTATCAGTCATCAATTTTAAATATCGAACGGCGAAGCTCAATTACGATCTTGAAAAAAAGAATTAAAAAGTTCTTTACTTGAATCTTTTTAATGAAAAAAGGCGGGAATAGAAAACTTTTACTTTAAATATTGTTTGTTTTTGGGATTGTTCTCATTTCACTATAAATTTCAACAAATAAAATGTTTTATTCTTGTAATGCCGGTTTTTTTCTACTTACCTCACAATCGAGATGTAAAGCAGAATAGTTAGCTCGGGTGTAAGCATCAATTGCACCCTCGAACTATAGGCGCCATTGCTGCGCTCGTGCGCCTAAATATCTCGGGCTGCAATTGATGCCTTACAGCCCTTGGTTACTAATCTACTTAAATGGACTATCCAGCACAAAAATATTTTTTCAATTGGAATTAGTAGTTCCGGAGATAAGCGTGCTCAAACAATCAAACTCGTCGGCATTTTAATATTCCTACTAAATATTACGAACCTTATCATTTATGACTAGCGACCGCTCTCGGTTTCACTCGCCGCGTGGTTGCCGTTACCGTGGGAATATCAGGATAATTATAAATATTTGCATACAATGTGGTTTTCTGATGTATAAGCTACATTGCTGTAAACTTTCATCTTAATCATTTCAGTAGTTTTTGAGTGAAAGAGTAACGAACATTCATCCATCCAAATATCCTCACAAACTTTCAAACTTATAATATTCGGTAGCAGGATATGATAAGTGCAAAGTTACTAGTTAGATCTACAGTGCCTACTACGCTGGAAAACCAATGCACGCCCCCTGCGTACGCGCCACTCGGCTGGCGGCAAGCCTACTGAATTCGGACACTCCAATGTCCGCCGGCCGGTAGGCAATTATCGCGCGTAAGAATATGGAATGAACTTGGCCGCCCTGCATCCCATAGGCGAGCCGAGCAGAATAAAATTTCAAAAAGTCGCCTGCTATACATTTACTATAAAAATTGCGTCCAGCGACGCGCCCGCCCGAATCGAATCGATCATGCTCATTGCCCGCGGGCCAACCTACAGGAATTGCGAAATCGACTCTGCTGTAGTGTAGTCCAGTAGCCAAACTAGATCGTCAAATTTCAAGTTGGATTAAGTTTTTTTTTACTTCAGAATATCTACAAGGACATGAGCTTCAAGAAAATGGATAATGACGGAAACGTAGGCCTACGTAAGGCCGGGCGGCGGCGTTTTATTCTGTGCTGCATCTTTAGGGTTGGCTACATCTATTCTTGCATCTATTATCGCCCTATTCTTTTCTGTCGCTCAGAGCCGTCAGTCTATCTCGCTCTAGCAAATGGCGGTTCTGAGCGACAGAAAAGGATAGGGCGACGGAAAAGGCGATAGCGTGCTGATAAATGTGGTCGATCCCTTAGATATTCATTAACTTTTATTTACCTGACGCATCAAACATCTAGGTCAAACTGTTAACTCAATAATAGTTATTTGTTATGCAAGGCTGGAAAGTTGGTTATTTAGCGGCGAGTTACCTCTATTGAAAGCCGAGCAAGTGAAGGATTGAACCACGAGCGTAACGAGTGGTTCAAAGATTGAATCCTGAGCGAGGCGAGGATTTCAAAGGTACAAGACGCTAAAAACTTTTTTGCCGAGCGCAACACACAATTTTTCACCTCACAACAGCGAGGAACATTTTATGGTTGTTTCCGCGGTCAACTTTCGGTAAAAAAATCTTTAAACATAAACTTTAATCTAAATATAACTTATTCTCGTTGTTTTAATGATATAAAAAACTAAAATAATAAAAAAAGGAGTATATAGTTAATTCAGTGTTAATTAAAGTAGGAATATATTGTTACTTATAAATAACAATAAAAACGATTCCGTAAATGTTGACATTGGAATGAGGTACTTATGTCACGTTCCGAAATCCAATCATAGGTTGTGAAATCTCACCCAGCCTAATATAAAATACCCAGCCTATTATAACAAATAGTTTAATCTTATTGTTATTGTTTTTATGATTCAATGAACTAAAATATAATAAAACCAAAACGGAGTATTATAATTAATTTAAAGCGATTTAAAATAAGAATAAAATGTAACAAAAAGTTCAATAGTGCGATTTGGAACGCATTATGACATATTTTTAGGTATTAAATTAAAAAAGTACTTTGCCTCGCTAGGCCGCAACAAACGATTTTCTATGCAGAAGCTGATTGACAAAACCTCCTTTTCAGAGCGTGTGAGGTGAAAATATATTTTACCATAGATTTTATTAGTATCCTCTAATGATTATATTGGAGCATATTTCACATATTATATCCATATTATGATAAAGGAATAAGTACCGAAAAAAATAATTATAAATATAATGACCTCTAATTTAGGATGTTTATTTAGTAATATATAATAAATAAAAAATTATCGATTCCCGTCTGAGAATTCACTTGTGGCCGAGTTAATTTTTTCCAATATTTTTCTATTTAAAATTTACCATAAAAAAAAAATATAACTTAATCTCTCTGCTTTTACCTGCACAATTCAAATACTTATTCAGTATCCTAAAACCGCAGACGCGAAAGCTGTCTGCAACAGTCGTCACAGTAACTTGGACTAGTTTATGTGTCAAGACCACAAGTTGTTTACGCCTCTAATTATATAATTTTTCTTCGATCAATTTAAGATACTCGGAAGTAAGTAATTCTAAGTAATAATTCTTAATACCAAAATTGCCTTTACCCTTTATACGAAATCTTGAATTCATTGTATGCCATTATTCATCATTTGTTTGTCCTTATTTGAATCATTTTTTGTATCACTATCGTAATCACGATTATTGAGTTCTGGCACATTTTTTGTTTCACTGCGGGTATGATCGTTCCGCACAATCCCATTATTCGCGTACGGCAAATAGAACTTGGGCTTTGTGAATCCAAAATTGTTGCTTTTTACCTCTTGTTGGTAAACTTTTTCTCTGCTTCGTTGCTTATTTTCGTATGCTTCTTGAGTATTGGGTTGCGATGACGGCGGAATACAATTTGTGCGTTCGGGTTCTGACTCTTGAACGCTTGTGTTGTTCTGTGCTTGGACAATGACAACTTGTTTGAACTGAGGTTGTTTCGTATCATTTCTTGCATTGTTGCCGGGATGTTGGAAAACGCTGGAACTTTTGAATGTCGAACTTTGAACTGTCGAAGCTGTTCGAGGTTCGGATGTCTGACTGCATAAGAAATTAGATTGATTTATATTCGTTATTATGAATGTCGGACTAGGCGACGATTGCATTACATTCGGTCTTTGCAACGTATGCGGATTAAGTATAGCTGCAACAACGAAATAATAACAATTTAACTTTACAGATAAAGCTAAAAAGGAGGCATCGGGATATCAAACTTTAATTTTGTTATTCTGACGTTGACAATCGAAGTTTACATTACAACGACGGATTGATTCATGGTGTCCTAGTGAGCAACCATATTCTAGTGGTGAATTGTAAATTAGTTTGATGAATAGAATATGTCGTCATCGTTAGTTTAAGCAATAAATATTCCCCAATAATGTTTTTAAGGATTGTGAAACTTAAAAACATTATTTATAGATAGTTTTTTTTAGCTTGAATAGAATAAGTATAGAATTGAAAAGTTAATTACCTTGTGGCTTGAATTTGGCGAGCTGCGCGTACACCTGCTTGATGCGCTCGATGTTGATCTGCGAGGCCTTGGCGTGGTCGACCATGGGCATCGGGTAGTGGCGGCCGACGATGCAGCGCGCCGACTGCTGCACCGACTCCGGCGCCACCCACGGCTCGTGGATGTACCGGGTTGGCATGTTCTTCAGGGCGGGGATGTATCGCCTGGTGATTGCAAACTAAGTGTTACTGTGGACAGCGGGTCTCACTCCGCGCTTTACCCGCGTAAACACCAAGATTTGTTAGCATCTTTTTTCACCAACACGTGTTGACAAATTTTATTCGGTGGAGACTAATATACACTGAAATCGTTCGCAACTTTTGTTACCAACGGGGCGGAACTTTTCGCATAATGTCGATTGTCCCACGTTCGTTTGTCATACAGCACTTGGCATAATCATCAAATAACATAACACTAATGTCACATATTTTTTCTTTCGCATAACTTTTAAGTAGCATAACTGTCTAAAAGCATAATAAATTAAATCCCTATTTCATTTGGCATAATATTAGACAGTCCTAAAATCCCTTAGCATAATTTTATTTGCCATAACTATAGAAAAACCTAATTTTATTTGGCATATTATAGGTAGTCCTAAAATTTTTCACCATAAAAATGGTCAAATATTTTTCCATTTTTATGGTACATAACAATTTCTATTATAGTTTTGCACACTACTCAGTGACAGAAACGAATCGCCTAAAAACCGACTTCACGCAGTCTTGTATGCCCTACCCCTAGAGTGTAATTTAAGCCCGCGTAGGCGCGGAGGGGCGAGGTGGCCCGCGAGCCGAGGAGCAGGTGGTTTGATAGGCCGCCGCCGCGGCTGAGGCTGGCCGGCGAAACCTGTCAGCAAGCCGAAGCTGCGGTGGTGGCCGAAAACCATATGCGACGATAAGTTCGCGTGAGACCGCCAGAGCCCCGCAGCGCCGAAGCCGTGACTGAAACCATGCATGCTGCATACAGTTGTCTTTATAATTCGTACAGCAATTATACTTTTAAAAAATATTTGTAATTCTATTATTCCTTGTGATTATTATGCTATACATTCATTATGCTTTAAACAAAATATGCATTAAGATATTATTCGTTGTGATCATTATGCTTTACATAAGTTATGCTATAAAAAAATCTGCTTAAAGCTAGAATAGCTTTTCCAAATTTATGCCTTTTAATACTTTGACAAACAATTTTAGCCTACACTATATTAGGACTTTTATAATTATGCGTCGCGATAATATGCAACGTGATGTTTATTGGAATTAAAATTATGGAACATGATAATAATATTATGACAATAAACGTTATGCTTAAAATTACGGAGCCGTTACCAACACTTATTGTAAACAGTTTACAACATTCAATGGAGGCTTTAGACTCGTATTAGCTCGCGGCCTACTCAGATCAGAAGGCAATCACACGAAGAAATCAGTAGAGTTGTCGTCAATTGGTAGTGCCGTGCCAGAAATACCCCCTGGTTAAGCCGCGTCTGCTACGACACTGTTTTGTGTTTTCTTACACCTATACAAACATCTAACCAAATATGGGCGTGGCCTTACTGTATTGTTAGCAAAAAACATAGTTTTTTTTTATCGAGATATAACTAAATATATTCACTTACCTAATGAAATCACCATTAGGGTCAGTTTTCCTCCCAAACCGTACAGGGCAATAACAGTGGAAAAATTGTTGAAAAAACGAAGAACAAGACAACCACATCCACATGCCCGCATTCACTGACCAATCCGCGTCTAACAGGAGTTCATCGAATACCTGAAAACAACCAGGACAAGAGAGTGAGATTTCAATACTTCTAATATTGAAATGTAGGTAGCTAACGAGTATCTTAAACAATTTTAAAAAACATAAAAAGTATTTATTTGATGTAATTTCGTAATAATAGATACTTAAAGAGACTGGTAAGGTCCTATTTGTTGCTAAAGAAACTCCAGTCGTTTAAGTATAACAATAAATCCGCTCTGAAGTTATTCAATGTAATTTCAGTTTAAAATTTGCAACTCATTATAAATTAAGTAGTCGCATTAAATGACTTCAGAGACTAACAGAGTTCTTTAAAAAGAACAAAAGACCTTACCTCGTGAGCTCAATAATATTAAATTAACTATGTGACGTCGAAAACTGAAAATGAGTTCAGGCTTGCCTTCATGCCCTCCTCCCACGAAATCCAAAGGTCCCCCCTTGTGAGGAAACAGGCAACGGCGTGCCGCGCTAGATGGTGTATCCAGCCTTCGTCTCGCAACTGTATCATGATTGCATCAATCCATGGAAATCCAGTTTGACCCTAAAAAAAACCAGTCACTATATAACTTGTTCCTTCCTCTTTATCAAATGAGGTAAGTAACAGATCCAAGTGTATCTACTCCACCCACCGAAATAAAATAGTGCAAAACGGATTTTTAACTGACTTCAAAATAAGGAGGTTCTCAGTTTGACCTGTATTTACCTATGTATGTTTGTTGGCGGTTATCTCGCGTTTGGCTGAACAGATTTTGATGCTGTTTTCAGAAAAGCATTTTGTCATAGGTTATGAGCAGTTGACAAGAGTAATAAGCGTAGCCACGGACTTCATTAACCTTAAAAAAATGTGAAATAACAAACATATTATAAAAATGAAAACCAAAAGACATTCTACTTTGCGGTCTTACTCTATTATTTTTCTTGCCGGCTGGCACGGACTCCAAAAGGCAAATATATTTTTATTTTTAGTTTTTAATTTTTTATATAACGTTTTTATTATCTATTTCAAACCTTGTAACTATGTCAAATTGTGACGTATCAAACGTATAATACTTTTTATTTATAAAAAAAAAGAACCAAACGTAGACATCGTTTCAAATAACAAATCCGGTTCGTTATCGTTATGCTTTTTTTTGTCTCAAAGTTTCATTCACGGAGTAAATAAACTTTGGTCTGTTACTCCTCAAATATCTTACAATATCTTACTCCTGAAATTTAGAAGCACTTACATTCGCCCATTTTGCAAGAGCCTCTTGATTCTTTTCCCAAGGTATTTGGACACATATAGGATTCCCTTCCATACGATCGAAGTTCGGGTTGCGCGTCGCTGAACAATAGAAGAATTCCCGCCACAGAATTTGACCATGCAGCGACAGCGGTGGCTGCACCCTTTTGATCCTTTTGTAGAGTTCAGTCAATTGGTAATAAAACAACCTCGTCGATAAACAGCCAAACCTAAGAGAAATTCACGTATAAAATACTGCCTAAATTTTTGTTACTTTTACTTTAGGAGAATCAATACATACTACCAACACACCTCAGGTATGGCGACAAACCCGTTTGACTGGCAAGGAGCGATTGGGGCGTCATTTTGGGTCGTCCAAAGGACGCCACCCACGCTTTCCTTTCCAGATGTCGCTCGAGCCTAGCTAAAGCTTCGCTTTCGCCGCCGATCCACACTGGAGGCTTCAGTCCTTCAGTCTCAAAACCTGTTATTTAAAGTCAATCAAAACGTTAATTTTTTTAAGTAGGTTTAGATTCACTACGACAGACAATAAATACACCCAAGAAAATGCGTTGGCAGGGATATCCGTTCTTCAAGGTTAGGCCGTAAAACCGTTATTCATTTGGTTTAAAAATTATTGGTAATTTTAACCGGGTTTCATAAGGTATTTAACTATCGAAATGTTACAACTGAAAATGCGTCACAGCAAGTGAATCAATTATAGAAATAATTAATAAAACGGTATTATAGATTTTATACCTTTCAGCCGCAGACAGCCATAAAACCTGTTTTAAGCTTTGTAAACACCGCGCATGTATTATTTGTTTGCAAGGCTGGAAAGTTGGATTTTGCAGCGAGATACCTACAGACCTATATAGAGATAGACGAAAAGAGCGCTTCAAATGTATGAGAACCTAGCGTGTGGAATTTTTCGTACCTACGGTGACTTCACTAACAAGATTTAGTGATGTGGAAATGTTATTGACGAGCTACTGCAAAAAAGCACTGCACAATCAACCATTTTCGTTTCTGAGTGACGCGTGTTTTCATGGCAATGGTCTCAAGCGGACTGACTTAGGCCTTTAAACGTGGATCAAACTTTTGACACGCAAGGTAGGTACACTTTTACCGTCTATCTCGATATAGGTCTGTAATTTTACCGGAAAAGATTTTTTTACCGTAAGTTGACCGCCGAATCTAAAAACTTTCCTCGCTTTTGTGAAGTGAAAAATTTTGTGTTTCGCTCATTAGCAAAGTTCTCGCGTCTCGTAACTTTGAAACCCCTAGCTACACTCAGGATTCAATAAAGATAACTCGCCGCAAAACAGAACTTTCCAGCCTTTCATAACAAATTACTATTGCAGTGTAGTAGGTAGTGAATAAGGAATTGTTCATCGTGAATCGGTGAAATTATCCTGGTGCTTTGTTTGAAAGGAAGACATGCTTGAACAGAAATGGTAACCAACCCAATTCCTCGAGGGTGGGGACACCAAAACGATCATCATGATTGTCAGTAATTGGAGTGGTGGCCCCGTTAAGGGTCTGAGCAGTTATGGCGGCTTCAGCGGGTGGCGGTGGCGGCATGCTAGCGATCAGCGCCTGGAACTGGTGGTAGGTCAGGGGTGCCTTCCCACCGTTACGCTCGATGATTCTAGAATATTAAATCTCATAATTTCAAGTCTTAAAAAATACCAATTATTACAAAATTATTAAAACCATTAAGCACCACACGTTGGATCCGTTCATCGATACTCACTTGTCCAATTTGTACAGAGTGTGTGAAACTCTCGAAATAACGGTGATGCCCACTTCACGGCACTTTGACATAATATTGTGATCCCGGACGCGGCCATAGGGCTCCGGATCTTCCTCAAAAGTAAGATCGGTGGTGCCCCACTCACGAAACAGCTTCGGCAAGGCGTCTGCCGGCTGCCCGCGAACCACGAACAGCCTGGAGTTCAGCTTTCTTAAGCTGCAGTCTAAGTCTTCCAGACATTGTAAAAGGAATCTGCAAACAACGCCATTGTCCACGTGAGTTGTTGTTGCCCCTTGCTATAGGGTCGTTAGAATAACAACAGTGATTTAGTTCCACACCCTTTTTAGTGGACAATAGGGTGTACCTCATAGATTTTTTTGCAATATAAAGTCTCTAATTTGTTATATAATAAAAAGTGGGTTTGTGATTATTAGGTTAAAGTTAGCTTACCTCCATTTATTGATTCCAACGTTGGACGAGCTTGCGAACCAAGGGTCTATAATGAAGACGCATCGGAACGTCGCCGCATTATTGAGGCCCTCCTTCAGGGCGGGATTATCGTGGAGGCGCAGCCCTTTCCTGAACCAGTGCACGATGTGCTTGCCCGTCGGGCCGGACTTCGTAGTCACGGCCGTCGGCGCCGCCAGGTCGTGCATACGCGCGCTCGCCGCCGGCAGAGTTTCAGCACCAGCAGACATATCTACGTAGTCACCAACATGGTAAAATACTGTCCCACAAATTTAGGTTATTAATATAAGTTAGGTTCATTGCCTGGACCCAAATTGTTTGCAATCGCTTGTCTGTATAAACTTTAAGGCGGTTATCAGTTATCTATCACACAATATCCAGCATTCTCAGCAAATTCTAGGAAGGAATGAACAATACATGCTCAAAATGCACTTGTAACTCGTAACGCGATTGTTGTATTTCTAACAAACCAAGTCTGAAAACCACCTTAACAACAGACAAGTGAGACAGACAAGTACGGCAACTTGATCATCGTCAATTTTGACTGTCAAGGGATATGGATTGCAACAGGGCCCCTACCGCGCAAGTGCGGTCGGCATCAATATCGGCTCGATGTCGATGCCGACGCCACTTAGGCGGTACGGCCCCTGAGGTACTACCGCGCAAGTGTCGTCGGCATCGACATCGACTTCATTTGACAGATGGATGTGACATATTGCTCTTAGTCTTTGGTAAGTTTTCATTTGTGTCAAAAAGAAGCAGCAATGTGTCACATCCATCTGTCAAATGAAGCCGTTTTCGATGCCGACGACACTTGCGCGGTCTGGGGCTGGTTGTTAAAGACTTGATTCGGACCGTTATTTTGGTCCGAATCAAGTCTAATAATAATAATATTTATTTAATAAGAAGAAAATCTGGAAACCATTTCTGCAGTTCCACAGACTACCAAAAACGCGCGAGCCGACGAGCGTGTCGTGGCGGCGGCCAACCAACTGAGCGCGAGAAACGTATTTTTAAATAAAACTAATGTCTAAAATCTATTCAAAAGTTAGTTTTATCCATTTTGATGTTTTTGTTTATTAATTAATCTTCAAAATTGTGTAATACCTACTACCCTCTTCACCTCATCGTGCCGCAAGATACAAAATTTTTACCATAAACCTAAATGGTGAATACGGATGTTTCATTCAACCCCCCTAATAACTCTTCCTGCGAAAACGGGGATTATTGACCCCCTATAAAAGCACGTGTTATCGGATTTTCTTTATCAGTCGGCTTTCACACGTTGACCGGTACACATCTCCGCTATTTTGACCCTTGAACTTGGACGACAATGGATACTACACTACAGAAGCAGCGCAAATCGTCGCCCTATTGCAAGAAGGGCTGAGCCAGCGGGCTGTCGCACGTCGGCTCCACATAAGCCAGTCCTGTGTTTATAAACGCTTTCGGGAGACTGGTGGCTTTATCCCGAGACCAAGACCTAGACGGCGCCGGTGCACATCGGAGAGGGATGACCGTTTTATCGTGTCAATCTCTCTCCGAAATCGGCATTTGACTGATTTCAACGTCCGAAATATTTGTGGGGTAGCTGCCAGCGAGTGGACAGTTCGTCGAAGACTTAAGCAAGCTAATTTGACTCCAAAAAGTCTTCAACTCGCCTTCAATTTGCTCGCTCCCATCTTGATTGGGAGGTTGAGCAATGGAGGCGAGTCCTGTTCTCCGACGAGTGCAGAATGTGTTTGCACGGCAGCGACCGAAGGGGTCGGGTCTACAGGCGGCCTGGGGAGCGATTTGCGCAGTGCTGTTTCGCTGAGACGGTGGCTTATGGGGGCGGTTCTTGTATGATGTGGGCCGGCATTTCCTTCGACGGTAAAACGGAGCTTGTTTTCGTTCCTGGCGGGGGACGAGGAGGCGGTCTAACTTCAGACGGCTACATTTCCGATATTCTGCTGGAACATGTCGTTCCCTATGCGGGATATATCGGTGATGACTTCCTCCTTATGCACGATAACGCTCGTTGTCACACTTCCCGTGCCACAACTGAATACCTCGAAGAAGTTGGTATCGTCACATTGGACTGGCCAGCGTTCAGCCTGGACTTGAATCCCATTGAGCACGTGTGGGATGAACTGAAGAGGAGGGTTCGTTCCAGAAATCCTGCTCCTTTAAGTGTGAATGAGCTGAAATCGGCTTTGATAGAGGAGTGGGAAGGTATCCCGCAAGAATCGGTACAGAAGCTGATTAGGTCAATGAAGAACCGTCTTCGAGCAGTTATTAGGGCGAGAGGAGGGAACACTAAATATTGAAACTTGATTTTAAGGCCAAATAAAAATTTTATTAGTAAATTTTTGTTATTTCTGTATTTATTATTTTTTCATATTCCTTATGTTTTCCTTACTCCT
The DNA here is from genome assembly GCA_910589605.1 of Chrysoteuchia culmella. Lineage (NCBI taxonomy): Eukaryota > Metazoa > Arthropoda > Insecta > Lepidoptera > Crambidae > Chrysoteuchia > Chrysoteuchia culmella. The sequence goes on along the minus strand of OU342642.1, from coordinate 13,575,383 downwards.
TCACCTTATCCGGGATATCTCCTTAAATACTGATGTGATTTAAATGAATTTGGTATCAATTTAAAGTTAACAGTTTAACCTTTAAAATGGTACCATTTTTATTATTCTTAACTAGTTATTAAGTACTCAAGATCGCGCAGAGAGAGAATCCAAGTAAGTGATTCCATACTTTTGCTCGCGAGTGTATTATAAATCTGATTGAATGTCAGTCTGTTTGTTTGTCGCTCTTTCACACAAAAACTACTGAACGGATTTGGATAAAATTTGGCATGTAGAGACTCAAGTAGTGGACTAACACATAGGCTATGGGTGAACCACGGGCGGCCGCCAGTACCTTATAAAAGGATAGGGAACGTAAAGATGAACCAAAATGTCATACAAAATAATACCCTAAAAGTGTCAGGTTAGTGAGATAATTGGAGTTAATAATAATAATAATAAACCTTTTTTTATTCCATACATTTTGCAGAGTTTATCAATTTACAATTTTAAATGTAAGTAGTGTTAGTTCTTTATTCATTACATTATTATTGTATTAATATTGTTAATAATTATGAATTTATGGATCCCTTTTGGATATAAGCCTCCTCAAGGCCACTCAATCTTTCTCTGTCCAGGGCAACCTTTGTCCAGTTAGCTATTCAGATAATTGGAGTTAGGGATGAAAATTTATTTTTATCTATTTGTACCGTGTTTGCTTGCAAATAAAGAATTATTCTATTCTAAAAGGTGTAATTTAGGGTCGACATTATTCATTTTTAACTCTCAATCTGGCTAACGTGACACTAGGGCATTATATATAATTATAACACTTTTTGTTCTGCTGGCGAAAAATGGCGACTGACGATAATACCTACTGTGGACTGGGACGAGGCCAGCCACCATAGAAAAAGTTCAAACCCCTTTGGCAATTATGTTAAGTTTTAATAACAAAATTTTAAAAAGTTAAAGAAAAATATTTTTCAGTTGTACAGTCAACAGCAGCTATGGCTTTATACTTTCACCTTGACAGCGCCCGTCACGTCGCTCGTAATAGCGACGGTTTTCGTAGTGCAAATGTAATCCCGTACGTGCTGTTAACTGTACAACAGCACGTACGGTACGGTACGGTACAAATTACTTTAATAAAAAAAAACTATCCGCTACTGCTTTGTACCTATCCCAGCACATTGCTGAGCTCACTTAGCTCGCTTCTTTTGAAGGGTGATATTCCAATTGAATCTAAGCCCAATTTTAAAGTCAAACTGAAATCATGCCCATTCCACTTTCCCTTTAACTTTGCCCAAGATAGGTAAATATCAAATAAGCATGGATCAAATATCAGTATCAAGTGTATTTAAATATCAAAACAACAAGACAATAAGTTAAATATAGTTATATCAAATATATTTTTATATAATATAACAAATAAAACCCTTTTTTCATAGGTTTGTGGTAACTAAAATGTGTTATTTTATTGTATTATTTTTTCAGAGGGTTTAGCAATTGTCCCCGTAAAATAATGCTTTTTTATATTTTGTGTACATACTTGAATGTACATTATAGCACAGGCAAGTCCTTTTATCCAACATGTCGTTTTTTTATTTCAGACCTTCTACTTGTATGACGATTTTAAATTTCAGATGTTTTATAAGTAGGTTGTTTTACTTTTATGTTGTTTATCCCACAAGGACCTTTTACTAATTTGTCCTTCTGATATGGAGGGTTTAAAGTGTGTCCCGCATCATATACTCAAGTCCTGGATATCGAGCTAATACTTTTTTACTTAAAATTATTATTTTAGTGTTGGCCACCCTAAGCACCATCCTTATCCCAGTTCTTAAAGTCAGTGAAACGGAATAAGTATAACAGCTATCATACAAGGAAATTATCAATTAGTTACTTCAAAACATAGGAAGAATCGGGTGTTCAGATTACTGGGAATGCCGCATTGGTGAGCGCTGGATTACTGAACGCCTACTTTGTTTCATATTAAGCTACAATTCATTTTTGATCAATTTGTATTATGCACGATAAATAAATGTTTTGAAAGTAATCACAATACGGCCAAATTGCGAAAAAGTAAAAGTTTGTTTATTTATTAGGCTTCTCTTTCCACATCCACCCTTTCCCAATGGAGATATGGCTCAAACTTTAAGCACAAGAGTAAAAGAGAAGGCATTCCTATTCAATAGCTTTGTCCTATTCTAATTCTTTCACAATCTGGTGGAATTGATAATTTTCAATGTATAATTATACATCTTGATTATTATGTAACTATTTATCAAGTAATTGTGGTGGATTTCCCAGAATGCTTACAAACTATAAATAGACTGGGTTAAAATTCCAAAATAGTAATTATTACATACATTCTTAGATATTCACAAAAATAAGTCTGTTTTTACAATTATTGTAATTATCATACCTCAAGATGTAAAACTGAAACTCCAACACCAGTATAAAAGCAATGAAATCACTGTTGACCACTTGACTTGAACTGCACAATAATATTCATATGCGGTAATCAAATAAACTGTTTTTTTACATAGGTCCATGAAATGTTTAGTGTGTATAATTGAACGAAAGTGGGTATTATTAAACGAAAATCGTTATTATTCGATCGAGACTAATAAAAAAAATTATAATGCGTAATGGGAAGCAAACAAAGTACTATGTCGAATTCTTTGATCAAGCAAAACACAAGCAAGACCATAACTGTCAAATCGCACATACACGCCGCTTGCAACGTGACCGACCACAACGTGACTTAAAGCTGCGGCCACATGGATACTCTACAAAAAGTACAAACAAATTATTATTATTATATTTACTGTGCCTAAAATTTATATTATTTTAGAAGAAAGCCGCTTGAAAATTTTCGAAAAAATCTAATGATTTGAATTGAATAGAATGAATTGATTTATTTTCTTTGAATAGGGTACATTACAGATGGAACATTATTTGATACATGTCGTTCATTGCCTATACAGCTATAACAATAGCATGCAAATGTCAACTGAGAAGAATACAATTTCTACAATGATTTTACCATTTCAACAATAAATAATTAATAACACACATCACAATAATACCACAATAACAATAATATTTAATAATCAAAATAATAAATTAATTAAAAACATGTCTAAGTAGTATACAAAATTATAATATCATTGCAATAATATAAATATAGGTAAGTATATAAATGTACTTAACTATAAATAACCTTCCATCCCTATAATTTAAAAACTCGTTAAGACAGTAGAAAGTGTGGTCGCTGGCGTCGATCCTCAAAAATATGTAAGTACCCAAAAAAAATAATCACGCGATTCATTGATTGATACCCTTCTTCTTTTTTATATATAATTATTTAGGTATAATATTGAAATGGATACTGTACTATACATGTCCTAAGTGCTACATCTACATGACTACTATTTTGTGCTACTTACTTTAAAAGATCTTTTATTACTATTTTTAAATTTATGTGTATGTACAATAATTGTTATGTAGGTATGTTCCCGTGTATATAATAAATAATAAAATGTGTTAGTGTAAACTTGCCTTTACGACAAGAAAAATAATAAATAATGTTCTAAAAAATAGGATCTAGGAAATCTAGGATTCCAACAACTTTATTTCCTACCGATAATAGGTCTTGGTGAAGTTGGCGATTCCTTTTTAGTACTTTTATGTCTTTTTCATCGGTTTCTATTTGACAACTTGTCTATGCTTGAAAAGGGCACTATAGTCTGAGAGGACATTATTTTTATAGTGATGGGACACAAGGAGAAACGGTATGATAAGATATTCAATTAATTTCAATTATCAAAATACTTTGCGTTAGATAGTATGGGTATGTATGGGTAAATAGTACTAATGCCAAACAAGTTTTTATTGCCCAGAAACGATGTGTGAGAGCATTATGTAGTATTGCTCTAGACACATCATGCAGAACGTACTTTAAAAAATTACCCATATTAACATTAGTGTCTATCTACATACAGGAGATAGGATTTGTAAAATTGAATTATGAATTATTTACTGAAGAAAAGGACTTTTACAGGACTAACACCAGAAACCCACATAGACTCATATTCGAGTCTACTCCTAGAACCTCACGCTACCTAAACAATTGTTACGCAATGTGCATTAAGATTTATAATAAAATACCAGTACATATAAAGGAACTTCCATTTTCTAGATTTAAGTTGACTTTGCGTAAATCGTTAATACAAAATACTTTTTATAATATTGATGAATTTATGAACCACGATGTAACTATTACATAAGATATAAAATTAATGGAAACATTTGTAATTTTTGTATAATTTTTATTAGTGACTAGCTGACCCGGCAGACTTCGTACTGCCTCAATCGATAAATAAAAGACCTAAACTTTTGTATATAATAATCTTAAAACAAACAAAACTAATCGCTTTAATAAAAAAGCATTTTTTGAATAAAGCATGAATTTTTATTATTATTTTCGACACCTCATGTTGCTTACTTACAAAACAGAGTTTTCCTGAAATACTGGCTATTTAAATTTGATATTGACAGACACACACTGTTATGATACAGTCTGTTAATCAATTTAAAGCTTTCTCATAAACTATATTTTTTGTTTTGTTTTGTGGTGCGTAAATAAACAAAGAAGACGGTTTTCCGACGCGCGAACACGCGACGTATAATTGTCCATGCGCGAAACAGGGAAACTCCAAGTTGATTCCGCAAACTTCTAACGACTGTCCTTGCGATTTATTTATGGTCATCGCAAAGGCCAGACGTACTGGAAATTGTAAGCGTTTAAAATCGAATGGTAAATCCGTTGGAATCATCGGTATCCGCGGGATCAAGACATCCTCTCCTTTGTAATTTCCTTTTATGATTGTTGCCTCAATGACGTTATTCATCAGCTTTTTCACAGCCAGTCTTGTTCTATTGCACAGTCGAGGTTGATTAATGTTGCGCAGCATGATGACAACTGATCCTACTTTTAACTGCAAATTGTGAGGTGGTAATCCAGGCAATTCCAGTGAATTTAAAAACTCCGTGGGATAGTTGAATACGTCATCCTGGTTCATAACGGTGTCGACTGATTTGAAGGAAACCAACTGTCCTGGAAGAAAATTCTGAATGGTCGCATTGAGATCCTCGATATCTTTATTTTTCTTCGCCAATATTGCTCGTTCAACCAGCCAATTATGGCTATTGAACTTTTGCGCTATATCTGGGAAAACACGCTGAATAAGCTCCTCTTTTGAGTCTGTGATGTGACAGAAATCTTTGGGAAGGTGATGAATCCGGTCGAGGTGTCCACTGCAACTTTATTATTTCCAATGCCTAACAACTGCTTCGTAAACTCATTTGCAGTTTCATCTTGTTGCAAAAATACTCGCACGTTAGTTGTTAATTGGAGTGTCTTTACGTACTGCCACAGATTCGATGATTTTAGGCATGCATTTAGTTCATCAGCAACAGTAGATCGGGGAATAACTGGAAGAGTCTGACGAAACTCACCTGACAACAGAATCATGGCCCCACCAAAAATATTTTGGTTGTCACGAAGATCTTTCAACGTTCTGTCCAGTGCCTCCAGTGACCTCTTATCGGCCATTGTGCATTAATTCCAAACGATCAATTTGCATACCTGTAGGATCTTGGCCATTGCGCTATTTTTTTCCGATGTTGTAAATTGGTGTTTCGTTGATTTGCATGTTTAATGGTAATTTCAAGGCAGAATGTGCAGTTCGTCCGCCTTCTAGCAGAGTCGCAGCTATTCCAGATGAAGCCAACGCTAGAGCAACATCATTTCGCGATCTGATCCTCGCCAAAAGCAATGAAATTGAAAACGTTTTTCCTATTTCACCGGGAGCATCAAGGAAATAAATTCCACCAGATCCACTGTTCACAGCTTCTATCAAAGTGTCGTACGCAATTCTTTGTTGTCGATTTAATTGTGGAACATTTATACGAACTGTTTCGGCCAATGCTTCAATGTCGTACTGTTGCTCTCTTTGCAACTCGTGTTTTAATGCATCGTGCATATGACGATTTGGTGCTGTCATTCCCAAATACGTTTCGGAACGCGACATTTGATCCTCCAACGTGCAAGCGAAGACTATTTTGATAGATATGATTGAATTTGAATTTGTACAGCGGTAATAAATTGCAAATTGACTCTTTGAGGTTAGGAACACACCTACATTGCTCAGACAACAGTGAGTGATTATAATTTAATATGCACTTTATTGAATAGCAATAAACTTCAAATTGACTCTACATTTTATTTAGAAAACGTTTGTATGGGAAAAAGAAAAGGGCTGTTTTTAGGGTTTCCGGGCAATTATTCGAATTTTCCTCACCTTTTAAACCTTCCCTAGACCTCCGCGAACATTTCAAGACCAAGATAAGATAAATCCGTTCAGCCGTTCTCGAGTTTTAGCGAGACTAACGAACAGCAATTGATTTTTATATATATAGATTAGTTAAATATTTGTATGCTGACATGTCCGCTAAATGTGTGTTTCTCAATTTTACTTTCCATCAATGTAATGTACCACATTTATTACAAATAAATTATTATCTTATCTTGTCCCTATGCGCAGCAACAAGTTTAGAGCTCAATTTTCAATAATTTAGTTATTTAGTATGGGAAGAAGGCCACCATAGGAATACCAAATTAATGATTCTTGTCAGACTGTACGTAGGTACATATATTATAATAACACACACAAATTGTCGTGGTAACAGCCATACATAAACACAGAAAAGGGGGTGGGTATTTAAATGGTTGGTGCCTCGATATCTTAATGACAAGCTGTATCAGTTCATGACTTATCTGTGTAGTGTCGGCTTAGAATAGCACTACCCCCTCTCATCCCGTGGGTGTCGTAAAAGGCGACTAAGGGACTCAGCCTTCAGGAGACGGGCAGTAGCGTCTCCTACAAACTTGGTCATACTGCGATCGCCAACTCACCTGCCAAGCGTGGCGATTATGGCAAACCCCCCTTTTGGGGGAGGCCTATACCCAGCAGTGGGTGTTACGTGGCTGAGACGACGACCTTATCTGGGCAAGTTGTGAAGCTCATAGCCTCAAAGAGCGGGTTGCAACATACTAGGATCGGGTCATCTCTATTACACCATCTGTTGAAATTATCTAAGTTGATTCCTCTTGTACCACCAAGTATCCCAACTAAGGGACCGGCAGTGTGACGGCTCACGTCACCATACGGCATACTTACAACAATATCAATGCAAAGATAGCGTTAAAGAACGGATCGTGGGACGGGGGTCCCGGAGGGGTCAGGGGGTCCAAGCTCAACCAAGAAGCATGATGGCACGTGACAGAATACTCAAATTTATTTAAAAGTAAATTGCAATTTTTTTATCTAAAGTCATTAAATCAATTTTGAAATACATACTTGTGAACCTGTTAAATAAAAGTCTGATTTCGTAGAATAAACATGTTCAAAGCATAATTATTTAAACATTTCCGGCATTTAAAAGACGTGATTTGATCAAGACGATTATTCTGACGTTGGTTATTTCCGATTTAATAGATATTTGAGAATTGTTGTGTAAAATTGGTATTGAATTAAATTTTTTATTTTTTTTTATTTTTTTTTTATTTCGGAAGACCAGCAGCTTAAAATATTACAATAGATTTTAACATAAAAATTGAGAGCCAATTACAGGTCTTCACCAATAGAGACAGTTTTAAAGTTAATGATAAGCACTTAATAGGCAAACACGCATTCCAGCAGATAAATTCATAATAACTAAGACAGAGTATAAACAAACCAAATCAAAAAACAAGCAAAAAATTGATAAAGCTCACAGAGAATTATCATATAAGCAAGATTTACAAATCAATTGAAAAACCTATCCATCAAAAAACTCATTACTCATTAATCGCCTCACAAGTGCAACTCTAGTGTTAAACAGATCAATGTCTAACTGTTTGGAAATTACGTTAAAGCAATTGCTCGCACGCAAAAGGTATGAATTTTGGCGATAGTTTGAAGATGCAGAGGGTACGCATATAAGGGGGTTAGATCTAAGGGGTTTCCTTGGAGCTCTGAGGGAGATCTTAGAGAGAAGCCCAGGACAATCGACGACGCCAGAAGTAATTTGTAATAAGAGAGCCACATCCGAGATTTCGCGATGTTTTTCCAGCGGCAGCAAATGGTGTTTCTTACAAAAAGACAGGTAATGGGTGGACTCATAGTGTTCATTCGTACGAAAGCAGAGGTATTTAATGAATTTCCTTTGAATATTTTCGATGCGTGTTATGTAAGTTAGGTACCGAGGGCTCCAGACCTGCGACGCGTACTCCAGGGGGGCTATCGCGTAAAAATTCTGGGTATGGATATGGGCTTCATTTGACAGTTGAAGCTCATAAAATTACCATATATGGTCAATTAACTGTCAAATGAAGCCCATGTCCATATCCATATTTTTTACGCGATAGCCCCCCAGATGGCTTCGTACAAATGTACAATATAAAATCTTTAATGTTTTAGCGTATTTGAAGTCTCTAGAATTACGCATCACAAATCCAAGAGCCTTAGATGCCCTAGAAATAATGTTGTTAATGTGATCGTCAAACAGTAGCTTACTATCATGCAGAACACCAAGGTCCCGCACGACAGCATCACGTTCGAACCTCTTATAATATAGTCAAAATGAACCAAGTCTCGTTTGCGGCTATAAGTAACAACACTACACTTAGAGGAATTTAGGTCAAGTTGGTTGTCGATGCAATAGATATCGAGTCTGTTGAGGTCCTCCTGTAGCAGACTAGCATAGGCAGCAGAAGATACTGGCGCAATAATTTTCATATTATCCGCAAAGCATAATAAATGAGATGTTTTGAAACATTGCTCAATGTCGTTAACAAAAACCGCGAACACAACCATCTAAGCAAGTCACCACTAACACCGATCTTCTGCAGTTTAAGCACTAGTAGATCTGGCCGAATTCGATCGAATGCCTTGCTATAATCGGTATAAACGACATCGACCTGGGAGCCATCGTCCATAGATGAGGTAAGGGATTCATTCAGTAGGATTAGATTGGTCACAACGGAGCGACCTCTTAAGAAACCATGCTGAGTGGGACTAAACGAATGCTTGAGAGCTGCGTAAAGTTGCTCGTACACAATCTTCTCTAGGACCTTAGAGACAGTGCAAAGTTTAGAAATAGGTCGGTAATTAGTGACATCACTTCTCGAACCTTTTTTGTATTTTTTTTTTTATTTTTTTTGTAGATCTTTATTTATTTATCAATTAAATTGTGAACATGCTAACTTACAGTAATCCCAAAACGCCAGTATGTTATAATTATTATAAAGACAAATTAATTATGGTCAGTTTAAAAGTAACAAAATTAAATAGATCATAATAATAAAAAACATATTAATTAAGATGTCAATAGTAAACAAAACATACATAATACTAAAACTGCAAATGTCAATAATATTACGATGTCATTAAATAAGTACAAGTAGGTAGTCAAAAGAAAATGTAAAGATGTCAAATGGTAAACAAAACAAAACAGTAACAGGTAACTACAATAAACAGACAGACATTCACTAAATTTCAATTGTCAATAATATCATGATGTCATTCGATACTTTTTGAGTCAAATGGAAGCTAAACACATATAAAATAAAATAAAAAAAATCACTAAAATGTTAGTTTACAATGATGTCAATAACTTATAATATAAGGAAAGTGATGTCACTTTAATAACTAAATTCATTCAAATAACCGAATTTGATTCTATTTCCATTAATAATTAATAATTAAAAGTTATTGCTTACATATATAATAGCTTGCCTACGCAACTGGCCAAAATGATCGGCAAATAGGTCAATACCATAGTCATGTGCGAGCATATCACCAATAAGGCTTAAAGCACGGGTAGTGGGAGCATTCGCGGCGTACGTGGTGCGCGTCGGAGGCCGCTGCAGCAGGCGAGGCCGCCGCCGCGGAGCTACCGTCCCCGCCTCGTCCCAGACCAGTCGCTTGGGAGCTAATAACCCCACTTTGCGTAGTACAGTTGGATTGTCAACTTTGTTATGTATTATAGCTAGATAATAGATCAAGAGCTGCATGATTCTCCTAAATTTGAGAGTATCCATGTCCACCATACCTGTCACAAACAGAGACGGATACAAGAACGGATAGTACCCGAACCTTTTCTTGTAGAGCCAACGAGCGTACTTCCGTTGCACTCTCTCAACCATAAGACAGTACCTATCCTCATATGGATTCCAAACAATTGCACCAAACTCAAGTTTGCTGCGGACATAAGCATTATACAGCACCGATGCAACTCTAGGATCATTAAACTGCGCAGAAGTCCTCATTATGAATCCTAAGATTTTATTTGCAGCCTTACATATTGCCACCACGTGTTTGTGAAAGTCCAATTGGGAGTCCATTATTAAACCTAGATCTCGAATGTCATTTACTCTTTCCATAGGAGCGTCATTAAGTTTATAAACGTTATTGAGAGGACAATGCTTTCGTGTATAAGTTATTATTTTGCATTTGTCACTATTAAATGGAAGATGATTCAGCCTACTCCATTCAGCTACAGCACAGATATCTGCCTGTAGGTTTAAAAGTTGTTGTATACCGGAGTGATGTAAGCACGTTTCCACAAGTTTGGTACAACTCCCTCTGCTAACGCCCTATTGAAGAGTATGGTGATTGGAATCGCAATGGTTTTAGCACAGCGGATGAGGAATTGAGGTGGTAGCAGATCAGGGGGGCTATCGCGTAAAAAATCTGGGTATGGATATGGGCTTCATTTGACATTTTAAGCTCATAAAATTACTATATATGGTCATTTAACTGTCAAATGAAGCCCATGTCCATATCCATATTTTTTACGCGATAGCCCCGCAGGTCCAGCTGACTTAGTGGGATCCAGTTTGGAGAGTAACTTAGCCACGTTATCTACCTCAATTTCAATGCCAGTTATATTAACAATGGTATCACTACAGCCAGGCACAGTACACGCATTTGATTGAGTGACAGGGCCGCTCAGAAAGTTGGAGTGAAAGTATGTCGAAAACGCCTCACAAATTGATGTACCTGTGTTAAAAATTGATTCTCCAAGCTTTACACTACTAGGTATACCGTTCTTATTGGATTTAGACTTGAAAAACGACCAAAACATGTTAGGGTTATATTTTAAAGAGTCTTCGATAGATTCAATATAACTAGAGTAGCATTGCCTCTCCTAATTTCTGAACCGGTCCCTGAGCGTTTTATACGACTGTTCGTCAGCAAGGTTCCCGTACGTGCGAAACTTTTTTAAGTACTTGAACTTTTCCTTAATGACCTTTTTCAACGCAGACGAGTACTATTTCGGAAAGCGGCCAGCAGTAACCTTTTTTCTAGGAATATACTTGTCTCTCAAAGTCGAAAACACAATATATTGGACGACAATTTCCATTAATAGGAAATTGTCGTTATTGGTTTATCCAAATATTAAAAGAGTTATAGAACAGTATTATATTAAATTCATAATCAAATTGAAATACAAATATTTAAAAAGTGTTTTTACTTGATAAAATAAGCCATATATAATGTAAATAATAATTACATTATTGTCGGTACAAATAGTTTACTTTAACTTTGATATTTCATTAAAAAGGTGGATTTGACCGGTTGTCGCCACGTAGCAAAGCTATTTTCATACTGATTTCTGATTGGTTGTAATTATTGGCGGGAGAACCCCCCTCTTTTGACTCCCTCTAAGACAGAAGACACATATTTTGGGCCAGTCTTGTGTGGGCAGTCAAGCAGAGAGGTCTCAAAAGCCAAGTAGTTTCTTACTGTTTATTTTTGTCGAAGTTTATGTTCGAATGAATTGACAATTTATGTTCATTATATGTGTTGGATGTTTATAGTTTGTTTGAAATAATAATTATTGGAGGAACATTCTAATTGTTGTTTCTATTTAATAAATTTGAGTTAGAATTGAAAGATTTCTAAGTTTTATTTATTTACTCCTTGTAGAACAATAGTTTGACTACAAATTGAAGCTTTTAAACCCATCCAGTAGATTTTGAATTAATTATTCATTGATACTTATGATTTAAATTTAAACACACGCAACAGTGTAACTACTCCATCCCAAGGTCAAGGGGGACCAAATCCCCTTGGGCCTGGGAAGGCTGGTCTAGGGCGTCAACCCCTTCAACTTACGGGCACCTTACGGTAACCCGCAGAGGCTGACCTCTGTCTTCACGGGCGATCACGCCTCCGTGGAATCATCACCCATGTCTCAAAGGGCACGTCTGCGGCCAGGAGACCATCACGACGCGCGTTCGCTCAACCGTGGCAACCAACACTTTGTACAAAGCTTTATCTAACCCAGATGCATCTTATAAAACCTTCGGCCAAGGACATTCACATCATACAGCATGCACACCAAATGCAATTCAGGTATACAAACCCAAGCTATGGTGAACTTGGCTACCCAAGTCTCTCGTAGCAAACAGTTGCAGTGCCTCGTCCCCGTTCTTATAGTTAATAATTAGTTGGGAAGACTTAGCCTCATGGGAATATTTCAGGCCGGGGGCTGTTCATGGCGAGGTATTCTAATTTGTCACTCTTATTTCTGCCAAAAGGTATCATTCAGTTAGAAGTAAAGATGGCGTATAGGGACGCCGTCAATAGCAAAGAGAATATCATAAATATCTTAAAGCTAGAGCACACTGACCACAGACAATAATGAACTTACTATAAGTTTAAATGTTGCTATATATAATATTTACAGCTCGCGGAGAGTGCCGCGACACTGACAGGCGAATCGCATTCACACAATCGTATGTGGTGCGGTCACGCGCCGATATGTAGCCCATTGTTTAGAGTTAGGTTACATACCCTACATAAGGACTAAGAACCACTAAAAAAAATATGCGACATAAAGCCAGCAATACTAAAAGCAAGCAGTTTAATTCTTTTACTTCTTGAAGTCAAAGAACTTCAATATCTCAATCTCAAGAAGGTCTCATCAATATCAGTACCAAAATTCTTCAACAGTGGTTACTGGTTTAGACATGAAAAGTAACAAAAGTAACAAACCACTATACCACTATATAAGTTGATAAATTTTGAAACTTATTTATATTGGTGAGACCTTCGGGAGTGTTTTCACATTTATAATATACTGATATTATAAATGTGAAAGACAATATATTAGTGATTTAGTACATAAATAAAATTATGTATATAATCGATAAAGTTGTCATATTTCAATAACATGTGAGAAGAAGCTCGCATGTTATTGAAACATGATAACTTTATCGAACGTGACTGCAACATTTGATATTTTGTGTTAGATATGTTTTTATAGTTATTGGGTTTTCCGACGATATTACGGCGTGCACCTTTCTCGGGCCGTTAGTATTTAAAAATAATAAAAATTAGTTCAATGTGACGTTGAATGTACGAGTGAAACTTATCGATACATCAATTGAACTTTTTGTATTTAATCGATTTTTGTAGTCTCCTCTCTAGTTCTTTCAATAAAGTTGCCCTCTTGGATGTACGTAAATTTTCAAACAATTTTAGAATCCTAAAATATCTAGATTTATTGTTTTGTTTCTCCTTTTTTAAACTCTAGAAAATGTTATTTAGCAGTTGATAATAGTGTTACTATTCGTATTTTAGTTATATTACTTTGCAATTTGATAATTTTCAGTGAGGGAAACTAACCATGGGTCGTGTGATTCGTGCTCAACGTAAAGGTGCCGGTTCAGTCTTCGTTTCACACACGAAGAAAAGGAAAGGAGCTCCAAAACTCCGATCTTTAGATTATGCAGAACGTCATGGCTACATCAAGGGTGTGGTAAAGGTATGCGTGTGGTTGTTGTCGAAGTATATAATGTGGAGGTTATTTTAGAATGGATGTAGCTAATGATTCCTACTGTTTTAGGACATTATTCACGATCCTGGCCGTGGTGCCCCTTTGGCAGTGGTCCACTTCCGTGACCCCTACAAGTTCAAGACACGTAAGGAGCTGTTTATCGCACCGGAGGGTCTCTACACCGGCCAATTTGTATACTGTGGAAAGAAAGCTACTCTAGAAGTTGGTATGTTTACTATAATCTCAGGAACACTTCATTTTTGATCATGGATTTTTATCATTTAATAAGTTGTGTATAGCATATACACAACTATTATACAGACTCGTTTTTGTAATATTTGGTCAGAGTGTCGTATTTTGCTCCAAAATGTAACTTGTGATGTTAAGAGACACTTTAAATAATCCATTGTTCTCTATCAACCGTTTTCCTGTTAGCAAATGCACAAAACATAAATCTTTATTATGTATTAGGCAAATGTAAATCTATTTTTCTAAATTACTTTTATTCTTTTTTTAGGAAATGTGATGCCAGTGGGTGCTATGCCTGAAGGGACCATTGTCTGCAACTTGGAAGAGAAAATGGGTGACCGAGGTCGACTTGCTCGTGCCTCTGGAAACTTTGCCACAGTCATCGGCCACAATCCTGATGCCAAACGTACTAGAGTCAAGCTCCCATCTGGAGCCAAGAAAGTGTTACCTTCAAGCAACAGAGGAATGGTTGGTGAGTAATTGTTATTGGATTTGTGCTTTATTTTGTGATCTACCATGTTCATGATGACCTTTATCTTACCTACTCTGAATATCTATGATTACACAGAGGCTCTTTCTGAGGCATTCGAGATTTAAACACATTTTCAACTTTTATGGTCTATTGACTGATGTAGATTATTATTACATTCCAGGTATTGTTGCTGGTGGTGGACGTATTGACAAACCTATCCTGAAAGCTGGTCGTGCATACCACAAGTATAAGGTTAAGCGTAACTGCTGGCCATATGTACGAGGTGTTACCATGAACCCTGTAGAACATCCTCACGGTGGTGGTAACCATCAGCACATTGGTGAGTCCTTTTTATTAATGTGATGGTTCATTTTTCTTTAAGAAGTCATTGTATGTTCAACAACTTTTCAAACATTGTACGTTCTCAAAATCAATTGGAGATATTAAGTTTTGTAAAGCCTGGCCTGGCTTTAAGACACAAGCTGTAAACTTTTGGATTGTATGATGGAATTTTACATATTGTATAAGCCGTAGTTAATGTTGACTGTACTAAGGTGCTTGTAAGATTAATCTTAGGCTAGTATTACAGAACGTAACTCGAGCAGTGTTCTGTACTTGAGATAGTTAGAAAAGGACGTCGCTACATGCAATGTATAAGCACATCCCTTGCTAACTGTACTCAAGTATACATCACTGCTTGAGTCACATTATGTAATATGGGCCTTAGACTTGTTTAAAATGATATAGTGTCATGTTATCATGCCATTATTTGGTATACTTAGATAAATTGTGATTCATCAAATCCCTATGTGAAGAGTATTCTTAAATTCGAAATTATGATATTATATACTTTTATCATTTCCATACATCTGCTGTAATTTGGCTAACATTGTTAGAGTTGCCGCATAAGGCGGTTCGTACCGAACCCATCACATAATCAAAATCCTCTTAAATCACTTCTACATTTCATATATCATTCATAAAATGCATGCTGTAAAGCAACGCGCGCTCTGGCGGATCGCTTTTCGGTTGCATTTATGCATTGCGATGTGGCTGTAGTATGTGGCGCGCCTTAAATCTAACTACAAAGATTGTGGTTAACCAGTGTCTTTTGTTTTTGCACTGAAGAATGCAATAAAGGGTAACCGCGGTGTATAGTCTGACCGTTTAGCATAAATACCAATAATAATATCGTTATTTACGTGCAGGTAAGGCGTCTACCGTCAAGAGAGGTACGTCGGCTGGTCGCAAGGTCGGTCTCATCGCAGCCCGCAGGACCGGAAGAATTCGTGGTGGCAAGACCGACACAAAGAAGGAGGCGTAAACTTATTTGTAATCAAAATAAAAACTACAAATCCCAAGTATCAGTTTGATTTTATAGATGCACTAGCGGCCGGTCGCGGTTTTACCCACGTGGGGTTCCCGTTCCCGTGGGAATATCGGGTTAAAAAGTATCCTATGTTCATTACCAGGCTTACTACTATCTGTGTACCAAATTTCATCCAAATTCAGTAGGTTTTGAGTTGATTCTTGCTAACAAACAATCAAATCTTTCCTCTTTATAAATATATTATCTGTAAAACACTGCCCTAAACGTAACTACGAGGGGCTTTAACTTTATAATGGACTAGGCGTCAATTTTTTTTCAGCGGGCCCTCAATGTGTTTCAAGAAATTTTCAGAGGCCACTGGATGTTTTATTATTACAGTTTTAAAATATCACAATCAAGAAAAATATCTGAGTAATAAACTTTTTCTTGAGTAATAGTGGAGCATCTCCACAATACTATGTACCTTAGTATTTTCTCTGCCGCCCGCGGTTTCAACCGCATGGTTCCCGTGGGAATATCAAAAAATTCTGCCTATGCTCGTCTACATCTATTTGGCGCTCAAAAGGTTAAAGGCAGGCAATCCAGGCTATACTGTGTGCCAAATCTGAAATCTGGAAAAACTACAGAACAGTGAAAGTGTATCCATCCAAACAGCTTCACAAACTTTTATAATATTAGTAGGATAGGATATGATTCACGTAAATCTAGAAATAATATTTAACAACTTAAATCCTTTTTACGCGATTTTATTTCCCAAAATAATAACATCGTATGAAAGATCACTTACGGAATTTATATCGAGGTGTACGAATATGCCACCGTATTGGTTTGACAGAATCGGAGCACAAATCCCATCTAATTTGTAGCGAGGTGTGCAATAGGGAGGAATCACCGTAACAGACAGACCCATCCGACTTCTTCAAGCCATATTTACGAGGGCCTGCTATTAATGTATCCGGAATAACAAAGTGAAACAAACATAGTATTTATTATAGTCTTGTTGCTTTTAGACTTCTAAACTCTAAAGTTTAGAAAAGTCTTATAATCCCTCTCTGTCCGTCCGTACGTACGTACGTATGTATGTACGCATCGAGATCTCAGAAACTATAAGAGATAGAGACAAACGGTCAACGGTAATGAGTTTAGGACACCTTGGACATGTGTCAAATGTAAGTGGTTTAGAAGTCTATTTTGTGCCTGCTAACTAGCAGGCGCTGCTAACTTGTTTAAAATATTAGCTACGATGATCAATGCAATTTTGCATACGTTGGAACCAAATTTCGTAGCACTCTTCCCAGTAATTTTCCCAATAATTTGTTATATTGTCTATAGCATAGATTTTTTTTAAAGTAAACATTGACCCGCATTCCATAACATTTCTTGAGTGACGCTGCTGGTGAAGAATCAAAATTCGAAGTAGTTTCTAAAGGATTATTCACAAAAAAATAGTAAAAATATTCGCGATTTCTTTGTCCGACTTTAAGCGAGTCACACACTACGCAGATACGATAAGATATCTGTAGGCTTATTATGAGTTTGGCAAACTTGACGTTACAGTAAACGTTAACGTAAAATGTAGCTCTGTCTCTTTCTTATTTAGCGACTGTTTTACCGACATGAGCAGTGTATCCGATAGTCTACGCTCACGAGTCCTGTAAATGTCATGTTAAGCAAACTCGTAATAGGGGTACTGTATCGAGCGCATATCTGTCAATATCGCTCTCTATATATTTCATATGAACTAACACACACAGCGCAGATAATTTATATTTTATCGTACAGTATCTGTGGGCACCGACATATATCGACAGATAGTCAGATAATTATCTGCGTATACAAATATACTGGCAGATAACATCTGCAGATAAAAATATAACATCATATTTTATCTGCATGTAAATACAGGATGTAGGCGCAGGGGCAGGGATTGTTTGCGGTGAGACAGAGGCCAGAGGGGAGGGAACCACCCGGTCAAGCTCACAGTGGGTCTAAAGTTCTAATTGAGGGTCTGGGACTTTTTCTTCAATTCGTACATCTTTTTACCCATGACGGACGAAACGGAACGGAGGCGGTATATGCGTTTGGGGTTAGAGGTTGTTTGTTTGTTTGTTTGTATGTATGTATGTCTGTTACCATTTTCCTCGGAAACGACCGGGCCGATTTCGATGCGGTTTTTTGCATTGAAAAGATTTCATTTCAGAGCAGGTTCTTAGACATGTTTTACGGTGGTAGACTACCAGGGAGCGCAGCAGCAACCAGATAAGTTGGCATTTTAAAAGTTCTTAAAAACTACTAAACCGATAACGTTGCAGTTTTTTGCATTCAAACGGTTTAATTTTCAGTGATGGGTTTGGGTTTGATTGGTGCATGTTCTTAGAGAGGTGTTACGGTGACAACTCACCAGGGGGCGCTGCAGTAAATATTTGTTTTGCAAACCAATGTTACCATTTATCTCCAAAACTACTAGTCCGATTTTGATGCGGTTCACAGTAATGGGTTTGGGTTTGATTGGTGCATGTTCTTAGATAGGTGTTACGGTGACAACTCACCAGGGAGCGCTGCAGTAAGAATTTGTTTGAGCAAAACCAAAACTACTTGTCCAATTTCGA
This sequence comes from Chrysoteuchia culmella, assembly GCA_910589605.1. Lineage (NCBI taxonomy): Eukaryota > Metazoa > Arthropoda > Insecta > Lepidoptera > Crambidae > Chrysoteuchia > Chrysoteuchia culmella. Next base: position 13,556,848 of record OU342642.1, on the reverse strand, counting down.
TGCGGTTTTCAGTAATGGGTTTTATAAAGTACAACGTACATAATATCTATGCTCTCTAAAAAGTATGAAATAAAAAGCAAAATTAGAATTTTGAAAAAACCCAGGACGGTTAGGTATAACGTAATTGAAAAAGGATAAAATAATTTAAAAACCCCCGACTTAATTATCCGTCGGGGGTTGCTTTTTTTTGATTTATCGATACATCACTTGATCCTTGTGACCAATCATCTCAAGGTATTTCTTTAAAATCAATATTTAGGTTAGATATTTTTTTTGTTTTTTTCTTTTGTACGGAACGATACCTTTCATGAGCTATTGTAGTCAAGTCTCAAATTTCCCGCTTTCAAAATTTTGAGCATCAATATTGGTTATACTACAATACTAGACTATAAGCACGTGCCCAAACTTGCTTATATTTAAATTATGTTTAAATTATTTAACAACTCATATTTAAATTATGTTTTCAAAGGAAACAAAATTCACATCAAAGATCATCTCATTATGATGAACAGTTATAAGGCAACAGTTTTAGTTGTTGTACTTTTGTTTAGATTAAGTTCTTGTACAGATAGTTTTATATTTTATCTTGGGATTCGGATATAGCTTGTAAATTTGTTATCTGATACATCCTGGAAGATATTAATTCGCCTCGGTCTTTTTTACGCTTTACATGGCGTTCTATCCAAATTATTCGCGTTTTAAAAAGTGAAGCAAGACGTGCAAGAAATTCAAAATCAGAATCATCTTCTGACGAGCTGTCTAATCGAGAAGCAATAAACGCGTTTTTCCGTAAAACGCGAACTCATTTTTAAACACACTGTATAAACAATCCTTACCAAAAAAACAAGTCTACTCAGTCTGAAGGATTCCGAGTGAATGTATCATCTCGTATATTATCGTATCTGTCTAGTGTGTGATGCTTTCAGATAAATAAGTTTTTATACGCAGATAAAATATTATCGTATCTGCGTAATGTGTGACTCGCTTTACTATTGTAATATTGACGTTAAGCGCCATACTACTTTCACTACCACATTGAGGGGTAAAAGTTCCAAGCTGTTAAAAGTTTTAGAATTGTTTGTTTGTGTGCTAATACTAGCCTACATATCAAATTTCAGCTTAGGGTACTTCAGGAAGTACCCTAAGAATTTTAATAAATGAGTCCGTCACAGTGAGTCAGTGTCAAAATCGGGTTTTTTTAAAATAGCAATAAAATCTAAAGTACGAGTATAAGAGCTATGCATATCGATGGGATTCCCTATTCTTTCTTAACAAACTGATCTTTTTGATTATCCTAAATCAAATCCTTTTGAGGGGTGTTCCTCGTGAGGAATGGAAAACTCAAATTATTATCCCTATCCTTAAGCCCGGAAAGCTCAGTAACGACCCTAATGGGTATAGACCCATAGCCCTTTCATGCACAATGCCCAAAATTTTAGAGCATCTCGTTAAAAATCGTCTGGAATGGTTAGTGGAAAGTAGGGGTCTCCTTGCCAAGAGCCAGTTCGGATTCCGCAAAGGAATGGGCACCATGGATGTCTCAGTGTCTTCCTAACTGATGTCTGGATAGGCCTATCCAAGCGCGAGAACGTGACGGGAATCTTTTTAGATGTGTCATCTGCATATGACAATGTTTTGCTTCCGGTAGTCAAGCAGAAAATGCTCAATCTGAATATTCCAGTGAGGCTCGTGAACATAGTCTTCAATCTCTTCTCGTCACGATCCATACAGGTATGCTTTAACAAACTCCCTTTACCCCACAAGAACCGTTTGGAGGGGCCTTCCCCAGGGATCAGTTCTGAGTCCTTTACTTTACAGCCTGTATACCTACGACCTTGAGCTGTCCTTGAACCCGTTCTGTAATGTGCTACAGTATGCCGATGACCTTGCCTTGTACGTATCTAACAGCGACCCTGAACATGCTACTGCCCTTCTTAACCCTTAATAAGGCAAAGGGCAATTGCTTATCACCTCAGTTTTTTGACCATAGAGCAAGAGTTGGTTTGTGTACACTTTCTTAAATTCAGTACCTAGATATAAAAATATATATTACCACCGATATTTCGCGTACTTGTGATTATATATTTTTAGATTTTCATAAATAATGTTAAAAAGGATCCTAATAAACCTATAATAATGTATAAATAATTTATAAATAATTAACTCCGCCCTATTAAGGGTTAACACTGCTTTGGAATACCTGCATGATTGGTTAGAACATGGTCTTTCACTTTCCGTTGACAAAAGCAAGATGGTTATCTTCAGTCGTGCTAGGCGAACTCCTGTTATGCGAGTCAGGTATGATAACCAAGAGCCCAAGTAGCATTTTTGGCTCTATAGCGGTTGACTAATGGTACAATTTTATTCTTTGAGCGGTCTAAGTAAGAGGTACAAGAGCTGTATAGCAGGCTATACTGCCCTTCTATCGACGGTTTGGGCACAAATTATTCAGCCTTGAGGTCACAAAAGGTACACAGTAGTAGAATAGTAGCACTTTAATGGCAGTTTAAGAGAGAACGGTGGTCTTAAAAGCTGATCAACGGCACTACATAAGATTCCGTGTGGTACTTCATACAGACAAGAGAGTTATAACAAGTAACGAGTGAACAATTATACAGCCTCTATAGTAATTAAATGTCACAAGTTTACCCTAAAAACTAGTAATCGGCCGCATTTTCTCCAAATTATCACCTGAGTGTCACATTTTGTAATAATATTTTTTCAAGAAATGGCTATTGCTCCTCGTTAGGTTGCCATTTTTAGAATGATTTGGTTATTGATAACAAACTGGTAAAGTAAGTATATAATTTGTGTTATTATGTTATAATGTGTTAATATTATGGGTAATGTAAATTTATTGTAAAGTATATACATATTTAGAGTTAAAATTTTGACGCGCCTCTGAAATATTCCCTTTTTACCAAAAAAATATATCTAAATATGCAGAGACGTACAAAGCATTTTTTCATTTTTATGTTTTTATGGCATCAAAATGAGTCTATGGTTTTGTATTTAAACATTAACCACAAAATTAATCACGAAACCTCTGTAGTTTAAGTAAAATCATAATAAATTAGAAATATTATAGGTTATGAGTAATAAACAAAATGGTGGAGTTATCTCTAGCTACAGTGAACCATTATAACACCAAATTGATGCTGTAAGCTCTATAAAGTTTCACATGTGTACCATTATAATGTCGTGAGCTCTAGAAAGGTTCACATGTGTATCATGTCGTGTGTGTCGTCGTCCAAAGTGTTAAAGAAAACCACGTTCACATAATTATTCGGCTCAGAGGATAACAATGTGGTACTCGTGAACGAATAAACAGCTGCCAGTCTTACTAGATATCAAGAGTGATGCGTTACTGTACATGTGGACTCATTAAACGCTCATTTACAGAATAACATAAATGCTGATTAATATATCACAAACTAGCCGACTTATAACAACAAGCTGAATAATGCTCCACACAAGGGATATTTAACAGCTGCCAGTGTCACTATATATCAAGAGTGGTTCGTGTAATACCTGCTTATATGTACATGTGGACTCATTAAACGCTCATTTACAGAATAACATAATAGCTGATTAATATATCACAAACTAGCCGACTAAAAGCAACAAGCTGAATAATGCTCCACACAAGGGATATTTAACAGCTGCCAGCATCACTAGATATCAAAAGTGGTGCGTGTAATACCTACTTATATGTTCATGTGGACTCATTAAACGCTCATTTACAGAATAACATAAATGCTGATTAATATAACACAAACTAGCCGACTTAAAGCAACAAGCTGAATAATGCTCCACACAAGCTTCTATTTAACAGCTTTTGGCTGCATTTATATTCACATGTGTTGTATTAAAATGCCAGCATTATAACACTGTACATATGGACCCTTAAATAGCCAATGCCGTATTATTCCCCTCTCGAAATGCTCTTGTTCAGCTTTTAAAATTAAAGCTGACTAGAAGAGTAACGTTGTACTATTATATCACCAATAGTTACTTATTAGGCCAATTTTACACTCTTATATATGTATATGTGGATTATTATACAGCTTTAAGTGGATTTGTTCACTTAATTACAGCCAATGAACCTCGTGTGGCCAATGTTATTGCTTAAGGATCGCCAGTGAACTAAATGTGTACTATTAAAGAGAAAAAAATGCTACTTGGGAGATCCCTTTAAGTAATATGGTGAAGTTCCTTGGTATGGTTCTGGACCCCAAACTGAAAAGTGCGAAAAAAACGCTCACATCCTTCGCTCTGTTTCTGGTACCTGGTGGGGTGCCCATCCCTTTTGTCAAAAGCTCCTTTATAACGCACTGATTCGAGCGCATTTGGATTACGGATTTTTCCTTCTGGAGCCATGCCTGAAATCAGCTTTATACTCGCTCGACAAGATACAATCCAAATGCCTTCGAATCGTTGCTGGAGCGATGAAATCCTCCCCAAACAATGGCTTGCAGGTTGAGTGTTTAGACCCCCCGTTGTTTATAAGAAGGCAGTATCTTGCAGATAATTTTCTTTTTAAAATCATCCAAAATTCATCCCATCATCCCAAGGACTCACCAGATCCGGAAACTGAATTACAAGCAGTAATAAAAATAAAAAAAAGTAGTAAATAAAAATTGGAAAGACTGGCTGGTGATGTACACGGACGCCTTAAAACTTTCGGATGAAGGATGTGTTGGCGCTGCGGTATGGATTCCCAGATATAAAATAATCCTGAATTTCCAATGTCCTCCCCTCACATCCGTTTTTACTGGAGAGGCTACCGCACTCCTTGAGGCTGTCCTCTATGTGGAGTCGCACAACTTGGACAAAACAGTCATCTTTACAGACTCCAAAATTGCCTCCAGTCAATCCTATCTAATCCTTTCCGTAGCAAATCTAATTTTCCTCATATCCTCAAAATCAGAGAAACCCTATTTAGGTGTACCACGCGCGGAATTCAGATCATACTGGCTTGGATACCGAGTCACACTGGTATTGTTGGCAATGAGACTGCTGACCTTATAGCGAAGAAGTCGACCACCAACGGATGCACCGTGCATGACAAAGCGTTTTCCCACGATCTACACTCCTTGGCTACTAAGATCATGAGAACCTCTTGGGAAAACCAGTGGCGTGAAAACAGCAAAACAGTAGGTAGACATTTCGCTGATGTTCAGCACTCCCTCCCTGTCAAGCCTTGGTTTTTTAAGAAAGCGTCGAAAGCCTGTACTTCCACCGTGTGTCGTCTGCGGCTGGGTCACGCGTGCACTCCCGTTCATTTAGCCAAAATTAGGGTCAGAAAATCGTCCCTTTGTGAATGCGGTTTGGAGGAAGGAACGCCGGACCATATCTTCTTCAACTGTCCCAAGTATCCAACTTCCTTGTATGACCTTCTCCCACCCAGTATCCCCAAACCTACCAATTTTAAAACTGTCCTCACCTTTGCCTTTGTTAATTCTCCCTGTATTGATGTACTATGTGATTATATTACAACTAACAATATAAGATTGTGATGTATTGTGTTCGTCGTCTACTAACATTATTATTATATACATGTATTGTGTTTGTCCCTATTTCAGGTAGCTCAACAGCGGGTTCTATAGTTTCAAATTATATTTAAGAGTTCACCTCCTTGTACCTACCACTTGTACCTCGTACATAGCTGTACTCTCACACGTCACCTAACAGAAGCGCAGAGTCTTTGAAAACAACCCACTGAGCCAAAGGGCACCGCCACTACATAAAAAGAAGAAGAAGAGCTATGCAATTAAAACTTTATATGTTTAATGTATTTATTTGGTTAAGTTATCTAGTATAGGTATGTACCCAAGTCAGACCCAAGTTATGAGGCTTCAAAAAAACGACGAAGTGCTTCGAGCAAAGGAAGGTGCCCTTTCAGCGCGCTTCGCTTGGCTCATCTTGACGGGGGGGCCACTACCGTGACTCTAGATGAAACCAGACACTGTCGTTTTGACAATGGAAACTGTGTCACAGCAGCATTTGTAAAAAAAAATACGTTTTTGTACCTAACAAATAATCGTGCGGTTTGGATGGGTAGAAAAAAATCTCATCCATATAAGGTACTATATATTCTGTGTCCATATACATATACTTATATAACCTACGTTTATGCTACACACTTGATTCAAAACATTAAAGGTCTTCAGTTAATTCTATTTTCGTTTGTTATCTTTATGATAACGATCAGCTTCCACGTAGCACCATCGAGCTAGCTAAGTAGCATCTTTTTCAATTTTACAATCTTATCTATTTTCACAGTACTTTTTAAGACGTGCAAATATTCACAAAACATTTATTTTATTACACATAGTTGTGAAATACTTATTTGTACACTTGCGGAAAAATAAATCAAGCCACTGAGTTATTTTCATACATAACTATAAACAAGCTCAAGCTTCAAGGTCTAATAAATAAAAAAAACATGTGTATTTCTGCAAAGATTTGAGTTTCGGTGACGAGATCTAATGTTCAACTATCAATAAGCATTTAAAACAAAGGGAAAAAATTGGTTTGTTAAACTTTCAATGAAACAAAATGTTTTCATTTCAAACTCAATAAAGTTGTTACAAACACTTGTGAATGTCAAAGAAGCGCCGTCGGCATCGGTTTAAAAACTCGAGTGAGATTTGAATTATTTTTTTTTACTTTGAACGACACTGTAGCTTTTCTTAAATTTTTGGAACTTTTATTCGTAAGTCGAGTATTCGACTCATACAATAGACCCATAAATCATTATTTATTACTTAAATGTTGGTACTTTTTTAATAATGAGACTGTAAATTGAGTAGGTATGTTTGTATGAAAATAACGCAGAATTATTAAAATTGGCTCGATTTATTTGTCTGCTGTGTTGTTTCCAAAACTAAAGACATTTTTTTTAATTATTTAATTAATGTAAATGTAGGTACCTAAAGTTTCAGATTTTTCCTGTACTTGTAGTAAAAGATGATATTACTTGCCAAATTTCATAGTTCCAGGCAACGGAAAGTACCCTACGAATTTTGATTCCCTCGAGTGTCGAAAATATACGTTTACATCATACTGCTCGGTAACTAGGATTTACTAGTATTGTTGAGTATTGTAAGAGCCTGTGTAAGTTGGCATGTGCAACACAGTGAATTGTTTAGGTAGAACGTTCCATTTTCAAATCACTACAATTCAAGCGCATAGGGTGAATGCTTTAATTGTAAAGTACACTTTACCATTCAAGCTGTGTAATACTCCTTGGTGAACCAATCTTTTTCTTATAAAATTACGAAACTTTTAATTTTTTTTTACTGAAAAAAAATGGCGGCATTCTATTTATGTTCAAGCTATGCAAAACTCCTTGGTCAAACATTTTTTTCATAAAATGATTGTAAAATACAATTTATTTATTTGTTTGTTTATTACTCTTTCACGCTAAAACTACTAAACAGATTTGGATGAAATATGGCACAGATGTAGTAGATAGCCTAGATTAAAACATCGAATACTTTTCATCCCGAAATTCCCACGGGAACGGGAACCAAACGTACTTCAAACAATGCACATGCCTGGCCAACCAGTATCACTGCATTTTAATAATTGTAGCAATGGTACTATTAATTTTAATAAATAAATTTGAATAAATATTTTCTCTCTATCATGTCATATGGTATTCTTTTGTGGGGAGTAGCAGCTGACATTAATACTGACAATCCACATAAAGGGGTTTGAACTTTTTTGTATGGAGGCGGCTTCGTCCAAATCCGTAGTATGAGACGCCATTTTATTTATTTTCAAAACGATAATACCTGATTACCTGAATAATGAATAATAAATGAACAGTGGACACACAGAGGAACAAAAAATGTAGGTAATGATATAATATACTTAATGCCCTAACTAAAGCTTCACATAAGCCAGATAATTAGAGTTAAAAATAAATACCTATTGCCGACCCAAACTATCACCTTTGTATCTTTTAACTCCAATTATAGAACCTGACAATTTAGGGCATTATGTTGTTTAATTTTTTTTGTTTATCTATACGTTCCCTATCCATTTAAATAGGTATTATCGTGCCGTGCGATGCGATTTTGAAATGGCGGACCTATGTCGAGGCCAAAAGCTTCAAATCCCTTTACCAAATCGGCCGCGATATGGCAGGACAATTAAGATAAGTACCTACTAGTATTATATGTAGGTAAATGATTCTACTTTTCTAACTCCAACGCAGCAAGGTGTGAGACAGGGAGACGTCTTTTCTCCGAAACTGTTCACAGCTGCGTTGGAGGCCATCTTTAAGCTCTTGGACTGGAAAGGACTCGCATCAACATTAATGGCCAGAATCTGACACACATTCGTTTTGCCGATGATATAATTTAAGCTCTTGGACTGGAAAGGACTCGCATCAACATTAATGGCCAGAATCTGACACACATTCGTTTTGCCGATGATATAATCCTTATGGCTGAGACCTTGGAGGACCGGAACACAATGATCGAAGATCCCCGTAGTGCCAAAGTCCCAAAGAGTGGGTCTTAGAAAGAACATGGATAAGACGAAAATCATGTCAAATTTTCATGTTGTATATACCCACTTCAGTTCACGTGGGAACACTACACTCGAAGTTGTTGACCACTACGTTTACCTTGGACAGACAATCCAGTTAGGTAAGTCCAACTTCGAGAAAAAGATCTCCCGTCAAATCAACGCGGATGGGCAGCATTCGGGAAGCTTCGTAAAATCTTCGCGTCCAACTTACCGCAGTGTCTCAAGACGAAAGTCAATTGACCAGTGTGTGTTGCCAGTGATGATTTACGTTACGGTAGTGAAACGTGGTCGCTAACTATGGGTCTGATAAGAAAGCTCAAGGTCATCCAGCGTGCAATGGAGAGGGCTATGCTCGGCATTTCCCTACATGATAGAAATGAGGAGATCCGTAGGATAACTAAAGTTACTGATATCGCTCGAAGGTTTTCCCAGCTGAAGTGGCAGTGGGCGGGACACATAGCGAGAAGAATCGATGGCCGTTGGGGCGGAAATAAGGTTCTGGAATAGCGACCGCGCACAGGATGACGCTCCGTGGATAGGCCCCCGACTAGGAGGACTGACGATCTGGTGAAGGTCGCGGGAAGCTGCTGGATGCGGACAGGACAACGCAGGACCGATCGTTGTGAAGATCCTTGAGGAGGCTTATACCCAGCAGTGGGTATTTTGTGGCTGAGACGATGACTTTTCTTACTTACTTTTTTAATAGTGTGTTATTTTATACCCATTTCATTGTCGAAGTAAGTAACTGATCAGAGTATTTAAAAAGCAAAAACTTTGCAGAAAAATAGTTATTTGTTATGCAAGGCTGGAAAGTTGGTTATTAGCGGCGAGTTACCTCTATTGAAATCTGAGCAAGTGAAGGATTCTAGGATTCAAATATTGAATCCTGAGCGAAGCGAGGATTTCAAAGGTAGGTACAAGACGCTAAAAACTTTTCTGCCGACCGCAACAGCCAATTTTTCGCCTCACAACAGCGAAGAACATTTATGGTTGTTTCCGCGGTCTACTTTCCGGTAAAAAAAAAAAAATAAGTTTAATCTAAATATACCTTATTCTTGTTGTTTTAATGATATAAAATACTAAAATTATAAAAAAGATAGTATTATAGATAATTCAAAGTTAGTTGAAGTAGGAATATATTGTTACATATAAATAACAATAAAAACGATTCGGTAAATGTTGACATTGACAAGAAACAAAGACCATTTAAAAATAAAGGTTTATGCCAAGTTCCGAAATCCAATCATAGTTTGTGAAATCTCACCCAGCCTAATATAAAATTCTTAAGTATAACAAATAGTTTAATCTTATTGTTATTGTTTTTATGATTCAATGAACTAAAATAATATAATAAAACCAAAACGGAGTATTATAATTAATGCAAAGCTATTTAAAATAAGTATAAAATGTAACAAAAAAGTCAATAGTACGATTCGGAACGCATTATGACATATTTTTAGGTATTAAATTAAGTACTTTACCGCGCTAGGCCGCAAAATGCGGAAACTGAATGACAAATCCTCCTTTTCCGAGCCTGTGAGGTGAAAAGAAAATTTTCGTTGATGGTGGTGGTGGATGAAGTTTGGAATTATAAAAGTTGCACTCTGTTGAGTTTAGGTATCTCATGCTTTCCTAAACATTTAGACAATTTTAAATTGAAAGGAGACTTTTAGTCTCTTTATAGTACTTATGCTATGTAGTACCTTTATCTGCAATTACATGTCAAATGAGTTTTAAGCCCGATTAAGGAAAGAATGGAAAAGAATGAGTTTTCTATGCATAGTAGTATAATAATAATAGGCAACCTCAGTAGCTAAGCTAGCATGAAATATCGGTAGTATGTTGTGTTTAATTCAAATTACCGCATGTTGTGCAATGAATTGTTGGTATGATTTGCAGAAAAAGGAGCGACTTATAAGCGGACTACACATTATCAATATATTGACAATATATTGACAATATATTGACAATAAAATGTTATTACTTTCAAGCAATGTGACGGAATGATGAAAAACGATGAAATGACGGAAAATTTTGATATTTCGTAAAAATATCAATATACTGTCAATATACTGTCAATATATTGACAATATATTGTCAATATATTGTCACTATATCGATGACCTTGGAACGCACATTATTCCACGGTATCGACCGCGACTAGGGATGCCCGAGTTTTTGCTTTGAATCGATCTTTTGGATCGCATGAGAGCGTAACCCAAAAGATTGATTCACGAGCTTGAATCTAGATAGATTCAAGCTTTCCCCAACCTATTATTTAGTACCTAATAATAGTAAAGTAACCTCGGAATGTTCTTTATTGTTTTTAGTAACTAATGAAAGTAAAGTAACCTCTGGTTGTTCGAAAATAGTAGGTAGGTAGATTCTAAAATAATAGCCTACTTAATCGTTTCAGACTTCAATCGGTTTACTTATTTTCCACTTTGTATGAGTTGAGGTGCTTCTTCTAATATTTATCACTAAGGCTCACTTGCGCTTAACATATTTAACTCATTGCTACCTTTGCCTGCATCTAACTCTGAGTCAAATGTTAATTTAACTCGGCGCAAGTTGGTATCTCATTGGCTAGCAGATCAAATTATCACAAATATAATTTGGTATAAAGTTACAAACTTTATTAAAACACCTAATCAAGGATTAAAAATCCAAATAGTTAGTTACTTCACACCTTCCCTGCATTCTTGCAATTGTTGTTAAGATGTACTAGCTGTTTTATACTAGCTGCTCTTTGCTTCTTTTTATGAATTTATCAGATATATAGATCCGTATAGATCATGATACATAGATCTATAGATAATCCTACCTAGTCTTCACCAACCTATAACAATAATTTAGTTTTTAATATTCTCTCACAAAACAAATACACTTAAAAGTGCAATAAGAATGTAATGGACTGGGTTTGTTTAATATGATCATAACGAAACAATTAATATTTAAATAATACGTATTAATTTAAAATAATCAAAATACAGCAGTCGCGCTATAATAATTACGTGTTTTTGTTTATTTCTGTATAACCTTTAAGGTAAGATAAAAATTATTACTAAGCAACTTTCCTACTTGATATTCATTTTTTCATTCATGAAACATTTTATTAATTTGCATCACGGGCACCGCCAGTAATTACGAATCACATACTCGTATTTCACTATCTCCACTGCTTAAATACTACTACCAACTCAAAACTCGCAACATTGTGTTGCCATATAGTGAAATTGGTAAGTTTCTCAATAACACGTTTTCTACTCTTTTGTATTATTATAATAAACTAGACTTATACTTAATCTTAGGTTTTTTTATCTTTGATTCAATAAGAATTGGATCCCTATTCTTATCTTAATTAGCTTGAAACACTTCATTCCAATTTATTTATTTATTATTCTATAAGTTTAAAACTATTTTTAATGCATGCGAATCGGGTTCGAATCCCGTCAGGGCGACATGAGACAAGTTGTTTTTTTCGAGTATATTTTCTTCTTTAATATTTATCATTTAAAAATAGCATTGTAAAATGCAAAATTTAAAAGTTATAGCATGCGAATTGATCTATAGACGGATTTTTAATTCAGTAGAGTAATTTGAATCTTGCTTTAAACTGTTTCTCGTAATTTGCTCGTCGATTTGCGCAGATCCAGTTCCAGTTCAGTAAGCATTGATTCCATTCACGCACACAAATTAATAATTATTATCATTTTAGGTAGCTAAATTTTAATTCAGCATTATTTTAACAAAGTGAAAACCTACGTACATCTTAAGTTTTGGCGCGCACTGTTCATTGAAATAATATCTATCTCATGTGGAATGATGAATTCTATGTACAAGTTGATGGAGTAGCAATGGGTTTTCCTGTATCCCCCATAGTCGCCGACATATTTATGGAGGATTTCAAGGAGAAGGCGCTGGCTTCAGCACCAGTGTATCCCAGGTTCTACAAACGGTACGTAGATGACACTTTCACTGTACTACCTAGAGATAGTGTTTCTGCTTTCCTTATCCATCTTAACTCTATTCACCCAAACATTAAATTCACTATGGAGTTAGAAGCAAATAATAAACTAGCCTTCCTAGATGTACTTGTTATTAGGAATCCTGATCAAACTTTGAGCCACACAGTGTATCGGAAAGCAACACATACAGACAGATACCTAAATGGTGACTCACACCATCATCCTTCACAGTGATAGCTACCGTAGGGAAATCTTTGTTTTAGAGAGCTCGCGGCATCTGTGACGAGAAACACCTGACTGCTGAGCTTCGACATGTCGAGCAAGTACTAAGAAATAACAAGTTGCAAGTACCACGCAGATGTCACAGAAACCGCGCCAAACCAGTCACAATAGAACGTCAACCTGCCACATTATACCATTTGTGAAAGATGTCACAGACAAGATTGGGAGAATTCTAAAGCACGCTTCTATAAATACTTACCTTAAGCCGCCCAAGAAGATCAACCAATTCCTACCACCAGTCAAGTGCAACATATCCTTTCAAGTTGCAGGTGTCTACAAACTGGATTGTGACTGTGGGCTCTCCTACATCGGGCAAACAAAGAGAAGCATAGCTGACGTGAAAAATAGGCGCGAAAACAAGTCTGCAGTGTGTGAACACGCTTTTGAGGGACCCACCCACTACATCAGGTTTGATAAGCCACTGGTGGGAGGGGATCTCTCCCTACCCAGCGTCGTCAGTAAGATGCTGGGTAGTGACAGATCGTGGCAGGCGGCAGTCTCCTTCTGCGAGGATGTGATCCAGCAGAAGGAGGCAGCGGAGAGGGCTCGCGAGCAAGACGCTCATGCGGCTCGTATCCGCCGCAGGCGGTTAAGGGGAAGGAAGCGTCGGTATGATCGACTCATTCCCCTATAGTGAAACCACGCTGGCGTTGGTGGGTGTGCCAACGCTGGCCTTGCACGGTTTCCACCGTCTGGGAAGATGGCTAAACTTGCTCGGCCATCTTCCAGCCGCGAGGGGGCCCGGGTAATCGGGCCACGGCCGCCTGGTCTTAGGGGTGATTGCGAACCCTACCCCCCGTGACCAATAGCGGCCTGGAGGGCAAGTACTAGGAGTTTTAGTTGGTAGTACCCTAGGGAGTGCGTGGCCTATATATTTGTATAGGCCGTGTACTCCGGGTGAGTCCAACATTTCGAATCGCCCCTACACCTGGGGGCGAGGGATGCGTAAAAGCATTTCTCCTAGTATAAAAAAAAAAAAAGAAAAAAAAAAAAAAAAAAGGTTTGATAAGCCACAGATACTCGCCAGGGAACCAAAATTTGTCCCCAGAATGCTACGTGAGGCCATTGAAATCACCAAATATCCAAACTTCAATAAAGATGATGGGTGGAAGATTCTACCAGCTTGTGACTCTATTCTTCATAAATTAAAGTCTCAACCCAAATCACGCACTGCAAGACCCAAAGATACGGTTAGCTCTTTTTGTAGATTAATATAAAAAGTAAAGGTGGAGATAACATATCGACGACCGTAATCTCAATTGGCGTAACGGACATTTTCTCGAAATTGAGCTTTAAATGCACTTATACTAAGTTTTAAATTCTCTTTCTAACTGTATTACAAACATTTGGATAGCTCGCAAAAAATTTCCGATACGCCATAGCAAAATCGACACAAAATTACTTTATTTTTACAAAATCTTGACGTATGGGATAAAGAAAAAGGCTTTATTGACGTATTCATCAATATTCTATAGTTCATTGTTGTAACGGACCATTGCGATTAATCAGTCCCTTACGTTAAATAGAAAATGTATACCATTAATACCGACTGCCCCTTACGCCAAAAAGACGACTTTGCAGTTAATATGGCATTGCCCTTACGCCAATTTGCCTTAATTTGCTCACACGTTACGACCAGCGATGCCGACAAAATATCTGCTTTCTTCCGTTAGATAGCGCGGTCGTAATTTACTCATAGCTGTCTCGTTCTAACACGCTTGAAATATAAATGGTATAAAGAGAGAGCGCGCTATAATTATCACTCAATATTCAAACTAAACAAACGAGTAACCGTTTCTTTTTGAATTGTTCGTCAGACGTGAGTAGGGCATGAATACCGGAATATCGGAATATCTCGGAACGCGAGTTCCGATATTACAATTCCCGTATTGAGTGATCTAATATCGTAATATCGGAATCAGACAAATATTTATATTTGAGTTCTGTAATAGATCCAACTATCCAATAGATAGAAGCAACACATGGAGATAAAATATAGACTTTAAACCTATATATATTACAGCTGTGTGTTGTATAGTATAATGCCGAGCGCGATAGTGGGTTTATTATTGATTTTAATTAATTATTTGGGTATTTTATGAAAAAAAAAATATAAATAAGAAAAGTTGTTCTTGACTTTACTGTTTATTGGCATCGTCGTCAGCCCGTAGACGTCCACTGCTGGACATGGGTCTCTCCTAAATAACGCCATTAAGCCCGATCCTGAGCTCTTCGCAACCAGCTCCTGCCTGCCATCTTTCGAAGGTCCTCTCTCCACCTAGTTGCAGGGCACCCTAATGTGGTCTCCGCTCCAGAACTCGTTTGCCCCAACGGCTGTTAGTTCTTCTTGTGATGTGACAAGCACATTGCCGTAAAAATAAGTCAAGGAAAAAGATAACAGCTCCTTGTCCAGTGAAAACCTTCAGATTGGAAAAGTGATTAGAATCTATGATACCGGTACAGTGCATGAAGAAATGCAAGTTGAGCTAAATAACCATCAGAAACATATCTTTTTCAAATAGGAGCACAAATGTGCTTATTGGCTATAACACTTCTAAAAAGATCTTGGAGACAAACCATCCAAAACTCTTGCACTCTAAGTCAAAACTTAGCACTATTAGGTTGATGCCTGCTTACTCTTTGAGCTACGTCGGTCACCTTGGTTAAATTCATTTCTAATTATATTTTTCAGAGAATCACTGAGCATAGCCCTCTCCTTAGCTCGCTGAGCAACTATGAATTTGTGAACTAGTCCCGCCGTGAGTGTCTATGTCCATGTTTCGGCTCCGTAAGTCATTACGGGTAGGAGGCACCGATCGAGGACTTTCATCTTTAAGCTTTGTGGACATGACGTCATGGCATGACAAGACATGACGAACTTTGCTGAATACTGCCCATCTCAGCTAAATTCTTCTATTTGTTTCGCTCTCAAAGTTTATTTTAACCTATTGGCACGGTTTGCTCAAGGTAAACAAATTGAACAACTTGGACAACTTGGTCAGGTACACCTTTAAAATAAGTTATGTTAGATTACGGAGCCACGGTGGAGATTACCTTCACGTGTCACGTTCCTGATATACTTCCCGTGCTTCCTTAACATCCATCCATCTTTCCATACATGTTCGTTTATTCTCGGTACTTCTCACCTGGCCATTCTGGAACGTCCTTGATCAGAGGGGTTACACTTGACGGGATCGCGTTGAGATCGAGATTATATATTAATACTGATTACTGATTTTCGTTGTTGATTCAATTTTGATTGGCGTTACAATCGATTTCTTCATTTAGTAGTTTCAATTTTATTATTATTTAGGTTAATTACATATTTAAAGTCATAATTGGCTTTTGACGTAAATTCAATCTCGATCTCAATGCGATCGCGTCAAGTATAAGGGGGCTGATCGTGATATGTTTGCCTAAGCCGACCTCTCCCATCATTCCTTCCATTCGTATTCGAAGTGTTCTTAATATCTTGAGATAAGATTATTATTATAGTTTAATTTTTTCAATGAAACCTCCTATCTAATTCGTGCAATTTCAAAAGGAAATCTGCAATTTGCAAAAAGAGATCTAATATCGGAAATCAATATCGGAATTGAAAACCTTCCGATATTACATGCCCTAATTTCACTACCCCATTCCAAAACAATAATAGTTTTAATAATAATAGAAGACAGATTAGAGGAAAGTGATGACAATGACAGCAATAATGAAAATGAATGGTTCCAATGTTTGATGAAGAAGTTTAATTTATATGTTTTTATATTACATTAATGAAGAGAAGATTTCATTTGATGAAGAAGGTTTTTTTTTATTTGGCACTGGCATTTATGACTTGATTTTTATAAAAAATGTTGTTTTTGTAAAATTTGTTGATTTTGAAAGCAATTGTTTTTGCCAATTAAGAAATAAATAAGATTTTGTCGATTTCATTTGAAATAATTTAAGAATGAAGAATATAGTGTTTGTTTTTTATTTTTATTTGTTCACCTTCTACAATTATTATAAATTAGTAACAGTGTTAATAGAAAAAGATTAGACATAGATTACAGTTTCAAACTAGACTTACGTCAATATGTCAGTAATCAAATACTGAATGCGATGGTTACGTCTTTATTTTTATCTTCGCTATGATTTTCATTGTTGTAAAGGACATCGTAAACGTATTTTTTTGACGTAAAGGACACGTCATTTCAGTAATTACACCGTCTATCCAAAATGTAATGTTATGAGGGAAAAAGGCTCATAAAATAAAACCTATACCCGTAAAAATATTTTTATTAACTTTGTAAACAAAAAAAATATCTCATATTTTTGGAGTAAAAAATTTTGTTTTGCTTCTCCTGAACATTCGTCATTTGTCCGTTAGGCCAGTTGAGATTACGGTCGTCGATATCTTAATTTCTTTATAAACGTGGAGGTCGGCCAGCTCTCGAAGTTTTCTTGGCAGCTTCTTTCTTCGAAGGTCCTCTCAATTTGTGAACTGCCAGTAGAGTCTTTAGTTTTCTCTTTTCTTAATAATAAAGATTTAAAATAATAATTAAATCAAAATATCAAATCAATAATAATTGTTGCCGTAGTAAATGTCTAACCGTATCCGAACGAAAAAATAAATTAAATTTTCGAGGGTAGACTTATAAGTAGCCAGTCATCCCGTGACCACGGCAGCTGAAAAGATGCCGAAACATCGGGAAAATAAAAAAAAACCCCTAATAAACCTAAAAATACGGACAATTTCAACTTAGTTCGTGAAATATAGCGCGTTTGATATCCGTAAAAGTTGTTTTATTTCAAAGTGAAAACCTGTCAAATCACTCTACTGAATCAATAATCCCACTTATTATATTTAGAACATAAAGCAAGCCGTTCATAAAGAAGAAGAAGAATAGTGAAGATCGGATGCCCGTGAATCTATTGAAAAGATCGGAGATCGTATGGGTAAAAGATCGATCTTCCAAAAGATCGATTCAGATCGGGCATCCCTACCGTGACCGACCGGGGACGGGGAAGTCCCGACTAGCATGCCTCTTTATTATTTTGTTTGCCCGATCGATTCAGCATCCCTACCGCACAGTGGGACGGATTTCAGATTTGCGGACGTAGGACTTTTTTGTCGAATATCATAATTTTTTTTTATGCCAATCGATAGTCCTAATTAAGACGATAACATTTATTTGCCGCAATTTTGTTGCAAAAGTTATGACTAACGAGAAAAATTCAATTTTCACAAAAGTTGTATAGGACCATAACTAACTTGCTCTATAAATACCAAGTCTTGGCAGATCTCAGCCTGATATTTGGTAGGGTATAATCTATGGGTGTTTATATATAGCGCGAGCGCCACATACATAGTATTGCCCCGGACGTCCCCGTTTTCCAGATATATAAGGCTGAACTGAGGTACTTTTTCTACTTTTTCTTAGGCATTACTTAACTCCAAATAGTTGTAAAAAAACGGAACAACATAAATATTATGAATTGTATGTTAATTTTATTAATTACCAACCAGACTATTGGATCAGGTGACATCATATCACAAAATCAACACATGTAAAAACCAAATTTGAGTTGAGTCCTTAATAGTTTAATAGGTTTAATTTACAAATCAGCCCCCTAATTGTCTAATTTAAAATCTATCACAATCCCTTTCAGAGTATTGTGATTGTGATATATTCGTCTGTCATTATTGCTTAGACAGTTCAATTTCGTTTATTCCATACCTTTTAAACGCGTCCCGATCACAATCCCTTTCAAATCTCAAATAGTGACGGCCTGAAAATCTTTCAAATTACGAATTGAAAGGCATTGCGGTTGATTTTAAATTAGACAATTAGACCCCTGGTTTGTATTGTTCCAGCTTAAGTATTAACAATTGAATTATTCTATGTCGCTAAAGTAAACAGGTATGTGTCAAATGAGGATAAATTGCATAATCTTCTTTTGTCGTCCGACCCTAAGCTTACAGTATTACGACCAAGTATGGCCAAACTCAAGAGGATGACTCTCTCTCCTGAAGCTCGGAATCTTTTGATACTTACCACTCAAGATGTGTTTGAACCTGAATTTATAGATACAAGCAATTTAAGTGATATTAGCGACATAGAATAATAACTTAAGCTGGAACAATACAAACGAGGGGGCTAATTGTCTAATTTAAAATCTATCGCAATCCCTTTCAATTCGTAATTTGAAAGATTTTCAGGCCGTCACTATTTGAGATTTGAAAGGGATTGTGATCGGGACGCGTTTTAAAAGGTATGGAATAAACGAAATTGAACTGTCTAAGCAATATGACAGACGAATATATCACAATCACAATACCTCTGAAAGGGATTGTGATAGATTTTAAATTAGACAATTAGGGGGTTGATTTGTAAATTAAACCTATTAAACTATTAATGACTCAACTCAAATTCGGTTTTTACATGTGTTCATTTTGTAATATAACGTCACCTGATCCAATAGTCTTGTTGATAGTTAATACAATTAACATACAATTCATAATATTCACGTTGTTCCGTTTTTTTTTACAACTATTTGGAGTTTAGTAATGCCTAAGAAAAAGTAGAAAAAGTACCTAAGTTCAGCCTCATATATCTGGAGAACGGGGACGTCCGGGGCAATACTATGTATGTGGCGCTCGCGCTATATATAAACACCCATAGATTAACCCTACCAAATATCAGGCTGAGATCTGCCAAGACTTGGTATTTATAGAGCAAGTTAGTTATGGTCCCATACAACTTTTTTGAAAATTTTATTTTTCTCGTTAGTCATAACTTTTGCAGCAAAAGTGCGGCAACTAAATCTTATCGTCTGAATTAGGACTATTGATTAGCATAAACAAAAAATATAATATTCGACAAAAAAGTCCTACGTCCGCAAATCTGAAATCCGTCCCACTGTGTACCGTGACCGACCGGGGACGGGGGAGTCCCGACTAGTGATGGAACATTTTATGAATAGCATGAATAGCATGCTAAAAATCATATGAAATGATTGTCATTGTGATAAATGTTAAACAAGAAAATATACTAGAAAAAAAGCAACTTGTCTCATGTCGTCCTGACGGAATGTGTCAAGTTGCTTTTTTTCTAGTATATTTTCTTGTTTTAATATTTATCACATAAAAATAGCAAAATGTAAAATTAAAAAAGGAAATATATAATGATTTTCATTATTCACTTTCCTTCACATTGACTGCTACAATTCCACACTGTGAAAATCGCAGATTGCTCCTTCTCTTCACGAGTTCCAATTATAATGAAATATGAATTATGATGAATGATAGCTAAATAATTAGGAATTAGCGATTTAAATGAAACGCTCCTAAATGAAATATTACTCTGTCGTATGATTTTCATGTCAGGTAAGGCAGAACGGTAGAAGCCCCGGTTGTGGTCACTACCCCTTTTGTGGCCATGATTGAATAACTAGGTAAAAAACAGGTGCAAGCAATTTTCGACTGACATTCCTTATTGGCACAGATTAATAAATAGTTACTTCGTAACAGATAAACCACTCTATTGTAAATGTTGGTACTTGCATTTTATAATAGCCTACTCTTTGCAGCTGCGCGTTTCGGCGCGCGAAAATATACCGTATTAAGCGGTCGTAAGCTTGCTATTGCTTCACAGCTTCGTGCGGTCGCATGACCTTGAAGCAAAAGCAATAACAGGCTGCAGCTTCCGAAAAAATATATATTTTACAATGTTGGTGAATTATATTAGTAGGATATTTGTACGATCGATAGGTACTTAAAAACTTAATATAAGTAATTATTGTGATCAAATATCTTTATTATTAATTTTAAAACGTTATTATTAAACGAAAATAAAGAAAATCAAAAAACCCTTTAAAAACCTAAAAAATACGGACAATTACAACTTAGTTCGTGAAAATATAGCGCGTTTGATATCCGTAAAAGTTGTTTTATTTCAACGAAAATAATGATTTATGTAGCAACTCACCTTTCTTCGTCAGTAGGTAAATTAAACAAGAAAGATCCTTGTTTTTCGTCTTGCTCGATGTAGGTACATCCAAATACCGACATACATTTCCAGAAGCAGAAACCATTGTCAATATGAACCTACGAAATAATTCGTCGAAATAATCGACGTCAGTCACGATCCCGAACCAAATTTTAGCGCACACAGTTACGTAGGTACGCAACACTCGTCCGGCGGCAACCCTACTGTATTTGGATACTCGAGTGTCCGTCGCTCGGCCGGTAGGCAACTAACGCGCGTAAGTACATGGAGTGAACTAGGCCTGACAAGGGGGGCAGTGACCACAACCGGGACATCTGCCGTTCTGCCGTACCTGACATGAACATCATACGACAGAGAAATATTTCACTTAGGAGCATTTATTTAAATCGCTAATTAGTTATCATAATTCATATTTCATTACAAGGAGCAAATGTGAAATTAGCCCAATATGTGGAACAAAAACACAGTCGGTGAAATATCAGTCTGTGAAAAATCAATTTATTCATTGAATGAAAATTAACGAAAAGTTGCAATCATTGAAAACTACGCCCTGTTGCTAAGTATCTTAGGGTCAATTGCAACCTTTCCTCGGCTGATATCGATTCTCTTAAAATTGTATCCTTTTTTTTAGTGATTGGGGTAATCAGATTTAAAAGCATTTGATAGGCCTCGTTTGACATTCGGAAGTAATTCTCAAAGTCATTTGGTTCAGTGAGAGCAATTTCCTTTAATAAATTTACTTGCGCGTATTGTTTTAAGGATAGCCACTCTCTAGCCCATTTTTTTCTTTTAACTCTTTTCTTTAAACTCATTGTTATTATAATTGCTACACACGCTTTTTTTTTCAATGCTTCCATAGTCCCACCACTACCACTGCAATAATGACAGCGGACCAGCCAGTCGGACACTCATTTGTAGTCATGAAAATATGTTGCCAATATATTGTCAGTATATTGTCAATATATTGACAGTATATTGACAATATATTGACAATATATTGACAATATATTGACAGTATATTGACAATATATTGACAATATATTGACAATATATTGACAATATATTGACAATATATTGACAATATATTGACAATATATTGACAATATACTGATAGCCGTGGAGCACGATCTGCTTATAAACAAAAGTGCCACAAATCCAAATTAAGATTTTTTCAGTAGAGCACGTTGAAAATTAGCTTTAAATTTTATTTGTTTTTCGTCAACATATCACTATACTTTTAATGCTTGCTTTTGTGTTATACATCATTGGATGTGTACCTATTTTAATTACCTATATCTTGTTTATATCCCCTACAACTCAAAAGGCATGTGGCAATCCCTTAAACATAAAATATATTTTTAAAAATAATTTTAATTATTGGATGTGTACCTATTTTAATTACCTATCTCTTCTTTATATCACCTATAACCCAAAAGGGATGTGGAAATCCCTTAGGCGTATAAAATATTGCTCACGAATATTTTTTTTTAAGAAAAGGCTAAGTACTTCTTTTTAAAATAATAATCATGCTTTGCCGAACATTGTTGACCAGTGTTATTAAATGCCCCACTGCTGGTATGTTATCTTTACTTTCCCGTTTTACCAGCCATAAAATGATGAAAAAAAAACCGGCCAAGTCCGAGTCGGACTCGCGCACAAAGGGTTCCGTACAAACCCGTAGGTATATAAGTAAAAGTTCACCCATCACGACAATCTAGTCATAGTTATGGTATTTTTATTGCAAAATGAAATTTAAAATTTTCAATTAAAAAAAAAATTATGAACTAAAAACTTACGGATTTCTCAATTTTTCCTTTGTCTGTACTATAGGACGTTACTTCGTACCAAATTTCAAGATTCTAAGTTCACGGGAAGTACCCTGTAGGTTTTGATTCCCGTGCAAGTTTCGAAAATTTGTGGAAATCTACGGCATAAACAGCTGTATCTTTTGATTACTTTGGCTTAAAGTTTGATTTTTTCACAGCTCCAAGGGACAGTAGACCCGAGTATTAGATATAAATTTCAGTTTGATACCTTCACACGTTCCTGAGAAAAACGGTCTTGACAGACAGACGGACGGACGGGCAACAAAGTGATCCTATAAGGGTTCCGTTTTTACCTTTTGAGGTACGGAACCCTAAAAAGACTGAACTTAGCTGAAATAATAATAATGAAGTAACCAAGTGCCATTGAATTATAATAATGAAGTAACCAAGTGCCATTGAATTCAACACCGTTAAAGACTTCTTTTATTTTAATAGTAAAAGTAATAGAAATTTGCGCTTATAGATGAATTGTAAATGTTTTATTTTGTTGCTATTTCCATTGTGCGCTGGGTATCCTTGAGCCTTTTTTAAAAGACTTATATTTAGATAAATCAGAAAGGCATATTTTAGAGCCGCATACATAACGTTTTTTGGCATACTCATCATAACGAATAACGTGCTTACAGAATAAATCTTAAGGCTTCCTTTTTTTCCTCATAACCGCTTTTGTAATAATGGTATTTCGATAAAAAAAAAAATGTGTAAATGTTTTCACCATAACGATTACTAATCATAAAATATATGGAAAATACTTAACGTTAACAAGTATACAATGCATACATGCACTGTATGCAAATGCAAAGCATGCAAGCAAGCTAGCATGCAAAGCACGCATGCTCTGCCTGCTCTCCCTCTGCGCCTCCGGGCTCTAAATTGCACTCTAGTATTGGACCTACAAGTACCGGCCGACCAGCAAGGTGACTACGGCAGGTCGGGATCGGGACCTAATTCCCTACCAAACTCGCTAACTTAAATATAAACTATTACTCTTAATAATTGTTTATGGTTACAGATGGTTTAAACGGTATAAATCCATTATACATTTCATATTTTATGATAAATTGTCTTAAGTCGTATGACAATTATGCCCTTTAATTTGATGGTTATTAAAATTATGTTAAAATAAATTATAGTAAATAAGAATTATGCCGATAAAACTATTCTGCGTCCATAAAACACTGCTTATTATAAATTATGCGAAAAGACTTTAGGACAAAACTGTTATGCCAAATGATGTTATAACTAAAATCATTATGCGTCCTTTCACACCCATGTTTCACAGCTTTTTCAAAGCTCTCAGAATACTGCCCACCTAAGTTGGATTCGACGAGAGATCTCTTTCTTGAAGCTGAAAATCTATACTCATAAAACTGACAGACAACGCAGCCAAGCGGCTGAACCTATTAAGCAGAAATTTTGTATACTGGATCCTTTAACGATATGGGCGAGCACTGAGAAACTATTTTAATTAATTTTACGGGATAGGGAATAAATCTTCTATACTAATAAAACAATACCGTGATAGACAGAAAACGCACAGCCAAAACAGCTGAACCGATTTTGCTGAAATTTTGCATGCAGGATCTTTTAACGATGTAGGCGAGCACAATATTGTGACTGACTGACAGGCAACGCACAGCTCAAACGGCTGAACCGATTAAACTGAAATTACTGATTAGCTAGAATTCTATAACGATGCAGGCAAGTACTAAGAAAGGATTTTTTGGTATTCCCACGGATAGAGAATAACACAGGATTGTGTTGTAACCTATTTCCCTGCGGACGAAGTCGCGGGCGGAAAGCTAGTATAAAATATGAATAATTATACATCATGAAGCAAAGATACTACCTACTAAACAGAAATTCCAAGTTGCATCAAAGCCGTTTGCCTTAAAAAAGCTCAGAAGCACAACAATGTTTTGAGCAAAATAGATTAAAAGAGCGCATGAATAAATTTTTAATTAAGAGGTCGATTTTGATGTATGTACTGTGTCTTTTTGAAATATGAAAATATGGGTGATTTAGACCTCATTTGTTTCATAAAATTGATTTTGGATTTTTATGATTTGTGGCTCTTTTGTTTATAGGCAATGATATAAGTAATAATGGTGTGCATTACCCTGGCAGACTATAAAAGATAATAGCAAAAGTTGATTAAAATGTAGTTTTAAAGTTATTTGGGAAAAACTGCTTTTAATGCAGTATAATAAAAAACTATTAGGCACTAACTAATTACAGATTAAATGTATTTAAACAACTTATTCAGTATTTGTTTTTATTTGAGACACTTTTTTTACTTAAACGTAATTGATTTTTATGATTTAGACTATTGATTGATACTATAAAAATGCAGGATATTATTTTTATAATTTAAGCCGGTTCGATTCCCAATGCAGACAAGTATTTATAGAAAAACGTTGAATGCTGTTTAACTTGTTTTTTTTAAATAAAGGAATGTTGTCATTACCTATGCTATTATCAACAATATTTAGGGTTCTTTCTCTCCAATTACCGTCTCTTTTTTCCTCACTTTATATTATGTAATAATAGTATATTTAGAAAATAACTAATTGATGATTATAGGATTCATATTATTATAAACATGAATCCCAACATTGTTCCATTGCTATAGCAATTTGACATCCAACTAGAGTTAAATAAAAAAAAGACTGAGTTAATCGTAATGTTTTATAATAACATATTAATCTCCTGACCGTTATCGGTCACGTCACGGCGTCTACAATCTGGCTAAATGAGATTGTTGCTCGTGTGCCTTCATGTGACTGACAATTCCGATCTGAAATCGGATCGATCTGATCTGAAATTCTGTTTAACTTACTTACTAGTTTATATTATTTACCTAATTAAGCCACGAAATAATGGTTTTTAAATTATTTTGGCCGAGGACACGGAACCTATATAAAATATCAAAGTTGAACTGTATTGAATTATACTTTGAACACATTCAATATACTGGTGTGTGCTGATCGAGTCTCGTTTTGCACAAGGGTAGTGTAAATATTTTGCGATTTACAACCCGATTCCTCGCTCGTGGGAGAGTAAATTTAATATATTTTAATATTTTCGGTAAATAAGTATGAGCATGAATGAAAATATCACGTCAGAGATCTTTCTGCGCACACTTAATAATGGTAGCCCATATAGCTGGACTGCAGTACTCTAAGATACTGTGAACTTAGGAGTTGTAAATGATAACAGTGAGTTTAGGATCCTTCAAAATTTTCATCTGTCGTGTGATAAAGCCTGATAATTTAGACGATTTCCTAATTAAAGAGTCTATGTGATACCGAAAACTAAGAGTATTGTACTGATATCCTTGGCTGCAGATGTGAAACCATGCAATGCCGCCAACTGGGAACAATTTCTCAGGTATGACTCACACCATCTCAAAAGCAAACCGTAAATAGTCTTTCACTCAAAAATTACTGAACGGATTAACATGAAACTTTATAGTAGTATAGCCTATATATCAGAATAACACATTGGTTACAAATATCCCGATATTCCTATGGTAGGTAAGTATTTAACTAGAACCACGTGGCAGGTGAAACCACGAGCGGCCGCTAGTCATTCATAATATTTAGTAGGAATGTTATAAAGCTAATGAGTTTGTTTGTTTGAGCACGCTTATCTCAGGAACTATTAGTTCGATTTGAAAAAAACTTTTTGTTTTGGATAGTCCATATATCGAAGCATGTTTTGGATAGTCCATATATTGAAGAATGTTATAAGCTATTATATATTATCACGCTACAATCAACAGGAGCGGAGCAATAATGAAAAATGTTGCAAAAACGGGGAAAAAACGTACGCTGTGTAAACGGTTAAAGTTACGTAAAAATAATGTATAATGAAATGGTTCCCCCATTAAAAGTTCTAAAAAAAGTCCGCGACAGCATATTTTTTTAATTTTTTTTTATTACCGTATAAAAAGTAATTTTACAATCATTGAAAAATAACAGCGTAAGAAATCCACAGAGGGTTATAGCAACGCTGTTAGAAGCTCGCCTTGGCGTTAAATACCATAAAATATACTAAATATCACTTACAAATAAAATTAGACAACAATACAAAGGAACAAGCTAGGCGCATTCTAAGGTTTCAAACAAAAATTAATCTATGTTTTAAGGTTGACTTACTATAACCATTTTTATAAAGATAAAAAACGTTCTAAATTAATGCATAATTTGTATAGCTGTTTTCATAAACATGATATTAATCTTTATCTAAATAAAAACGTAATTCGTCACGTCATGTATTTAATTTTGAATAAAATTTCCCTTTACATCATTTCATTGTAATGAATATCTGAGGAAATATCATAGTTTTAAAATAACTCCGCAACAAAATAATTCCCTACAAAATTCATTCGCGTGCTTACTATAAACTGATATATTCCGGACGTTTAAGCTAGAACGTTACACAAACAAATAGCGCCCTTCTTGCCGTGGCCGGTTTGTATTTGAGCAATACTTTTTCTAATTATGTATTCTTGTATGAAATACTCAAGTTGGCAGTCTCAAAATTGCCTTGGCAATTGGCAATTTGCCAAGGCAATGCAAATTGGCAATTTGGAGACTGCCCATTTGAGTCTTTAGCGTAAGGAAAACTTAGTGCATGAGTGTTGAATAGATGTTTGGTTATAGAATAACGGAAATAAAATAAAACTAAATTAACTTTAACACTAGTGGTTTATTTATTTACGTTTTTAATTAGGTAGGCACTGCCTAATTGCCTATATGGAATGCACGATCCTGTTCAAACGTCACTCCACCAAAATCTCTTTGTCTCCAAATAACGATAAAACTAAATTATAAAATTATAAATTAAATTATAAAAAAATCATACTAGTGAACAAAGTGCTCCTAATGATACAGTAGTTAACAAATAGTCTATCCTAGTCTCACCTCTCCCAAGCACAGCATTTTGCCAGGGTAATGCACACATAATAATGTAAATATATTGTCAATATATTGTCAATATATTGTCAATATATTGATAATTAGTGGGGAGATTTGGACGAAATTCCGCGAAATGTGGATTGACAATATATTGACAATATATTGATGAAAATGGAATGACAAAATACTGATAGTGTGTAGCCCGTTATACTGAAAGAGAACGTTTAGGTATATTACTAGTAAAGCGAAGGAAGCCAGTTCACAGTTCATATCTGTCTGTCGACTCTGTCGTCTCGTCTCGCTCTCGTCATTCAGCCAGTCGGCCAGCGCGGCCCGCAAATACCACACGTACCTATTGCTCGTCGAAGCGCAGCAATGCGCCGTGTTTCTGTGATACAATACTTAATTTCAAAACGAATTACTTAAATATATCTAAAAAATATTACACTTATATCAAGTACGCGATTTTACACACATTTCTGTACAAATTCGCTTCGTTTACGCGATACTTAGGATTGCTACTACAATCAGTGATTTTGTGAGACTCCACAAAAAAGCATTTTGTTAGTTTATGCTATGTGTAAATTCATCTCGAATATATTAGTGGTTATCTGAACTGCGAGTGATAAACAATTTTGACTTTAGTCTTTTAAGTCAAGTTGTAAATCTCATTAAATGTGTTACCATTGGTAACCCTAAATGTTGTGACCAATTAATATTCAGTAATTAAAATTGAAATTATCAGATTTTGAGTTTAGTGTATAATCAAATCTCAGTGGATTGTTGAACATTTCATAATTTAAACATGGATTCAAAAGTAGTACTACAAGGAAGAAACCCCGGTGACTCGTCTAATATATTTTCTAACATTTTTTTAACGTAAGTACAACATTCATCTATTCTTTTATATTTAGTTTCTTCTCCTGTTAGTTTGATTTTTGAGTAGGTACTACACTGATCTTTATTTGGATTGATATATTTTAGCAATATCACTTATCAGACAGAGGACCGGAATGACACGTGCAAATTGATAGTTATTGAACTTAGATCACGTAATAAGTAGTTAGCGGACAGTGGAAGTATAAAAATTCTTGTTCACATTTGTTTCAAGCTATTTATAGACTCCACTACCCTAGTAAGTAGCTCTATAACGACTGCGGGACAGCTATAATTTGAGAACTTGGGTCAATGCTTTACTGAGAAATTTCGTGGTAAGACTGTGAATGTGAATTGAGGGTCTAAAAAGGTGTGTCCGTTTCGACTGAACATTACGAAGGAATTTGTAGAAAACTAATAACGAAAACCCCAAATTTGCAGAACCGATATTCAGAATGTTCAGGCTTAACCGTGGCCGCGCAGTCGAAACGTGGAGAACCGCTCGGCCACGCAGATCTCAGAAATAGGAGCTACATAGAGATCTCTGTATTTTTGTAAAGCACTGATATGAGTTCTCAGAAATTGTAGAAAGTCTTAATAGAGCCTTAAAGTATGTACTTTACAACCCATAGTTCTTTAAAGTCATGGCCGCGCAGTTGAAACGGTGACAACCGCGCGAATACAGGGATCTCAGAAACGGAGCTTCTCAGAGGTCCCATTCTTTTTGATACGAGATACGATTTCGAAGAATTTATATAAAGTTAGAGTAAAGCCCTAAAGTTTGTAGTTCACGACTTGTAGATCTTAAAAGTCATGGCCGCGCAGCTGAAACGGTAAGAATCGCGCGCCCACGCAGATCTCAGAAACGGAGCGTCGTCGTAGAGGTTCCATTTGTTTTGCTTATCACTGATACGAATGCTGATAGTATATAAATGGCTGGCATAAGGACTTGCATGATATTTAAATACACCCCTGCGTGTTTCACGAAAATGCCTATAATTTTAGAACAGTTATTTCATGATTCAGAGATTGGTACGACACTGAGTTTACTTACTTTTGCAAATACTATAGGTACATACGTGCCTCGTACCTAAGAAAGTCAAATCTTAATTAAACTAGATATTGCATGTAATTGATTAAATATTAAGACGAAACGTCGAAACGTTTTGTGAGAAAAATTACCTGTAAAGCTAGAATTAGGGTGACCATGATTTGTATTGCGTCAAACAGACATTTCCAAAGAATTAAGTATGCAACGACATAAAGTTTGTATACTTATGTATAGTTATTTTGTTGAATTACGAGATCGTCATTTTTTTGTATGTCTGACTAATACATTTTCTTCTTTGGCATTCGAGATTAAGTGAATGGTGAATTTCGATAGCATAAATAAGTCTGATTTCAGAATGCGTTCGCATCGATACCTTTTGCGGTTGCGGTGCTGTGTAGTGTAGGTAAGTTCTATATCCTCATTTCTCACGCCA
Organism: Chrysoteuchia culmella; assembly: GCA_910589605.1. NCBI lineage: Eukaryota > Metazoa > Arthropoda > Insecta > Lepidoptera > Crambidae > Chrysoteuchia > Chrysoteuchia culmella. Next base: position 13,526,955 of record OU342642.1, on the reverse strand, counting down.
GCTCTGGTACCAATACGTCCCTACTTAATACTTAGACTAAAAAAAAATTAATTCCAAGGCATTTTTGCGTGGATCAATGGAGCTTTTCCTCCGGTCGGAAATTTTTTTGACGACCTCCGTGGTAGAATGGTACGTTCACCGGTTTCAAGGTGTCGCCAACCCTGAGGTCCCAGGTTCGAATCCCGGTAGGGGCAAATGTTTGTATGTATTGTATTGTACCTGAGTCATGGACGTTTATATATATTTCTACATATAAATAATTATATATGTATAATACTATGTATTTATTTCCTTACCCTAGTTCCCATAACACAAGCCTTAGTGCTTACTTTGGGGCTAGGTTAATAGGTGCGACTGTAAGAAATATTGATTATTATTATTTATTCGTGTGCTCGCGTGGTATTTTTATAACCTTATAGCAGCGAGGCGGCTCTCACCCATGTGCACACGCACCTACAACATAGAAAAAACTCATCTAGCTTTTTCTATGGTTAAATATATTTTTTAAGGTGTATAAACTTTAGAACGACGAAGGAGTGAAGCCACTCAAAGTAATCTGAAACAGCGAAGGAATATTATTCGCGTTGCAGTGTCAATTCACCTTTCACTTTATCTATGATACCGGTATTATAAAAAGATGGAAACATTCCCATGAGAACTGAAGAACTGAAACCACGTGGTTGCAACCGGGGGTGGTCGCTAGTACTGAATATCTCGACTCGAGTTGCCTATAGGTGACAAAATGTCGTCATCCATTTTCTTGAAGCTTAACATGTAAAATATTCAGAAGTAAAAAAAACTTTATATAATTTGGTTGCCCGATCAATACGTAAAATTTTACACTTTTGTACGGATTTTTTCAAGTCGTCGTCGTAGTCTGAGCCACATAACACCCACTGCTGGGTATAGGCCTCCCTCAAAATTATGGGTTTGCCATAATCGCCACGCTTGGCAGGCGGGTTGGCGATCGCAGTATGGCCAAGTTTGTAGGAGACTCTGCTGCCCGTCTCCTGAAGGCCGAGTCCCTTAGTCGCCTTTTACGACACCCACGGGATGAGAGGGGGTAGTGCTATTCTAAGCCGACTCTACACAGCTCAAGTATCGGCTCAAAAAAGTGCTTAACATACCGATTTAAGTATAAAATTTAGTCCTGGTTAGTAACATTTCGTGTCGCGTAGATTCTCAGTAAACCTCTGTGAATATAATTACTCAATCTAATACCTCCTTATCAAACTGAACACGAACTATAATAAAACTGTCTATTGATATATTTTATATTAACATATTAAACATCATTTATCATTTATTTATTTTTATTTAAACTGTGATTTCTTGTGTACTTAAGCATTTCTGTTTCTTGGTAGCTAGTATATTAAAGCGTATTTCACGATATAAAAGTACCTAAGTTCTGAGTAGCTTACTTTTCAGATAATTTGACAGTTGTGATATGAAAAATATGTCAATTCATCTTCTAAGTAAGCTACTCAGAACTTACTGTTACATTGTAATACAGGCCCTAAGTCTTTCAATGTTCATTAAGGAACTGTTTTTTTTTCTAGCAGCCATTTTTAGTTATAACTTTTAAATTTTGCATTTTACTATGCTATATTTAGTCTAAGTACGTATTGGTGTCAGAGCTGATATGAGAGATAAGGATATAGTATCTAAACACAGTACCGCAACTGCAACAAGTAGGCATCGATACGAACGCATTCTGAATTCAGTCTTATATATAAATATTTTGTTTTATGAACGACGGGGAGACTTTTAGCCTTCATTATACCTAATGTTAAGTATTGGTTAGGCTGAAGATGATAGCGAACCTCTCTAGCCTCTGAGGATAGGAATCCTCAGCCACTGAGGAGCTAACTGCCGGAACACAACATGCAATATCTAGTTTATTTGAGATTTGACTTTCTTAGGTATGAGGCACGTATGTAGCTATAGTATTTGCAAAAGTAAGTAAACTCAGTGTCTTAGCAATCTCTGAATCATGAAATAACTATTCTAAAATTATAGGCGTTTTCATGAAACGCGCAGGGGTTTATTTAAATATCATGCAGGTCCTAATACCAGCCATTTATATACTATCAGCATTCGTATCAGTGATAAGCAAAAAGAATGGAACCTAAACGACGACGCTCCGTTTCTGAGATCTGCGTGGGCGCGCGATTCTTACCATTTCACTGCGCGGCCATGGCTTTTAAGATCTGCAGGTCGTGTACTACAAACTTTAGGGCTTTACTCTAACTTTAAATAAATTCTTCGAAATCGTATCTATGATAAACAGAAAGAATGGGACCTCGGAAAAGCTCCGTTTCTGAGATCCCTGTGTTCGCGCGGTTGTCACCGTTTCAAGTGCGCGGCCATGACTAAACGAACTATAGGTCGTAAAGAAAATACTGGACGGCTCTATTAAGACTTTCTACAATTTCTGCGAAATCATATCAGTGATTTACAAAAATACAGAGATCTCTATGTAGCTCCCGTTTCTGAGATCTGCATGGCCGAGCGGTTCTCCACGTTTCGACTGCGCGGCCACGGTTAAGCCCTTACAACTTTCTGAATATCGGTTCTGCAAATTTGGGGTTTTCTTTATTAGTTTTCTACAAATTTCTTCGTAATGTTGACATAGTCGTTTTTTCTGGGAGACTGTGGCCGAGCAGTCGAAACGGACACTAAAAAGGGCGCTAACTCAAAATGATGGTGATATCCCTAACAATTCATTTAATTGTTTATTTTCAATAGAGTTTAGAACTGTGTTAGTGTCATTGTAGCAGAATTTGCTTTGAAGTTTTTGAAGGCATGAAAACTTACTAAAAGCAAATAAAGAAATAAAAGAATTCCGTAGCCTAATGGCAAAAACAGAACCCTTATAGATTCGTCATGTCTGTCTGTCCGATGTATGTCACAGCCATTTTATTCCAAAACTATGAGGATTACACAGTTGAAATTGGCATGTAGATGTGTTCTGTTAACCGCTTTACGGTTTGTACACAAAAATAAAACAATCTATATACGAGGGTGAATCAAAAAGTTCTAAGTAATGGATACACTATTTTTTGTTGTGTAAGTTTTTTATTTTTATTTTCAAGTGTCATTATCATTTAGTGTTTATGCCAAGTATCAATTGATTCCGTCTTGTCCTTTTTATTTAATTAATTATTTTGTAAAACAAATTAATAAAGTCTACGAGTTTAAAAGTCTAAGTTTAAAAGTTTTTCTATTCTATTCTACCAAACAAGGATAAAAACGAGATACGCGCGGTGATAAAGTAACAGTGCCTAAAAAAAATTGTGAACTTCGGATATTTATTTGGATATTCAGCAATCGTAAGAGACTGATGCTGTACCTTATTCCATGGTCGCTTACTGGGTAGTCGAGTTTAAAAGAGGCAAATCCAGCTAGGAAGATGATTCTTGTTCTGGTCGAACGTCCACCGCTTTAAGCAAAGAAAATGCCAAAAAAATGGAAAGACTGGTACTTGATGACTCTCTTAAATAACCTGCAGAGACCCTAAAGATGTTATTTGGTAGTTTCCAATAAGTTTCCAATCTATTTTCATAATAACTTTTGGGTTTTGTTTCACCATGGTAACGCTTCAGCTCATCGCTCCGACGTTGCACTCACGGCAATCCGTCAGTATTGCTTTGAAATTTAAAATAACCCGCCATATTCACCGGACTTACCCCTTGTGATTTTCACTCATTGAAAGAGTATGTTCATGGAACAAGATTTCACGACTATGACGCCGTAATGGCCGCGGTAGAGGAATTTTCGAGAGTCAAGGAATTTTTTTTTTTCAGAGAAAAAAAAAGTTGGAGAAGCATTTTAACAATGTATAGAGTTATAAGAAGGTAACGTAGTCAAATAAATTATTTTTTTGACATTTCACTGATGCTTTATTGGCAATTCTAAGAACTTTTTGATTCACCCTCGTATTAAGGGGGACTGAAAAAATGTTTTCTTTTACCAAAGGTCTTTAAAAATCAAAATCACAGGTCTTTAAAAATTACATTGAGGTTTCTAAAACGATTTTTTCTCAAAATCAACCGTTTAAAAGTTGTACCTACACTTCCAAATTGGTAAAATGTGTGTCACAAAAGTCAAAAGTCTAACTTTTGAAATAAGAGAGTGAAAATTCTCATCTATTAGTGGCTCAGTAGCATTATGCTGAGACGGGGTATTTATTGGCCCTGCATTTTTTTTTTTGCCCTGGCCCTGCAAAATTAAAAAAATATATATATGCTGTAGATCTTAATAAAAACTTTCAACGAAAATTGGTTTGACCGAAAATAGTTGGCAGTTTTAGCAATATAGCACATTTCCCAAAGGGAACTGAAACATTTTTTTATCAAACCTATACGTGTGGGGTATCTATAGATAGGTATTTAAAAATTACATTGAGGTTTGTAAAACAGTTTTTTCTCAAAGTCAACCGTTTGAATGAGATACACTTTCAAAGAAAATTGGTTTGAACGAAATAGCACAATTTCCAAAACCGCAAAGTTATATTTGCGGTTATATTTAGGCGCCCGTCAACAATATGGGTCAAATAAATTAAATAAACAATAACTTAATTAGCCATACGGTACTAAACATGTAGAGCTTGTATATATTGTTTAGCAGATTGTGCTTACAAACATGTACGTAGATACATAGATACAGCAAAACTATTTTCTATACATATATTTCATAAGTTATAATAATAATGTAAAATATTTATCTTACTTAAAATAAAGAGTACATAAAGAAAACTTTAAATGTATTCTTTGTTATTGCAATATTAGTTTCTTCTAATAACTTATATTTTACTTTGTTATACAAAAATAGATCTATAAAATACAAAAATGCTTCTTTTATTTATTAGGACATTAGTTCCTCAGTGGTTGAGGATTCCGGGAGAGGCTCGCTTCCATCTTCAGCCTTAATCAGCCTTCATCAGTTAAAATTCCAATATGTATGGAACCTCTGTTTATTTTGGTTAAAAATCCATTTGATGATATCGATGTTTCATAACTAGCTACGTTGATTGAAAATTGAAACCCATTGCTTCGTTAATAAAGCGGAAGCTGAATTAGAAATTATTACAATTCGCAGTGATATCATCCTTAAAAGCTCAGACAGTAAAAGCGATGAAGTTTTCAAGCTCATGGACCCTGTTAAATATAAAAACGTACGTAACTGTGCTCTCATCATACAAGCATTTTTTTGGGTCAACATATCTATGTGAACGTGCTTTTTCTCAACTAAAAGTAATAAAAACCACATACTTCTGTATGTGGTTTTTATTCATAGTCGAAACAACCATAGTCAAGTGATATGTGACGTCAAATTCATGTTTTGTATTTGGTTTAGTCTATGTTTATCTCTATCCTATCATCATTCTTATGATGTTTTGAATAGCTAAGTGAAAACATCATAAGAATTAGTACTAGAATATATTGTTTTCTTAACTTTCTTAACGGTAAAATCAAAATTAAGTTTGTTATTATCATTTAATACGTTAAATTGTAAAATTAATAATAAAATAAATCATTAAGATCGTTAAATCATTAAGATGTACGTAAAATAAATCATTCCTAGCCAGAAAATAAATTTCACTCAAAACTTAAATATTTCCACCCGTTTTGAAAGATTTAATAAATTTCGTTTATATTTAATTTTCATTTCACTGAAATTTTCACTGGACCCATTCCCTAGTCACAATGAAAAAACACTACAAACAAATGACAAATACGGAACGGTGTTGTCAGTACGTAGATGTGATTGCGGACAATTTAATATTTATTATTATACACATGACATTTGTCTAAATAAAAAAATTAAATATTTAAATATTAAGTAAGTACGTTACATAATACAAGTAAATTTTATTTGCACAAAGCAGATACAATTTTCTTTTCTTTATAAAATCTTATTTTCCATTTTTACTGAATTATTACTGACGAAACTCATCTCTTTTGGGACGCAACGGCAACACAGCTGAAAAATCTAGTTAAGAGAAATTTAAACAATTATTAAATCGAGACAAACGTAAGAGCGGCAACTTCGCGCGTTGCGCGTCTTAGCCGCACGCATGGAGTGGCAACGTCGCGATTTTTCTATACGTACACGACATTTGTCACATACACAATCGTAATATTTGCAAAATTTTTGTGTTCATTTATAGGGGATTTCTGAATGAAATAATGTTTGTTTATTAATTTTGCGCAAATGAATACCCGAGAACAAATAGTTGCACATATATTTAAGTATTAATTCTGTTAATCTACCAAGATTATCTCGACTGTTTTTTGTATGAAAATCGTTCCACCTTAAATAGGAGAATATTGGAAAAAATCAACTCAGCCACAAATGAATTCTCAGATGGGTCTCGGTAGTTCAGTGGTTAGAACATTGGACCAAATTTCCAAAGGTCGTGGGGTCGACTGAGAATTCACTTGTGGCCGAATTGATTTTTCCAATATTTTTCTATTAAAATTTTACCATACCTAGTTATTTTTGTGTTTTGTCCATTTATCGAGGAATCACTACTTTTGTGGTGTAATAGACGCTTTTTGCTCAGCGCTCAGTGGTAGATAGACTGCTGTGCGGTGGTTCTCTCTATAGATACTTTTTGTCTTTTACGTAATTCGCTTAACTCGGTGTCGCTTTCTTGCTCCGCCGACAGTTGCTCGTAGTCGATAGGTGAATGGAAAGTAGTCTCCTCCACTCGTGATAGGCAGTCAGGAACAAAATTATCTTTGCCGGAAATATGTTGTATCGTCATCGTCGTCTCAGCCAAATGACACCCACTGCTGGGTTATAGGCCTCCCCCAAGGATCTCCACTACGATTGGTCCTGCGCTGCCCGCATCCAGCGGCTTCCTGCGACCTTCACCAGTTCATCGGCCCACCTTGCGGGGGGCCTACCCACGGAGCGTCGCCCGGTACGCGGTCGCGATTCCAGAACCTTTCCGCCCCGACGGCCATCGGTTCTTCTCGCTATGTGTCCCGCCCATTGGCACTTCAGCTGAGCAATCCTTCGAGCGATGTTAGTAACTTTAGTTCTCCTGCGGATCTCCTCGTTTCTGATTCGATCACGCAGGAAAATGCCGAGCATAGCTCTCTCCATAGCACGCTGAGTTACCTTGAGCCTCCTTATCAGAAGCATAGTTAGCGACCACTTTTCACTGCCGTAAGTCATCACTGTCAACACACACTGGTCGTAGTCTTTCGTCTTGAGACACTGAGGTAAGTTGGACGCGAACATTTTACGGAGCTTTCCAAATGCTGCCTATCCGAGTTGGATTCGCCCAGAGATATCTTTCATGTTGTATGTCGGAGCAAAATTGTGAGATGAAGTCAAGTTGGCGTATTCTTCTTTCCGTGTCACTAAGCTCGCTGGTTTGTGTAATGCAAACATCAGCTGTTTATGATCTGTAAAAACCGTAAATTCTCTTCCTTCGATCATGTGTCGGAAATGTTTAATTGCCTTCTATATAGCAAGTAGTTCGCGGTCGTACGTGCTGTACCGTTTCTGTGTCTCGCTCAGTGTTTTGGAGAAGAAGGATAGGGGTTCCCACTTTCCATTCCCGTGCTGCTGTAGTACTGCTCCTGCACATGTGGCCAAACAATCAGTCATAATGCCGAGACGAGTGGAAGTGGATGGGTGAGATAGTGCAATCTTTGCACTTCTCGATTGCATCTTTTCAAAGTCAAAGTTTGTGTCTAATTTATCTCGCTTTTTTCCTTCCTCTTAGAGTTGTGCAGGTACTTGTTGAGTTCGGCACTGGCAGTAAAAGTTGACCATGCCGACAAAACGTCGCAGCTGCTAGACGTAGTTGGCAAAGGAAAGTTGGATATTGCCTCAGCCCTTTCATCCAGCGGCCATGCCATGCCATCATTGGATATGTGGTAGACCAGGAAATACAATTCTTCTTTGCCGTATTTACATTTTCCACGTTCAATGTGATGCAGTATTGGTCCATCCTCTCCAGTACCTTTCGAAGTAGGGTCTCTTTTTCTTCTTTGTCCTTGTTGGAATGACGATATCGTCGATAAAGACAAATACATCGAGCCCCTTAAAAACCATATCTACGAAGCGTTGGAATGTTTGGTTTGCTTTTCTTTAGTGCGGGTGAGTACAGATATGTCTTCTCCGATGTCTACCAAAAATTGTGTCCCACTTTTTCGATCGGTGGCACATAGACGGTAACTTGACCCGTCGACACCAACTCCGGCCGCGGTTAGTGTCGGAGTTAGTTTTCCTACTGCGTATTTCGCTACGCTTTGTATACACAGCGTGACTTATCCGTACACCGCGTCGATTGATCTCCAAACTTTCGGTGGTACCAGCATATCGTCTCGCCGGATCGTGGTCTGGAATGCGAGCGGGATGTTGATCTGCGCCTCTGTCTATTTCTACCATGCCCTTTTGACACGTGACGGTAAGAAGTGCGCAACTCGCATAATTCCTTTGTCAGCAAATCCACTCGCTTGACTAGATAGTCAATCGTGGATTCGTCCGCATTACCAGATGAGACTTGTGCTATCTCTCTAAAGGTCTCCTGTTGTCAAGGAATTTATCAGCGATGTTCGCCAGCGATTCCAGGTCCTTGTATTTAGCGTCGTCACTTTTTTTGTGGGGAGCCATAAAATTACTCGAAAACGGAGAACTATAGGCGTGGCTGGTCCTGCCAAAAGTCTGGTATCCGAGATAAAACGGATAAAGCAGATAACTCGGCCGTAGCTGTAGCTGTTTCCCTGTGCAACGGCGACGGTATCGAAGGGCACTGTTGATAGGCCATAGCGCTTGTTTTCTGTTTCGATATTGATATCTATGTGCGACTTCTCAATTAACTAGTGAGACCCGCTTGTGGGAGGCCAGTAACCGATCCGCTAAATAAAGAACGATGAAACAGTTACGTCGATAATTTTCACTGGTGGCTGCGATGCGTTTGTCTCCCTGGGCGACGTTGGACTTCCGTGAATATGTTTTTGAAGTAGTATCAAGTCGGTCTTGATGATGTCGGGCAGAATCACGTCAGTGGCCACCAATTTGGCTCCTAGTGTGGGGGATGAATCAAACAGCCAGTGTGGTGTGCTAGTGCTAAGAGCTAATAGCTAAGAGCAATATTTATTTATTTAACTAATCTTATATACTAAATTAGGTATAATAGATTATTGTATATGCATCAGCTGGAAATAATTAACGATGTATGAGTGCATCTTGTCCTAGATACAAAGTGCGAGCTGACGCTACAATTACTATAAGCGTAGCGTAGTTAAAAATACCAATCCGTATATTTACGTTTACGTAACTTGCATGAATGAAACTAGAAGATGTTTCTAACCGGATGATGGATAAATTATATACACTGGCCTTCAAAACTTAGTACCACACTTTGCCCCGTTCCGCTTGACCTGAGCAACATAGTAGAGTCTTATAGATTTTTTCTTATATTTTTCTAGCATAAAAATATCTTATATAAACATTGTTAATTATATTAAACTAAGATATAAAAACTCACTAAGATAGAAAAGAATAATACTACTACTTAAACTATCGAAGAAAGGTGATGAAATCACATAAAACGTCTTTTATGTCAAAACTCTACATATATTTTTGGAGACCAGTGTGTCATCGTTCGTCTTTACTTTTAAGCCTATTGTCTTTTCTTAAATTGTTTCGTCATCATCTTGTCACGTGCTATAGCAATGTGGGAAGAGAAAAATCTCTATACGCCTGCTATACGCTCACTATTAGTAACAACAAGCAGGTTCACATCGACAATCACCAGCACCGGCATTAGTCGGAACTGACGAATACGAGACGTGACGAAATGACGACATTGCTTGGACGAATTAATTAATTCGTTAATTCGTCCAAGCGACATTGTTATGCCTAACTAAAAATTCCCTTCGAAGTTGGTATGATCACCCTGTTACTTATGATAAGGGATTATTATTGTTATTATTATTGATTTTTTTTTGGTTTTATGACGTTTTTGTTTTGTCAATATCTTCAGCGCACAATATATTTCTCTTAGTTTGAACGAAATTGACAAAACACTTTTTAACCTGTGCGTGCACCTGCAATAACTAAAGTACTTTATATCTAGCGTTTTTGATAAGTATTTCGTAAATAATAATAAGGGTTAATATCTAACTTCATTGTTTGACGACCTGTTTGGTGTTCTGTTCGGGTTCAATCCCCGGACAAGACAAATATTTGTGTGCATGAACATGTCTATTTGCCTTGGTCTGGGTGTTTAATAAGTATATTATGTATGTATTTACAAAAAAAGTATATAAGTATGTTTATACTAATTAAGATATGTATTATTACTAGTTAAGTATGTTATAATGGAAATTTAAAACGGGGAACGAAGGGCTGGTTCCTTGACCGTTGTTGCTACATGAAAACGTTCTTAGGAAACCATCCTTAATTTTTTGAAAAATATTGAACTGCATTTACGGATTTTGAAAAAAAAAAATACAAATGTAGCAACAGCGGTTAAGGTACCTGCCCTTACTGCCCCGTTTTAAATTTCCACCCTGTATTGTGATATTCCTTGATTTATCTGAATAGAATAAAAAACAAGCGTCTCCCAGTTGTCAATTAAAAAAGATATATGAATAAAATTTTAAAAGAAGAAAAGCATAATGTTTTCTGCATATTTAAAAAGTAGCTTAAATACCTACGTGAAACACAACACGAACACAACAAACTGCGACAAAAAGATATTGTTTTTAGTTTTTTAATGGTTTTTTATAGCCTACACAAAATACATCTTAATTAATTATTGTTTTGAAAAAACCAAACCACATTTAGGGTTCCGTACCTCAAAAGGAAAAATCGGAACCCTTATAGGATCACTTCGTTGTCCGTCCGTCCGCGTCCGTCTGTCAAGACCGTTTTTCTCAGGAACGCGTGGAGGTATCAAACTGAAATTTATATCAAAGTCAAAGGTTTTTATTCAAATAGACTTATAGATAAGTGCTTTCGAATCGTCAATTTTTTTTTTTTCATAAAAATATATCATAAAAAATAGTATTTAGTTTTGGAAACTGTATTTCGGAAAAAAAATGGAAAAACTGCAGGACTCGATTCCTGAACTATGTATAATATTATGTAGGTAAGTACCGTGTTACCTACAGTGCGCAACCCTCGGTGGGCGAGTCGGACTCGCACTTGTCCGGGTTTTTTATTTATTCGTCTAACTAATATTAGTATAACTGAAAGTTTGGATATTTGTTACATTTTTTTTAAATTATTTACCAAAATAGTAATAATGTTCTTAGGTACAGTCGGGGAACTTCCCGGTTACCAAGAGAGTTTTTCAGGGAGCTTTATTTAAAAAAGTAATAGATATATAGAAAACGTTTATATCACAAATAATAGACCCCTAAGAGGTATTTTATTTCAATAATAAATTATTTTAATAACCTTAGTACACACAAAAACACTTTACTGGTCAACCGGGAAGTTCCCCGATTGTACCTACGAAACGGAATGGCCGAATACCGATTTGGATGAATGGCACACAGAAGGTTTATTACACTGACTCCCGACGGGAAAGAGAACCGGGTGAAACCGCGGGCGGGCCATTAGTTATATCATAATATAATCAAAGTTTTAACTTTTTGGTTTTTATGTCTAAAATGAGCAGAAAGCGGCGACAAAATAGCATTAACCAAAGTTTAGTAGGTACCACTGTGCTAGCCAGGTAATAAAATAACCTTAAGTGCTGTACTAAAAATACGATCTGACTGACAGGTTTTATTGGATCCCTGTAGCTGAAGAGGAGATCAATATGCCTATTCGCTAATAACATAAAGTCCGTTTTCGTATACTCTTTCTGTGAAAATTACACATCTCCCATCGATTTTTCCATTATCTATTGTTCCTCGCAATATCAATTAGTTCTATCTATACCTACGCGTTTAGTTACGTAGATACGACATACTTTGATACTTTTGTTATGGTTGGTTCCGAGTAGGGAGATATTATTTAACCTGCAGAGTTAGCACGAATAACTATCGAAATAGTATCGAGGATATAACGTTAAAGGGTGAAAACCATTTAAAATGACCATTTTGACATAAAAATTTGTCCACGCGCGATATTTCACAAAATATAGTTTTAATTACATCAACCAGTACTCACGTTAGTAGAATGAAACATTAACTAAATAACTATATATAAAGTTCAATGTACCTTATCAGTATTTAATAAAATATACTCCTATATTCGCTCCGAACCCATTTTTTCTTCATACAAAATAATGTGTCCTCTTCGTGACTAGCGTTACAAAGTACGTCTATATGATATCTGTGGTCTATATAAAGTAATAATAAATAGTATTAAAATAAATGAATATTTTTGGTTAAGAACATATAATTTTTCACCGATATCGAGTTAAACTATTTTGTTTTCTTATTTTTATAAATAAATATTTGTCATCAAATACATATGTATATGTCCATTATTTTGATCAATTTCGTTATTCCTTTTTCTAACGATCTAATTTAGTATTATTTGTTGTTTACCAAATAGCAACACTCCCTCTATAAGGAGCCAATCAGATGCCAAAAGCGAATAAAACGGTAATTTTGACATCCATCGTATGAAAAAGTAAGTGAACACGTGGTTTTGTATCGGCGAACGAAAATTACAATTTTGATTCATCATTTTTGTCGTCTACCAAACTATACAGGCTAAGAGAATACTTATATATTTAATTGTTTCATATAGACGATTTGTCTTCGACCTATATTGAAATGCAAAAAGCTTTTACTTATGACGTTCTTGTTTGAATCAAAATATTTGCGATTCTATTCCAAGTAGGTAGTTTGTTCATTTTTGTTATGACTCGTCACGTTGTTTTCTTACGTGACAAAAATGATTTCATTTTTGTTATTTTTTGTTACGGGTTTCAGTTTTGTTATGGTTTCATTTTTGTTTCATTTTTGTCACAATGGTCAATTTAAATGATTTTCACCCTAAAAATGTATAGGAAAATGTAGTTCGTTTACGTCCGGTAGGAACGCTGCTCAACGTGTCATACATTTTTTACTCGTATTACTCGATACTTACTCGAAAGTTTATCGTGCTCGGCCTACTGTACGTAATATCAAATCTAGTAGGTGTGTATTAAAGTGCTGCTTATTCAATCAACTTAAGGTTAACTATATTAGGGGTGTTAATTTTTTACCTCGGACACAGAATACTTAATAGTACAAGTACAGAATGTTCACTTCGCAACTCCAATCAAACAAATAGCTAGTCTAGCTTACGACGCAATAAAGTCCAATTCACGTCGCACTGCGCTAAATTTTATTCACCTACAATTTGCGTCTCTTTCTATCGCGTAACTCGTATTTCTTCTGACGCAGCTAGGGTTGCCTCTTTATGATTTATTTATTTATATTTAGACTTTGTGCAGGCATGTGCATAGTATAGGTAATCAAAAGGTATATTAAAGGTATAAATACCTATGAAAAGTAAAAAAAAATAACATACCTACCTAAAGTACCTACTTACTTCTTTAACCTTAAATGATAGCGATACGGCATACATTAGTGTGTACTTTGTTTATGAAATTGAATATTATTTCAAAATGTATGTGTTTATGTAGGTACGTTACGTATTAAATCGGATTGACTTGAGGCGCACCCAATGTAGCGCACCTTAACTTTCTCGTAGCACACCTTTTAGGTGCGCTAACGAATTCAACTACTCCTAAAAGGTGCGCTTCGAGGAATAGGTTGAGTGCGCTTGGAAACAGGGGCGCTTCGAGGAATATTTCGTAATATGGAGATATTCGTCGAAGAGCACGCAAGTATCTATCGTAAAAAAATATATTTTTTTGTTGTCAAACTTTCATTTGCAGTTGGTAATAAATAATGACGTAATATATGCGTTAATTATATCCTGCAAAAAATACGAACTAAGTATTCAGGAAGGTAGGTAGCTAGATCCACAACACAAGGTTGAACAGAACCATGGCGCGAGCTAGATTAGTCTTCAAAAATAGGTAAGCCCAATTCATAAAATATATATGTATTCATAACTTTAAGATGTACTTAGTACGTACCTATTTTTCTAACCAACCATGCCATAATAAGCTAATGAACAAAAAAAAATGTGAACCTAACCAGGCCTGTTTCACTCCCCGTGTATGCTCAAAAACATACCTACGCGCGGCGGCCCCTCCGGCGGTGCCAATCTAGTAGGGACTCACGAGCGAGCAGTGACGCACGCTCGAGTTTTGTTTGTCACCTACTTTCCGTAGTTAACTACCTTAAAATAAGTTAAATTTAAAATGGCAACACGTAAAAAAAAGCTCGTAAATATTGTGCAGTGTTCAACTGTTTAAACACGAATCGCGATCCAAAGTTAACTTTTTTACGCTCCCTAAGGACGGAAAGGCAAGTTCTACTTTAAAGTGGTTATTATTATTATGAAATTCTCATTAATGTTAGGTTTATTACGTAGGTTTAATATTTAAATAGGTAGGTACCTACCTACTTAGGTAACGAAAATAAATAGGAACGTAGGTTGGTGTAATAATCTTTCACGAGTTTGATAGAATTAAACGAATTTCTGATGTTTGAGACTAACGCTCTGTTTTGTCGTTATAGGTAGGTTTGTTATTTTTTTTTACTTTTGGTAGCCTATTAACCTTTAATATATCTACCTTCTGATTATACTATGCATATGCCGACACAAAGTCTACCTATAAATAAATGAATCACAAAGAGGCAACCCTAGCTGCGTCAGAAAGAATACGAGTTACGCGATAGAAAGAGACGCAGAATGTAGGTGAATATAATGTTAGGCATTTAGCGCAGCGCAACGTGAATTGGACTTTATTGCGTCGTGAGCTAGACTAGCAATTTATTTGATTGGAGTTGCGAAGTGAACCTTCTGTACTTGTACTATTAAGTATTCTGTGACCTAACTGAGTAGGTGGGTAGGTAGTTACATACTTATAACGACGAAACAGATCGTCAATGTCAAACATCAGAAATTCGTTAAATTCTATTCTATCAAACTCGTCAAAGATTATTACACCAACCTAGTATACCTACGTGCCTACTTTTTCGTAATCTAAGTACCTATTTAAATATTAAACCTACATAATCATTGACTTATATATATGAAATCATTGTACATAATAAACCTAACATGAATGAGAATTTCATAATAATAATAACCACTTTAAAGTAGAACTTACCTTTCATCGTCCTTATGAAGCTTAAAAAGGTTAACTTTGGATGGTGATCCGTGTTTAAGCAATTATTTTAAACCCTGCACAATATTTACTAGCTTTTTTTAAGTGTTTCCATTTAAAATTTTACCGATTTTGTTTAAAGGCAATTTTGCTGCGGCGGCAACTCCGGCGTTGCTAATCTAGTAGCTTTAGCTAACTAGCTTTAGTTAGTTAGTGAAAGTAGGTGACCAACAAAACTCGCTCGTGAGTCCCTACTAGATTAGCAACGCCGGAGTTGCCGCCGCCGCGCGAAGATGCGTTTTCGAGCCTACACGGGGAGTGAAACAGGCCTGCCTGAGATAAGAATCTGAATTAGAATTACCTAAGTAGGTAGGTACCTACCTATTTAAATATTAAACCTACGTAATAAACCTAACATTAATGAGAATTTCATAATAATAATAACCACTTTAAAGTAGAACTTGCCTTTCCGTCCTTAGGGAGCGTAAAAAAGTTAACTTTGGATCGCGATTCGTGTTTAAACAGTTGAACACTGCACAATATTTACGAGCTTTTTTTTTACGTGTTGCCATTTTAAATTTAACTTATTTTAAGGTAGTTAACTACGGAAAGTAGGTGACAAACAAAACTCGAGCGTGCGTCACTGCTCGCTCGTGAGTCCCTACTAGATTAGCAACGCCGGAGTTGCCGCCGCCGCGCGTAGATGCGTTTTCGAGCCTACACGGGGAGTGAAACAGGCCTGCCTGAGATAAGAATCTGAATTAGAATTATAAGAACAAACGCCAAATCAATTATATTAAAGAAATGTGATTTACAAAATAATCCAGTAAAAAATATGGATAAAGTACGAGTACTCGTATATGGGACACAAAATATTTGTGTTTTTGCAGAAAGTAGATCCCCTCGCTATAGACATCGCTCGATTGAAGTTAAAGAACTACACGCACAGCTTTAATTTATACACGTAATATTCAACAACTAATAGAACAGAATGCACGTAACAATTAATTCCGTGAACTTCATTCAAATGATGATCTTTATTTAATGTGAAAGTAAATGTACGCTCGCTTGCTACGAGCGCTATGATTGCTACAAAATTTTGAGTGACTACGAAAATAATACATAATACCCAAATAAATTCAATTAACCTAAAATTAAATATTTTTTCCAAGAAATGGTACAAAATGAAATAAAAAAATTGCGAATTGATTGTTGCTATGAGTGCGCTATGATTGCTACGATTTATTGTGAATACGTAAATAATACATAAATAATAAATACCATAATAAATAAATCCTATGAACTTGAAATTCAATAATAAACATATTTTTTTTTTTCAAAAGAAATGGTTTAATGTTAAAGTAGAATTTGCGACTGGCTTCTTGCTACGGAAGCGCTTTGATTGCTACGACATTTGAGTGTCTACGAAAATAATGCATACCTATTCAATAACAATTAGGTAATATTGGTTCATGAAAACCATAATTAAAATGATTTTTTACAAGAAATGGTTCAATGTTAAGTAGAGAGTCGTTTTTGCTACGAGATATTGCTACGAAATATTGAGTGACTACGAAAAAATACAAATTCGATTTCAACGAAAAAAATCTATTCACACACAATGTGCATGACTTTATTAGAATGTATTTATGTATTTTGTGTATGTAATGTTTTATTGTTTCCTATATCCTGGCTCAATAAAGAGTCGGAGAAGGTGATAGCTCGCTCACTTGTTTTTAACCGACTTAAAAAAAGGATTTCAAGGTTTTCAATTGGTCGGAATCTTTTTTTATAAAAAAATATGTTTTAGATGGAGCTTCAAGCTTTTCCGACGAGGCTACAAACAAGCGATAAAGATAAGTGACCTGTGGCCGGCCAGGGAGAGCGACCACTCGGGCCGGCTAGGCGACCGCATCGAGGAAGCCTGGAACTACGAACAGGAGAAATCCCGCAGGACTGGCGTCAAGCCTTCACTGTCTCGAGCGATCATTAGTGCCTTTTGGCTTGAGTACTTAATATGCGGCGTATTCGTCGGACTTCTTTATATAATTTTATGGTATGTTTTTACTTCTTTCTTAAGTTTTTTGAAGTATTTTATGACAGCATCCGGCCGAAAAGTGCACGACAACATCTTGCCGCAGCTCGTTCATAATAATATCGCACGATGGTGCTTAGATATGTGTGGGAGAAACAGTGTCGCGACAAAGTCGCAAAAAAATTGTCGTCGTTTGCGTGCTAGGGCCGGGGTGAAACAAGAAGAATTTTAACGAGCTTTATGTTTATTGTTTCAGGCCTCTTATACCGTATACGCTATCGTTATTTATTGCATATTTTTCTGGAGAGAAGAACTCGATAACATACAAATACGCACATATATATAATTTCACTATGAATTTACTTAGTGTAGTGACGTCCCTGATGGCTAATCACGTAAATTTAGCTCAAGGACGCATAGGAATGAGAGTCAGGATAGCGTGCTGCTCACTCATGTACAGGAAAGTAAGTATTTTGTACATTAAATCTGTGTTTACTCCTATACTTCCTTCACTAATGTAGAGTCGTTTTGCGTTGTTTTGAACAAGCCTTGTCTTGGCCGGCGACTTTATCCATGTGTGCCTTTTGTTCAGTTCCTTATAGAATTTCATTTTGAATCTTTCGCCTCTATTTTGTCATATTTCAATGTCTATCTATTTCTGTAGTAAAAAAATAACCGAAATCGTTTACTTAAATGGTTCAGGCGGGTACAAATGACAAAAACTTCTTCAAAACTTTATAGATCAGAATCAGAATAACATTTTATTTTAAAATAGATAATGAAACTGGATCGAATCGGCATGAGTAAAACAGAGACGGGGCAAGTGATAAATCTGATGTCAAACGATGTGAACCGGTTCGACATGGTGGCGCTGATGCTCAATTACCTGTGGGTGATGCCCATCGTGGTGCCGGTGGTGTCCTTCCTCATCTGGCAGCACGTGGGGTACGCTACCTTGGCCGCCCTGGCCGTCATCTTCATCCAAGTTGTGCTGGTGCAAAGTAAGTTTCTCAACTGGAACAGTGGGCCTACCATGAGTTTTTCTTTCCGTTTACTGTACAGTAAACGGGAGACATTTTGTATGAGAATCTGTAGTTCTGCTACTGCCCACTAGAGGCGCTGTTCAGATTCGCATACAAAATGCGTCTCGTTTACTGTACAGTAAACGGAACGGAAAACTCATGGTAGGCCCACAGGACTTAAATATTGGTAGATGTCAGTTTTTGTCGAACGTCTTAGTATTGGGTGTATTGTATAGGTACTCAGTGATACATATAGAGAAAACAAATGTCAATCTGATGGAACCAATGTGGGATCATAATTACGTAACCGTATAGAGGTATTCACTGTCGGAAGCGTGTAAAAAAAATATTGAACTTATGTATTTAAATGCAGATTTCTTCCAAAGCAATATAATATTAAATCAAAATGGATAAAAACACGCTATTTTACAATAGCTTACTTAGGTATCAAAGTTGTTATGTTAGCAACCTTTGTTATTTAAATAATTGTTTGCACTATGATTTGTTTCATTCCGTAACCAATTATTATTGTAGCCAGCAATAAGTTGATTGCGAAAAATTTACAAGATTTTAGTTATTTCCTCATCAATACTACTTTGACTGAATGATGTAATTTTAAGTAAAAACAAATAGCTAACAACAGTATAGTTTACTTTAATATAGATAATATTTAAATAAAACAAACTGATTTCTATAAGTTTATTTGTAATAGATTATATTACCAGGAAAACAATAAAACTAGAAGTATTTCTAATGCCAAAATAGGGTTAATAATCTGACAAGTCTCGAAATGATTAGCGTTATCATATCATGCATGACAGTAGGTACTTAGTTTACTTTACTTGGTAGGTACTTGACTTCTCTAAATAACTCTTGGGTTTCATAATAATTTCAGCGGTTATAATACTATTTACGTATTATCTAAAGCTTTATTTATATGTATATTACTGTATTAAATAATATGATTTGTTTGGTGAAATATTTTATTTGGTTTCATTTGAATATCATCATGACGAAAGAGGTTTTTAGTTATAGAAACATCAGCTCGAGAAGAATATTATTTTGATTATTATAACTCTGCGAATTAAACCTAAATTCGCAGAGTTATAATATTTGCTTCAACAGTTAACATACATTATTTGCCTTGTCTGTGCCAAAAGATTGGCTGTCGTAGTGATATCGTTATTAGGTATGCTCGATGGGATGTAACCAACCAACCAACCAATGACACTTATTTTATTTTATTTGGGAAACATACAATATTCCAGACACAGATAAACAAATAAAAATATAAGTTTGTACATAAATCAGTGAAGTTTCCACTAATAGGAAACTACAAAAACCGTCACTGTCACCAGCGACTTAAAAGGCGCTCTCAAAGTCTAACTTGCTATCGATTGAACAGTCAACGTAAGTATATCAAACTCGATCGATTAGATTTGACAACATTATGGTCTATTTTAGTATACCTCAGCAACCTGCAGGGAGTGTACAGAGGTAAGATAGCCAAGAGGACAGACGAAAGAGTGAGGGTCATGAGCGAACTGGTCAGCGGCGTGCAGGTCATCAAGATGTATGCATGGGAGAAACCATTCGAGAAAATCGTCGATAGATTGAGGAAGTGAGTATACTGACGATGGTAAGAACCACGCAAATGCTTCAAAACAATGGTCTTTTGTTCAGATTGCTTTAAAATTAAAGTTTTACAAACGTCAGTAGGTATAGGTAGATATGCAGAATATTTATCAATTTGATGATACGACTATTAATTTAATGATTCAAAGTTAATGCTCATTTAGTGCAAGTACCACGATAAGTGGAAGATATTGATAGGCTTTTATGATATTAATATCTACTTCAATAAACCCACATTTTGAATAATTATCTATCTTAACAATCAATAGTTGTAAATAAACTAGAGATTTAAGACGCGATTGCACAAGAACTTTTAGGCCCGTATTTCAGAACGTGATTCAAGCAGTTCAGTACAGTTAGAAAGGGACGTCGCTACATGGGATGAATAAGTGCGTCTAATTCCCCTTTCTAATTGTTCTTTCCTATACTATAATATAGATCACAGCTCGAGTCACGTTCTGGAATACGGGCCTTAGTGTACCTACCTACCTAAAACCAGCCTAAAGCTGACAAGGACACCACAATGATTTTCTGTAACGGACTTATAGTTGTTTATTCAACAATATTGACAGTGTACCAGTGAATTTAGATATTATGATTTATGTAGGTAAGGAAGTCATAATATCGAATTTTATATATACTTAGCCCTTACGTTACGTAAGAATGACTGTTTTTCTATTCTTAATTTTTACTATTCAAGTAAACCTTACTATTATGAACCTATTTAAATAATACACTTTGTATTCTTAACAGACTCGAAGTGAAATTCATAAGTCGAACGTCCATGGTTAAGGGGTTCTCGACAGCTTTGATGGTGTTCACTGAGAGATTTATTCTGTATGCAACGGTGGTGGCTTTCGTTGTGATGGGTGGGCAAATCCGCGCTGAGATCACCTTCTCTCTAGTTCAATATTTCAATCTGATGCAGCTGGCGTGTAACATATTTTTCCCTATGGCTCTGTCTTACCTAGCCGAAACCAAAGTTTCCATCAAGCGATTGGAGGTACGGAAACCTGAATAAATTTTCTTCGAAGTCTTTGATTATTCATATGACTGAATATGATAAAGTGAACATTTAAACTGTCTTGCAGGAGTTTCTCGCCCTAGAAGAAATGGAATGTGCCAAAGAAAAGGAAGCCAAAGCCAACTTGACCAACTTAGTGAAAGGACTGAATGGAGTTTCTGAAAAAGAGAAAGAAGTGGAAATGGAAAAGCTTAAGCCAACGGCACTAGTTCTTGCGAATGTGAGCGCTAGCTGGCAACCAGACTCCATCGTTAATACACTAAGGAATCTTAATTTGACTATTCAGCCAGGGGAATTTTTAGGAGTAGCCGGTCTTGTAGGCTCCGGAAAGGTGAGCTAACAGAAAAAGACTACCCCCTTACTCATTAAGAATGTAATTTACTATTAATTTGTTTGAAATGTTGCCAACAGTCCTCCTTGCTGCACCTCATCTTGGGCGAACTGCCTCCGACTGAAGGCGTCGTATCCCTGGGCGGTGCTCGTGTTTCATACGCCAGCCAAGAACCCTGGCTGTTCGTAGCCACAGTCAGACAAAATATTCTTTTCGGGTTGCCATACGATCCAGCGCGCTATAAAAAGGTAAAAGAAGCCGTAAAACTTTTAAAATGCGAAAATTTTTTGTACATTTCAACAAATCTTTTTGATCTCATTTTTGAGGCATATGAGAAGATCGTGTTATCTCATAATTTGGTTCGAAGATTAATTAACAGTTTATCTGTTTATAGATACGTATGTGTAACTTAAAACAATTGAATGATGTACTCGTAATTTGTTTCTACTTTGACCAGTCTATTTAGCTAACTTTTCTTCTTGAAGTAACTATGTAATTAAATTATTATATTGTGGCTTCTAAAGGTGGTGACTGCGTGTGCCTTACTTCGGGACTTTGAACTGCTTCCTCACGGGGACTCTACTCTTGTGGGAGAAAGAGGGACCAGTCTTAGTGGGGGACAACGCGCGCGTATTGGGTTGGCTCGGGCTTGCTACAGGCAGGTAAGGCCGAGAATCTTATACACTCATTTCTGATTGCCAGAAATAATGGACTTTAAAAGAACGAACTAACAAAAAACAAATTTAAAACTTTTTGGCTAGATTTTGTACAAAACCGTAGACAAAATTTAAATAGGTGAAATCTTAGTTTATCTATACTTATATTAAAAATTGCACCCAAATCGGCGGGGCCAAACCTATCTTTGCAACAGCAACGCGACAACAGAGATTGCGCGATATTTGCTTTACGTAACATATCTTTAGTGCGGCCTCTGCCGAACAAGCAAGCCTACAAAAACTACCAAATTGTTTTTGGCGCTAGCGTCTTAGCAACACGCGGCGTCTCACTCTCGCACCTAGGTAGGAGCGCGAGAGAGTGAGACGCCGTTATACGAACCATCAGCGAGCGATTAGCCAGCAATCACATAAGTAATAACATTTTTATTTTGACGTTCTGCAGCGATCGCGCGATATCTGCGCGATAATTGCTAATTTTAGGTAATTGCCCCGCGGACTAGTAGTTTTGGAGATAAATGGTAACATTGGTTTGCAAAACAAATGTTTATTGCAGCGCCCCCTGGCGAGTTGTCACCGTAACACCTATCTAACAACATGCACCAAACAAACCCGAACCCATCACTGCAAACCGCATCAAAATCGGACTATTAGTTTGGAGATAAATGTTTACATTGGTTTGCACAAACCAACAACTTCTTACCCCAAACGCGTATACCGTCTCTATACCGTCGTTTTGGTAATAAAAGGAAAGGTTTGAATTTGTGTATGTTTGTAACGTACAAACTCAAAAACCACTGAACGGATTTGGATGTTTGTCACACAGATAGTTGATAGGCTGGATAAAACATATACTTTTATCCCGATATTCATACGGGAACGGGAACCACGCGGGTGAAACCGCGAGCGGCCGAATAATTAGAGCTTTAAAGCTTAACCAGCTGAATCATTTTGCAACATATTTGATTACCTATTATTGTCGTCTCGATGTGTATCA
The DNA here is from genome assembly GCA_910589605.1 of Chrysoteuchia culmella. NCBI lineage: Eukaryota > Metazoa > Arthropoda > Insecta > Lepidoptera > Crambidae > Chrysoteuchia > Chrysoteuchia culmella. The sequence goes on along the minus strand of OU342642.1, from coordinate 13,504,014 downwards.
TAATGTGAAGGAAAATCTTGCAAGACAAGAACATTTTACACATATTGTAGTTTAGTGCATTACTGCAGCGGCCAGTAAAAGAGGCATTGACGGACGAACGTGAAAATGTTGGCCGAGGCGAAACCGAGGCACACATACGTATGTCCAGCAATGCCTAGTTGTAGCCAAGGCTTGTATAGTACTTTTCTCAATATAATATTTAAGAACGCGGAAATTAAGAACTTTTTATTAAAATAGTACACTCTCGCGTTAAAGTATTCTTTTTTTTACATGGTATGAAAATGATGGTTACAAGGATTGAATATTGTGCAGCTTATGTTTCACTATTTAAATAGCATGTAAATTATTTGTAAATTCAGATAAAATTAACAAAGTGGTCTATATTCTGATTAGTATAACAGTAAAAATGTTAACAATTAATAGGGAATGTAATATAAATTTTTAACACCCTTGCTCGTAAAGCTGATGTAATTCCACCGGTTTTAAATATGTAAAGCGGGTCATAAAAAACGCGTGTGTTACCAAAGCAAATAGTTAAGTTATAGTCCATACAAATTCCATAACAGTATTATTTGCCATTTTAAATATGGAACTGATCGCCGCCGCACGACTCCAGCTAGTGAGCAGCGCGCTGTTGCTATTCAAATTTCGAACTAATCGCCGCGCGGCGCCAGTCAGTAGACAGTGTGCATTCACAGATTGAGTTTATTTAAAATGTTTTTTTTTCTGTTTCCTCGCAAATGTGTTAAAAAACGTCGTACGATATACGTGCGTGTTGGTTATAACATGCTCGGCTCAATTACGCCCTCGCCTTCGGCTCGGGCTAAAATTCCGCCTCGCATGTTATAACCATCTTAACGCACTAATATCGTAATGTACTATTACGAATTATTTGTCAATGCATTCCTTAATTCATATAATATAAAAGAAAAATTTCATTTAGGTCACCGAGTTATATAATAATAACAATAAAAAATAAAACACAATAATTAATAGGCAATTTCGTTAATTCGTCCAAGGCAATTTCATATGAAAATTACATAATTATTTGTCAAAGAATTCCTTAATGTTACATTATTGCAAAGGCCGTGAAATAGGCAATTGCAGGTCGAGTATGAGTTTGAAGGCCGAGCCGTAGGCGAGGACTTCACTAATACGAAACAGGCAATTGCCATTTCCGCCGAGGCATATATAGTGCTTTTCTCAAAAGAATGCACGAAAATAAAACATACTTTTTATATTACACATTTAATCTAAAAGAAAATCAAATTCATTGCAGGAGCGTCTTTTTGAATTTGGAACATTACAGCGCTCCAGCAATGTTGTATGAAACGGCGTGCTGCAGTTGATAAATACTTACTCTGTAATGTTCCAAATTCAAAAAACGCTCCTGCAATGGATTTGATTTTCTTTGTCCGTAAATACGATACTTCGCGTGTTCTTTTTTCGAAAATAATGACAACATTTCCATTTTTTTTTAAATTGAACTTTATTCAATACCTTCATATCATTCGAAATCTTGTTGTATATCCTAACGCACATTACAATACAGCTTTTATTATATTTATTTGTTATTGGTACAGTTTTTATGACAAGTTTATGTTTGTCTCTTCGCACTCGAGTGTGCTGGCCATCAGATGCTTTTGCAAATAAATATTTGTAACGGTGCACAAAATTACATATCTCGCATAGGTACAGCGCCGGAAAAAGCAAAACACCTAGATTTTTAAATAAAGGTTTGCAGGATTCATCAGGTAGAATTCCATATATGGCCCTTATGCATTTCTTTTGTGCTACGAATACTCTATTCTAATCCGTACTATTACCTCATACCATTAGTCCGTATCGCAAGACGGATTCGACATACGCGCGGTAACATAAAACAGCAGTGTTTTTGTTTGTAACTCTTGTAAGTTGCCTTAGTGCATAACTAAGTTTATTTTTTTTTTTACATACGTTTTCAACTTGTAGTTTCTAGTTTAAAAATGTATCTATACTTAACAATTCCAAGAAATTTTACATTAGTCACCTCGTTAATTTTATTAATATTTAAATTAAAATTATTATTATTATGATAATTTTTAATCAAGTAAATATACTAGAAAAAACCAACATGTCTCATGTCGCCCTGACGGGACTCGAACCCGCATCCTTGGGAATCCGGCCCAATGCACTGACCAATTATGCTACAGAGACCTACGAGAACACGTTGAAATTCTCTAGTATATTCACCTTTTTCTACGGTGTTGGCCACCGTCGTTTCATCAATGAGAGAAATATTCTCGCATTCGAAAGAAACATCTTTACAGATGTTTGACTATCGATTAAGATGAAACTGCCATCTACTTATAACTTTTTTATTTTGCATTTTACAATGCTATTTTTATGTGATAATTTTTAATCAACTAAATATACTAGAAAAAAGCAACTTGTCTCATGTCGCCCTTACGGGACTCGAACCCGCATCCTTGGGAATCCGGCCCAATGCACTGACCAATTATGCTACAGAGACCTACGAGAACACGTTGAAATTCTCTAGTATATTCACCTTTTTCTACGGTGTCGCCCTGACGGAACATGAGACAAGGTGCTTTTTTCTAGTATATTTACTTGATTAAAAATTATCACATAAAAATAGCATTGTAAAATGCAAAATTAAAAAGTTATAAGTAGATGGCAGTTTCATCTTAATCGATAGTCAAACATCTGTAAAGATGTTTCTTTCGAATGCGAGGATATTTCTCTCATTGATGAAACGACGGTGGCCAACACCGTAGAAAAAGGTGAATATACTAGAGAATTTCAACGTGTTCTCGTAGATCTCTGTAGCATAATTGGTCAGTGCATTGGGCCGGATTCCCAAGGATGCGGGTTCGAGTCCCGTCAGGGCGACATGAGACAAGTTGCTTTTTTCTAGTATATTTACTTGATTAAAAATTATCACATAAAAATAGCATTGTAAAATGCAAAATTAAAAAGTTATAATTATTATTATTATATTCAGATTGATTAAATTGAATAAATACAGATTTATCTAAATTCATTTCTAAATTATTTTATTTCAGCCATTCAGTTAATATGTCAAAAGTTTTGTTAATGTCATTTTCATGGTCAGTCAATGAATTATTTCTTCTTTCGGTCTTCACAATTATGGAAATGTCATCAGCGTATAAAATACATTTATGGTTGGTAATATCAAATATGTCATTTATAAATATGTTAAATAAAAAGGGCCCAAAATACTTCCTTGCGGGATATCCGTTTTAATTTCACGATAACGAGAAGAGTATGCTAGCAATTCATTTTTGATTACTCTTTCTACGGTAACATAATGTTTGCGGTTGGTCACATCAATATTTTCCAACTTTTCTAATAATAGGTTATGTGGCACACAGTCAAAAGCTTTTGACAAGTCAACAAATAGCCCTGTAGTACAAAAATATTATTGATTTTATCCAAAATTGTATTCATTAAATTAAAAATAGCTAACGTTGTAGATTTGTCATTTTGAAACCTATATTGATTATTATTCATATTATATTTGTTGCAATAGGCAACCAATCTTTTAAGCATACACTTTTCAAATATTTTTGAGAAAATAGGCGTAAGCGTTATAGGTAATTACTAACATTATCTTTTTCACCTTTTTTGTAAAGTGGTCTGACAACAGACATCTTTAAAGCATCAGGGAAAGTGCCTGAGGATTACGACTTATTAATAAGATAAGTTAACACTGATATTATCTGATCAATAGATAATTTTATTATTTTTGTGCTAACTCCATCACAGCCTACTGCGTTTGTGTTATTTAACTTTAACACTTCTGTTCTTACTTCTTTTTCTGTCATGGGCATAAGGAACATGGAATTAGACATTGTAGAATTAATATGTTTCCTTTTAGTTGTAGACTTAGAAAATTTGTTGTCAGTAAAATGATTATTAAATGCATCTGCTATAGCAGTTGGACTATTCAATGAAGTGTTACCTATCTTTAGTTCAAAGACGTTTCTTGGTTTTTAGGGTTCCGTACCTCAAAAGGAAAAAACGGAACCCTTATAGGATCACTTCGTCCGTCTGTCAATACCGTTTTTCTCAGGAACGCGTGGAGGTATCAAACTGAAATTAATATCTAATACTCAGATCTACTGCCCCTTGGAGCTGTGAAAAAATCAAACTTCTAAGCCAAAGCAATCAAAAGATACAGCCGTTTATGCCGCAAATATCCGCAAATTTTCAAATCAAAACCTACAGGGTACTTCCCGTGAACTTAGAATCTTGAAATTTGGTACGAAGTAACGTCTTATAGTACAGATAAAGGAAAAATTGCGAAAACCGTAAATTTTAGTTACATCATATAATAAAAAATATTTTTGAAAATTTTAAACGTTTGACTCGCACTTGGCCGGTTATTTTTTAAGTTATTTACCTCATTCTTAATTACTGACCATGTGGCCATACATTTATTTTCACATGTATTAATGAATTTATTATAAGATTTTTTTTTATATATTTTATAGTGTTTTTTAATACTTTAGAATATGACAAATATTTATTTTTATTCTTTATGGTCTTCTGTGTATAATACCGATAACGTAGTAATCTTTTGGTTTTACAACTTCTTCTCAAGCCTTGGGTAATCCATTTATGATTAACATTTTTATTTCTTTGCTTGACTTTTATAGTGGGAAAGCACAAATTATAAAGCAAGCCAAACAATTCATAAAAACTAGAAAAAGCCATATTAAAATCAGTTTCTTCAATCACGTCATACCATGTAAGACTTCCTAGATATTTATTGAATCTTCTGATGTTCTCCGGAGAATAATCATTTTTTTTGTATACATAGTAGCTTTCTGGTTCTAACGGATTCTGTTTAACATTGAAACTTAGTAATTGTGCTGTATCGTGGTCAGACAACTATAAAGGCAATATGTTAGCATTAGCATTTTTGATATTACTTAGTGCATGACTTTTTCCGGGTCGGTACGTTAATGTGTATATTTAAATTGTGGTTGTTGCATAAGTCTTTTAAGTGTTCTGTTATTTTAACCATTTTTAACGTGTCAATATTAATATCTCCAGCGATCACTACTTTGACGTTAGACTTGTACTTCTTATATACGTCACATAATAATTCATCCAATTTAGTAAGAAAAACATTATGTTGGGGTTCTGTATACGGAGATAACTATTAATTTGTAATGAGGGATTTCAATACCACATACTTCAAATACTTTTGGTGAGGCATGAGCTTTAATCCATGTCAATTCTTTAAAAGATTAGATTTTCCCTGCAAAAAGCTGCTGCTAATTGATAGTTAATTTGATTTTAATAAAATTAACATGGCTTGATGTGAGAAAAGTTTCTGTTAAGCAAATAACGTTGGGATCCCTATTTACTTCGCTTAACTCTTGCAAAGTTAGCTCCGAAATTTACTGTTCCGACAGAATGCTAGCGATATTCAGGTGAAATTTTAAATTGAAATTGAGTTGTCTCGAATCGTTGCTTTTCAATGTAGGAAAATAGTCTGGTATAGTTTTTTTTATATTTTCAAACGGCTTTCTGACATGGGGCAACGTTTCTGTGCGAGCAATATGATTCCTATTGAACTCATCTTGTTTCCGGCCAAAGTAATACGGAATAGTACCTTTTTAAATTTGCATTGTTTATGATTGGAAACATTTCTTAAAACTATTTTTTTAGCGCTGAAGCATCTAAATACTTATTTTTATAGTTTGTACAGTCAATCTTTGATAAGTTACCTCCTTGGGTGCCATGTTTTGGAGTAAAAGTTCGTTCTATTTTTAAATTACACGGCAGATATGAGTTTATTAAGTAATTTATTTGGCCGCTAAACCAAGACAGATATGGATTTTCATACAACAACTTTTGCCGGCCGCATGTATTTGCCAATACAGCAATTTCCATTTGTCTCGAAGAAGGTTGTCAAAATAATGCTCAAATTTCCAAGCATGTTTGAGAAAAAACAATTACTCATAATAATTTTTACATACCTACTTCACACTTACTGTCACGCCATATTTTTTTGTGGGGTTGGCAGGGCATCAAACGTGCAACTTGAGAGTAAACAATATTTTGACAACACTCTCACACCCACACCAAAACGATGCCACATTTGGCAATGGTTGGACAAGAGATATGGTCCGGAAACAATAGTGACAGGTTCCCAATCGATTTAGTTAGAAAATGCCCTGACAGGATGAATATCTATCTATATCATACAAATGACAGGCTGACATCTACCTCCTGGACGACCCGTTGTCCGCGGTGGACACGCACGTGGGCAAGGAGCTGGTCTCCAAGTGCATGATGGGGCTGCTCCGGCACTCCACGCGGATCCTTGTCACGCACCAGCTGCACCACCTCAAAGTTACCGACAGAATAGTCATTCTACGCAACGTAAGTAAACATAATATACGTACATCTTATGTTTTGGCGCGCACTGTTCATTGAAATAAAACAACTTTTACGGATATCAAACGCGCTATATTTGTCGTCCCGTGACCACGGCAGCTGTAAAGGTGCCGAAACGTCGGGAAAATCAAAAAACCCCTAAAAACATAATATGTTGGGGAAAAAGTTTCTTCGCATTTTTATGAAAATTTAAGTTTTTTTTAATATCGTTTATTTAACTAATGTATGTAGGTGCCATTTTGTTCGATAACTTTTTGCCATCGTGTAGGTATAGGAATCGTGTATAGAAATTTTGGGGCTTCTGATCAAAATGCCGCGGCAAGTGGTTTTGGCAGTCCTCTCGTGATGTTAACCTGACACTGCCTAATGAATTCTGAAGAGGCAGAATCAGGTGAAAATCTGAAGGTGCAAGGTCAGCCAAACTCTCTTAATTTTTGCTGAGTGGCTAAAGATGTGTGAGATCTAGCGTTATTGCGAGTTAACCCGGGTTTCGCCAGTCTGTGAAGCTTGACCGGTCTTTGACCACGTCCTTTTTCGCACATTCTTGTCGTACATGATCCATTTTTCATCATTAGTTATCAGCTTCTTCAAAAATGGTTCGGTTTCAATACGTCGTAATAAAGAATCACAAATAAGTACACGGTTCATTAGGTTTCTTTTAGTGAGCTACCCAAATTCCGAGCTTTTTTGAGTACCCAGATTTTTTCAAATGCGCCAAAACTGTTTTGTGATCAATTCCCAGTTTTTGCTACTCCCACAGACACTGCACTAGGTCCATAAACATAGCAAATTTTTTTTCGCGGCTTGCGTTGCATTTTTACCTTTTTGTAGTAAAATTTTAAAATGTATCGAATTTCCTCATAGACTCATAGTAAGAAAAACAAATGAAAATCACACATTTTCCTAATTTCAATTTAGAATTATCTTCTTTAAAATTTTAACTTTTAATGATACTAAAACCAGGCAGATACAAATAGTATCGCCAAAGTGATTTTATTAGAAGTTCATACATACATGCGAAAAGACTTTTTCCCCAACCTAATACAATCAACAACACTTGCACTACGAAAACTGTCGCTATTAAGAGGGACATAAAGGCGCTCTAGGTCAAACTGTAAAGTCAGACTTGCTGATACCTACTCTGAAACTACTACGCTGAAACAAACAATCCATCAAGTGCCAGATTCCGTATATCTGTGAGATATCAGAACTAAACTGATATGAAATGTAGGTAGGACGAATAAATAAATCTAGAAGTATGGAAATAATAGGAAAATAATCCTAACTTTTTTAAGTTGATGAAGTTACGATAAAAATTAATATGTATGATGATTTGTACAGCGAAAATAGATAGCGGAATGTAAGTATAAAGTTCGTTTATCTCTGAAAGATCGTCACCGTAGATAAGTAGGAACTTAGTCATATTCATATTCAACAATCCTACATCACAGTCACAGTCAATTCATGACTAGTAACATTTTTTTAACATTGATTTAAATCAAGTAAATCTTATAACAATCTAGACTTATCTCTCAGATAAAAATATTGAGCAGCCTATTTAAATATACTTCTATATCCAAAGAGAAAAAAATATCAAATTCTGTTAGAAATCATCAATTTATTTTCTCTTTGATCCTTTTGAAAACAAAAAACGTAATTCATCGTTTAAAATTTAATGTTTTAGTATTACCTACTTTACTACAGAAAATACTAGTATTTCAGACAATGAACATACCTACATGAACATAAGCTTGTAGACCTTGAGCGAGAAGTTATTGGTATGCCTTGGTAACATGGCAACACGTCATTAAACGAAATTAATAATTATAGAGCGGTTTTCCTAATGCAACTGTTATACTTGGCGTGCTGTTGCCTGTACTTGCCAGTTTAATCTACAATGTTTATCATGAGATGACATTTACAGTTCGTTTGTCTCAAATAAGCAACCACGATACAATCACTCTACGTCACAGCCAGTCTCTAAAATCATGACTTGCATTTTTTATGTCTACAAATAGATTTAAATCAAAAAGATTTTATCATACTACAAGACATTACGAAACAGTTGTTCAAATACTATTAGCCCATTATTTAGTAGATATAAATAGTACTTAATTAAAATACAAGAAATTATTAGAGATATACCTACTTACACACATTTGTTTGAAAATTTCTGTGAACTGTAATGAAGATCACTTTAAATTAAATAATTATTAATAAGTAATATCTATTTTAGGGAGAAATCGAAAAAGAGGGTACCTTTGACGATGTATCTTCTTCAGCTCTGTTTGAGGAATTGTTGGAAGAAGAGGTACCAGAGGAAGGGGGTCGTCCGCAGCTGCTGCGTCAGCGAACTATGTCGATACAGGTAATTAAATTATAAATTTTGAAATTTAAATCTATTTAATTGAAATAATGGGATTACTTTTAAAAATAAGAAAGAACGAACATATCACTTTTTTTAGCTTAATTAATACTGAAGGTGTACACTAATCATAGACTATGCACTAGGCAATGTCTAGTCCTAAAATTTCACATAGCGTGTTCAAGCCCTAGAATGTGCAATTATCCATTTGTTATGACTCTAAACTAAAATATGTCACTGCATTCAATCTACAATGTAACGTATTAATAGTCTCAAACTAGCAGCGAGTGATCCAGGCCCATCAAATAAATAGTTATATTTATGCGTGGGTCACAAGTTGTTAAGAATCATTAAGAATTTTATTAGCGAGCACAAGTACATAGAAAAAATTATATACTTAAACCTAGCAACCGATTATAAACATAACGTCCAAAATGTTAAGGTATTAAATTGTTTTGTTGGATTGCGTAAGCAACGTCGAACAATTAGCTAAATAATTATTTAAAAATGCCCGCGCGATCATATACGTCCGCGTCATAAGCTTGGCTTGCATGAGCACACAACATAAGCATGAATGAAGACAACGTTTAAATCAAAGCATAAACGTCGCAACGCAACGACACATCGCGGGAATAAGCGGCGTCATTCACGCCGCGTGAAGCTCTTAGCGCTAAGCGAGCGAGATCGAAGAGTAGAAAAGAGCGAGAGAATAGATTCGGCCGCCCGCGGAGTCCGCGGACTGGCCGGCAGGAACGTACGAGTCGTATTCGTATGTATCGCGGACGTTCCAAACGATTCTCGACCTTCCACGGGCGGTATTAAAGCGATGCTCAGCACAGCAGATGTTAATTTCAGTTTCGAACACAAATTCCGAGTGCTCAAAGTGCTGTAATATCGGAAGGTTTTCAATTCTGATATAGATTATCGATATCAGATCACAATATCGGAATTCCGAACTTGTTTGTAACGAAAAATACGTAATTATTAATTGATAACACAAAAATCATGTATAACAGCCTTATAGACCCAAGACCGATTAATGTAAATGGTGTATGGTGTACCTGTCCAAGTTGTTTACCTTGGGCAAACCTTGCAAATAGGTAAAAAACTTTGAGAGGGAAACAAGTACCTAGAAGAATTTAGCTGAGATGGGCAGTATTTTCGTCATGTCTTCTCGTCGTCGACACCACAAAGCCTAAAGACGAAAATCTTCGACCAGTGCGTCCGGAGCCGAAACATGGACATAGACACTCACGGTGGGACTAGTCTACAAATACAAAGTCGCTCAGCGAGCTAAGGGCTATGCTCTGTGTTTCTCTGAAAAATAGAATTAGAAGTGAAGTTATCCGACATAGAACCAAGGTGACTGACATAGCTCAAAGGATAAACAGGCTGAAGTGGCAATGGGCAGGTCACATCGCAAGAAAAACAGACAGCCGTTGGGGCAAATGAGTTCTGGAGTGGAACGCTGCGTTTTCCTAAACGCGGTCTCCTAGGTTCCAGGGTACCCTGCAACTAGGTGGAGTGACGAACTTCGAAAGATGGCAGGCAGGAGCTGGATGCGAAGAGCTTAGTACCGGGCTCGATGGCGTTATTTTGGAGAGACCTATGTCCAGCAGTGGACGTCTACGGGTCGACGATGTTGCCAATAAACAGTAAAGAACAACAATTATTTTATTTATTAAAAAAAAAACGCCCAAATTACTTAGCTAAATCAATAATAAACCCCACTATCTACTATACAACACACAGCTATAATATCTATACCTAGGTTTAATTAAATTCTATATTTTACCTCCATGTGTTGTCTACGGAATCTCCAGACTATAAATATTAGTAAGAACTCAAATATAAATATTTGTCTGATTCCGTTATTGGATCACTCAATTTCGGAATTGTAATATCAGAACCCGTGTTCCGAGATTCCGATATAACGATATTCCGATATTCATGCCCTAATTAGAAGTGCCTTGAAGAGTTTTTATTAAGTGTTTTAATAGTGTTACAGTTAAAATTATTCTAGATTAATGTTTTAAAGTTCAGTTCCGTTTAGTTAACTTATTTAGTGTCCGCGGTTAATTTCGTAAATAATTGTAAATAGTTATTTTAGTTCAGTGAGTCATTTCATTTAAGTATTTTAAGTGCCTTAGTCTGCGAACATATAAAGTTAATTGCAGTGGTTAAATAAATAGCGTATAAATAATTATTTGACCGTATTTATCTGGACTGGACGACGTAAGGATATCAGGTCACGAAGATTGACATTGTCAGACTTAGTGGCATATTTCCAGCCAGCGAATATTTAAGTATTGGTTGTGTGACTAAGTGCTCGACCACGTCAGATTGGATAGGATACTGATGGCGTTGCTGTGTAGCGTCGGCTTACCCCCTCTCATCCGTGGGTGTCGTAAAAGGCGACTAAGGGACTCGGCCTTCAAGAGATGGGCAGCAGCGTCTCCTACCATACTGCGATCGCCAAACCGCCTGCCAAGCGTGTCGATTATGGCAATCCCCCCCTTTTGGGGGAGGCCCAGCTCTACCCAGCGGTGGGTGTTATATGGCTGAGACGACGACGACTGATGGTGTTGCAATTAGATTTTCCGTTTTTGGAATAGTTTAATAATTTGCAACACCCTATATTAGGTACTTTATTTATTTCCTTGTTTCCGAAACTTTTTCGCTAAATGTTTGAGATTTTATGAGAGTCGTCTTCAATACTTTAAGATCCAAAGCCAAAGAAGGTTTCTTTTCTATAACATGTTTCTAACATTCTAATTCTAAATTCTTACATGATACAAACTAATTAATGGTGGGCTGAATTGCTTTTACCTTCTGGATCAGATTCAAATCAACACTCCCAAATAAATGTTTGGCTTAGCAGATTTAAAATTTTTGGACTGAAAAGGGTAAATAGCAATCTAGGCGACCATACTCAACCCTAAATAGGATACAGAAACAATACAATAACTTATCCCGGTCGAATAAAGTTGAAAATTTGGACATATTTATTGAAGAGTGTTGAGGTATTGTGCGCCTGTGTTGTCTCATGTGCACAATACCTCATGTCCGGACTGAACAGTCGATCAGCGTAGTCATCGATGGCTGCTCCTCTGACTCAGTGGCTATTGATGCCGAATTTCCTCAGGGGTCTGTTCTCTCCGCGACGCATTTTCTACTGCACATTAATGACCTGTTGATACCAGGAATTGTTGGGTATGCAGATGACAGTACCGTCGTGGAGAGATACCTATCTGATGCAAAAATTCTTCCATCGAACATCCAGACGCACTGCGGGTTACCACCCTTTCTTGGTTGATATTCCTGTATGTCGCACAAAGCGCTACTCATCACCTTTTAAGGATATTGCGCACAGCAAAGGAGAGGAACTCCTTCCCAGCGTCTATATATTTCGGAGTACTTATAACCCGTCCATCTTCAAAGCAAGGGTGAATAGGCACCTTCTGGGCTAGATCGCTCCACCCTAGATCCTTTCTTAGCCCCCGAGCTTGATTAGGATCATGAGCGAACCCATTTAAAATAAAACAATATATAAATGAAATGTTAAATCTTTAATTAGGGCCGGTTTCACCACCTGCTGAAAAGTTATGGATAGCTTGTATAACAGATCATTTGACAGTTATAATATGAAAAATATGTCAAATTATTTGCCAGATAAGGTATCCAGAACTTATTAGTAAGTGGTGAAACCGGCCCTTAGTATGGTAAACCCCAATATAACATATTGAATTTTTACATGGTCTTTACATTTTGAACTTCACAATCGCATGCCGCTGCAGCATGCAATCTAAATACAGTTTTTAATTAAAGACTAATTAAAAACTGTATTTAGATTAAGCGTCCATCTGTAATCTACCGCTGCATATTACATTATACATGTTTTCGTTGACTCCCCAATAAATCAATTTTATGTTAAGAAACTTCATCTACCGAGTTCTTACTTTAAGCATTAGAATTTATTTTCTCCGATTAAATAAAATTTTATTTAGAAATTGCAGTATTTCTAAATAAAATTTTATTCCTCTAAAATTTTATTTCTATACCTCTAAGATAGATATAGATAGAGTTAGATGCATACAAAAGTAGCATATCTCTGAGTTAAATGTGTTAACCTGGCTTGGCGTAGGTACACAAGTGTAATAAAATCTTATAACATTGCAACTAAATAAATAAAATCTTAAAGCGACTTAATTATATCTATTTAAACAAGAAAACCATCTGTACAAATTCGCTACAGTGCAAGTGTGCATGTATGCTGTCATCCATCATGCTGACAAAAAGTACCAGTGAATTATATGGGTAGTTAGGTACGGCTAGTACTTTGTTCTTAATAAAAAGAATGATTTGTAAACTCAAAAGTTTTTAGTCTTTGGCCGGTATTACAGAACGTGACTCAAGCAGTCATCTGTAGGTACTTGAGCACAGTTAGAAAGTGATGTCGCTACATGCGGTGAATAAACACGTCCCTTTGTAACTGTTCTCAAGTATAGATAGATCATGCTCGAGTCACGTTCAGTAATACGGGCCTTAGTTTTATAAAATATTTACGCCTCATGCACCGAGAGATTAACCTCATGTTAAGCATGTATTCTCAGTTTTTTTTCGTTTTACCCCTGACTGAATGCGAAGAAAAAAGAGCGTGTCATGCATGCGTGTCAAATTATTCTACTTCTTGTTGGTACTAATAAACAAGAAATCACCTCAAATACTCTCATTGCTTGTGCTTAACAGGGGTGAAATGTAGTCACTGGAATAACCCAATATTAGAAAGAAATTAAATACATGTATTTAAATACCTATTATTTATGTCATTATTATTTTGTGCAGCTACATGTAGCTATAATAGGCTATGAACTGCTAACATATAGAGCCGTAGTTATGCCTATAATACCTGTATGTAGTTAGGCCTATAATCTTTAGCTCCTTACGAGTAAGGCAAAGTTCTTATCTTGATTCGATGTGCAAAAAATAACTTTTTTACTTAAATATGTGTAAACTCCTAATTTTTTTACAGTCGCACGCCAGCGTTTCTACCTTACATGAAGTGGCATATGGCGATGACGAACAACCGGTGGAGGAAGAGGAAATGGTCGGAACAGGTTCGTTATTTTATGTCTTTAAAGAAAAGACTCAGTTGGGTGCCCATTTATACGCATAACATAATTTGTCATAATATGAATTCGCATAACAGGTTTGGCATAACATTGAACAGGCATAATAATAATAATAAATAATTGTATACAATCATACCAATTATCTAGCCCACGTATAAATAAGCATAACACTTATTGCGCACAATAATGAATTGGCATAATTGAAATAAACACAACATTATTAACCATAACTTTAATTGTTATAAAATAAAAGATCTAATAAGAATTCCATGTTAGGTATTTTTTTGTAACAGCCCGTTTATAGATATTTCAAATAGAAAAATATTGGAAAAAATCAACTCGGCCACAAGTGAATTCTTAGATGGGACTCGAACCCACGACCTTTGGAAATCCGGTCCAATGCTCTAACCATGCTCTAACCACTGAGCTACCGAGTACCAAATATATAGTTTTAATTTCAACTGGATACCTCCACGCATTCCCGAGATAAACGAAGACAGACGGACGGTCGGACCAACGGACAACAAAATGATCCTTTATGGGTTCCTTTTTTCTTTTGAGGTACGGAACCCTAAAAAGCAAGCTTGCCTTTTTCCTGTTGGTCACGTGCTATCATCACGTGACCTACAGGAATAAGGTAAGCTTGTTAAGTTAGAAGCTTGTCAGTTAGAACTTTAAGGCCTTAAATTTCGTAGTAATTTTTTTTTAGTCAACAGAAGTACTTGTTATTTATTTGCATTATATTTATTCCATTTAATATTTCTGCTAAGTAAGGTTATGCTAATTACATTTATGCCAAGTTATGCGTATTCAGTTATGCGGAATAATATTATGCGAAATAAAGTAGACCCGACTCAGTTTAGCAATGTCCAAATCTCAAAAAATATATTTTTACCGGGTACAATTTTAAACTGTGACATTCACCACGACCCGCCTCTCATGCAATAATTAAATTGTAATTTTGTGTTTATGAATTATGTCCCGTATACCATACCAGTGAACCCGACGCGACGCGTGAAATTACGACAACCACGACGCGACCGACGAAACGTAGTGAAATTAAATGGTTTTGAAGTTGTTATGGATAACTGATATGCAGTGGCTTTTAGGACGTTAAGAATGGGGACAGACTTTTTATCATGTAAATAAAAATTACCTATTATATTATTCACATGCAACAGCCACCTGGACTCTTACCGCCCACGATTCGCGATGCCATCGATATAAATTATCAATGTTCAACGTTCAACAATCAACGTTCTGTTCACGAACGTTTATTGGCATACTTTGCTATAGGTACATGTGCGTCAATATTTATTAACTGTCTCATAAAAAAAATACTTTTTATAAAAAACCCGACTATATAAGCTAAAAAGCAAAAATAAGCAATTTGGAGTTGGTGCAAGCCAAGGCAAGAAAAATAAAAGAGTAGGACCGCAAAGTAGAATGCCTTGGCTGGCAGTGGCACCGACTCCGAACAAACCGACAAAATGTTCTTTATTTCACCATATTTAAAGGTAGAAGAGGTTCCGTGCCTACGCTAATAACCTTATGTCAACTGGTCACCACCTTTTACAAAATGCAACTTTTCCTGGCGACTTTTGCAGGGACGTTACTTATTAGTTCTCCCGGTACTTCATTATCAGCTCCACTTCATACATGCATTGAGGCCATAAAAAGCTTATGAAGCATAATTAAGTAATCGTATCGATTCCGTGAAATGCTAAGTATTTAATAATTCCGATGACCATTTGTGGTCTTCATAATCAGTTCCCCTACACCAGAAGGGGCTTTACGGAAGCATATGCATGAGTTACTATAGAAAACACCAAAATCGCTATAGTGTTTATAATATTTAAAGATTTCACTGGATTTCTGCAGGATCCCATCATCAGATCCTCACGTAATGACAATGGGACTATATGGGAAGTATACCTTTTTTGAACAAAAAAGAATGCCTAAAAACGGTCCAACTGTTTTCGAGTAATCGAGTAACAAACATATAAGAAATCGGCCAAATGCGAGTCGAACTCGCACATGATGGGTCTCTCACCCAAGGTTGCCTGGAAGAGATTGCTATGTAGCAATAAGGCCGCCTATTGTGTGTACCTCTTTTTGTCATTTTCTCTGTATGTGTTTGTTTTTGTATCCTGTGCAATAAAGTTTCTATTAAGTATTATTATTATATTAAATTAGGTATTCACTTGACTACCGATTACCTACACCTACCAAAAATGCTACTATAATATTTCGTCTGCAAAAATAACTTTGTTTTTCATAGTGTTTGTATGAATAACTTCAATTTGCGCTTTTGAAAAATGTGCTATAGCTCTGCTATTTCGTTAAAACCAATTGTCGTTGGGCGGACGGACGGACGGGACACACATTTTACCACTTTGAAAGTGCACATTTTTCAAACGGTTGACTTTGAGAAAAAAATCATTTTAGAAACCTCAATGTAATATTTAAAGATACTCCAAACGTATAGGGCTTATGAAAAAAAAAAAACAGTTTCATGTGTGGGGACGATCTTTTACTTCGAAATATGGCAACTAAGGAGGTAACTTATCAAAGGTTTTATTTAAATTTCGAACAGGCTTGCAAATAGAAAGCTGTTTCAGAATAAATAATCAACAAATGAACACTTTACGCGGGAAAAAATTGTGTTTTTCGTCTGATTTCGAAAAGTAGTTATAATTTCCACGCATTATTGTAGAAAAGTACTAGGTATACAAGCCTTGGCCGCAACTAGGCATTGATGGATTTAGGTACGTATATATATTTTCACGTTCGTCCATCAATGCCTCTTATGCTGACCGATGCAGTAATGTACTATTTACACTTTAAAATATCACACGGAAAAGCGGATCGGATTCAATCAATACACGTCCGATTTTGGCTTCCTACTTTTTCTAAACCAGTCCAAAGAGTGAAATAATATGTGCTAGAGTGTCTACAGGCGCAAATGGGAAGGAGAATCGGACGTCTATTTCGTCTCTGTACAGAAGTATGCATACAGCACCTTCAGACAATTGGTTAAGACAATAAAATCGTAAACGCGTAGCGTTCTTTCCGACACGGACGTCCGATCCGACTATCATCTGATCGGATGTGTATTGAGTGTTCAAACAAATGTATGGCACGAGCGCCTTCCGATTGTCTAATCAGACAAGTTTCTATCGGAAAATCTGACGAGTATTCCCAGCCATAAAGTTTTGGAACCTAGCAAATACCTAGGTCGTGTAGTTATAATGTTTCTAAGGTTTATCATTTTCTTTTCCTAAGGAATTGGGTTGAAACATCGGTCAATTGTTATTTGACCTAGTTTGAGTATATAACTAGGTAAACCTATGAATTTAAAATACATGCAGTATTTACACAATATCGTGTGCTCGATAAGACAATTACTTACAATGGACAGTTGATAAAGTCTCTTCCCAATAAATCACGAGTCTGACTCTTATAAGTGGCTACTTCGATAACAGTATCTGAGAATTTTTGATGTACCGCAATCGACATTACCGGATGAATTGTATTGATCAAGGTCAATTTCATGAGGTTTAAGTACTTAGGTAATAACAATAGTAATAGTTCGAAAATATGGCAGACAACCCAGATTTCCCCACATCGAGTCTTGTTTTACTCCTTTTTTTTCTGGTGTTTTCAATGTCATCTATTCCTGTACTTATGCTAAATTCTATTTAGAGTGCGCGCAGCTCGCTTAGGGTTTTAAGGCCTTAAATATTAGGAATATTATTAGACGAACCAGTTGTGGCCACTTCATTTAATCCTCATTTACACAGCTTGTTACTATTTACGACTGTTATTGTAACTTACAAACGTCTAAATTGGCAAGGGACTAGTGACTAATTGAAGATTTGTATCAGAAACATGACATCTATTATTTATTTTATCAGGTCGCGTGTCTGGAGCGGTGTACCAAGGATATTTCCGCGCCGGTGGCAACTGGTGTCTGC
Source organism: Chrysoteuchia culmella (assembly GCA_910589605.1). NCBI lineage: Eukaryota > Metazoa > Arthropoda > Insecta > Lepidoptera > Crambidae > Chrysoteuchia > Chrysoteuchia culmella. The sequence continues at coordinate 13,486,105 of OU342642.1, read as the reverse complement.
TCATATTGACTATTGTATCCATAATTTTGGCACAAGTAGTCACCTCCGCTGGCGACCTCTGGCTCACTCATTGGTATGTTTACGAGCAGAATGTCACGTACATTATTATGAAAATTTAAATTATTAACGTGTAGTAAACATGGGAATCGAATTCTTGAATCCTGTGGTTGAGGAATCCGGGAGGAGAGGCGCGCTTCCACCTTATAATTACTGAACATTATGATGAAATTGATGAAGGCCTAGTGTCTCTCCGTTTTTTTTTCAGAAAAAATCGAGTAACAATAGTCACACTTGTACAAATTGTAATGATCTTTTTACCAGGATGAACGACATAGCAGCATTGGGTAATCCGGTAGCCGAAGCAAGGGACAACTCGAACTTGACTACATCCAACAGTACAAACATCTACAGTGAAACTGATTCCTTTACGACAGAAACGGTGGAACTGACGACAGTTAATGATTCGGATGTCACTGTAATAGGAAACATGTTAAAGACGGCGAGCGCTTTTCAAAATATTTTTCCATATGGTATAGAATTTGATCATTCATACTACATTTACATTTGGACTGCCGGAATAGTTGGCTGTGTTATTCTCACAACATGGAGGTAATTACCGTGCTAACCTTATTATTAATATGTAGTTTTCACAAAGAAAAAGAAAGTCAGGTCGCAATTTTCATTTTATTACTCTTGACTATACCAAACTATACGTGCGAACACAATACAGGCAGTGAATTCTAATAGGCAAAGTAAATAATTGATCTCATATGTTTACAGATCGGTCCTATTCCTGTGGGTGTGCATGCGCAGCTCTATAAAGCTCCACAACGAAATGTTCAGCAATATTCTCGGCGCTACCATGAGGTTCTTTGATACCAACGCTTCCGGTCGGATTTTGAATAGGTTCTCTAAGGATATGGGTGTAATCGACGAAATGTTGCCAAGAATGTATTTAGATAGTATACAGGTAATTATGAAAGGCATTCCAAATATGAGTTTGCCACCTTACATAAGATATTCTAACTAGGAGTTGAGATACATAGATCTTTAACGTCGCAAATATTCCAAAATTCATTTAAGAATATAAAACAAAAAATGATTTCTTATTATGTAGTAATTTTGTTTTTTTTTTTTATTTTTCCTAGATATGCTTCGTGATGTTGGGTATTTTGGTCATGGTGGCTATTGTGAACCCCTTGATGCTGGTTACGACGGGAGTTTGTGCAATTCTCATGTATATCTGGACAATGGTCTACCTTAGCACAGCACAATCTATTAAAAGGTAATCCATGTATCTTCATTTAACTTGAATTTGATGGTAGACTACTATAATGAATTGCTTTTAAAAATATATATATAGCCAAGATTTTCGATTGTTTTCTGTAAGTTGCCAAGTATATGTGGGAGTTTAACACGAGTTCTTTTCGTAATAACAATTTCTGTGAGGCCCCATTTTTAGAGTTTCGTAGCCTAAAGGCAAAAAACGAAACCCTTGTAGATTCGGCCAATCCGATGTATGTCACATCCTCTTTATTCCAAAACTATGAGGATTACACAGTTGAAACTTGGTAGGTAGATGTATTCTGTAAACCGCTTGTAATAAAACATGGAACTGACACTGAATTTTTTTTTTCATCAACCTATACGTGTGGGGTTAAGCAATTGCATTGAGGTTTCTAAAACGATTTTTTCTCAAAGTCAACCGTTTGAAAGATGTACACTTCCAAAGTTGTAAAATGTGTGCCCCCCCCCCCCCCCCCCCCTCTAACTTTTGAAATAAGAGAGTGAAAAAAAAAACATATGATGTAGATCTTTATAAAAACTTTCAACGACAATTGGTTTGAACGAAATATATTTAGTAGTTTCAGAGCTATAGCACATTGTCATTCATACAAATACTATGAAATACAAAGTTATTTTTGCCGACGAAAAATTATAGTGGCATTATGGCAATAATAATAATAGAAACTTTATTGCACACGATACAAAAACAAACGCATACAGAGAAAATGACAATAAGAGGAACACACAATAGGCGGCCTTCTTGCTACGTAGCAATCTCTTCCAGGCAATCTTGGGTGAGAGACGAAACCCTTCATGTGCGTGTTCGACTTGCACTTGGACGACTTTTAACTCAATCTACCGTACAATCTTATAATATATATAAATCTCCTGTCACGATGTTTGTCCGCGATGGACTCCTAAACTACTTAACCGATTTTAAATTAAATTGGCACACCGTGAGCAGTCTGGTCCAACTTAAGAGATAGGATAGCTTTGATCCCAAAATTCCCACGGGAACGGGAACCACGCGGGTGAAACCGCGCCCGGCTTTTAGTTTCATATATATTACAAAATATATTTACTTGGCATTGGCAAAATTAATCTTATCTTGGATTTGTTACATTGTTGTAATACAGATTAATCAACCAACTATTATAATAAACGAGTCATTGTCAATATTTATCTTTTGTATCTGTTTCTCTGATTAATTGCAAATATAGTAATAAGAGGTTGTTGTGTCAACAGAGTTGAAGGTACTTCCCGTAGTCCTGTGTTTTCGCACGTGTCAGCCAGTATATCTGGCTTGGTAACCGTCAGAGCCTACGGCGCACAAGAGATGCTTTGCAAACAATTCGATGACAAACAAGATATACATACCGCTGCTTGGTGAGTTTTATTGCATAATCTTTATAAAAGGTACTTCAACGCTAAATATGCCCATAAATTTTACAATTTAAGAGTTCGACGTTTTGTTCATTGATTCACTGACAATGATAGGGGCTCAATACTTCTGTGATAATCAGTCTATTACATTGACCAAAATCTTAATATCTTAAAACTTTTGCAGTTGCTTTAGACAAAGGACGAAAGCATAGCAGTTTATCATTTTATGTTTCCTTTACTTTTTTATATAATTCGTAACTAAGTTTAGAAAAAGTTATATATTTTAGATTTGAAGTGACTAAATATTACGTTTGTTACAGGTACTTGACACTAGTCACGAATACATCCTTTTCCATCTGGTTGAATCTCATATGTGCTTCATATGTCATGGTGGTTTCCTACACATTTTTGTTATTAGACGATGGTGCGTTCTTTTGTCCACTAAAATCTACCTATTTACCTGTACGTATTTCAAATAAAATTCTCAAATAATTTAATGTGTATTTCTCTTCAGGTTATACACAGTCGGGTAACGTGGGGTTAGCCATCAGTCAGTCCTTGATTCTCGTGAACATGGTTGGTTACGGAGTAAAACAGGCCACAGAGGTGATATCGCAAATGACGAGCGTAGAACGTGTCATTCAGTTCACGTCACTACCCCAAGAGCAACATGACGGGCCATCTCCTCCCAAAAGCTGGCCAGAGCGCGCTAAACTTGTGTTCAAGGACTTGAAACTACGGTATGATGTTGATTCCGAACCCGTACTGAAAGACCTCAATATTGTCATTGAAAGTGGCTGGAAGGTAAAGTTTATTTTCCTCCTAAAATAGGTTTGGTATTTTTTTTTTTACTTTAGTTCTTTCCTCTTTTGTTGCGTAGGTGGGTGTAGTTGGGCGTACCGGAGCTGGCAAATCATCTTTGATATCTGCTTTGTTCCGCCTGGCGCCTATCGAGGGACACGTGTACATTGACGACGTTGAAACCGGATCGATTGCTCTGAAGGTATGTATGCTTTCCTCTTCATTCAATCGATTTCTTTTGTTAGGTATCTTATAATTTATAATAAACCAATTTTTTTCTCCAGGAACTAAGATCCAAAATTGCCATCATTCCTCAAGAGCCAGTTTTATTCTCAGCCAGTTTGCGCTACAACATGGATCCGTTTGACAAATACACCGACGCAGATATTTGGAAAGCTTTAGAACAGGTAATTATTAGTGCACTTTGTAAACTATCTTCATTCTTTTAGTATCTTATCTACTTTTCCTAATAAGATAAGCATGTTTATGATCTTGTTAATAATGCCTATCTACAATTTAAATCTTCATTGTACTGTACGTATTTCAACAAGTACTTTTCCAGATAGTTAGGTACCTACTTACTTTATTTATTTATTTTATTAACAAATGAATGTAAAAACAATTGCAAAGCGTCTCTGTTGTTTAAATATTAACTGAAAGCATACAGTGTCAATAGGAAAATCTGAAAATTCAGTCAAAGAAAACCTCGTTGAAGTATATCGAATACTAGCGGCCGCTCGCGGTTTCCATTCCCGTGGGAATATCGGGATAAAAAGTTGTGGTTATGAATACCCTATGTTCATAATCAGGCTAGGCTAGTGGGAATATCTGGATAAAAAGTTCTGGTTATGAATATCCTATGTTCATTATCAGGCTAGGCTATCTACTATCTGTGTTTCATCCAAATCCGTTCAGTAGTTTCGGAGCCTTATTTAATGCAAACAAACAATCAAATCTTTCCTCTTTATAATATGAGTATAGATAACAGTTTTCAAATGACGAAGCGTTAGCAAAAATATGAATGATATAAATAGGTAAATTGGTTATCTCTACGATCGCTCATTCATGGCCAATGAAAATAAAAGCACTAAAATGATTCAAGCCAAACTTTATTTCTGTTTTTTCGTGTTAGTCTAGCGCTGGCATGAAGTAGAATGGCTGCTTGCTGTTCGTGCCAGTAACTGGCGGCTAAAAATGGCGCTACCTACTGAATCAATGAGTACAGTCAACAGCAGCTACGGCTTTACATTCGCACTACGAAAACCGCCGCTATTACAAGGGCGCTTTCAAGGTCAAACTGTACAGCCGAAGCTGCTGTTGACTTTACTTAAATAATCTTTCAAATAGTGAAAACTGACCCGCACCCCTACCGGCTAACGGTATTGCTATCGCTATCAATATATCAAACCTCCTACAAGCGCTCTCGCTAACGCTATCGCTTTTATACTAAAAATGTAATAGTGAATCCAATACATGCATAGAAATATATACGAATTGGACTATTGTATCGTTGAAGGGTTTTACGAGATTTTTTGGTGGTAGATAGGTGATAGGTGCCGGTGTCGCCTCATTCCGATTGCGCGGATTCTATCTACTTATGTCGATGTTACTTAGGTGGAGTTAAAGAACACCGTGACCTCCCTGTCGGCGAGTGTGGCGGCGGGTGGGTCCAACTTCAGCGCCGGCCAGCGCCAGCTGCTGTGCCTCGCGCGCGCCGCTCTCGCGCGCAACCGCCTGCTCGTGCTAGACGAGGCCACCGCCAACGTCGACCCCAAGTACGTGCAATTGTCATGACTTTGTACAGGAACCAACAGCCTGCTCGTGGTGACGAGGCCACCGCCAAAGACGTCCCCAAATACGTGCCACTGTCATACCATGCACAGGGACCAACCGCCTAGCCTGGTTTTGACATTTTCAATATTCGTTTTCTCCATGCGATACTCACAAATTATAGAGTTATTTTACAAGTACATGACAGTTACAAATTGTATACTTATTATACAAGTAAAATAACTTTAAAATTTGTAAGTGTCATATAGAAAACGCATTTTGAAAATGTCGAAACCAAATACGACATTGGCGTGGTTTGAGCAAGGAATCGGCAAGTGGTCATAGTGAATACGGGCCCTGTACTTACGAGCTTCTATACCTAAATGCCTATCATGAAACAAAAATGTTATTCTAATATTTTGATTTTGTTCCAGCACTGACGCCTTGATCCAGAAGTCTATCCGTAAATACTTCGCGGATTGTACAGTACTTACCGTAGCACATCGCCTGCATACTGTGGCTGACTCTGACAGAGTTGTTGTAAGTAGACAAATGGACGTAATTCTGTATCTTATGCGTTTGTGTGTGAATCTCATATCATGTGTAGTTTACTTATTATACCGTATTTAGTTTGTCCGTATTTAGTAGTCCGTTAGTAGTTTGTTTAGTCCGTAAGTAGTTTGTTTATTTTTCTTTTCTTTTATTTTGTTTATGTGCATGTATGTTTGTGATGCGAATAAATGATTTTATCTATCTATCTATTTCTAGGTAATGGACGCGGGTCGCATCGTCGAGTGCGGGCACCCACACGAGCTACTCCAAATCCCTGAAGGTCACTTCAGCCGCATGGTGCAGCAGCTCGGGCCCGCGTCCGAGCAGAACCTCCGCGAGCTCGCCGCGAAGGCGCACGCGGAACACATCAAATACGTCGACGACGATGCTAATCATATACCCGCACCGAGCGTATAAAAAGCTTTAATTACTTTATTAAAAAATATAGGGAAAATCTTAAGAATAAAGTCGGACGTTTTTCCACATGGCGACAAGGCTTAGTCGCAAAACGTCTAATTCGCAAAATGTCTACACGTCGGAAAATGTCGCTTTCTCATAATGTCTCTTTCGCAGAATGCCTCTTTCACAGAATGCCTCTTTCACAATAAGTCGCGATTAAAACTTATAATAATTTCAATGTTTGAAGAAAATCATTTATTTAATTGAGCAACCAAGACGTAAAAGGATACATCGCAATTTACTAGTACATTTACCTTTCAACTTAAGATGAGATTATTAACTGAACAAACTAATGTTATAACCAAATATTTTCCTAGTTGGGGCAATCTCAGTGAAATTTGTTATACCCAATGACTTCTTATTATAATGATTACAACATTTGCAACTCTAATACCAGTATCAAGGCGCTTGATTATGTTCTTTGTGATAAAAATATTTTCATAGTCATCAAAACGATTGGTGTGCCTTAGTAATGTGCCTAAATGAATATTGAATGAAGATAAAACACTGTGTTGTCACAGTTATGTTACTTGTGTGTGTAAATGTACTTATGCTTAGAGAACAAAAGTAAATTATAAAAATATGTATACTTAAATAAGTACTTAAAGAAGTGAGTTAGGTACTAAACCTCTCAGGCGCCGAGTTGTGAGATACAATAGATATTCGATTGTTCTCTGGACAATCAAATGACGAATTAATTTCTTCAAAGGTTATGTTATAATGCTTTAAACTTTACACAGTGCATTTAAAGAAAGAAAGACAATCATATTTTTGGCTTACTCAGTAGCATTAAAATAAATAATAATTAACAAGAAAAACATTTTAGACGAAATGGCCTCCAACCTCAGCTCAGCCGAAGAATAGTTTATTTATATTTACCTATAAAAAATTTTTGGGTGTATTCAGGAACCGCTCACATGAGTGTAATCCATTTACAAATATAATTTTTTGTACTTATAAGTAAAGAAAATGTTTAAATACTTTAATGGTGCTTGTGCTTAACTCATGTGTGTAGGTATTTGTGTGTGGTACCTACAAAATATTTACAGAACCAAATAGAATGTCACAAAAATTTCAACTTATTTTTATAATGATTTTGCTTGACTGCAATTTAAACATTAGGTTTAAATTTTATTATATTTTATTTGTTCTTAACTACTTAAAACCAAGTAAATATTCATAATATAGGTGGCCTTGCATATGCTTAGGTACCTCTTGAATCATAGAAATTGAATTTCGACCTACCCATATCAAAGTTTTATGTTGGTTACGAAAGAATTCAATTTATCATCATTATTATTATTATTCTTTATTATTATGATTGCTAAACTAGTGTTCAGTCATTTGTCACTAAATGACCAATTCATTCATGATGGCAATATCATGACTCCTATCATATCATATTATTGTACAGAATTATGTACCCAATTACGTATTTTGTACAAAGGTAGGCCCTACCTAACGATATAAGTTACATATAAATTTTTATAACAGTGCAATGGGTTTGCTAGGATGGTGATCACTGACTGCTCACGACAGATGGATTATTTGACAATAATAATCATTCCAACCTCCGCCTACTCAAATAAGTAGCTTGTGTTGAACATGACCAGTGAAACAGAAATTGTAACCAATGCTAATTATATATTTTATTTATGAAGTTTTATATTTGATGCTGGAACTCATATATAGGTAAATTCTACCTTCTACTCTTTACTTATAAATACTAATTACTTATGCCAGAAATACAAAGAATGTATTGATAAGTTTCTGAGGAATAGCACCTATATTATTACCGGCTAGCACCTAATGATGCGCCACCTTAGTGAAAATTATTAAAATGTTGACTTATTGTTATCTAGATATTGAAAATAAGTATAAGCAATGAATGATTATATTATTATACATAATTTTATATTTATAAATGTTAGTGATTGTGATCACTTAATTATAATTATATTATCACCTTTTCGTGACATGAGTGTTTATTATTTATTTACCCATACCTCATTATAAAGTTTTGTCTTGTCGAAAGATTTATGATACCTACTATGATTACTAACTACTATTTTCAAAAATAAAAAATAATAACATGACAAAAGTATTTAATGATGGATCTTAAGATTTCACTAAAAACTATGTGGTATAAGCAAATATGTCTTACAACACAGTACATACTTAGTTATTATTATAAACTAAAGATTGAGTAGGTAAAATTACTTTAGGTAAGGCACAATATTTCACTTTATTTACGTTAAGAATAATATTTTCCTGCATGAGAACATGATTCAGTCAGCGTGTAATTCAGAATTCCATACAATTTAGTATCAACAGGCAATACGACAACAAACTAACAATTCATACCAATTGCACTTTTCCGTTTTTTACTAGATCAGCTACAGGTTTGTACTGAAGAATGTGTTGTGACCCCTCTGTGAATGTAAAACAAATGTAAATAAACAGTTTGGCAACTAACCTACCTATTCAAAAGCACTTAAACTTTTAATAGATAATTTAATTTTAGTTTAATAAAATAGGATGTTTACCTTCAAGATCAATTTCTTCATCTTGGTCTCCTACTAAATCTTCAAGTACAACACCAGTTACTGTACTATTTGCTTTCAGAAAGACATGTGTTTGTAAGTTAGGCTGAACAGCCATTTTATTCATTTCTAACATCTTCATATTACCAGGCATTCTGTCTAAAACTACCTTTTTCAAGTGGTTTTCCATATTCAATAGGTATTCCTGACCATAATTGAATTCAGCTGGTGTCAAAAAACTTGTGTCATTATCCAATCTTTGCTTTTCTTCGTTTATAATGTGAATACAGTACTTTTCTATTTTGTTAAGTCTAGTTCTGAGGTAATTGCAAATAATGAACTTTATTCGGCTGAGTTCCATTTTGTGTATTGATGCCCTTAAGTCTGTTTTTGGCAATTTATTGATATTTCGCTCCATATGTTGTATTTGCCCAAGCATACATTCGACCATATCATTGTTGTGAGGCAATATTTCTGGCGCCAAACGTTCATTTTGCCAAGCAGTTTGAAGCGTTTTCAAAACGACATCAGCTGTTATTTCTTCTTCTTCGTCACTTACATCAATATCAGTAATTGAATCCATATTAATAAAAATCACTGCCAAAGCTCTACGTTATTTCAAAGACTTCAATTATAAAGGTTTGTGTACCTTTACTACAAAATATTAAATTAATTAAAGTTCACGAAAATCAATGATGTGATGATGCCGCCGCAGCGGATTACTGCACAAATCAAATTATATAGGATTACTGACATTGACATGCATGACATCTGACACTGGCAATGGCATCAAAGTAGTGAACAAAACGCAAAATCTTTTAATATTTTTGATTTGTTAAAGTATTAGTACTTGTAAAAAGAAAATAAAGTAGCCTCCGACAAAAAATATTCAGTAGTAGTTGAACCTTTGCATATTGTAATGAGGGGTATTAAACACGAGTCAGGCGGGGTTTTCAGGAGCTTGAGACACACTGAGGCGAACTCCGAGTTCATATTGGCGCGACGCGACGCGAGCGATTCTAACAGTTGCAGCGAAATGCTAGCGAGCGAAGCGAAATGTATGCGGGACCAGGCGTTCCCAGATTAGGTGTGCTTTTCCCCATTTTGGGAAAAGATGGATTGTGTGGGAAAAATAAGAAATCGTTAAAGGTAGTAGGTTCGAGTCCCATCTCAGAATTCACTTGTGACGAATTGATTTTTTTCAATATTTTTCTATTTAAAATTCATCATAAGTACAAACATTGAATTAACCTATCCAAATCCGGACGACAGCATTCGGTCAAAAATATTCAGGCCAAAGGTAGTCTTATTTTTAAAATAATAGCGAATATAATCGAGTGCGGTCCGACGACAGCCCGGGCTGTCGTTCGGATTTGGATAGGTTAATAATGCAAAAAATCATACAAGAACTTTTGCCCGAAAATCCGAAAAAAAAATCTAAAGACTCGTTCTAATAAACAAATTTTACTAAGGCTGATTTTGACGAAATCCAATCCGCTTTGGGCCCGCGTGGAGGGTTGATGTCCCATTCTTTTTATTAGTTAGGACCCAGACCCTACCCTATTTCAATATAGGAGAGTAGGGTCTTGGCAGTTTCATCTTCTACGTGACTATTTGTGACAGCTCACTTCTGACACACCGGGTGCCTGTCTTTGGAGGGTAGCGGGATCCGAAGCACAGTGCCGCCGCTGGCTTACCGCAGGAAGTTGAGAGCCCAAGTAATAGGTTAGCCACCCGTGAAAGGCTGCCCCGCCACCTAGCGAAAAGTCCCAGAATGCTCCATCTTGCCGGCTGGCGACCGAATGGGAGGGCCAGGTGGCCATCTCTGAGGGGGTTCGGGCGTCCCCGCAGTCTCCAGGCCAGACTCCTTCTCAGTGTGTCAGTCGTGAGATAGTCCCCAGGTAGGCAGAATGATGCCTCGCTCAACTGCCTTTCTCCTGCCTATTCACTCCCTCTCCCCTCTTTAAACATGGTACTGACTAAAAGGAATAAATTTAAACAGCGGTTGCACTCCCTCCCACGCAAAGTGCACCTCACAAATATCAGAGGCTTGCACTCAAATCTCGTTCCAGTCCATCACCATCTTGAGACTGAGAAACCTCAACTGCTGTTCCTCACCGAGACGCAAATCAAATGTCCAGCTAACGCGGTGTACCTCAGCTACGCCGGGTACACTCTTGGAGCATCGGTTCATACCCAATGCCGGAATCTGTGTGTACGTCCGCGATGACATTTGTTTCAAGCGTCTCAAGACCTATGAGGGGATCCAAATTTTCAGTACGGTGGACACCGGAGTGGAGCTTACTCTCTACGCCGCTGTCTACCGCTCGCACAGCGGTGACCAGGAGACAACCAGGTTCATTGACCATCTTAGTCAGTCGGCTGATCTAGCTCTGGCTCGTTATCCCTCGGCCCAGTTGGTCATTCTGGGGGACTTTAATGGCCATCACAAGGAATGGCCGTTCCCATACCGGGTGACCGACCATGCTGGGAGAGAGGCGCGAAGACTAGCTTTTTCGCACGACCTCTCTCAGCTTGTTAACTGCGCTACACGGATGCCAGATATAGACTTACATACCCCGAACTGCCTAGACCTTCTGCTGACAACTGATCCAGACAGTCATTCTATATCGGTATCAGCCCCTTTGGGGTCATCCGATCACTGTGTGGTGAAGTCTGTATCCGTCTACTCCCCACCCGATCAGGGCCCTAGTGGTATGAAACGAGTGTGGCGATACAAGTCGGCAGACTGGGATGAGATGCGTCACTTCTTTGGATCTTTCCCGTGGCGGCAATACTGCTTCCCTTCAGAGGATCCGTCGAAGTGCGCTGATGCTGTTGCCGAAATCATACTTCGGGGTATGGAATATTACGTTCCTTACTCCGATGTACCGTCGGGCAGTAAAGCTCAGCCCTGGTTCAATGCTGACTGACAAAGCACCGAAGCGCAGAAATAACCAGCTTTTTTTAGCCTGGGTTGATGCTCGAGCGCGCAAATCTCCGGAGACCCAAATACTGAAACACTGAAGAAAGCCTTCAACCGAGCCAAACTTGCTTCCCACCCATCTGGAAGTAAAGAGTTTTGGTCCCTTGTCAAAGCAGCCGAACAAAATTTCTGTCGCCCAACACTTCCACCACTGCTGAAGCCTGACGGATCGCTTGCTCATACTGCGACTGAGAAAGGAAACTTGTTTGCCTCTCTTTTTGCGGAGAATTCACGTCTAGACTTCGATAGCAAAGTGCTACCTAAGTTGCCTCGTGCTGACTCCTCTATGGGTCACTGTCAGATTCACAACAAAGAGGTTCTAAAAGCTCTCCGTAATCTAGACGTGAACAAAGCTAGTGGTCCTGACAGAATCTCAGCAATTGTCCTGCGCAACTGTGCACCTAAACTGTCTCCTGTGTTAACTCGCCTGTACCGCCTCTCACTTAAGACTGGACAAGTACCTCAATCGCCGTAGCTAGCAAAGGTACAGCCTGTGCCCAAAAAGGGCAGCCGTGCCGACCCTTCCAACTACAGGCCAATTTCACTCACGGCACGTCCATACTCTGTAAGACTATGGAACGTGTACTTAACACCCGTCTTTTGGCATACCTTGAAGACAACGACCTCCTCAGTGATCGCCAGTTTGGTTTTCGTCGAGGTCGTTCGACTGGAGATCTTCTCGTGTATGCCACCCATCTTTAGAATGAAGCGATCGAAAAACACGGCGAAGCCCTTGCCGTATCGCTTGACATCACCAAAGCCTTTGACAGGGTCTGGCATGACAGTCTAATTGCTAAGCTTCCCTCATACGGTATTTCTGGTGGCCTTTCCACTTGGATTGCTGACTACCTTAGCAATCGCTCCATCCGAGTTGTAGGGAAATTGATGCAGGTGTCCCCCAAGGATCTGTCCTGTCTGCGACACTGTTCCTTCTGCACATTAACGACCTGCTGGTGTCTGATACCATTAGGTATGCAGATGACACCACTTTAACCAGCAGATATTTCTCAAATGCAAAGGCTACCGGTGTTGAAATTCAGTCTTGTCTTGTCTTGTCCGATAATCTGCAACTTCTTGGCCTGAATCTGTCTTCCAACCTGAACTTTGGCGACTCCATTGCAAAGTGTGCTGCAAAGAAACTGGGCGTCCTCTATAAGGATAGGCGATACTTCTCTCCGAATCAGCTGCTCCTTTTATATAAAGCGCAGATTCGGCCGTCTATGGTGTATTGCTGTCACCTCTGTGGGATGGTTATGCTAAGTATCAGCTAGAGCTTCTGGAATCTATTGAAAATCGTGCCAGGAAACTCATTGGAAACTCAGCATTGGCCACGGCGGAACTTCAGAGCCTCAGTCACCGCCGCAAAGTTGCATGTCTATCGGTCTTTTATAGGATACACTTTAGAGTGTGCGAGAGAACTGCACGACCTTGTTCCTCCAGCCCCTTTCAACCATCGGGGTACCAGACGCTTAGCTTAGCTTATCACCCGTACGTCGTAGACAGGGGCGTGCATTCCATATAGGCAATTAGGCAGTGCCTACCTCATTCAAAACCTAAATAAACTCATTTGCAAAAAAAAACGGGCACCTAAGCAATGAACCATTTCAAATGTTAATATTGCTTTGTTTGATAATTATAGGTAGTTTTATCCTCACAATTTGGTAAATTAATAAGAAAATAATCGTTTTCATCAGTATTTCATAAAATTTAGATACAATTTATGGGAAATAATGCTAAACCTCGCTAGTACCTAGTGTATGTTCGCTAGTAGTGCATATACTCATGAAGTAAAAATAAAAAAGTTTTTTTGTTTGTTTTTAGATAAATGCAAAAGTAAAAGCAGATAAATGTTTAGTATCGAGTGTGACCCCCTCTAGCTAAAATCACAGCTTGAATTCGTCTGGGCATGCTAGCGAGTATATCCCGGATACTTGCTTGCGGAATACGTTCCCACTCCGCAGTAATCACATTCTTCAGCTCTCTGATGGTCTGCGGAGCCGGGTGTACTGATCTCACACGCCGTTTCAGAACGTCCCAGACATGCTCTATGGGATTGAGGTCGGGACTTCGAGCTGGCCAATCCAAACGACGAATGCCGACCTCTTGCACATACGCATTAACATCGCGGGATCGGTGGGCGCGAGCATTGTCGTCCATAAAAATCGAGTCTTCACCTAGAGCGGCCAATGCGGGTTGTGCATGAGGAATTGGAACTTCCGTTATGTATCGATGCCCAGTCAGTGAGCCGTTTTCAATGAAGACTAACTCTGTACGATCCATTGAATTTATTCCTGCCCAAAACATAAGAGAGCCCCCACCATAAGGTGTGATTTCTTCGAAATATGCCTCTGCAAAGCGTTCTCCTTGTCTTCTTAGCACTCGCCGACGTCGATCTTCACCGAACAGAGATATCTTGGATTCATCAGAGAACAAAACCCTATTCCAATCTTCTTGAGTCCATGATTCACAATTTCTAGCGAACCTAAGCCTGTGAACTCTGTGCTCACGGAGTAATTTGGGGCCGCGGGCCGGGCGGTGACTGCGTATATTGGCAGCGAGAAGCCTCCTCCTGACCGTCCATAGACTAATATGCAAATTTCTTACTTCTTGGAGGTTGTTCTTAAGATCCACATACGAAGATTTGCGATTTCTCAATGCGCGACTCACAAGAAAACGATCATCCCGTGGTTGTGGTTCATCATCATCACATGGTTTTCTTCCAGAACCAGGCCTTCTCTCGACGGAACCAGTCTCCTGTTATCGCTGCCAGGTCCTTTGGATTGTCGAGCGACTAACATTTAGCCTCCTAGCCACGAAACATTGGCTGCAACCCTCTTCAAGCAGCGCGATAATTTTGGTAGCTTTTACCACTTTATCTACCATTTTTGATACAGCCAAACAGCAATAAATAAAGCTTTGACAGTCAAGGATATGAAATTAATCAATAAAAATTGAATAAAAGTTATGAAAGTCGATGTTAACTTCTGGAACTTCGCGCCAAAAATGTAGGATAAAAAGGGGTTTTCTGTAAAAATGAGCATCAAATGAAAATTTGAATTTAGAACGTACTTTTTTAAATACCACAGCATTTTTAAAACCGGCCAGTAACGTGTACAAACGATTGAAACCTTTTTGGTATTGTATCTTTTTAAAGATGAATGAAAATCAAAACCGCCCGTTTTTTTGCAAATGAGTGTATATATACAATTAGTGTTAAAGTTATTGTATTTTAGTTAAAACATCTATTCAACACTTACACACTAAGATTTTCCTTACGCTAAATACATGATTACCGACCAGCAGTCTCCAAATTGCCTACTCGAAGCAAGCAGCGTTTCATACTAGAATACAACTTATTTAGAAAAAGTTTTGCTCTAGTATAAACCGCCCACGGCAAGAAGGGCGCTATTTGTATTTGTAAAACACAAACCACCTTTGTAAAGTACATGGAAGAGGAATGGTTCAGAAAGAATCGCATTTTTTTTTTTTTTTTTTAATAAATATTCGCATACAATCACACCAATTATCTAGTCCCACGTTAAGTTTCATGAAGAACTTGTGTTATGGATACTAGATAACGGATAAACATACATATATACTTTTTTTGTAAATACATACTTAATATACATATTAAACACCCTAATTGGTTCGTAGGTGCAGCACCTACTTATGTCGCCATCGACAAATAATGCCCTCGAGTCATTTAATAGAAACATAAAAGACCATAATACATTGCGAGAACGATTTCCTTTGTTACGATTTCTGTCTGTTGCTACCGATATGGTAGCTCAATGGTCATTAGAAAACTCTTCGTTACCTGAGGCACTTACTATTGAGCTATGACAATGGACGGAAGCTTATATAAAGATAATAGCATAATAGCTGTCAGTAGCTTTCCAGCACACTGCCAAACTCGGACTGGCATAAAGGCTCGTGCGACTATCCCGAATTTTTCAATCAATATTTATGCAAACACATTTTGGGTCTAGTAATTCGGCTCAAACTAACAACATCACCTCTGGAAGCAAAAATGATACCCATTGGGCAAAAAAGAAAACGAGGCCCCCCGCTAAGTCCAAGCCAGCAATTATTTACCTGTGACGATGAGTAGTGGGGTTCCTCATACCTATCAATGTTCCTTAGTATGAATAAGAAGATTACTTGTTTTAGTTGACTGAAGCGTCTTATTTTACTTTGTGTTTTGTTCATTTGATTTAAGTAAATGCATATTGCTTTATTTTTCGGAATACATTGTTTCATTGAAATACCTACCCTTAAATTTTAATAATTAAATTTCTTGGCTACTAGTGCTTCTTCAAATAGTTATTTCATAAGAAATTTTTAAAAAATATATTAGCTCACAGTACTCTGCTAATAATAGTATTTTTCAAAGTGGTTTTTCTATTCGAAACACTTCATTTAAGATAAAATGTCGCTCAGTATAAATAAAACATTTGCCAAATATTGAAAAAAATGCAGGACGTAACGTTGACACTCAAACAATTATTTGGTCGCTCAAAATACCGTACAAAACCAAATACACATTTTTGATCAAGGATTTCACATAGTATTACTGGATTTATCGGCCCCAAAAAAATACTATAGAAAGTAGACTATAGTACTCAGTTATGTGATTGACAGAAACATGATTGCTAAAACTTTTCTCGATAGAAAAAAATCGTAAAGTTACTTCCAATTTTGTAGTTTTTCAATGCTGTGTCAACCGCTATTAAACCTTTCGTCTTAAAACTATTATTAAAAAATACCTTAGCTAGTTGTCTAGTTTTGTGATTGACGGTTTTTTTAAATTTTAAGTAGTTCATTAATAATAAATTAAAAACCATAATGTCGCTTACGTCGATGTTTTTAAAACAGACACCGGTGTTTGCATCTCTGTCGCATGCGTTATTTCACCGTATTTCTGTCTGATTCGCTCTTCGCTCTTCAGTCGTGACTGCTCCATTGAGACGTGTGGACTGTGCTTGCCTTACGCTCCGCGACGATTTCGCACGTAGATTATTTAAAAAGTCTATTTGTGTAAATATTAGTGATGGGCCGAACATAGATTTCACCGAATACGAACATTCGGCCGAATATTCGGTTAAATTTTCACCGAACCGAATATTCGGCATACCGGAGCAGGTTTATAAGTGTTTATGCTAACCGCGCGAAATGGCACGAATTGACGCCGGGCGCACCCGCCCGCTCCCCTCGCTGCCCCTGTTTAAGACCTAGGAATACCTAACAAAACTGCACTGGAACTTTGGGTACTAGTACTAAATAAAAAAACCGGTACTTCACTTGAAATGGTATATTGCAAGCAAGCTCATACAAAATATTCACAATATTATGGAAATTACATGCAGTATACGAAACTGCGATTCAAAAGGGTTTAGTGACATCTATTAATTAACTTAGGAACTAAAATATTAGTATGGCTACTAATCAATTCCGGGAAGGTAAAACCATATCGCGATCTCTATGGGCACAACGCCATCTAGTTTATCAAATAGAACTATACGACTTGAACATACCGCCCACCAAGGACGATATTGAAGAAGTCGTCCTTAAAAATACAATGAAACTGTAAACTTAATGATAGCTCAAAACGTTTAAACTGTATACAACTGAACTGAACTTAAGAACTAAATATAACATGAAATATAAACTAAAAACAATTTCATAACAAACTAGATTATAAAAAAAAAAAAGAACTTAATATCCTAAATACTCGAATTTTCTTTAGCAAAATGGTGCGTAAGAACCCCTTACTCTCAATGTCGACCTAGTAACCAGCGATTGGGTGGCAAATCACGGAAATCAGTCTCTTTCATTAAAACTACCACGTCACCAATTTGTGGTTCTGGAACTTGATAAGACCATTTATATCTAATGTATTTATACCATTTAATCATTAATTCTATTGCACTAGTAAGCATTAAATCAAAACAAAGGCCTAATCGTGAGATTTGTTTCATATATTCTATCCTTGTTTTTACTGTAAATAAAGTAACATGAACTTGACCGTCCTTATTAACTACCCATATGCACATACATGTAGCGTAAGCTACCCCTAAAGCATCGCTCAAACAGTGAAGTTCTACGTAAGCACTATTCGATTTAATATGAAGCCATCTGGGAACTCGCACGTTGGTAAGTCGTGATAGCTGACTAAGGTAAGTTTCCCATTCATCATTAATATTCCAAACAAGTGGCTCAAATAAATATGCAGGGTCTAATGATACAGATCTCCTTGTTTCAGGGCCAGTCTCCGTTTTCAGCTGCACAGAGTACTTGACGGCGTCTTCGCGACGAGACCAGGTAAGTCCAAACTTCTGTTTCTGTTTTTCATTATTTTCTTTCCCTATAATAACTTCGTTCATAATGTTCTTTTCAGCACTGTTCTCTTCTAGATCTTTAATTATATTAATCCCGCTTTCACTACCCAATTGATTTTTATACTTAACTGCTTCATCCATCTTGTCCTTTGTAATCACTGCGTGGCGTGGTAAGTAGACCGCCATGTTCTCCTTATTTTGTTCTTGTTCTTTTACACTTTGTACTCGTTCTTCATCGCTCTGTTCTTGTTCTTCGTTGATCAGCACTTGTTCTTCTTCACCCAGTTCTTGTTTTTCTTCACTTTTTTCTTCTAAGGTAAGCTGTTTACCTTTAACATTGGACTGCTCTTTTATTTCCCAAAATCTCCTTTCAGTATCATTTTCATAAATACGAACATGCATTACTGTAAACTCCTCTGTATTAATATTTTCCCTTTTTCTTTCAGGTACAACCGCTCCAGACAGAATCCAGCCTAAGCTGGTGCATTGCGCCAATAGTGACCCATTTGGAGATCTTTTGATGCCTTCCTTCATTATCAGGCTGTAGACGTCGGCTCCCAATAAAACATCTATTCTACTAGGTTTGTAAAACTCTGGATCGGCTAATTTTAATTGTTCTAGTTCTAGCCTTTGTAATGTATGCACTTCTCTTTCAGGTATGTTGGACGTAATCGCCTTCAACACATACGCGTAAACAACAATCTCGACATTGGACTCTAATAAAGATTTCAGTTTAAAAGTTACCATAAATTTCGATATAGTTGTTTTATTTGCACCTAGACCTGTCACTATTCCCTTAACCGGATTTTTCTTAAGCCCTAAAAGCTGTACTGTATCCTCTCTAATAAAAGTGGCTTGCGAGCCCTGATCTAGTAAGGCCCGGAGCACTTGGAACTCACCCACATTTGATTGAACCTTTACCAACGCTGTGGGTAGTAAGACCTGCCGCGGATTCATTGATTCCCCCGTCGATAAACATGAAATAATAGGCCCCTCGTCGTCTGATGGACTTTCTGAATTAGTACTAGGTATAACCTCGTGACTTTCAGTCTGATTTTCATTAAAACTATTAATGTGTAAAAGAGTATGATGTTTTCTTTTACATATATGACAAAAGGTTGTTTTTTGACATTTATTAACCATATGATTTCCGCCTAAACAGTTAAAACAAATCCTATTATGAGCAACAAACTCACGCCTCTTATTAACATCTAGCTCTATAAATTTCTGACAAAAACATAACTTGTGACCTTCACTGCAATACTCACAGCTTATATTATACTGAGTAGCTAGCATGGCCTTAGGATTGGTTTGATGAGTATGTGAAACATTGTGCTGACCTGAGAACCTTTTAGGTTCAATGAACTCTAATGCCCTAAACCGACTTTCAAGGAATGTCTTGAACTGATCAAATGAGGGTAACTGTCCAGAATGATCATTTGAAACTGTTATTTCCCACTGTTTGCGGGTCTCTGGGTCGAGCTTAGAACTAACAACATAAATAACTATTAAATCCCAACTACTCACATCGATCTGTAAGTTTTTTAAACCATTCATGCAATCTGACGTTGTATCTAAAATGTCCTTTAATGAACTTGCTGACTCAACATATACACGCCTTTGGCCAAATAATCGATTTAAAATACAATTTGCCAAGTACTTTTTATTGTTATATCTGTTCTCTAATTGTTCCCAACATTGCTTATAATTATCTTCTGTGATAGGTATGTATCTAATTAATTGTTCCGCTTCCCCTGTAAGATGGCCCTTTAAGTAATGTATCTTTTGCACACTATCCAGCGAATCATTCTTATGAACTAAAGACATAAATAAATCGCGGAACGTAGCCCACTCCGAGTATTTGCCCGAAAATGTAGGTATTGTAATTTTTGGCAACCTTACATTAAAAGAAGCAACATTCGATTGATTATCATTACTAATTTTACTACTAGTACTAGGTTCTAATGCAGATAATTTATTGTAACAAGTTTTTAACAATGTTTTATATTCCAAATAAGTTTCCTCAACACAACCATAAACATCTTTTAACATATAAGTCGATTCTGACATTTCTACAGCGGGCGATATTTCAATTAACTTAGCATTATTATTTCTAAATTGCGACCAATCTTTTTCTAAATTTTCCGTTCTAATTTCTATGTATTCCAAAGTTATTCTAGTTTTCGGGGATTTAGTAAAATTGACCAAACTCCTTTCAATCGTTTTTTGTAAAGCAAATTGAACATTTAAAAGACCTTCCATCTTTACAAGAAAAGTAAAACTAAACCAAACAAACAATTAAGTAACAAAGTCCTTTTTGTACACAAAATTAACTAAAACTATGTTTGGTCCAAATATAAATTAATTTGACTTAGAAAAATAATTACAAATTCAAAGAAATTTTCTAAGTGTTTGAGAAATAGAACGTCGTCGGACGGAAATCGGGCATGGATTCCCCGTTCCGTCGTTTTCTCTTAAATTATACTAAGTCCCTAAACTATTCTAATTAAAATCTACTAAGTCCATAAAATCTTGAAAATTGTCTATGTTTTTTCTACGAAGCTAATAAGGTTCAAATTCTAATCCATAAAATATATATTGTACTCACAGTTTTTTGGCACTCACACATCCATTTTCACCTTTACACAGCACAATTACACTATATACAAACACTTCCTAGCCCGGTCACTAGGGGGCGCTCGCATAGCAGCGCTGACGTCACACTGCTGATACGTCACCAAAGAGCGCTCGCAACAGAGCTACCACGATGACGTCACTGATCTTCTTGCTGGAAACTGCCACCAGGGGGCGCTCACAGCGCTCTCGTCCAGGAGGGGCGCGGGGGGTGCAGCACTAATCGGCACGCCGCCGCCACAGCCACAGCCAACCTAACGTACCACTTTGACAGCGATCCACTGCCCTTTAGATACGTGAAAATCTCAAAATATCCTGACCGGTCAACACATCCGAGCTCGTTTGGACCATGTTTAAGACCTAGGAATACCTAACAAAACTGCACTGGAACTTTGGGTACTAGTACTAAATAAAAAAACCGGTACTTCACTTGAAATGGTATATTGCAAGCAAGCTCATACAAAATATTCACAATATTATGGAAATTACATGCAGTATACGAAACTGCGATTCAAAAGGGTTTAGTGACATCTATTAATTAACTTAGGAACTAAAATATTAGTATGGCTACTAATCAATTCCGGGAAGGTAAAACCATATCGCGATCTCTATGGGCACAACGCCATCTAGTTTATCAAATAGAACTATACGACTTGAACAGCCCCTGCTACACTTATCAATACGTGTCATTATTATTGCATCATCCAGTGCGAAACTAAACGGCACCACGTGCATTTGTTTTGTTTATGTGTTAATAGTTTTTTTAACGTTTATGAGCAAAAACGAACAAACTTTTGCCCTTCAAAGCAGAGCAATTAGTGCTTTTGCACCATAAGTGACACTAAGTGAGAATTACATGCTACTTAAAAGTATTTTAGTTTTTTGATTGCATATCATAGTTTTCAATAGGAACTTTTAATAAATGAAATCTTTCAACATTAACTTACGTTGAAAGATATTGAAAAGTATTCAAAACGTTCCTAGGTATTGAATTTGATCACACATGATTATATTAAAAATCAAAACTTTTTAGTTCTGGATAGTTGAATTTTAAGTTAATATCATTATTTTTTGTTTGTTTCATCTCTCTTTTTCAGACATGCTATTCTTTGGTTTAATAAATGTTTGAAACAAAATTTAAGAAATCGGAGTCGGTGCTAGCTAGCTAAGGCCAAAAAATATATAGTTAATAGAAGTGCAATGTAGAATGCCTTGGCTGGCACCGACTCCAAAAGTTTTATTTTTTACTTTTTGAAATCGGTTTGAATTTTGTTTATAAAATGTTTTTTTTAAGCCCTTCTTCAAAAGACTTCTAAAATTGTTCATTCAACAGAATTTCAGAGGCTATACAATTTGAGTTTGCCTTTATGTAACTAGTAATAGTGGTAATTTTCGTAGACTGCCCGCAACTTCATCCATGTCGAATTTATAATATTTTCCCATACTATTCTTTTTTTACACAAACCCTAGATTTGATCCTGGATATAATTAACACTTTGCAATTCGCACATTATCCAATTTGGTGCAGTTAAGTTAATTAAGAAATCGTTGTAATAATGCAACTAATTCTTACCAATAACAATGAACAGTTATTATAATTTCGAATATATATTTAATTTCTTACACTAAATAAACCCTCTGATTAAATTTTAATAATAAATAGGGTCTCAAATTACTGTATCTTGATATTCTTGTTCAATTATCATATTTTCATCTACGATTATGAAGAAATATAGCTATACTATCTCAAAAGTATAAAGCTACACAGTGATTTACTTAGGTTAGGTCTACCTATAATATGCACATGCATCGTTCAATCAATCAATCTCAGTCTAATATAGTTCACAATAGAGAACCTGTTATTAAAATCTTTAAGTACCACTGTCCCGAATATTCGGCAGGTTTACCGAACATTCGGCCGAATACGAATGTTCGGTAAACCTGCCGAATATGCCGAATACCGAACATAAAACGAATATTCGGCCCATCCCTAGTAAATATGGGAAATAAAAGTAATATTAAAAAAAAAAAAATGCATTCAGAGAAAATTACGTGGGCCGATTATGGAGTTTGCTCGAAGGTATGTATAATTTTATTAATAATAATGTTAATATTTAATTAATCATAACCTAGGTATAGGTAATTATAGCAAACAGAGATAAAAAATAAGCTTTCTCAAATAAATAAAAAAGAAATTTGTAGACAAGTATTCGACAAGCAGCATATTAAGATACAAAACTGCCAAATATATGTCAGAAATCAGTGCCAGTTTTAATGTTTGAAATTGATTAAAGATATTAATTGAGTGTACTTTTAAGGTAAAAGTAGTAATTTATTTTATGTAAATACATAGAATACTTTTTTTAGTTTCAGGCACAAACAAAAGGGGGGGGGGGGACAACTGCCATTGACCCCCTCCCCCCCGGCACACAGTTTTACGTGCAAAATGTTTGCAATTATGAAATAAGCTAAGATTGCCTCCTCCCTGAACCATATGACTGATGACCACCTGAATGATCAGAATTTATTTTCTTTATTTCCTCGGGCTGAACCTGTTTCCGGTTTTTATTTCAGAGCCGAGTCTAGTAGTAACAGCATTGTAACAGGTAGCTCAATGTTCAATTCTGATATGACGGTGCAGGAAGCTACGAATGGCGAATGTATTAGTCCCAAAAGGTATTTTAAAATACTCAATACCTTAAAAGCGCTTTGGTGCATGACAAAACAAAACAGTTATAAAATGTATTATTTTTCTGTTTTTTAGAATCGTATTGGCAGATCTTACAAACATAATTCCTGATGTTACTTCTACTTTCATTAATGATGAGCAGCAACAACATTTAGATAATGACAATGTGAGGGCTAAAATGTAAGTAAGTTTGCAGACAGTGGTACCAGTATCGAGCGAAATAAAATACTTAGACAGAAGGTAGATCTATTCGTGTGCCAATAACATCAACCCGCAACAATCAACAGTTCTTCCGTGACCATGGCGCATGCAACTGCGCCGAAATATCGGAGTCTCAAATATAAACAGGTACATGGTGTAAATCCAGTCCTAGTTTATTCTAGTAACTTCAATAACCATGGAAATTTAAAAGAAGATAAGCTTGTAAATTTAATAATACTTATATTGTCGAAGACATTATACAACCCTACATGTTTTTATTGTTAGACACAAATACATGTTATTGTCTCTTTTTCAGATCTGAGCATAGAAGAAACGAAATGAAAAATAATGATGGCAATTTAATTAAAAATCCACCTGACATTTGTAATCTATTAAATAATTATTATATTGACATAATAAATAAACAAACGAATAGTAATTTGACATGTAATAATAACCTGACATCTGTTCAAAATTTGACATTTAATAATAGTAATCAATCTAATGAGACATCTAATCATAACATTAAATCTGTAGATAAAACTATATTCTTATATCCGACTACGCAAGAAGAAATATTCAAAATTATAAAATCCCTAAACAACACAACATCAACTGGTTTCGATGAATTGCCTACAAAAGTGTTAAAATATTGTGCATTAATTCTCTCCGATGTCTTGTCTTATCTTATCAACCTTTCATTCACTGAAGGTTGACAGAAACCTTCAATGTTCCAGAAACATTGAAGGCTTCTGTCATAACAAAGATGACTCAGAGGCACTGGATAATTATATACCAATAGCACTGACTCCGGTACTTGCTAAAGTGTATGAAAAAGCAATGCACGGAAGAATTTTCGAGTTCCTAAAGAAACACAACATTCTCAACCACGAACAAAATGGCTTACGCAGAGGAAAATCCACGACACTTGCAGCATTTAACTTAGTAAAAACTGTAACAGAGAATATAGACCAGAACATAGACACCATAGCGATTTTCTTTGATATGAGCAAAGCATTCGACTTTGTCTCGCACGACATTCTCCTGTACAAATGCGAAAGATATGGTTTGAGAGGGGTAGCATTAGACTGGTTAAAATCGTATCTGAATAATCGGCGTCAATATGTAGAAATTAAAAATATAAATAAAAATAATGAAGAAGTATCTTTTTGCTCGACACCTGCGGTAAATAATGTAGGTGTCCCTCAAGGCACGATACTAGGACCACTGCTATTCATTATATATATCGATGATCTACCTAATATTACACATTCATATCGCAGAAACAATGTATCCGGGCTATATGTGACGTTCCTCCAATGACGTCCTGTAGACAATTATTTCCACAACTAAATTTGCTTACCCTCCCCTCTATATAGGTGTTGTATTTTGTTTGCATTTTTGTTAAGAAACATTCCTATATTTTTAATTTTAAAAGATAGATACCTATGATTAGCGAGACACCATGGTAAGTTGATGTTACCCAAAATGTATACAAGGTATTATAAAATGAATTGTTATCCTAATTGCATATTTTTTTTAAAATAAATTACCAAAAACAAAAACGGAGCTTAGTTTACCTATATTAAGGAAAAAACTGCAAATATGGTTAACAAGGAAATGTTTTTATTCAATTGAGGAGTATTTTAATTAAGAAAATGGCATAAAATGAATTATTATTATTATTAATGACATTAATGCTATACAATTTTATTTTATTTGCAATTATTTACCGTAATAATCATTTCCTTTTATTTTATAGTGACATTTCACATGCCCTTTGTTTGGCAAAACGGAAGATCAACATTGTAAACGACCATCTGTAACTTACTCTGTTTTATGTGAATAAAGATGATTTGATTTTATTTGAAGTAGTTAATTGTCCAATTTTGATCTGACGTTGCAAGAAAAAAATACGGATGGCGAATGTTGTCGTCCCAAAAGGTTTTTAAAAATACCCTTATAGTTTTGTACTGTGTGTGTATGCAAATTGAAAAAATTTAAAGAGACAACTAACTTTGGGAGACCTTTATGCTACCGAAACTAAGACTTTTATATTATGCAACATGTTTTGCCAGAATTAGTGGATCCTCGTCAGACTCGAAATATGCCCGAAATATGTAATTAAGGTGGTACGACTTCCATACAACGCACATTGCACATTTATTGGTTCATCATACCTTAATAATTCATAAATACATGCGCAACTAACTCGTTTCAGTTATTTGTTTGCGTTAAATAACAAAAAAAATGTACTTTCATACATAAATCACGAAAAACCTAACATCTTATAATTTCAATATTTTTTTTTGCATTTCAATATTAAAATCAAGAATTAATAAGAAAAGGTACAAATAGTTTATGATCTTTATGTTGAGCGTATTAATTAGTATAGTAATTAATTATTATTGAGAGACGTACTGAACCCCTGTCAGAACGTGTAAATTGTTTTTTTTTTCATATGAATTTCACGTAAGCAAACAAAACTCACACTAGGCATACAGACCAATGGATCCCAAGATGGTTATTAACATAAGTAAAACGAATAATAATGCGGGAGGTTCACCAAACCACATTACAATACAAAATGTAATGTCGCACATTTTTTATATATTTATTACTTGTATGTTTATTATTAATCCTCAGGTTACCTAAGGATTACCATAATAAAAAGTACTCATCTCCTGTTTTTATTCGCGCTACACTGTTGCCAATTTGAAACAGAAAAAAAACTGCGTTAAAAAAAACCGACTTCAAAAACTAAAAAGCAAAAAATAAGCCTTTTGGAGTCGGTGGCAGCCAAGACATTCTACTTTAAGCTCCTATTCTTTTATTTTTCTTGCCATGGCTGGCACCGACTCCAAAAGGCTTATTTTTTGCTTTTTAGTTTTTGAAGTCGGTTTTTTTTAACGCAGTTTTTTTTTTACTTTTTAGTGTCTGTAATAGGCTGTTTTGTAAACTACAGCAGGGTTTTTCTAGATTAGATAAGGTTTCATGTAAATTATAAACAAAATTATCGTAAATACTACATCGTCCAAGTCAACTATGAAATGAAATATATAAAAATGCTCATAACATAAAAAGTACTGGGTCAAACGAAACCAAATTTTTATGGGACCAATTGGCAACTATTCTTAATCGAACAAAAAAAGAATCATAGAAATCGGTTCAGAAATCTCGGCGTAATCGGTGTACATACATAAAAAAAAAATAAAAAAAAAAAATTATACCAACCGAATTGAGAACCTCCTCCTTTTTTGAAGTCGGTTAAAAAACATTATAAATATTATTAAAACACGTAATTTATAAAATAAATAATAAACAGCACTCACCAGGAATATCTATTTGAATGCATTAAGTATGTGTATATACATGCGACACTTGTCTCTGTTTTCTTCATTACACTGTGCATGTAAACTCAAGCGAACTTTGTTCTCGGCCTGCGATAACGACACGCGCGGAGCTAGTCGACAGCGGCATAGGGTGCTGGACGCGCGGGGGAAATCCTTATTTCTTCTAGCTTTGTATGGCCCCTTAAGAAGCTTCTCATTTTGTATTTTATGTAACTCAAATTAATGTTTGTAAGTTGCTGTTCTGTTTATTTCTCGTCACTCGCAGTCAGTCGCTCACTTAGTAATACTATAAGGTAAATTAATTATTTTCGTCACTTAAAACTTTAACTTACAGACACTCGTTTAAATACTACCCTTTTTATTAGAACCGAAACGTGTCCATCGTTCCAGCAGCGCCACGGTCTCCGATTTGCTTGAAAAAAAAATCACTATTTAGGCGGCGAGCGACATTGCAGTAATAAGCTGTGATTAAATTTTAAAGTAATAACTTTTCCACTAGAATGTACCAGTTGTATGGCATATTGAATCAAAGGCTCATTTCTTGGAAAATAGCTGTGTTATACTCGTTATCAGATTTTTTTCCGTGTTCGCTATGGTAGCACTAAATATTGGCATGCTCAGTTTGGTCACTGGTGCCCGGGAACATGTTGTATTGGGTATGGCGCTGCTGGAACGATGCCTAAATGTATGATTTCTCTGGAACAGTGAGGCCTGCGATAGTGGTTTATTTTTTTCCCTTTATAGGGAGATAAGAGAATGCGCGAATGTTATTTAATACATCAATTAAAGGCGTAAGAGCAAAAGATTTTTTTTGAGGTTATAATTTTTCGATGCCTATAAAATCCTTAATCCACGATGAAATGTAGAAATTCAATATTTGCCGTGCCTTATGATGCGGGCACTAAATATACAGGCACACTGATACCAGTAAAAAAATCGAATTCCTGAGATTCAGCCGTGGCGCTGCTGAAACGACGTCGTTCCAGCAGCACCACAAGTGACCCACGATTACTCCTGAATCTGTCGACATTCACGGGTGGATGTTAGCTTGTGTGAAATGGAAAAAAGGCAAAAATCTGTGTCTAATCAGATTTATTATAACTTTTGTAATTAATGAGATATAGCGTGGCGCTGCCAGAACGACGTCGTTCCAGCAGCGCCACAAAAAAACCCGTATATCTTCGGATCCAGTGGGGGGAAAATATCAAACGTATTTTTTCCCTCTGGTAAAAAGCCTAAATGGTGATTTTTTTTCAAGCAAATCGCTGGCGCTGCTGGAACGATGGACACAACCGAAACTGCTAAACCAATTTTAATAAAAAAAAATATGGTACCATCTAACAAGAAAATTCTTTCAAACAAAAGAATAATTATGAAAATCGATCCACAAATGTCGAAATTATGCGCAATTAAGGCGCTACTCGGAAATAGTATGGACTTTTTGATATAAAACTATAGCACGGTTACAGTTGTTACAAATCAGGTAATAACATATATATTTCTTCATACCTTTATCTAGATTCGTATAGTTTCAAAAACACGATTTTATGATTTTGCCTCGACACTTTTTCTAGCTAGTAGCGGGGCGGCGCGGCGCGGCGGCGGCGGGGAGTGGCGGGGGTCCCCCCGCCACTCCCCATTCGCCCGCTCCCCGTCCCCACCGAGAAAGATTCATAATGTTTCGGAATAATTGGCGATTAGTTCGATTAAAATAGTGGAAACGTAACGTAACGTAAACGTAAAACGAAAAATTAAATGCTATTACATTTGACAATAGTCAATATCGACGTTTTTTCTTCTTTCGAACACGAGCAAATACGCAATAAGTAACAGTAATTCGTCCTCCAACTTTGCTTTCTTTGCATACCCTGTACCTACGCAAGCACTCCACTCGCGGTAATAGCTCAAGAACGACTAAGCTTAGAAAAAGTCGGACGCAAAAATCGGACGTGTATGGAGTTCCGATTGTCTGATCTGACAATCGGAAGCAAAATCGGACGTCTATTGCCAGTGTATTTAAGAGGTACCTAGATAGTAAGGTAGGTATATCTATACATAGGTACTTTTACTATGATCAGAGAATGATTTACATTTTTCTTGCTAGGTAGGTATTTAAAAATAAATGTCAACTGCTTTCTGCTGCTGTTTTGACCGATTGCTGCTTTTTTATCGTTACTTCCATGGGTATTTTTGGAATATCGAAGTATTCCGAATGTTTCGTAATACTTCAGAATATTTCGAAAGTATTCCACGGGAATGATTCGGAATTTTTCCCGACAGCAACTTTAGTCTTAAGTAACCGGTAGACAAAACAGGGCGGTCGAGTAAATTGTTTAGAAAACAACCTCATATCATTGTCAGGCACTTATAGTAGGTATGGTATGTACGCTAGATAATCATGCTAAGTAGAAAGAAAAGAAGGTTTCATAAGTAAAGCCAAATACCTAAAGATATAGGTATACATTACCTACTTGTATAATGGCCAAAGCTTTTTGTGGAATGACTGAAAAGGCTTAGGTATAAACTACAGATTAATACAACTGAGCTTATTAAGTACATCGATGACGGTACAGTGATAGACTTACGAGTAATATCTACCTTAATTTATTCGATTTCATTAGGGTGTATGTGTAAACACCGTACCACACGCAGGTAGGTACATATGACTGCTTAATCTTGTTAGCCTATATTCCTTTATACTTCTTAGTAGCCGCATAACAATATTAACTGCGTAAGACGTTAAAAAAACCAGGGCTGTACTTTGCTGGTACCTATGCAAATGAAAGGCACAGTATTACCAATCTTCTCACCAACTTAATTTAAAGAATACTTTCTTATAGCAAAACGTTATTTTTGACTTATCGATGAAAACAGACTATCATAATGATATCAATAATTTATAATAATCAAAAATTAACAGCAAACGTATTTTTTTCTTATAACAAAACGGGGAGACCATCATTATACCTGATGTTAGGTAATGATAATTAAAGCTGAAGGTGGAAGCGCTAACTCCTCAACCACAGAGGAAGTGGCTATCTTTATCTCTAACTTTCCAAACTTTATGTCAGAATCAGAAAGTAGATAAAGTGGGGCGAAGGGGTCATACAAGCCGATTCCCATCGGCTCGGCTTAAATCCCACCCCATTCAGTTAAAGAAAGTTTTGGTCCGGCTTACCTTTGCCATATTTCGACCCCTAAGTAAGTAATAGGTACGTACTTATAAGTAGGTATTCAAGAAAATGCAAGACGCTCTTCGCCTTAAGCCAACCCTGTAAAGTAACCGTTGCGAAGTAGCTAATGTATTCACCTTTAAGATTCCTATATCTCATTATGAATATCGATTTCTTCAGTGACGTCGCAGTTAATCCTTGGTGTTGTATAAAAGACGCTCGCCGCTGAAGAATCGACGAGTAGCCTCCGCAGCCTCGGCAACCCCACCGCAAAACGAGATTGGTTATAGTTCACTAAAGACTGGAGTAGTTCGTGCAGCGATTTTCTTCAGTATTTTTGGTAATAACCATCTCGGGGCGACCATCCCCTTATCCTGGACCTTTTAAGTGAGTTTAATAATTTTATTTTATTGTTCAATCTATATCACAATAAGGATTTCCTTTAAAAACCAGAATTTTGGTAATTTGGTCGTTTGAGTGGTGAGCATACCAATCCATCATTTCCATCTTAACTGACAATATTTCATTCGGCAGGTTAATTGCTCAACAGAAGTCGTGTGGCAATGGCGATAGCTAGTTTGGACCCTGGGCCAGGCGTTGCCGCGCTCCAAGCATGGGGTGGCCAGGTGGCAGCCTATGGCGCCTCAAACCAGACGGTCGTCGATAAAGTGCCTCCCGAGCTGCTGCATTTGGTCGATCCACATTGGTGCGATTACTTTTATGGCAATTGACAAGTTCTTAAACTTAATCTTAACTTAAACTTAATCTGATAGTGGATGCTCAATGATTTTCTTTTTCCAGGTATCAATTTCCACCTATGAATCCTCTGTGGCACGGTCTCTTGGGTTTCACCATCGGCGTCCTTGGCTTCATCTCAATCACCGGCAATGGAATGGTTATCTATATTTTTTCATGCACCAAGGTTAGTCCCACTCCATTCATTGCGATTTTAAAATATCGTTTTTATATTATTAGTTGGATGTTAACGTTTTTTGCAGAGTCTTAAGACGCCATCAAACTTACTGGTTGTTAATCTCGCTTTCTCGGACTTCTTGATGATGTGCGCAATGTCACCGGCTATGGTTATAAACTGTTACTATGAGACATGGGTATTCGGTACGTATTTGCAACTTAGGTGCCAAAAAATAAGACGATGTAGAAATAAATTATTAAATAATTACGTTATTTCTATTCAGGGGCTCTGGCATGCGAACTGTATGCTTGTGCGGGTTCACTATTCGGCTGTGCTTCAATTTGGACTATGACAATGATTGCTTTCGATCGGTACAATGTCATTGTCAAAGGTATAGCCGCTAAGCCTATGACTAACAATGGAGCATTGCTGCGTATACTTGGCATCTGGTTGTTTTCTCTAGCATGGACTCTTGCACCATTTTTCGGCTGGAACAGGTATAGTCGAATGAATTCAGTATCATTGTTTTGGTCTGTGATATCTTTTTAATTTATTCCAAATTTTTACACAAATATATTACAGGTACGTGCCTGAAGGTAACATGACTGCTTGCGGAACTGACTACTTGAGCAAGGATTGGTTCAGCCGCAGCTACATTCTCGTGTACTCAGTCTTCGTATATTTCATGCCGCTGCTGTTGATCATCTACTCTTACTTCTTCATTGTGCAGGTTAAATACTTTTGCACACAAAACAAGAATAAGGAGCAACGTATGAATGTGCCTTTTGATAAATTGTTCTTTCTCGATTATAGGCTGTAGCTGCCCATGAGAAAGCCATGCGAGAACAAGCCAAGAAAATGAACGTTGCCTCCCTTAGATCTTCCGAGGCGGCTAATACCAGCGCTGAATGCAAATTGGCTAAGGTATAATTAGATCTACTCATAATACTTATTAAGTATTTGCTTCAAATATTATCCAAGATTTTATTGTAACCATACTATGTTATAACAGGTGGCACTAATGACCATCTCCCTATGGTTCATGGCCTGGACCCCATATTTGGTTATCAACTACACCGGGGTGTTTGAAAGCGCGCCCATCACCCCTCTGGCTACCATCTGGGGCTCACTCTTCGCCAAGGCTAACGCCGTGTACAACCCTATTGTATATGGTATCAGGTTAGTAAAACGACCTCTAAGACAACAATCAACAAATTGCTTAAAATTTTCTGTGAAGCTGGTATATTTAACGGTTCAACATTTATTTTACAGCCATCCGAAATACCGCGCGGAGCTGTACAAGAAGTTCCCCTCGCTGTCATGTCAGGCATCGCCAGACGAGACCGCGTCGGTGGCTTCGGGCACGACCGCTGTCTCCGATGAAAAACCTGCCGCGTAAACACACCAGACCAAGCTATAAATCGATTATCGGACTCGACTTCTGCCAACGTGATGATTTATTTTTATATGCAAATATTTACATTTGTACAAAGTTATAAACTTGAGCACAGAGCGTGTGCTGAGCAAAGTACTCAGGACACAAACGTTTTTTTTCAAAACTGCGTACTATGAGTTCACGTTTTGTGTTTCGAGTTGAACGTTGCACACTTTTCTTATACCTTACATTTGCTTCAAATGGCTGACGGCATATAAAAAAATACAAAAAAATGATGGATTATTTGCATGTCGCTAGGCCGCCCCTTCCATGAGACTGCTCCTCTAGTTATAGGTACTGCGATAGATTTCTTTACGATGAAACAAGCTCTGTATCTTGGAAAAATAAAGTTAATTAACAAGCAAAGTGGTAAATACCACATGATATATATTTTTCATTTTCACCTTTTTCGTTTTTCGTTAGGTACAACATTGAACGTTGAATAGTGACTTTTAGAAATATAATTATACTTTTCTAAAAGTGAAAATGTTAATATCTACTTTAATCCTCCCAAAACATATTAAGGTTCCTAATTTTTAAGCAAACAATTTAAGAGCATCGAGAAATGCCTAGCTATTTCAAATAAGTAAATGTTGTGGTGGGTGAACTTTTGAAGAAACTGTGCTTTTTGGACTTGTCTTAAAGTAAGTATTTAAGTGCGATGCAAAACCTTAGAAAAACAGTTCTATTTGTAACATAATAATATAGTACCTACGACAAGTTCCACTCCTCGTTTTAAAAATAGACTTCGTTGAAATAGACCAAATCATTGTTTTGAAAGGGTCGAAGCGAGTTCCGACCGGACCAGTAAAGCCCGTGGCATCAGGGGGTCGACACTTCATACAAAAATGTAAAATATATGGATTTATGAACGTAGTTTGTACCAACATCAAATTACGAAAAAACCCGACTAATGAAAAAGGAAGTTTAATAGATTTGTCCCATCGTATTATAACGACACCGTAATTTAGCAGTATTAAACGTCACGTCATGTTGGCCAGCATGTGACGCGCCGCCGAATTTAACGTTATCTGTCAGTGATAACGTAATATTTTGCTCAGAAGTTTTAAATTTATTTTTACATAATTTTAATAATGTTATTAATTACAAAGATACATAAGGTGGCAAATCTTTGCGAATGTGCGAAATTTGTTGTGTGTCCGTAGAGTGAGAAGGTTGAACAAGGTGAAGGTATTATGGCTGAATTCCCGCTTGAGCTATAATCAATTGTTTTAATAAAAACATTGTTTAAAGTCTATTTGAGTAAAAACATGTTAATAATAATAGTATTAAATAAATAATAGTAATAATAGTCAGTAAATATTATGGATTTAAGTAATAATTTTATGAAATTTACAATATTGTAGTTTATACTATATTGTCATAGTGCTGTGTCATTGTCAAGTTATTAGTTATCGATATTGTTATATTTTAGATGTCTGTCATGGGACGAAGACTTCCAGACCAGCTATAGCATCCAGTTCGGAAGAAGAGCTCACCGCTATTGTCCTTTTTATCAGTGGCTGCTTCATCCTCCTGATACTGCCTTCCAATATTCCTACAGATTTATCAGAAATACATGAATCATATGGAACCTTGTTTTATTTGCACAATACTATACTAATAGTTAACTAAGAAATGCTGAGTGGAATGTGATCATTTCTAATAGTGTAAGTATTATTTATCGATATCGATAGGTATATGTTTAGGGGTTAGGGGTGCATCCCTAATCCCTTGTCATTTTGACAACTGACACTGTTATGTTGGTACCTCTTAAAAAAACTCAGGTTGGTAGAAACTACGTTCACAAATCAGTTTAATGGCTTGTGTGGAAGTGCCGTCTCTTAAAAAACGTAGTGATTACTTGCTCAGTGCGTGGCATCTATGAATGACCTATCTACCGGAATGCAAACGGATGTTCCGTGCACCACAGATATAATTTTAATAATTACTTTTTACTTACGAACTATTTTGCTCAAATACCAAAGAGTACTTTAAAACATCAATATCAATCGGAGCGGATAGATTGCGGAGGTACCTTCAAGTCGTTGCTAGGCAACGGTTGTCGCAACAAGTATAAACAATCAAAAATATAATATCAACAGCGGTTGCTTTGCTTCTCCTTTGTTAGTAAATGATAATAATTAGTATTAACATGCATCTGAACTATTAAGGAATTATAAGTTTATAATAGAAGTAAAAAGATGGCGTGCAAAACATCATACGAATTGCATCACAACTTTCCAAAGATAGCTGATGAAGCTGGTTTTACTTTTAACACCCACCGTCCTAGAATCCGTATTGATTGGAATAAGATAAGTAAGTACTAATTTAATAAATACTTAGATACCTATCTAGTAGCTGCGTTACTATCACTATGCTTCTATTATTTCAAGTCTCAAATTCTAATTTTGGTATAATTATGCATGCACAGTCATTCTACTTCATAATGTGTGTTGGACCGGCGAGGCGACACTCTGTTGCATCAATATTTTTGTTATACATAACACACTGCCAAGCACTATCTTCAATTCTTTATCTTGACGCCTCTAATTAGATCTCTTGAATAAAGGCTTGTTATGACAGAATTAAAGAAAGTTGGCATATACATATTTTCCTTTAACTAAAAGACACTACTGATACATTTCTATTTTACAGGGTTCATAGACATTGAAAACTTAGTACGAGAGAGAAAATTTGTTTTGATTGAACAACACCTGACTGATGTAAGTGGTTATTATGTTAAGTATTAAAAAAATATAGTAAATACAGTTGAATAAAATTTAAAGCGATGGTTATAAGTAAATAAATCCAGTCAAAGTTTTTACGATTGGAATTATTAAGATAAAGCATCTAATTGAATTTATCTGAGACTCTAAACAACATTTACAAACATATTTTTTAAGTACCTATACACTGAACAGAAAAAAGAATTTCCAGTCACCTCAACTATACCATGACTTTCTTTCTGATAGATTTTGGACTGCATCTTGGAGTCTGAATTCGACGTACGCATATTGGACGAAGGCGTCTTAAAGATGTTCCGATTGGCGCAATTGACTGTTGAATATCAACAGTTCTGCAGGCATTACCTCGACAGGAGCGTCTACGTATTACGAGAGGAAATTAACTCACTTGCTCAGGTTCACTTGACAGCAAAAAAAACTCAAATGTTATATTTTGCTGACATTGCAAAACCATCTAATCAGTAAAATAGTAAATATTGTGATAGCTAATCGTTATAATCTCTTTTATAGGAACTCGATGTTACGAAGAAAGAATTAAAAGAAAGAGATGAAGAAGTAAAAAAACTCAAAAGAAAATCTAAACACACTTACAGAACAACTCTTCCTTACGGTAATGATAATATTGCAAATATGATTTTGAAAACATTAACCAATAAAAGCGATTTCTTTCCAACTAGTAACATAGCAGACCAACTTCAATACAACAAGTGTGGCTACTGTGATAAGGTATTTATGAATCAACTATACCTGAAAAGTCATATATCTAGAAGACATGCCCATGTTATGGAAGTACCTCAAAAAGACGTTGAGGAGAGTCCAAAAATTGTCTCATCTAATATTGAAAGTAACAAATTAAGTAATGAAGTTTTAGAGTTAAAAGAGAAATTAAAAGAAATGGAAGATGTTATAAGAAATTTTGATAAGCAGAATATTACGCCTATAAATCACAATAACAACAGCAATATACGGCAAGTTAGTCAGGTGCTGGAAGTAAAACAAATGAAAGACGCTGAGGTATCTACAACTACCGAAATTAACTTGCTCGATAGAATCGAAGAATGGAAAAAGGAAGAGCATGATAAATACAACACTGAACTCAATTTGTTAAGAAAGCAAATAATGGAGACGATTCAGTCTTTGAAAACGGAAGATTCTCCGACTGCTCAATGCTCCGACAAAGACTTAAAAAATATCGAAGAGCTTAATACAACTATAAGAAAGCAAGGCTCGGAAATATTTGTATTAAAACAAGAGTTAATAGATTCAGTAAGTAGTTAGGGCGCAGTTTGAAGTCATTTAAGTTTATTATTTAAATTTAATTATTTTGAATTACAGAGATTGAAATTAGAAAAAGAAGAAATTGAACGACGAAAAGAAAACGAGATCCAAATGTTACAATGGACTAGTCGTGCGGAAAGTTCCGCAAAGCAGTATGAATTACTACTTCAAAAGTTAAATGAAGTAGCAAAAGACGCCAGAGAATCACGCGCACAAGCTGAAGCAGAAAGAGAGAGGGTGGCACAATTAGAAGGAATTTTACAAAAGAATCTAGTACAGAGGACTGTAGATACTTCTTTTGAAGCTAAGAACACTTCAGTAATTGTTATTTTTATTAAATTTTCTTTTGAGTTGTCTCGTTATGAATTAAATGTTACTTATTATTTAATAAATAATTACAGAGTGAAATTAAAAAACCGAAAGCTGTAGTGAAACAAAAGCCAGTGGTGGCAGAAAAATCGTTTACGCATCCTTCCCCAAAAGCAAGCCGTCAGGCACTTGAAAAATTACATCAGAAAGCTCAGGCACTTCTTAATATTCAATCATCTAGTTCTAGTTCTTCTGATGTCTCAAGTGTAGATCATAATTTGCCACAGAAATCCGACTCAAAGAGACATGAAAAATTATCACAAGGACATACAAATGTGACTTCTAAAAGAGAAGAAACGATTAATAAAATGCCTGTTAGAAAAAAGGAAAAAATAACTAATCATATTCAGCAAGCAATAAATCCTCACGAACATAACAGCACAGAACAGACTAGTAAAAAGAGTAAATCCAAAAATGCATTCCAGAACCCAGAGAAAGTGGAAAAGAACGGTATAATTCTTCCACCACGAAGGTAAAGAAATCCAAGTCAATCTTTAAGATTTAGTACACTAGCTATAAGCTTAAATAGATACATTTTGATTTGGCAATGGGCGAATGTATTTCTCGTGAACCAGATTAACTCATTATACTCACTGAGACACATATTGACAACGTGTCTAAGGACGTGGACCGATTGCTTTTCTTGAAATACACTCGCATATAGCCAAAGTAACAGGTTCTAAAATTGCGATTACGATTATGGATGTGTTTTGTTGCTACTTTGTTATTATTAAAATCTTTTTTTTGCAGCCCAGTGAAAGTAGTTAGAGCTAAAATTACTGAAGAAGTCAATAACCGCCTCATATCTGCT
Organism: Chrysoteuchia culmella; assembly: GCA_910589605.1. Lineage (NCBI taxonomy): Eukaryota > Metazoa > Arthropoda > Insecta > Lepidoptera > Crambidae > Chrysoteuchia > Chrysoteuchia culmella. The sequence continues at coordinate 13,448,383 of OU342642.1, read as the reverse complement.
GGTGTTGATCCTTTAAAAAAATGTGTTCCAAAAGCAAACTACCAAAAACAACGAATGAAATTACAACAACAAACTGAAATAAAGGCTAAGGTAACTAAGTGAATTGGTTTCATAATTGCATATTAATCTCATCCATCCTGTCTCTCATTTCGGTAATAACGACACAACATCTTAATTCCAGAAAAATCCTTCTCATGAAAAAGTAAGACTTTCTATTTTAACTTATTTAGACTCCAGTTTACCAAAGAAAGTCACAATAGAAGCACAAGAATATGTGTCGCCAAATAAAATACCAAAAGCTTTCAGTATTTCTTCTGTATTATCTAATGTAAAAAGTAAGGCGTTATCCTTGGTGAAATCAAACGAGGTTAATGCCAGAGATAAAAAGCGGTCAATAGGTGCCGAAGTGGCAAAACGAGCTATGACTTTATTAAATACACCTCCTGATTCGACACACTCTAGCCCTGATTCGAAGAACAAAAATATTACTACAAAAACTGAACATAAGAAAAAACCTGAGTTGAAGCGCTTTAACTTCACCCAAAAGAAAAATGAAGCTGACAAAAACAAGAAATGGGTAAACAATTCTCCTACACACTCTTCAAACACTGATGATGACACATCAGATATAGACTCGAAAGAAAGTGACCACAAATACTATAAAGCAGTCGCTCAGGAAACGAAATCTATAGAAAATTTGATCAAATCTCCAGCACGTAGACCACTATCTGCAAATTCCGATTATAACAGCACAATACGCAAGAAAACAATTGACGATGATCAACTACTTCGGTCTCAATCTGTGACTAATATTACCCATGTCAAACCAGATCAAATAATTATAAATGGTAGTACAACTAAGGAGAACAGTGATAGTAGTAGTGCGGAATCATCAGAACATGATGCTGTGAAAGAGATTCCTGCAAAATATAATACTTTAAATAACGTAAAACAAACAAAAAGCGTGCTAAAAAATGCATCCTCTACGTCTTCCTTAAATAAAAAGAAGGTATTGTTTGATATGGATGCTATACAAATGAAATCTCTAAGTGCATCACCTTCTCAGAGTATTACTGAGAAAAGTGATGGAAATGAGAAATACGAGTTGGGTCTAATAAATCTTGATGGAGAAGAATGGGACATTTCTAGGTTTGTGTTTATTAAGAAGATGATATTTTACACAATAAGTGTACGTTTACAATTTTGCATTAACGAAATGTATTGTTATTTCAGCATTGAAAATGAACCACTGAAAGAAGACACAAAGCTACAACTTAGTACAAGAGCAAGTCCAAAAATAGCGGAACTAAAGAAAAACATAGAGTCACAGTTAGCGCGACGAAACGAGACACCTCCGACTGCAATCGTTGGTGGTGTTAATATTATGCCTGGACCAATGTTGAGGGCTTCCAGTATGGGTGGTAGTAACACCAGTTTGGGCAGTTCAATTTTAGATGACTCCGAAAGTATTCCACCGGCTGTCAACCACAATTCGTTTGTGAAACCCAAAACTGTCATCACGCGTAAGGATGATAGTGAACTAGATATCTCTGAATTTAGTGCAGACGGGTTATTTACTAGTAAAAATGAAAATGATGCTTTTTAATGTCTTATATTAATATATGGTACAAATTTTATGTAAGTAATACATTCTTTATTATATTTACAAGTATTTTAAATATTTTCTGTTAAATTAAATTAGCACTAATCGGCACACCATGATGGCCGTTTTGACACCTCACTTGTGCAAAGCAAAGTGTTCCTTATTTCAATGGAATAAAAATGAGGAAAAAATCAGTATTTTTTTAAACAAACTTAAATTAGACACTATTCCATATTATGTACTTGACCAAAAGGTGTCAAACTCAAAACGCCCATCAAAACGTACCGCTACCATAAATTACATTACATCCAGTTGTTACGTAGCTAGGCGATAAGGTAAAGATTGATGTGCAGTCGAGTGTACTATTAAATAATATAGAAACTAGTTAATATAACACATAGCTTTTGACATATATTACTGTCATACATTTACTTGGTTTGGTAACCTGTTAAATAAAGGCCAAAGCGGCGGCATGAGTTGACCATTTTGTTTGATGGTTTTTTATAGCATTCGTAATATTTAGCTTTCGCTCCCCCGTACCTAGTACCTAGTACACCCGTTAGTTTTATTGAACCGTTGAACTAGTCCAACTTTATTTTTATAGTAGTTCACCTATCTATAAATCCTTTTACGAGTTGAACTACCGCGACTATACGCTCTTACCTGGCTAGTTTGCCTGTTGAACTAGTAAACTTTTTTATCTCATAGTTCACCTGTATGTAGTTCAACCATATAGTCGCGGTAGTTCAAGTCTTATAAGAGTTGAACTACCGCGACTATATGGTTGAACTATTATACCCCTTTACGTCAGAATTCTATTATATGTAAACTAGCCGTGCCCCGCGGTTTCACCCGCGTTTTTCTCGTTTCCGTGGAAATACCGAGATAAAATATTGCCTATATTGTAGCCTCCCTCAATAAATGGACTATTGAATATTTAAACAGTTTTCATATCAGATCAGTATTTCCCGAGATTACCGCGTTCATAACAAACAACCAAACTTTTCAGCTTTATAATATTAAGAAAAATATAGATTAAGTTAAATTGTATAAGTCGCAGGCAATAGCTGTCTATCTGTTCGACATTTTCCTTAGCAGAGTTATTTTAGAAATGTATTTATTATACTCTTCAAATATCTTATACTTACAATCATTAACAAATATATTTAAAAAAAATATTATTACAGGATTTTATGTTGATAAAATAAAAAACTATGGCCCATAACTCATTAATAGGTACCAACTCTTAGCATCTTACACACGTGATAACTTTTAAACGAAATATCCGATGGAGATGAAACAAAAAGTATTTTACTTCTACATAAATACTCTTGATAACATAATGCTTAATTTCGATAAAGATTAATATTACGATACATATTTAACGTAGTTTTTTTTCTTCAGACGATTTAATAATTATTTTGAACACAAAATCGGTTATTGTGATTAAACCATGATAGCTAGATATATGTTCTCGCGGACTTTTTTGTAGGTCTTAATGGGATCTACAAACCCGTAGTACATCATTTTGTTCTATTGTCAATAGTTTTTGCAGCGCACGCAAAAATAGGTTTTCGATTTTACACCTTGTGTTACAAAATTGCAATTTTATTACGGATCCCTAATTTTGAAAAAAAATGTACAGCCTATAGCCTTCGTCGATAAATGGACTACCCAACACTGAAAGAATCATACAAATCGGACCAGTAGGTCCAGAGATTAGCGCGTTCAAACAAACAAACAAACAAACTCTGCAGCTTTATAATATTAGTATAGATAAATAAATAAAATCTATAAAATATAAATAAACTTGTTTGTAAATGTATTGTAAATGCGAAAGAGTGTTTGTTTGTTCTTTCTTGACGCCCTAACTAAGCAACCAATCGACTTGATTTTTGGCATAGTCACTTGAAAGAAGAGTAACATAGGCTGCTTTTATCCTGATATTCCCACGGCAACGGTAGCCACGCGGGTTTGACCGCGGGCGGTAGCTAATATATTAAAATATTTTTTGCTGAAAGTACCAGGGCAGCATAACCGACCAGCGGCCCGACCGCCTAACGGATAGATTATTTTAGATAGGTACTTAAAAAGCTGCTGCCTATAAAAACTCTTAATGCTTAAATTTTCTTCAACACATTGTAGAATGGGATCCGGCGTGACTTGACTCCGAACCCGGCGCCGTTCGGTTTGAATCGTACAATATTCCTCCAACAGATTTTTATAAAGGGTCTTTTCTTTTGAAAGGAGCGCAGAATTTATAATTAAATACATGGGTGAAGATTTATCTGGTTTTGGATTGTAGAACATATAGGCTTGACAGCATATAACCAATTAAAAAAACCCCCAATTTTGTTCAGTAGGTAGATAATTTGTTCAGGAAGTAGTTCAATTATTGCCTATTGCAAACTATTAATGATATATGCAACTGCTGCCATGGAGGCTAGAGACATGAGGTGATAACTTTGGCACTACTTGAAGAAACCCTTTACTTTGACTAAGCAACAGAGTTTTATACTTATGATAATTTTTTTATAGAAAAATATTGGAAAATATCAACTCCGCCACAAATGAATTCTCAGATGGGACAGCAGAGTTTTTTTTCTTTAATTATTAATTTAAACACGCAGGTGGCATTATACCCACAACAGTTTTGATCAGCTCCCACATTATTAAAATTTGCACTCTATCTTTGGACCCAGATCTATTGGATTCATCTCTAGGGTAAAGGTCGAAGCACCTCTTTACTTAATGTTTTTCTATTTTACCATCTCCAAAAAGTCAATGACTACAATAACCAAACTACTACTTACAACCAGTATTTGAATTACTAAGACTCACCACACATGGCACTCTTGGCTGGTTTCTGTCTCTCTGGTTTAATCATAATTTCCAAACTAATCTTCTATAAGACTCTCTGCACTTTACGTACATGCTGACTCTTAGATTCTTTTAAAGCTTGTTCTAGTTTATTTGTCATGTGAATCAAATTAGGTAAGTCACACTGTACTAATACATGATTAATAATATTTTGACACTGACTAGCAGCTTTTGCATCCTGTATAGGTAAGTTAATATTTATGGGAGATATGTTTCTTGGAGCAATATTAGTAGTACTATTCAAATCATTAAATTTTGGAAAGTTTTTAGATGTCATTAAGATAAAATCCATTGCAACATTTGGTTTGATTTCTTCTTCAGACATTCTACTTGCAATCTGTGAAAAAAAGACAAAGATAGATAAAAAAACTAGAGAATAAGTAGGAAGTGATGATCATCAAGTGCTTAAATCTTATTTCTCCTCATAAATGTCAGCACATAAACCAAGCTGTGGGTTAGCAGCGCAGGATTGTTTTTTTATTACAAAGCAATTTCATGAACCTTTGCAGAAGAGTATGAATGCAAAATACTGACCTGAACCTCAAATCGCCATGTGAAATCTTGATAAGTTGGTGGTTTTTGGTGTAAGAGACAAAGAGCATATGACAACTCTGTTTTCTTTGTAGCATACAGTTTAACTAACACATCTTGATGTTCCGTTCCAAAGCCAGCAATGGCCAGTGATGATTTAAAATCATGTTCTAGCAGCTGTAAGTCAAACAATGGCACATAGTTCACAGAAAATAAAAGTCAATGAAAACATTGTCATTAAGACTGAAACAGCACAGTTCCTAGTAAATTAATAGATTTATTTTATGGCTTTTTGTTAGTTATAGTACTTACATCAAGTTGACAAGCTTCCACTAAAAGATATGTTAAAGCCTGTACAAGATTCTGAACATCATTTGTTGGTATTTCCAGCTTATCTATAAAAGCATAAAAATAAATTATAATGTTACAATATACTCCAACACTCTGACCCCAACTGGTAAGAATCTATAGAGATTATTTTTCTCGAGACTACAAGCATCATAAAGCTACAACTTTATAGTAGTTGTTGAAGGTCAGGCATTTCCACCTTAAAATTTGCTGTCTTCCAAAGCATGGGACCACCAAGTAGATTTAAGCCATCCAATCCTTACAATTCACAATACAATACAACCCTATGAAAAATGCTTACCTGCAGCAGTGAGATATTTTGTCTGATTTATCCCATTGTGAAGATAGTCAATAGCAAGCTTGCAGAAGTCTATTAGCACTGAAAAGTAATAATTATTGATTTAAATCATCCAAACACTTTTGTAAATGTAATTAGGTAGTTTGTTGTACCTTGAGGTGAATGTTGGTGAATAACACTAAGGTGTTCTTTCTGAAGTTCGCTTAAGAAAATTATCATTTTACACCTGTTAAATTTTTCAAAGAAATAGGAACGTAAGAGAAACGTTCAAAAAGTCGTAAACAAATTAAAACTTTACATTTAAATAGAACCTCGGCTTTGCTATTTTTTTAACAGCTTGATTTTTGTTTTTGACTGGCCTGACGTGTGGACATGACAGATTGATCTTGACAGGTGTCAGCTATCATAACAAGCTGATATTTTTTTAATTAATAACTGGCTCTGGCTTTTTGGATTGAGCTGCCAATGTCACAGACTAATTTACTTCGCATTCACACTCATTTGCACTAAACACAAAGAATCGCCTTAAGGGTGCGTTTTATCATATTTCTGACTGAGTATCAATGGTACGCTACGCTACACTGGTCGACACACTTCCGCTGGAAATCACGTTGTTGACAAGGGACCTGTGGAGGGCCTGTTTATCCGGATAATTTTCACATTGGTTCAGCAGCGAGTACATAGAAACCGTTTCATTAAGGTTTGACTCTACCGAAACCTTAAAAAAATCAGTTTCATGAAAGATCCAAATCAAAAGGGTTTTGAATCAATTAAGCGGTTTATAGAGGTTTATTTTGCTCTTTATAAACACCTAAGCACAACGGGACAACGCAAACGCGCGAGCGTGAAAAGCGACCTTCCGCAAGTAGACTTAGCTCGCTAATTGCCCTAAATACCGCTCTGCCAATGTCAGCGCACGAGTGGTAAATCGACTATCGAGCTTATTTCTACACAATGAAGGTCGCTATTAGCCTGATCGCCAGTAGTAGGACATTTCGCAATGTTTGGGTTAAACCAGTTTATTTAGGTTTTGGAACCGCTCTCATTCCGAATACGTCGGAATCGGTTTTTGTAAAAACCTTAACCGCTCTTTTTCAAACCGTTTACAAGCCCCGATGAAAACAACACTTTCCAGCATCCATAATCAGTTTAATCTTAAGCGTCACTCCGTGAGGCCCCTCTTTAAATTCCAATAATTCTTAAACGCTTGCGATAGGAATATTTGAATACCGAAATAAGACATTGTTTATCCGGCACTAAAGGTTTTTATAGCACCTAAGGTGAAAGGTACAGACGGAGTGACTGTAATTATTTTTTTATAATTTGAACGTGAAATAAATATGCCAACATTGCACAGTCGATTTGAAAGAAATGTCATTTTTGAGTCAGTGCAGTGAACATAAATTTGACAAATCAGATATTTTCTAAAAAATCATCCTGAAAGTAGTGTTTAGTGTTTTTTCCTTTTAGCAATAAAAAGTTTCGCATTAATTGATGGTTTACAATACATTTTACCATCATGGCTTTAAAAAAAGTCAAAGGAAACTTTGAGAGGATGTTCGATAAAAATCTCACGGACCTAGTTCGTGGGATACGAAATAATAAAGATAACGAGGTATATTATTTACAAATCTTCTTATTGCACTTAAAGTTGAACTGCCTTAAACCTTATTTTATTATTTAAAATAAGTACTTTACGTGTAACAGTAGATTCGTTGATTTTCAGGCAAAATATATAGCACAATGTATGGAAGAAATTAAAGTGGAACTTCGTCAGGATAACATAGCTGCTAAGGCTAATGCTGTAGCCAAACTCACATATGTAAGTAAAAGTTAGATAAACTGTTAGAAAAAAAAACATTGACCTAGATTACAACTTTTTATACGGAATTAAATATTAAATTGAGTCACACTCAAATTCATAACATTTCTGTAGTATTCAATGTTATATATATATATATAATGATAAAACCATTATTTATTTCATTTAGCTTCAAATGTTGGGATATGATATATCATGGGCAATATTCAACATAATAGAAGTAATGAGTTCTAATAAGTTTACTTATAAAAGGATTGGATATTTAGCTGCTAGTCAATCATTCCATGCTGATTCCGAATTGCTCATGCTAACTACAAACATGATCAGAAAAGATCTAAATGCTCAGAATCAGTATGAGGCTGGACTAGCACTTAGCGGTCTCAGCTGTTTTATATCCCATGACTTAGCAAGAGATCTTGCAAATGATATCATGACATTGGTAAGTGATAATGTTATTAATTACTGAAAAATACCATAAATGATACCATATAGGTAGGTAGGTATTATTGTAATTAATATGTATTTATAGATGAGTTCAACAAAACCTTATTTGAGAATGAAGGCTGTGCTTATGATGTACAAGGTATTTCTTAGATATCCAGAGGCTTTGAGACCTGCATTTCCAAAACTGAAAGAGAAATTAGAAGATCCAGATCCTGGTATGTGAATGATAATTAAATAATTTAAATTCTACTATTTCATACAGTTATAATAACATCTTTATTGTAGGTGTCCAGTCAGCTGCTGTGAATGTAGTATGTGAATTAGCCAGAAAGAATCCTAAAAATTATCTTTCGCTAGCTCCAGTATTCTTTAAACTTATGACTACATCTACTAACAACTGGATGCTCATCAAGATCATCAAACTGGTATGTAACTACAAAAGATATAAGTTAGAAATTTTTGGCTGGACTGATTTTGGTTTGTGTATCTTTATAAATTATGTAGAAATTAACTTCTCTCAAGAGTTATTTGTTTGTATTCAATATGAGGAATGGATAGTGTTATGTAAACTATGTTGATTGATTAATGTAAATACTATCTTCAATTGAACAAAATTATTTATTACAGAAAAGATGCCATGCTTGGGCTATAGACAGAGAGAATGGATTTTACCATTGTGTGTGCCCAAACCATAAAGTCAAAGGGCCCTGACTTTATTATTGGTTACCAATACATTTGTCTCTTTGTGACTAGTTTTAACTTAATAGTTATAAAGTAATCATTTTGTTTAATAAACATGTTAACCCTTCACAGTTTGGTTTAATGACACACTATGAACCAGATATTGGAAGAAAGATAACACAAAGCCTGATAGATCTAATTTGCAGGTATCAAATGTAAAGTTTAAGAAGAAGATTAGCCGCTAGACTCATTCACCACACCTGCCTCACTATCAAAGTTTTTAAAACTTAGCTACTTACAACTCAACAAATACCCACACATTTTGCAAGCCACACAAATTCTGTTACTGTTATTGTGATTCACATAGTGCTCAAATAACAGTTGCAGACTTTGTATTGGACTTGAATGACCTTACAATTATTAAAGAACACATCTGAATTTGCACATCCACAATTTGTATTATTTTTGCTGCTGTTACATAACCATTCCAAGTTTCTGAAACTAGCAAAATAATGATGGGTCATTGACTGTAACATACTGATTATGTATCATGTACATGATACACAACTGGAGTACATACAACATGAAATCATCTCATAAGCTAGTCTTATGTAGTGTCATTGTGTTTGTTGCAGTTTGGTGCCTTAACCCCATTAGAGCCTCGGCTTGGCAAGAAACTGATAGAACCATTAACTAATTTAATACATAGGTGAGTTAGTAATTTGTTGTTGAGACACGGCTGACTACCAAATATTACTTAGCTCTTTATGGGGTGAAGGGAAGTAGAATATTTAAGCTGACACAAGATGATTAAGAGCTAGTATCATGAACAGTAAAAAACTAGAATGGAAATGGCTTCCACTGCTTCTTTCGACTATAGTTTCATTGTTACTTAGGTTTTGTTTACTTGTAGCACTTAGTTATAGTAGTCTGCTTGTACTCAACGCAGCACCAATATTGTAGAAGCTGGAAACATTTAAATTTAATTTCATCCCACATCATGTACTGAATGTCTTTCACGTCGACATAGAACTAGTATCGCGGAAAACCAGCACCGTGACAGTTTGCCATGACTTTTATTTTGTCAGTTAATGAATAGTTATAGTCAGAATGGGGACGTTATATAGCTGGTTTTAACGTCCCCACTGCTGGGGCACTAGCCTCCCTTAGTCCCTTGAATGGATAAGGAGAATGGGCCATGACCCACCAAGCGAGCCCAATGCGGATTGGAGGGCTTTAACGACTGCAAAAACAGCTGGGACCAAAGACTTGACGTACCTTTCGAAGCAAATGACTTGACGTACCTTTCCAACTAGGGAGACTGATCACCCGTCCGGCCTTGCTGGCGTCCCCTCTCCAAAAATAATAATATTAAATAATACCTTTCGAAGCACGGTGGAGCTCGAGATTATAAAATTTTGGTCACCCATCCTAGGACCCACCGAAAGTTGCTTAACATCTATAATTGCAGGCCGTGCGCTTGGTACCATTCTATAAAGGCTTGCTAGTCAACCCGCATTACCCGTTTGTCTTTCTATTGCGTTATATTATGTGTCTTTTAAACAAAGAAACTCTTTTAGCCACCCTTGCAAAGTTGCCACTTTGAGCGCCCAGTTCTTGTCTCAGTGATCATTTAGGGAGAAACTAATTACATATTTGTGACCTACTATATATGTCGAAATCAACCACATATAAATTAATTTAGTTGACTCTGGGTCATTCCCCTTTTAAATAGAAAATATTGGGAAAAAATCAACTCGGCCACAAGTGAATTCTCAGATGGGATGGGAATCGAACCCACGACTTTTGGAAATCCGGTCCACCGCTCTAACCGCTGAGAGACTCTGTGGTTAGAGCAGTGGACCGGATTTCCAAAGGTCGTGTGTTCGATTCCCATCTGAGAATTCATTTGTGGGCGAGTTGATTTTTTTTCCAATATTTTTCTATTTAAAATATATCATAGGTATAAAAATAGCATTGAAAAATGCAAAATAAAAAATCATAAAAAATGTAGTCTTTATTACAAAGAAATAGATTCCTATAAGAATACGATAATAGGATCTTGCATGTTTGTTGTCTATTTATCATAAGGAGTGCCTTGCCTTTTGTTTATGTGATAGGTGCTATTTTACTGGGTTGCATCTGCATTTTCATGGAACGATGTTCTAAAGACATTTATGTGTGTTAATAGCACATCAGCGATGTCGCTGTTGTACGAGTGTATCAACACGGTAATCGCGGTGCTGATCAGCATCAGCAGCGGGATGCCCGGCCACGCCGCCTCGGTGCAGCTCTGTGTACAGAAACTAAGAATACTCATTGAAGACAGCGACCAGAATCGTAATATATAATTTTTATTATATTTGCTAGAGTTCTTCTCATAAAGTTGTGTAAATTTAACGTGTTTCAACCTTGTTACATGGCTTTTAGATCGTTGTAAGGAGCCTGCCTAAAGGACTGTATCAGTTTTTTTAAACATTAGATTAACAGCCGATTTCACCACCAACAGATTAGTTTGGAGCAGCTTAAAAGGCAGATCATTTGACAGTTGTTATATGAAAAATATGTGAAATCTTCTTGGCTTGAGGACTCTGGGCTTATATTTGTGATAATCAAAATTAAGGTTTCTTCCATGTAAGTTATCCAGAACTTATCAGTCAGTGGCGAAACCGGCCCTAAATATATGTTAGTAAATGCCATTTTACGTTGATCTTTCGTCGTCGTCTCAGCCACATAACACCCACTGCTGGGTATAGGCGTCCCCCAAGGATCTCCACAACGATCGGTCCTGTGCTGTCCAGCGGCTTTCCGCGACCTTCACTAGATCATCGATCCACATTGTCGGGGGCGTACCCATGGAACGTCTTCCTGTGCGCGGTCGCCATTGCAGGCCCTTTCCGCCTCAACAGCCATCGGTTCTTCTCGCTATGTGTCCCGGCCACTGCCACTTCAGCTGAGCAATCCTTCGAGCGATGTCAGTTACTTTAGTTCACCTATGGGTCTCCTCATTTCTGATTCGATCACGTAGGGAAACGCTGAGCATAGCCCTCTCCATTGCACGCTTGAGCTTGAGCTTTCTTATCAGACCCATAGTTAGCGACCACGTTTCACTACCGCACCGTAACGTAAGTCATCACTGGCAACACACACTGGTCATAGACTTTCGTCTTGAGACACTGCGGTAAGTTGGACTCGGAAGATTTTACGGAGCTTTCCGAATGCTGCCCATCCGAGTTGGATTCGACGGGAGATCTCTTTCTCGAAGTTGGACTTACCTAACTGGATTGTCGTCCAAGGTAAACGTAGTGGTCAACAACTTTGAGTGTAGTGTTCCCAACGTGAACTGAAGTGGGTACAACATGGGAATTTGACATGATTTTCGTCTTATCTATGTTCATTCCAAGACCCACTCTTTGGGAAGCACTATGGAGTCTTCGAACATTGTGCTGAACACAATGTTCGAAGACTCCATAGTGTCCATAGCCCTCCAAGGTCTCAGCCATAAGGACTATATTGTCGGCATAACGAAGGTGTGTCAGATACTGGCCATTAATGTTGATGCCGAGTCCTTTCCAGTCCAAGAGCTTAAAGATGTCCTCCAACGCAGCTGTGAACAGTTTCGGAGAAATTACGTCTCCCTGTCTCACACCTCTCTGCAGTTGGATGGGCAAATCCCGTGGCCGCGAACATCCGCGACTAAAAAAAATTAGCGACAGCATATGTCTATGTTTGAAGGTTAACTCACTAAAACCATTTTTAAGATAATAAAATTGCCGTGGGCGGGTTATACTTGTGCAATACTTTTTCTTAATAAGTTGTATTCTTGTATGAAACGCTGTTTGCTTCGAGTAGGCAATTTGGAGACTGCCTACCGGTAGGTATTCAGTATTTAGCGTAAGGAAAATCTTAGTGGGTGTGTGTTGAATAGAAGTTTATACTAAAATAAAATAACTTTAACACTAATTTTATATTTATTTAGGTTTTGAATGAGGTAGGCACTGCCTAATTACCTATATGGAGTGCACGCCCCTGCATGAGTAGGAGTCTGTGGTCGGAATGTTTCTTTAATTTAGGACGGCGGGTCTTAAAGTACCTACCGTACGGACAGTATCCACAACCGTGTTGTGTAGATCGTTCACATCGATGCTGTTCTCAAGGGCTTCGGTTTTGGAGTTCGAGTTGAATTCTCTCGGGGTTTTGGATATGGGCCGGTAATGGTCGAAGCCTAGACTTTATCAGCCGCGATCTTTCCAGCTTCACGTTGATATTCAACGTGCCACGTACCATTCGGTGATCGCTCCTCGTCTTGACGGTATTGATCACAGTGACATGATAAAATCTATCTCATTTTTTACTTTACCGTCTGGACTGATCCAGGTCCACTTTCTTCTTTCCGGCTTTTTGAAGAAGGAGTTCATCATGAAGTGGTTCTCCTTCTCGATAAAGTCGGTCAGCATCTGGCCTCTGTCATTCCCTTGTCCAACTCCAAATTGCCCCACTTTCAACTCATCACCACAACGTTTCCCCAACTTAGCATTAAAGTCCCCCATAACAACGGTGTAGTGGGTCCTCATACATAGCCTCCACTTCGTCATCTTAGTGTGTCGAGGTCGGAGCGTAGACCTGTATAACAGTCAGCAAATTACGTTCGGATATTCTGAGTATCGGGTACCCTACCCTGGTCTACACACTTCCGATGGAAATCGCGTTGTTGACAAGAGACATGTGGACGATGAAACCGACACCACCTACGGACTGTTGGTCGCCCTCCCGGTAGTATAGCAGGTTACCGGAATTAAGAATTAACGAGTGCTCTCCCTCTCTTCGGACTTCTGACAACCCTATGATGTCCCAGTGTAACCTGCTAATGCTTTCTGCTAATAATACGTAAACAGAGCCCTTAGTACCAGTTTGGCAAACTACTCGAATAATAGTATAGCGATAAACTATCGCTTTGTCTCTTCTATATACCTAGGCTGCTTTGCTTGAATACAAAGATCCGCCTAATGAAGAGCCTCGTTTTTCCAATCTTTCCGTACGGAGCCGAAACCTGGTCGCTTAAACTCCAAAATCGATGCACTGGAGATGGACAGCGTTCCGCACCAACTTATCCATCCTCAAAGAACTTTACATACGAGATAGGTTATCGTCGTTTGTGCAGTTGTGAATAATCAAGTTCTTTGGGCATATCTCCAGAAATGAGGTATCGATGGATAGGCTCGTAGTACAAGGCCACACAGAGGGGAAGAGATTACGAGGCCGCTCACCGATTCGTTGGATCGGCCTCATTAAGAAAACAACGCAGTCGACCGCAGTACAATGTTTTCGCAACGCACAAAAATGGAGAGACATAACGCGGCGTGCGGCCACCCTAGGAGCAAGTGGCGACGACACCGGCGAGCCGCAACCCTGTCCACGCGTCCACTCTGTCAAAAGAGCGCGACTATTTAAGAAGAGAGACTGCTTTATCGACATGCTTTACTCATGTCGGTCGAAAACATTGACAGTAAATGACGACTCGTACTAAGGGCTAAACAAAAACAAATGAATACTGAAAAACAAAATTGTTTTTAGTAATATATAAAAGTTAAATGTGTGTACTTAAGCCGTAAGTACTCACATTGAACTCATATAAAAATTACCCGTAAGTCTTACGGGTACATTAAATCCACTGGGCACTGAAGCAGAAAGGAATGAAGCCGAACTGTGTTTTTAAACATTTGTGGTCTGGGTCGTGTCAATAATTTGATTGCAAAGCTCCGCTTCGCACTTATCTGGTCTCAGTGGAATCGCAGCTTTATTGTTGGTATTTTGTTTTTAGTGAAATATCTTGGACTTCTGGCGATGTCTCGAATACTCAAGTCTCATCCGAAATCGGTCCAAGCTCACAAAGATCTTGTGCTGGCATGCTTGGATGATAAAGACGAGTCAATAAGGCTAAGGGCCTTAGGCTTATTATATGGAATGGTAAGTTCAATAACAATAATTAGATATAAGTATAATACTTATTTAATGAAAGACTGCCAACAATAGCAGTATGTTCTTAAGTGCACATGCATAAATTTTCTGTTTCCTTTTCCTGCGGAAATACCGTGTATAAGTTCTTAAAATTAGATTTAATTCGAATCCAGCTCCATATAGCGCTAAAATGTCGACTTAATCTCATAGTTAAATTATTACTTTAAAGGTAATATTTAAACAATTTTTTAGTAAAAAAGTAAAAAATCTATCATGCAGGTATCAAAGAAAAACCTAATGGAAATAGTAAAGAAGCTGATGGTTCACATGGAACGCGCGGAAGGCACTTTGTACCGTGACGAGTTGCTCACACGCATGATCGAGATTTGCTCGCAAAATAACTACCAGCACGTGGTGGACTTCGAGTGGTACGTCACTGTGCTCGCCGAGCTTACCGAGATGGAAACCAGTGCTAAACATGGTGAGATACTGTAATTTGGTTATTGGTTGGTATGTTACTTTTATTACACATTCGATGGCACATCAAAGTTATGTCGAATTCGACATTTTTCAAAACATAATTTCTATAATGAAAATGTAAGTAAAATATCGACAACTGTCAAAACCCTTTAGTTTCAATGTCTTTGACAATCCTAAAATGTCGAAGATTGTTGTCAGTGAGTTTTTAATACAGATTTTTGGCTCCAAAAATGTCAAATTCGAAATGTCGAAGGCGCGAGAATTGCCCCCTGGTCTGCCGTGTAGACCTTGAGCGCTCCTTATTAGGTGCACAATAAGTTTTTAACGCCCGTGTTCGCTGAGTGAACGTGTTTCTGGCAGATCTTGTTAGTTATCAACATATGAAGTAAATAAAACTTTTTTTGGTTAATCTAAAATGAACCTTATGTAGTAGACTTAATAACTGTCAGGAACTCGTCAGAAACGACCGCGCCGCGTCTCTCTGCGACCGCACATATGTTTCAACTGATGAGCTAACGTGCTGTACTATGTAATTATGAACTTTTCATTGCAGATACGAACTTGTGCTTTTTTTTCAAAATTAAAAATAAAAGCAGTTTAGCAGGTGACTTGAAGAAAATAAAATATGAAAAAATCCATTCTTAAATTCCATATATTAGCCAATAACTATTATAGCTATGAGTCACAAACTCGGAGTTCAGTACACACACGATAATGCACTTCAAAGTACACGCCATGTTGCGTGTTATCGGGTTTCAAACTCGTGACCTTGCAGGTACAAATACGAGTATGTTTGTACTTCGTAATCTTTCCGTTCAGAAACCCCCTGGTTTATCTTATAACCCATAACTTTTGATTATTCATTAACTAGTACTACAAGCGATCAATGCCCGGACCTCACAAAATTGGAGATGAGACCAGAAGAGCCATGAGACGCTTTCTATCAGGCCACAAAAATTAACAACCAATAGAACTTCTTTATTACAATCGAGCGTAGATGCATCTTATTTGTACAGTGCGATCGAAGCGGAGATTAGAATCTCAACAATCAGCTAGTGCACATCACTCGCCATCTTTTACAACCTGAAAAATATCAGAACAGAATCGCTATAAGCGGTCATGAAAGGGCCCCCAGTTCTGCTCTAGCAAGCCCACATAAGCCTACATGGAATTCTAGGCCAAACGCGTTATTAATATTAATACATGCCCTTCCAATGTTAATATAATTATGATCTTCTACAACGTCTGAAAAACGTCTGTTTCAGAAAAGAATTAAGTGACACAATCAAACATTATATAATTTGCAGGATGTATAATAGCCGGTCAGCTAACAGAAGTGGGCGCTCGCGTGGCAGACGTGCGAGCGTTCGCTGCGCGCGAATGTTCGGCGATATGCACGCGAGCGGCCGCCTCGCCGCCTGGCCCGGCCTCTAGGGAGGTGTTGTACGCCGCCGCGTACGTGGTGGCGGAGTATTGCGAGTGAGTTTGAATTGGAAGTTTAACAAATTATGATCCGGAAAAATTGTTAATGGGTCTGGGAACTTTCCTTTGCATGAATCACTAATTTATCTGCCTTCTTGATCAATATTGTATTTCGTTAAGTATATCAAGATGTAACCAACGTTTCAAATATGCGGCGGCTCTATTGTCAATGCTGCCTAATGTTTGTAATCAATATGAAATTGAGGCATCTCCCTTACTGACATAGGTATAACTAGAAAAGTGACCAGAATTTCATATGCTATTAAAAATAATAGTCTTCTAAGACATATTTGCTATGTCACTAATCGAAACAAAACATGTCTGAAGGTCTAGCACGAATAACTTTCAAGTAAGTATCGAGGAGTAAAGTAAAAAACTTTATGCGATATTGAGCAGCATTTCAACCGGACGTAAACGGAACTACATTTTCCTATAAATTTTTTGACATTACGTGCTCGATAGTTATATACTTGATAGTTTTTCGTGCTAACCCTACTGTTGTTGTAAACCTTTAAGTTACAAAGTCACCTAGTGCTTTTTTATTGATTATGGTTGTTTGAACAGAGAAGAGCAAGTGATGCGCGAGACGATTTCGCCTTTGCTGCTGTGCGCTGGCGTCGGCGGCGGACAGATGCGGGCACGCGCCGTGTGCGTTCACGGCGCGCTCAAAATCGCCGCTAAACTTCTGCTGCAATATGAGATGCGGGGGGATGCTGCCGCCGCTCTTTCTGTGAGTAATGGTAGACTGGTAGACTTGTATGTAGGATTTATTTATCGGGCCGCGTCGGAGCACAGCACAGTGCGTTGCAGCGGTGCTCGCGCACGCGGCCGTAGACGACCGGAGTTGTTAGACGGCAAAAGCGCGATGGAATCCGAGTGTCTGCCTGCGCTGGCATCTAACGGCATGCTCTTATGTAACAACTTATGAACAACTGTTACGCGAGACAATTTCGCCTTTGCTACTGTGCGCTGACGTCGGCGGTGGGCAGATGCGGGCTCGCGCCGTGTGCGTTCACGCCGCGCTCAAGATCGCCGTCAAACTTCTGCTGCGATATGAGACTGCGTTCAGCCCCCTAATTGTCTAATTTCTTAATCTATCACAATCCCTTTCATAGGTATTGTGATTATGATAGTGATTTATGGAATTGTGTAACATAAAGTCGCAATCCCTTTCGGAACGAATGATGTTTTAAATGACACTTCATTTGACACTTCTCCATACATTTGGAAGATATTTTCGTGTGTCACTTTGCTTAGACAGTTTAATTTCGTTCATTCAATACCTTTCAAAACGCGTCCCGATCACAATCTCTATCAAATGTCAAATAAAGTAGTTATAATCCTTCAGGCCGTCACCTGAAGGATTATAACTACTTTATGGATGTTCAAATTTCCTTCAGCAAATTGTGAAATGCGCTACGGCCTGACGCGTAATTCTAACACGTAATGTTGAGGGCCGATTTTACCACCGACCGATAAGTTCTGGATAATTCTGCACACTGAAGATAATTTGGTATATTTTTCAAATTACGAAAACTGTCAAATTATCAGCTATATAAACTATCCAGCATGAAAACCGCTATATCACGCGATATGATATAGCGCATCATGCTGTCTTGCTTACTCCGCTAAGATGTGAGCGGGACAATGACACGCTATCGAGTTATCGAATCGATAAAAGCCGCTCATGCTAGGCCTACATAACTTTTCTGTTGGTGGTGAAACCGGTCCCTAATATTATGTAACGCATACTTTTAGGTAGTCCGCGAGTCGCTAGCGGGCTTACGGGCGCTGCTATGCAGCGAAGACATGGAAGTGCAAGAGCGCGCCCACAATGCCCATGCAATGCTCGAACTAGTGTTGCGTCGCCTTAACCCGGACGACGAGGCACTCACGCCAGCGTCAAATGATGTCAAACTACTGCCCCATTACCAAAGGTATTTATATGCGTAGACAATTATTAGGAATAATAAACTAGGAAATAGGTCGAATAGCCTTAGAGTTTAGAGTAAAATATTACATGGGTCAGGTTTTTTTAAAATGATTGTATACTATTGACGCTATCATATTACTACGTAGGCGAACGGCGAATAGCGAAGTCAGACCTTGTTCGGTGGAAGTACTTTTCACTATATTTGAATTTACACAAGGATTCAACATGAGGTTTGATTTAATGTTACTAAGTTACTTAAATCTATTGCCTATTTCATCAACTGTCAACACTACCGCTGTAAGTCCAATAAATAACACTCTTTCTTATAAGTTATGATTTTATTTGCAGCAACGGTTTAGAAATTGAAACCCCTGAGTTAAATGGGGAAGGGCAGAAGGGTTTCAGCGGCGGTCTCATAGAAGAGCTGGCTGACCTGTTCGACGGGGAACTCAAGCCAGTCGCGACTAAGGCGCAGAAGAAAGTGCCCATGCCCGCTGAGTAAGTCCTACTCTTATTATAAATGTTTCAGTTTGGATGTTTGTTATTCAATCACACAAAAAAAAACCTACTTGGGTTACAGTTGTACACAAATAATTCACGGTCTTTATCCTGTTCAAATAATTCATAGGGACTTCCGAATATGTGTCTACACGGACAAAGACGCGGGCGGAAGCTAATATTGCATAAATTATCCTTTTTTTTCACGTTTTTTTACAAAATTGAAGAATAATGTCTGACTGACACTAATATAAGTGTTATTGCCGATTTCACCACATAGACTGATAAGTTGGGGATATTAACTGGCAGATAATTTGACATATTATTCATATTACAATTATTCAAATTATCTGCCATATAAGCTATCCGCCAGAGTAATCTGTCGGTGGTGAAACCAGTCCTTAATGTCGTAGGAGTAAAACTCAATTAAATTTTCTCCTTTAATTTTCTTATGTCAAGTTACGAAGCGTGACCAATACTTTTATTTATTTATTTATTCTTTATTGCAATATAAAAAAAATACATCAAATGGCGGACTTAATGCCATCAGGCATTCTCTACCAGTTAACCAGTAAAAGGTGTTAGACCTACCGTATCGGCAATAAAGTAGTACTATAAAACATAAATTCAGAATATTGTAACAAAAGTGGGAATAGCTAATTAAGGGTATTTAATTAACAAATAATACATACTTTATTTGTCCTGTTGTCCTCACAGTCTAGATCTGGATAAATGGACATCCCGCGACCGTTGGTCGTCAGACAGTTCGAGCTCGGAGGATGAAGGCGAGGCGGCTGTATTCGCCGCGCCCGCGCCCGACCCGCGCCCCACCGCGCAGTTCACGCCCGAGGAGCTGCAGATGGTGAGTCACTGAAAATTTAATTGATTTTGGTATTCAATTTAGATTGTAACAAGTACTTATGGACGTCAGAAAAGCTACGCCATCGGTTCGCAAAATCCTATGGCGGGAGACCTTGTAACGAAAAGATCGGGCAAGAGACTCGTCAAGGGCTTTTTCTTCTACCTGTTTTATTTCATACAGAGTCGTCTAATTAAAAAGTGACCTTAACTCATCTGACTGACTCTGTGGTGGCACCGGCGGTGGATGGACGACTCTATTAGGGCTACGCCTCACCGCACACTTCACGCCCGAGAAGCTGCAGATGGTGAGTTCCTGGACCTGGTACAGTGGACATCGCTCGACCATTGGTCATCAGACAGCTCGAGCTCAGAGGAGGAAGCCGAGGCGGCTGTATCGCCCGAGGAGCTGCAGATGGTGAGTCACTAGACCTGCAACAGTGGAA
This sequence comes from Chrysoteuchia culmella, assembly GCA_910589605.1. NCBI lineage: Eukaryota > Metazoa > Arthropoda > Insecta > Lepidoptera > Crambidae > Chrysoteuchia > Chrysoteuchia culmella. Next base: position 13,428,121 of record OU342642.1, on the reverse strand, counting down.
TTCCGCGACCGCTGGTCGTCAGACAGCTTTAGCTCAGGGGAGGAGGGCGGGTGGCTGTACTCGCCCGAAGCAGATGGTGAGTCCCTGGAACACTGGACATCGCTCGACCGTTGGTCATCAGACATCTAGCTTAGGGGAGGAGGGCGAGGCGGCTGTATTCGCCCCAGGAGCTGCAGATGGTGAGTTCCTGTACCTGGTACAGTGGACATCGCTCGACCGCTGGTCGTCAGATAGCTCTAGCTCAGGGGAGGAGGGCGACGCGGCTGTATTCACCCGAGGAGCTGCAAATGTTGAGTCAGACAGCTCTAGCTCAGAGGATGAGGGTGAAGCGGCAGTATTCGCCCGACCCGCGCCCCACCTCTCAGTTCACGCCCGAGGAGCTGAAAATGGTGAGCCACTGAAAAATGAAATAAATTAAGTGTAATGTCTTTAGTTATAATGTCGTTTGGCATAACAGTTTTGGCATATAGTCATTTCGCATTAATTATTATAACAGACTTTTATGAACGCAGAATGGTATCATCGGCATAATTCTTACTTACTCTAATTTCCTTTAACATAATTTTAATGACCATAAAATTAAAGGGCATAATTTTTATACGTCTAAAGGCAATTTATCAGAAAATACGAAATGTAGAATGGATTTATCCATAACTATATCGTCTGTAACAATTAATAGTAAAAGTTTATATTTAAGTTAGCGTGTTTAGTAGGGAAATAGGTCCCGATCCCGACCTGCCGTGGTCACCTTGCCGTGTTACTTGTATGTCCAACAAATGCAACCGGATTAGGGACCCGGTTTTTGTTCCTACTTCCAAGTGACCTTATAGCATGATTTACGCTATTCCGAGCCGGGACGACTCTGTTAGTGCTGCGCCCGCGCCCCACCGCGCAGTTGGTGAGTCGCTGGACCTGGCACAGTGGACATCCCGCGGCAGATCGAGTTCAGAGGAGGAGCCTGATAATAGGACGACTCCGTTAAGATACTTTAGGCGCCCGCAGCTGCTATGTTATCCTGGCAACTAGAAGCAACGGCAAATCTTCATACACCTTTAGTGACCTCCTCACACTTGGAAGACTGACAGAACTCTGTATCCTAACGGAGTCTTCTGTTATAGCTGACAATATTTCTGTCTAGTCGCTGCAACAAGATAAACTATTTGTGGTCGCCCAAACCATTCAAAAAATCAAAACCATAGTTAGAGTATATATAACTAACAAGTCTAACGACATTTCTGTATTTTTTACAGTTGCGTGAAGCACGTCGACAAGAGCAAGCGAACAACCCTCACTACCTGAAAGACGATTCGCCGCGCTCTTACCAACAGGATGACATTCCAGTAGCAGAGATAGCCCTAGAAGTGCCGTTGCAAATACACAGTAAGTACGGTCAACAGCAGGTCAGCTTTTACAATAATGTCAAACAACTTTACACTTGCGGTTCGTTATTGATTGGAGAATTTTGACAGATTTGTAAAGCTTGTACCGCCCGTTGACTATAAATTTACCTTAATATAAAAAAGAAAGAGAGAAAAAATTTAATTTAACTTCAATTCAATCGTTTATCGGCACACTATTGGCACTCCGTAAGTGTGCCAATAAACGATTGAATTGAAATGAGCTTGCACTGAAACTGCAGTAAAATCGATTATTTATAAAGTACATTTTATGAACCTGACTTCTTAATAATTTGTCTATTATTTGTTCATAGCTAAGAGATCTGATAAGTACTTAATAACAAAAGACAGTTCCAAGAAATCTAAGAAAGAGAAGAGGAGTTCTAAGAAAAGAAAGAGCAAAAAAGCCGTCCAGAGCAGCGAATCCGAGAGTGAAGGTAAATTCAGCATTTTTATTAGTTGTATAGAAAATTTCGTTTACTACTACTAATAAGGTGATGAGTAACGTCCAAAGATTTGTTTTTAGGCCCCGTGTTTACTTGCCAGCCACTATACTCCATCCATCTAACTTTTTTTTTTAAACAATCATTTGAGCATTTTTCGTAATTATTTCACTAATACTTTATATTTCAGTTAATTAATACTATACATCAAACTAGGACAACATAAGTAAGCTATTTATAAAGTGCACATATTTCTAAAACGTGTAATAAAAAGCACTTTTGACGTTAAGTATGGGCAGTTTGGTTACAAATTATTTCCGTAAAATGGCTTAAGTATAGATAGACTATTTATTTTCGTATTCATATTCATTTATCTTTAAGACTTAGGCGCCCACATTATACTAGCGGCACGCTCATTTTTTTATTTATTTTTTATTTTAAATTTCTTTCCTCTTTCTTTGTGCTTTACATACCAACTACTGTAGTATACAGTGTGAATCATTAGCCATATTATGAGAAGACGCTGAACGAACGTTGTTTCTCTCCAGTATGGCCTACACTTAAATGAGGAGTGGTCGTCAACTTTATTTTTTACGGCGTCATTACTACGACGCTGTTTTGGATATGAATGTGGCACATCGCCGAATGCCTCAGTGTGTGGCCATGACTTTAATACGTTGCATAGCTATTCTAATTTTACTTTCATTACTTGGCAGCGTAGACGTAATACGACGATTAAAATAAATCAATTGGTTAGGTATATAAATTTCATAATATTTCTAAATTGTTTTTCACGCAAAAATTACTGAACCGATTTGGATGAAATTTGGCACACGGATAGAATAAAGCCTGGAATAAAACATAGGCTACTTTTTATCCTGATATTCCCACGGGAACGTGAGCCACACGGGTAAAACCGCGGGTGGCCGCTAGTATTATTATATATGCGAAAGTTAATAAAGATGTTTGTTACTCTTTCACGCAAAAACTACTGAACCGATTTGGATGAAATTTGGCCTACATATAGAAGATAGCCTGGATTAAAACAAAGCCTACTTTTTATCCCAATATTCCCACGGGAACGGGAACCACGCGTATGAAACCGCGGGCCGCTTGTTCATAAGATAATGATAATAATGATGATCAGAGGGCGCCGAGAGCTCGCGGCCGGCGGTGGCGGCGGGCGGCGAGCTGCCCGAGGGCGCGGCGGCCTCCGACGACGAGCCGCCGCCGCCGCCCGACGACCCGCACCGCGCGCTCGACCTCGACCTCGACCTGTGAGTCTTCCTCTCGTATCAACGTGGTTTGTTTATGGTGTGATGCGGTAGAAGCGGATCTTCGTGAGCCTCTAGCTAGCCAATGTCAAGAAACCACATAAGACCGGCCCCCGGCCCCTAATTGTCTAATTTCAAAATCAATCACAATCCCTTTCAAAGGTATTGTGATTGTAAGTGATTTATGGAATTGTGTAGCTTATAGTCGCAATCCCTTTTGGAATCAATGTTGTTTTAAATGACACTTCATTCGAATTTGACACTTCTTCATACATTTGACAGATATTTTCGTGTTGCACTTTGCTTAGAAAGTTCAATTTCGTTCATTCAATATCTTTCAAAACGCGTCCCGATCGCAATCCATAACGAATGTTAAATAGTGACAGCCTGTAATATGTAAATATATTTCAAATGACGAATTGAAAGGGATTGTGATAGATTTAACATTAGACAATTAACCCCGGGACAAGTGGCATTCTCTCGTATCGGAAGCCAAAACACACTGGGTCTTGTCGTAGTAAGTTCTGTATCAACAGTAGATAAAATTAAGTTTCGTCAGTAGTGTGCTACATCTACTAAGGTTGCGTTGAGTGCAGGGTTTGGGCAAGAGAGCAAGTGCTGCATTGTTTGGGTTGCAATTTGAACTGAATATTGTAGTATTATTGGTTGGTTGTACAACAGGGGGACTTCCCGGTTGACCAGTAGTTTTTTTGGGACACGTTTTGTCGGAAAGTAATTCTCTTAAAGAAATAATTAATTATTCAGATGAAATAACTTATTAATGTTCTATCATTTGTGTAATTTTTGTGATACAAAAATTACACAAATGATAGAACATTAATCACCGCTCTTAGATCTACGCAACAAATTTGAAACTTGTTAAGTTCACGTACCTTCACTATTATTAACCCCCAACTAAACAAACAAGTTCCCAATTTTTTACGTATACATGGTATGTATTGTATAGTAGCTACAACGAAGACCAAGATGAAGAAATCCTACTAATCCTAGCTCATATGACACAAATTATTGCTTGTTGATATCTCGCACGTCTAAGATTAAATTATAATTGCGAAAGTAACACTACCACCCTGATGGCTTTTCACACTTGAACTAGTGAACTAATTTTAATGAATTTTTGTATAGATTGATCTATTTATCCCTATTTCTCATTTAGAGATGAATTATGGAATCAGTCTGTTCGAGTTAGCTTATTTATTCGTCCTCCTTTTTTGGCATATTTTTAATCTTAGACTATGTTGCAGACCGTTAAGAGAAGAAGAACTGCTAACCACAAGAATTCACCAATATCCATCTCAAGAAACTGGCCTTCTTATCAAGAAGCCTAAAGCGTCCAAAAAGAATAAAACTTCTGAGAAGAGCTCAACTGATAAACCCGTTAAGAAAAAGAAGGAGAAGAAATCTAGAATCTTAAGAAAAGATCTAGATTTATTATTGTCTGAATCGGATAAGAATAATGTAGGCCTAGATAATCTGCTTATAGACGATATCGGAACGGCGGAAAGTGAACCCGCTCCTAAAAGTAGTATGGTTGAAGAGGCGCCGGATAATAACCACGTGAAAAACACCAAGACTGAAAAACATAAGAAGTCAAAGAAGGAGGTGAAAGACAAGGAATCTAAAAAGAAGAAGTCTAAGAAAGGTAAATGCACCTCCTTTTTTATACTGAGTGAAATTAACCCCTATTAGCAGGTAAATTTGCGTTCCCCAATACCCAGCACCCCTATCGCTAAAGGTATTTCTATCGCTATTTCAAACCTACAAGGGCTCTCGCCAACGCTATCATTTTCACACTAAAAATTCATTATTGAATCCATCCAATAAATGAATAGAAATATGTAGGAATTGGACAAAAACGTTAGAGTTTTACGAGTTTTACGTTTGTTAGCCAAAGCGATGAGCGATAGCAATACTGTTAGGCGGTAGGGGTGCAAGTCTTGAGTAATGAGTAAAAATGAGGTCTTTCCCACTTTTATATTCAATATAAAAAATATATATATATATTTGCTCCATCGCTGTATGAGCTGTTCAAGAGTATAACGACAAAATGTAAAATTAATCATTGTGACTCTTTTCTATATTTTACCTTGCCCCTCGTTTCCACTGGCGAAACATTTACAAGAAAACATGTTGTAAACGAATAATGCGAGAGAATGTTTAGTTTGACAGATCCTATCGAGAGCCATTGGTCATCCTCTCGGCGGCCGTACTATATTTTAAAACATGTTTTCTTATAAATATTTCGTCAGTGGGATCGGGGGGTTACAAATATAATGTTTGTTTCAGATAAACACGAAACCAAACTTGGATACGAAGAAGCTTTAGGTATATCAACACCCAGCAAGGAAGTTGTATAGTGTACATAATTATATTCACATAATTGAAAAAATATCTATTCTTGTCACACTACTCACGCTGTCTCAGTGCAATTGTTGATTTGAACAATTTAGAAATATTTTTTGTTACTTTAATTCCATGTTTAGACATAATAGGCATTATTTTCATTCATATTTTCTTAATGAAATGTGTCCATTTAAAAGTATATTATACTATTTCCATTAAGTCTATATAGTAACAAAAACAAAATATATAATCATGTACAGTTTATTAAAATGATTTATGCGATCACATAGTATTTTTAAACAGATAACAAAATCTTTCCAAAATAACACAAAGATTTGTGATAAGTAACACAAAGATTTGTGAGTACAAAAGTATCGGGTAAAATGTAAATAAGGGCTTAATTTTTTTCGAGTCACCAATCATTCGGACATTAGCTGAAATGAAAAGTATTAAAATTAATATCTTGTTTTAATAATACGTGAAACAACTTCGTCACGAAAGTATCAACGTCTATCAACTTCACGACTTAAGTCCACAAAACGCAAGAAACAAGCTTTATTCTAGCTGTGACTGTGACTCGTCGCCACAAACACTTTGTACCATTTTAAAATTCTTCACGTCGTCATGGCAACCTCGAATTGTTTACGTCGCGCCACTTCTTTCAATATACTTGAAAATATAATAAATAAGTAATTAAATATATAATGTGCTCCTTCCAATCTCTTTCTTGTGTTCTGAGGTCTAGCTAACTACGAGCATCGTAAGCCCGAAAGATAAGCCACTCCCACAAATGACACGTGTGGGGCGTGGCACATTTTGCGTAAAGCGGCACACAACTGGTGCCACGGAACAGCACTTTCCTATGCTGCTATCCTTTCTCTCGCTCAGAACCGCTAGAGCAAGAGGAGCGGGAGTGCGACTGCATGCGGCGGGATCGCCAATTACGCGGCATTCCTGCACCCTTTCTCACTTAGCAAATCACGGCCTTAGTGACAGAAAAATAAATACACATTTTCGGCACACGTAAAAGTTGTGATGTAGATAGATTTTTTTTATAATAATATATGTGGAGGAACCATAAAGAATTGTGTGAAGCTTTGGCGGCTATGTAAACATGCACAAACTGAAGACGCTTACACCTTATAAAAATGACAGTCCTTGATGGAAGTTTTTGAAAAATTTAATCAACCATGTGTGGCATAGAATTCGAGGTGTCCGTCAGTCGTAGTGAGTCTTACCACATTCAGAATATCCAACGCCAAATATTTTTTGGTTTACGGTTTCTCTGGATAATTTTGATCCGTGAATTGTGTCGATGACCACCGCGTCATCACCTCTCAATGTCTTCGACTTGCACGGCGTTCTACAATACCGAACACAAATAGACCTATAATTAGTACTTTTGTTTTATTTAATTCCTTAGTTTATGGTCTAATTCAAAATGGGTTTGGCTTGATAATCAACAATGCAGCGTATTTCTAAATTACTCATTATTGCTAAATTACTGAAGTTTCAGTAACATCACGTCTTCTAGCTATTTTTAAAGTCATTAATATTATTTGATCTCATTTTTAGGGTTCCTTAGCCTAATGGCAAAAACGGAACCCTTATAGATTCGTCATGTCCGTCTGTCCGATGTATGTCACAGCCACTTTATTCCAAAATTATGAGGATTACACAGCTTACCGTTTTACGGTTTTTACACCAAAATAAAAAAAAATATATATATTAAGGGGGGGCTCCCCATACATGGAACTGAAACTGATTTTTTTTTTTCATCAAACCCTTTCGTGTGGAGTATCTATAGATAGGTCTTTAAAAATTACATTGAAGTTCCTAAAACAGTTTTTTTCTCAGTCAACCGTTTGAAGATATACACTTTCAAAGTGGTAAAATGTGTGTCCCTCGTAAGTTTTAAAATAAGAAAGTGAAAAATTTCAAATGTTTGAGTGAAATATATTTAGCAGAATCAGAGCTATAGCACATTTTCCAAAACATAACCAATATAACATTGTTTTTTATGAAAAACAAAGTTATTTTTGCAGACGAAATATTATAGTGGCATTTTGGGTAGGTGTATTTAATTAGGGATGGCGATTCTTTCCGAAAAAGATAGATTTTTAAATCTATTCGAATGGTAACCTAATGAATCGATCCACAAAAAAATCGAGGCCAATAAGATCGAATTCTGAAAATCGATCGTTTTTCAAGTTTTTGTTTATAATGTAATACTTATAAATCTATTTTATTAAAAACAAGACACATTATTATAATTTAAAGATCTCTCTCCGTGGCATCAGTAAAATCATGATAAAAAATTATTACCATATCAAAACATCAGATCATAAAACAAGACATTTATTTTTCAAATGTATTGGTTTACAAAGAAATAAAATAAAATCGAAATGTTGATTTTTAAGGGTGAAATATCGATTCAACTAATCGATTCAGTACTACATATCGATTTAAAAAAACGATAATTGTGGCTCCAAAAATAATAGACACTTTATTGCACACGATACAAAAACAAACACATGCAGAGAAAATGAAAGAGGAACACACAATAGGCGGCCTTATTGCTACATAGCAATCTCTTCCAGGCAACCTTGGGTGAGAGACGGAACCCTTCATGTGCGAGTTCGACTCGCACTTGGCCAATTTTTCTCCCCTACCCGCACCGCGGCTTTCCCTTACTAAAGCATGGGATAAAATGGGTCAAATGTTGACCCTAAGACTTTACAACCTACGTATCGAGAGCGGTTTTTGTATGGCAACTGTAAAGCTTGACGTACTGCCGACTGTACAATCAACAGCAAGTCTAGCATCCCAGTTGCTCTATGAAAATCGCAGCTATTACGAGCGACAAGGACGCTCACAGGTCAAACTGTTAAAGTTTTGTTTGTAAGACTGACCTGCTGCCAAATGAACAATCATTTCCCGATGATAAACTACTTGACGACTTAAAGCCAATTTAACCAACTGCCACTAATCACGATTAACTCTTAGGGTAATCTTCAAACTAACGACTGAAATGCAAAGACACTAATCATGTTGAGCCAGTATTGAATAGGTGAAATTAAGTCCCGATTTTAAACTAAAAATAGAAACCTACATAAAAAACCTACTTCTGTACCTTATCCAAAAAGGGCGAGAAGCAAGTATACTCACAACGTTCTGCGACTTATTTCCGTGCCCGCGAGCAGACGCCTCCGCGCTTGGTACCTCCGGAACCGCCTTCTCCTCCGCCTTTTTTATGAAGAAATGCGACCTATTGAGTGAACATTGCATAATACGCTGTAATTTCAACGAATCCTGCCTCACCTTACTTGTTTTAACTTACGCGTATAAAACAATGTTTGTATTTAGTTGTGATGAATAGGTTGTCATTTAAATTCTGAATTGGAAGTTGTAGTATTTTTGGATGACTATCTTTTTATGTCCAACTGTATTAACTCGTGCATGAGGTGCTATTATTCACGCAATACTTTAGTGTCTAGTTCTACAAGATTTCCGAATTTTATCTAAGGGGCTTAATTGGTACTATAAAACAAAAGTCAGATCTAAATTAATTTTTATTATGGTTGATCCATAAAAGCCAATAAATAAATTATTCTAAAAATGTGTTGTGTTGTAATTATAAATATTGTACTTAAACTTTCCGTTTTAATTATACATTAAACAAAAGTACATGAATGAATAGGCTGCTATTTACAAAACAACATACAATACGTAATGTTTTAATTATTGCGTCGATACACGTCTCGAGGAGCCATTGGGCTTCCTTTTTAAAAATGAATAATAAATCGTTACAAAAGCGATACATACATAACAATTGGTAGGTATACATATATTATAGTTTAACTTGTATCTCAGGAATAGGGCTGTACATTTTAGATAATTCAATTAAGCGCATAACTACCAACTTATTTACGTCTTCTTCATATTTGGGAAATATGGTACTTTTACTTTCCAAATTTCCATTTAGCCAAACAACACTCAAGTTTATCATTGATTGTGGGCCAATTAGTTAAATAATTCTGAGCTATCTACTCAACAACAATAAGATTTAAAATCTAAATAAATATTACAATGAAAGGATGAAATATATCTTACACTAGTGTTGTTTTACAACCCATACTATGTTACAAGCTTCTGCGACATTCACTTGGGGTAGAGGGTAACATTTATATATCCACAGTTTAACAACATTCAAAATATAATGATTATCACAAAAACTAAATGTGCATCACGAACACTGTAAAATGACAAAAAATAATATTTGGCACCTACATATAACATAAAATTACTAGAAACTTCAAAATACACTACTGACTTAAACTTAACATAGATGATAGATAATAATTATAGTAGACGAATGATAATTACTGTTCAAAACACTGTACGTGTCGCGTTTACCACATGTAAAGCGTAACATAGTCAAGATATTCGAAATTACTTCACTAATGTGTAATATCATGGTATATGTACGGATGAGGGGAAATACTGTAGATTTATTTTTCTAAGAACGGTTTAGGGATGTCGAATTGGACCTCAACGCCGGCCTTCTTGGCGAGCGACACGATCTCGGACAGCTGCACGGTCACCTGCGCCGCCTCGTCCAGGTCGTCGCGCGGCACGATGCGCAGCCCCGACTCCGCTATCAGCTTGCGGGCCTCGTTCACTTTTGTACCCTGATGACCAAATAATATTTTAAACTTTCATGGTCACAATATCTATTGCTCACGAAAAACGGGATTTCTACCATGTTTATATTTGTTGTCCGTAATTGCTGTCGAGTCCCCGATATTTTACGGAAGCGACAGCAAACAGACATGGTAAAAATCCCGTTTTTTTCGCAATAGAAATAGCAAAAAGGATAAATATTTTCATCAGAAACTGTATCTGGTTGATCTAGTACTTGCAGACCGAATACATACGTTTTACACACATACTGAAAGAATGTTTTTTTTTTGTAACAAAACTTTGTTTAAGAAGTAGCTAACTTCTTGATAATAAAAAAAGGAAATAATTTTGATTTTTCATGAATTTTCACATGATTATTAACCAACTATTACCATCTGTGTTCCATCTTATATTAATAAAACTTATTGTAATATAGACGTTTATTGTATTACATAAACTCTTTAACAGTTAAAACATCTTCAAATGCAGTCAATAATAAAATGATAGTTACGCACACACATTGATGTTAATTAGCGTTAATTAAAATAATATTGAGATAATAGAAGAAAACAGACACGAAAAGATTGACCTTTTGAGAACTTTTAATTGGCTTTGTCACCAACCTCAACAATTACAACTTTTGAGGTAATGTTTCACTGTAATTAAATTAATGTTTTATTATTTTACCTGTAGACGTACGATGACTGGAATTTGAATATTGAGGTTCTTAGCGGCTGTGATGATACCCTCGGCGATGACGTCACACCTCATGATGCCTCCAAAGATATTGACCAGAATAGCAGCCACTTTAGGGTCAGAGAGGATGATTTTGAACGCTTCCTGTTATAAAAGTAATATAGTATTTCATTATTATTATTATTATTATACAGGGTGGAAAAAAGACGGTCATTGGAGGGAAAGTACTCTAAATATTGATGTGAGCAAATTTTACTCAAAGAATTCATTCCATCATTTTCAAAAATAAATTAAACTGCAATCAAAGATTTTTGAAAATTACATTTTCCTGCACTAGGAATCGAACTCACAGAATGAGAAAAATAACATCGTGTACTTTTATGGTACGAATCGATAGTGTTAAGCATAAAGATCAATTTAGTGTGAGTAGAATAGTATCTAAAATAAAAAACAACCCTTCAAAACCTACTTAAAAAACTTATTCATCGATTGAACTCGCGTCTTGTGGCCTTTAGTATGGAATTATGGTGAATATTAGTAGAAAAAAGTATATTTCCAAAAGTGGCCGGACATTATATTTTCAAAAGTGGCTGGACAGTAGACTTCGAAAAGTGGCTGGACAGCAAACTTCCAAAAGTTGCTGGGCAGTATATATTCAAAAGTGGCTGAATAGTAGACTTCCAAAAGTTGCAGGACGAAGTATCATCTAAAAGTGATTTGTTAGATCATGACCGGACCAATTTTCGAATTTAGACTGATGACAATCACCGAAAAAAATACAGCACTGTCATATAATTCATTTGTCTCTTTCATTTTGGTCGTGACATAATTGACATGTCATTTGTTTATGCCAGCTCTCGCTTCTTACACTTTTTACTATTTTAGATTTTACAAATTATTTTCTTTGGATAAGTTATACTCCAAGGGGTGTTGGTGGCTTTATTCAGGATTGTAGAAGTCAGTTTTATAAATTTTTCATTTAATAGTTTTACTTCATATCATACAAGGTTTTTTCGCGGTGGTACTTGCAGATTGTTCCTACAACTCCAATTTATACCCACTGAAATATTTGATAATAACATGACTGAATTCAATTATTAATATCTACTTACGTCTATAATGTTATAGACGTATTATATTATTATAGACTTATTGCCTTAGTGATAATAACTCATGTGTTGACAGTCGGCTTTAACAAAATCGAATCCTGCGCTTCCTATTTTCTCTAATAAAGAGTTTTCAAATTTCTAATCTTCCTAGCCTTCTAGTTTATTTCAAGGGATTTTTCCGTTGAACTTTTTGTTTTCTATTAAACCTTTTTGTTGACAAGTAGCTATTTTTCTTATTGAATTGCACAAATTTGAATTAGTCAGGCTAATTATGTAACTAAACATGTTCAGCTACTTTTGTAAAAATAATGTACATCGACCTTTGGTATTCCCAAATGTCTACAGAGATTTGTACAACAGCCTGTTCAGTTACATATGAACCATTCTGGTGTGCAGGTGTTTTGAAAATTTGGATGTGTTCATGGACTTTTGTTGCTGACTGTACAATCGACACCTACAGCTTTACACTTTGACCTTGAGAGCGCCCTTACGTCGCTGTTGACTGTACGTAGTACTTAATAATTCCAGGGGCTAGCACAAATAACTTTAGAAATAGTATTGAAGAAGTATTCGAATCGAGACGTCAAAAAATTAATAGGAAAACGTAGTTCCGTTTCTTGGTAGGCCTACTACAGTTGTGTATCGTGGATAGTTACCGAGACAGCCTGCGCGGTGGCGCCGCCGCCGACGTCGAGGAAGTTGGCGGGGTCGCCGCCGTACAGCTTGATGATGTCCATCGTCGCCATCGCCAGCCCCGCGCCGTTCACCATGCAACCAATGTTGCCTGGATATCACAAAATATTTCTTTAGGTTCGTCCACATTATGTTCTTTTGCCGTATCGTACCTCTGATCGATATCTATACATATACGACGATCGATATATATACGACATATGTTCGTAAATTAGCTTTAAGGTCGCAGGGAACAAAGGATAGATCAATCATGAATTCATCATTTATGTCGAGCACTAAAATAATTCATCTTCTATTCAAATGCAACTAAAAATAGATGTAGTCTTATCCAACTTAGTTGCGATTATATATTAAGAACGATTTCGATTTTGGCATGATGGTGTTGAAGCTATGTGGAACCAGCCCGTTTGTGTGTAAAAACTGATAGAATCGCAATCACATTATATTAAAGTACTTATTTATAATCAGGACAAAGACTGATTGTTTGTTATTATTATTGAACAGGCAGTTGATAAAACTGGGTTATGCCTGTATCTAGTGAATTACTTTGTAGATTTTAAAGTACATTTCAAAGTCCTATATGAATTTTAGATAGGAACAAACCACAGTTATGTTTACTCATAGTTAATGATTAACTAACTAGATTTTGAATTAATATGAAAATTTTTAACAGAGCATCATTCACTTAAAACAATCTTTCACATCAATTTAAAAGATTTTCTACACATTAAAAACAACATAGTCTTCAAGAATGATCTCTCAGAGCCCGGGTTATGAGACTCAATAGATATTCCATTGTTTTCTGGACACTGGCGTCTTGCTACTAGCAAATCACGATATTAACAATAAACATACCATCAAGTGCGATATAGTTAAGGTTGAATTTGGCGGCTTCAATTTCTTTCGGGTCTTCTTGAGAAATGTCTCTTAAGGCAAATAACTCTTGTTGCCTGAACTCGGCATTGTCGTCAAATCGGAATTTCGCGTCCAAACAGAAAACTACAAAAAGAAAAGTGTTATCAATAAATGAAACAAGCATATATTCACATTTTATATACACAAATTATCAAATTATAGTCCACCTATCTTACAGAAAGAATGTTTGTAATTCTTGTTTAAATTGATAAATAATTATGTAGACTCACCTGACATATTTTAGAGCGTCTAAGATTTACGATCCCACATATAGGCAGTCGAGTTACAAATCGCAAGACGTGCACACTCCCTCTTTGTAAATCTCGTCTCGGTCACCACTCTCCGTTGTACCGCATGTGTACCTCTTACTGTATATTTTTAACAGTTCTTTAGCCTCGGCAAAGCGTTGTGTTCGTAGGATTTGTGAAAATCAATCCGATTCAAATTTATTTAATTGTACTTTTAGTTTCAGTTTAGTAGTTTCTCATTCAAATTTATTAAATAGTCAAAAGTAGTTAATTTTATATTGTATAGCTACACTTAGATAGTAGTCTACAGTGTAATGTGTTATTTTTCTTATACATGCTGTGCTTGCATCTAGTAGGATCAACTAGTACAAGTTATCAAAAAAATAATTTGCATTGTGTTTATATAGATTGTATCCGGTTGTATGAGCCAAATAAAATCAAATAAAAATATTCAACAAATATATATTTCAGATAACTAATGCCATATATCAAACTTGGACAATTTAAGTAAGCTATTAATGAAGTGGACATATTTCTAAAACATGTAATAAAAAAAAGTACTTTTGAGGTTAAGTATGGGCAGTTTGTTTACAAACATTCTTTCTGTAAGATGGCTGAAGTGTAGTTTGAATACTTTGTCTAATAATTTCCTAATTGATTAATAAGAATTTATAAAGAATGATATAACTTACATTTGCCACTAATTGCATCTTCAGCATAGGGATTAACTTCAATTAGGAGGGCATCTTTCTTCAGGAATAAGTCATACATTCTGGTCATCAGTTCACAAGCTTCATCTGCACGTTCTTCAAGACCAATCTGTTATAGATAAAATCATTTGGATTAAACATTTGGTTACATTCTTTGCAACTAATGATAAATACTAGTACATACATTATAACTGAGTGCTTTTATGCTTCAGAGGGCACGTTAAACTGTAGGTCCAGGTTGTTGTCAATCATTAAGCAAAGTCAGAGGCCTTATAAACTCTGACACTAGAGGTGGCCACTAATCCTCATATGAAGATGATAAATAAGGGTTTATTTTTAAGATTGAACTAGCTTAAATAGATAGAACTGCTAATGCTGGTACCTTTTTTATGACGCGATCGATTTGTTCTTTAGTGATGCCTTCTTTGATGTCGATGGGTTCATAGGTGATGGCATCAGGGTTCTCAGCAGCAACATCCTCAATATTGACTCCTCCTTGCGATGAAGCAATGATGACTGGACCCTGCACAATTCACAATAAATGTTTAGAAGTGGAATAGTTTGGATGAGGCTTTTGGGTCAGAGAACACACAGAGGATCACAAAAAAAATACTGTAGACTTTATGGAAATGGAATGTAAATGTAGGTATTTACGGTCAAAAATAATAAAATCTTTTTATGAAAACTGGCAACTTAAAACAGAACATGTGAGTCAACTCTGAGAACGGTTTCTTTACTATACATACATTGAAGCTGCGCTCCATCATAATGGCAACATAGAACTCGCGACGCGGGAACTTCCTCTCCGTAATCATGACCATGTTGCAGATGCGGCCAGCCGCACCGGTCTGTTTGGTCACCAGGTACTGCTTCAGCATTTTGCCGGATAGCTCACCAGCCAGTTCAGGTCTATGACATATTATTTATATTATAAATGTTAATGTTAGTAAATCTATTTATGAATGATGTAATTAGTTTGAAGGTTATTGTGGATGATGTAACAGATCATATAACTAATATATAATAGCAGTTTACTTTTGCCAAAACACACAGATTAATTTATTGTATTTGAATTTTGCGAGTTATCATAAATGCTTCATGGGTGAATCAAACTAAGGCTAAAGTCTCTTTAACCTTTCAGGCCCCATATCATGAGACAAAATAGATTTTCCATTGTTCTCTGGACACCGCTGCTGTCCAATTCAGGTTTGATGAATTAATTTGAATAATTAAATTGTGAAAACTTACGTATCCACCATTCTGACACCACCTTTGAGACCATTTTTGAAAGAACCTTTGCCACGACCTCCTGCCAGCACCTTTAAAACAATTAAGCTCTTTGATATGATTTTATTCTTTGGAATTTTACTTGAGCTACCTTTTTTATCTATATTTGAATCTCAACTGCCTGCCAGGATAGGCTATTTGACAATGCGAAATTAAAGTGTCAATTACAGTTATAAGTATAAATTATGAGTTTAAAAATGGTTTTTTATTAACGTAAGTTGAAAATAATTATAAATTTATTTAAAAATCCGTAAATAAAAATGCATTTTTTAAATGATTTGTCACGTGACACAAAACGCTCCTGATTCGTCGAGTTTATAATGACGTCACCTGCTTGTAAACATCGTTTGACTATGTATGTGGATGATATGTAGAATACAGGCAAGTGACGTCACCGAACCCATTGCAGCACCATATTGTCAAAGAAGCGTTTTGGCGCGCTATTTAAATATTGAATTTTTAATTTGATATTTTTCAGCAAATATGTACCAGAATAATCCACTACATAATATAAAATGGATTTTCAAAACCTGTCAAATAGCCTATTAACTACGCTCAATGAATTGGTATTGAGCTTAAGAGTTTTTTTATCATGCAAGTGATAAAACAAAAAAGAATACCTGTGCTTTGAGTACTATGTCTTTTGAATTGAGTTCTTGAGCAAACTTTACTGCCTCGTCCTTGGTCTTGGCTATGTTGAATTTTGGTACAGGAATGCCATTGTCCCGCAGTAGAGTGTAGCTGACATATTCATGGACATTCAGGTTGCGGACTTGTTGTTTGCTAGGAATAATACTCGCAGATGTTGCTGCAGCCAGCTAAATTGACAAAATGGTTAAAATAATTAAATCTTAGGGTGGATTGCACCATCTAACTTTAACGATAGCTATAACATTAACTGTAAAAAATGTATAGGATTTGACAGCTTTGACAACCAAAAATCTGTTAAAGTTGATGGGGGCAACTCAGCCACATGAATATTGTTTTATTGTCTATAGTATAGCACCTGTCATGTGATTATCTTTGATCATAACTATTTGTACCATTGTAGTTGTAGGTCAGGTACATAAATTATATTGAAATCAAAAACACAAAAATGTCGCATTTCCAATAATTTTCATATTTAAATGATTCTAAGCATGTGATGAGAATTCTATTAATAACTGAGGCAAAACTGATGGTTCAATAAATAGATAGTCTTGGATTCAGTCTTTAGGATGAATTAAAAAACAGGAGACAATCTGGTTCTCATTTTTATATGAAAAATTTAATTTAAATGGTGGAGTTTCCCAAGTAATTCGTAAAATTAATCGAAATACGACGAATGATGACGTAAGGTCACAATAGAGCTGAAACACGACAAGGTCAAATTTATAAATACTAACAGTAAATTTGTGGTCAAGGTCTCCTGTAGACTGAATTTAGAGGATATAAAATAAACACAAAATAAATCTAACGAGATGTAAAATGTAAAAGTAAAAATTACATATCTGAATGTTAAAAGTATTAATGACCGAAGAATTCCTCTGAAGCAGAATTATGATTAAATAACCAGAAAATAAGTAACTTTATAGGGTACTCTAGCATGTTTTAGTTTACCTTGCTTCCATTTTTCAAGAAATAAGTTTCAGCAAGACCAAGTGAACGAGGTAGGAAAGTCGCCATTTTTCCAAACTGTCAAGAAACTGTCATTCAATAACAGATTAGTTAGCTTTAAATTAAGGATTACAATACATATTATTGTCTCTTCTTGAGAGCCGTATTAAAAAACTTGCGTTTGCACTAGCACTGCCATTGTTTGGAAAGAAAGAATTTACAAGAAAAAACAATTATGCCTGCTGTAGAGAGAATTTTAAAAATGGTACCAACATGAAACGCAGTTTAAAGTATTTAATCTGAGAAGGTAAGTATCTTTAATAGATAGTCTGCGTAGTGACCATGTGCTCCTCTGGCTTCCTGGCTGTTTCATAAAGTAAACCACCTGGGAGGAATGTGACGATGATAAGACTTCTTATTTCAGTACTCATTTTTAATGTACCGGCTTCACGGCAGAATGATTAATCAAAATTGGTGAGCCAGATGAGCACAAGTTTTTGAGGTTAGGTTTAACATAAATTGACGAATTCCAAGAGCATTACGGTATGTATCGACGGGATGTACAATTCAAAGAAATGTGACGGCTTATGTGACAGCTACTGATGCATTCAATACATAACATACGCAATTGGGAAAGCGAAATAAGCATTTACTTCTCAAGAAGCATGTGGCTGTCTGCCTCATTATATAAAGTCGAAAATCATCGTGAAATTGGCATCATAATAAATATAATCGTGAATCCTAAGCCTTTGAGTCACGCGGTAAACAGCTCTTAAGTCGGTTTCCGCGACTTCTTCATTAGTTTTTGAGAAGATTGGAAGTTATTATTTCTATGAAGTTCAATCAAGTTGAACAGGCATCAATGCAACGTTATTATACCGCGATTTCAGCTTTGTTTTCATACAAATTGCTTGATGGATGAGTTTCACAAATGGTATTAAGGTTTGGTTAAATCTTGAAAGTTGGTAATTAGTTCCTCAAAAATCTATTTTCTACTCTTATGTGCCGTACTGTCTCAATCTTAATAAAAATTGCTTTACACTAACGTTTAAATCCACAAAATCAACTAACTGTCAAAACAATATGATTGTTTTTCCGCAATCGCCTATCTGGTGGATTATGCTGCCCTGGTACTTTTTGATCAATTCAACATCACTCTTTATGTACAAGCGTGTACATTTAAGTCACATTAGTAATAAGCATAATTATTTTAATAATATGTTATAATGTTTATAATAATCTTAAGAAAAACTGTTTTTTTTAATAAAAAAGGTATTGTTATTTTATTAAACCTTTTTTTTTCTTTGACTGTACTTTCCTGACATAGGAAATAAAGATAACAACTGTGTTTGTACTGTAACAGTGGTCCCAAAATACTATAAAAACATAATTACTTAATAAGGTGGCGTTTGTTGGGACCATGGTTAGTTGTCTGAAAAGCCGCATCAAAATAAGAATTAATTAATTAAGAATCTCAAATCAATCCCCCAACTCGATTTTATTCAGACTCGACTGTAAAACCTATAATAGGGAAAAATCCTGGGATAAATATTATGGTCATGGTCACCCTACACTCTGTCCATAGTAAACATTTTTTTTTAATTTTCTTTAAAACTAATGAAGAAATCGCGGAAATAGACTTATGAGCTGTTTACCGTGACTAAAAGGCTTAGGATTCACGTTTTATATTTATTATGATGCCAATTTCACGATGATTTTCGACTTTTAGTCCGATCAACGAAGCTTTTGTAACCCGAATAATTCCTCAGTCAATGAAACTTGGCACATGACTAAAATAGGTATCACACATTATAGATAAACAATAATCCAACAACTTTTTTTACGAGAAGTTAGGTATTTTACCTAAACATGGAAATCGTTTATAACTTTGTGTCAAAAATTTCTCAGTCTGAAATTCTTTCTGTATACGTACCTATGTACTACTTAGAATATGTATGTAAAAGAATCCAACATTTTTTCGATTACAGAGATACCTAAAATTTATCTTTTAACATTTTGCCTTTTAACTTGGACTGAATTTTTTTTATTTTTTTATATGCTTTTATTTGTTCAAATACATAGCTTTTCTCAGTTATCCAAAAGATTTTCCTACACAATATCATAAATCAAATTTTTTCGTAATTACGTCGTGTGAAATTGCTCAGGGAAATTAGTTACGTTTCTTAGTTAGGGGTCGCCCTATTGTAATAGATTTTTCAATAATCCTATAGAAAATCCAATAAATACTATTTTTTTTACCACCTCTAAATATTGCCGCGGCGCTAGGGCCGGCTGCGCAGCCGCTTTCACACAACCCGCGCCACCGCTGCCACGCCACTTTGGCGGCGATTAAGGAAATAGCGACCTTGCAAGTGTAGACATAAGTTCCTATTCACTTTACCACCCGCGCGCTCGCGTTGCATTGGGAAGCGGGATTTCAGACAATATTGACTCTAAAGTACAGTATTTACAGCGCGTTCTATTTTTCTGCGAGTAGCACCTCCCGCGCGTCCCGCCTTCACCCCTCACTTGCTCTAAACACGTCTGGACGTGACTGTTAAGTGTTTAGTTTATATCAACAAAGTCTCGTGTTCGTTTCTCCTGTTGTTGTGATTGATAAAAATATTTAAAAAAATGTCTACTAGGTGGTTCGAATCCGTAACCCACAAATTTGTGGAGTTGTATGTTCAACATGCGTGTTTATATAATGTAAAATGTCCTGAATATAAA
Organism: Chrysoteuchia culmella; assembly: GCA_910589605.1. NCBI lineage: Eukaryota > Metazoa > Arthropoda > Insecta > Lepidoptera > Crambidae > Chrysoteuchia > Chrysoteuchia culmella. The sequence continues at coordinate 13,407,976 of OU342642.1, read as the reverse complement.
AACAAACATTTATTACTAATCAAAGTATACAGGCAAAATGTCGTCTATTTTTTTTTTAAATGAACTAAACACCGCCTACTAAACAGTATAGGACATCACTTATCACTTAACACTAATCACTCTACACACTTAATACTAAACACTTGGCACTTGACTAATCAATGTGTATACCAGCCATAACGTGCGCGCGGTCGCCATTGGCCTGTGGAGCATTAAAAACTATCGAATTTGTATCGAGAACGTATCGAGTAATTACGTAATGCCAAAAAATGTATAGGAAAATGCAGTTGGGTTTACGTCCGATCGGAACTTTTTACTTTACTTCCTCGATAGGAAAGTTTTTCGTGCTAGGCCTACCGATCGCCTCGCCATCGCCCCTCGCGCGAATGTGTAGAAGTTTCGCGCACGGTGTGTGCGACTCTACCAGTAGGTACATACCTATTTTGAGTAAATCAACTATTCGTGTACCCAAACAGCTCTATATTTTTTTTTATTATTAAAATTGACAATTAATTTAAAAAAATACCTAAGTTATAAGCGGTCTACACACTATCAATATTTTGTCATTCCATTTTCATCAATATATTGTCAATATATTGTCAATCCAAATTTCACGGAATTTCGTCCAAATCTCCCCACTAATTATCAATATATTGACAATATATTTACATTATTATGTGTGCATTACCCTGGCAAAATGCTGTGCTTGGGAGAGGTGAGACTAGGATAGACTATTTGTTAACTACTGTATCATTAGGAGCACTTTGTTCACCAGTATGATTTGTTTATAATTTAATTTATAATTTTATAATTTAGTTTTATCGTTATTTGGAAACAAAGAGATTTTGGTGGAGTGACGTTTGAACAGGATCGTGCATTCCATATAGGCAATTAGGCAGTGCCTACCTCATTAAAAACCTAAATAAATAAACCACTAGTGTTAAAGTTAATTTAGTTTTATTTTATTTCCGTTATTCTATAACCAACATCTATTCAACACTCATCCACTAAGTTTTCCTTACGCTAAAGACTCAAATGGGCAGTCTCCAAATTGCCAATTTGCATTGCCTTGGCAAATTGCCAATTGCCAAGGCAATTTGGAGACTGCCTACTTGAGTATTTCATACAAGAATACATAATTAGAAAAAGTATTGCTCAAATACAATCCGGCCACGGCAAGAAGGGTGCTATTTGTTTGTGTAACGTTCTAGCTTAAACGTCCGGAATATATCAGTTTATAGTAAGCACGCGAATGAATTTTGTAGGGAATTATTTTGTTGCGGAGTTATTTTAAAACTATGATATTTCCTCAGATATTCATTACAATGAAATGATGTAAAGGTACATTATATTCAAAATTAAATACATGACGTGACGAATCATGTTTTTATTTAGATAAAGATTAATATCATGTTTATGAAAACAGCTATACATATTATGCATTAATTTAGAACGTTTTTTATCTTTATAAAAATGGTTATAGTAAGTCAACCTTAAAACATAGATTAATTTTTGTTTGAAACCTTAGAATGCGCCTAGCTTGTTCCTTTGTATTGTTGTCTAATTTTATTTGTAAGTGATAATTAGTATATTTTATGGTATTTAACGCCAAAGCGAACTTCTAACAGCGTTGCTATAAACCTCTGTGGATTTCTTACGCTGTTATTTTTCAATGATTGTAAAATTACTTTTTATACGGTAATAAAAAAAAATAAAAAAAAATATGCTGTCGCGGACTTTTTTTTAGAACTTTTAATGGGGAACCATTTCATTATACATTATTTTTACGTAACTTTAACCGTTTACACAGCGTACGTTTTTTCCCCGTTTTTGCAACATTTTTCATTATTGCTCCGCTCCTGTTGATTGTAGCGTGATAATATATAATAGCTTATAACATTGTTCGATATATGGACTATCCAAAACATGCTTCGATATATGGACTATGGACTATCCAAAACAAAAAGTTTTTTCAAATCGAACTAATAGTTCCTGAGATAAGCGTGCTCAAACAAACAAACTCATTAGCTTTATAACATTCCTACTAAATATTATGAATGACTAGCGGCCGCTCGTGGTTTCACCCACCACGTGGTTCTAGTAAAATTGTTACCTACCGAAGGAATATCGGGATACTTGTAACCAATGTGTTATTCTGATGTATAATAGGCTATACTACTATAAAGTTTTATGTTAATCCGTTCAGTAATTTTTGAGTGAAAGACTAAAAAACTTCCATCCATCCAAACATCCTTACAAACTTTCGCACTTATAATCTACAGTGCCTACCGCACTGGAAAATCAATGCATGCCAGTGCGTTTGAAACATTACCCTGGCAAAATTATGTTTTCAAAAATTCGTTTTTGGCTGGATCATTATGATAAAGCAAGATCCCAGACGTTACTTACTTTTACAAAAACCAAATGTATGGAATTATTTAGTGTAGGTACTTACTTTGAAGTTTTTACTTATTGTACTTTGAGTATATGCATACTTGCTTTGTACGGGTACCCGGCGCGGTAAGTAAAGTGTCATAAAGTGTATCTTTCCCCCAGTCGCTATAAGTATGAACACGAGGTACATTAGCGATACTTTATGCATGTCTGGGGAGATGTTTGACCCATTCCATTGTTTTGGCCGCCCACAAAAGAGTATTGAAATAGGCCCTTAATATCTATATCTATATATGTATTTAAAATTCTAAATTAATTGATTGTTGACATGAGAGTAGAGCCCAAACGACAGCAAGTGGAGACACCATTTTGCCGGGTAAATACTTTTTATGGTGTAAATGAGCACTAAGAAAGGATTTTTCAAAATTGTGTCTGCATTGGGAATCGAACCGGCTTAAATTATAAAAATAATATCCTGCATTTTTATAGTATCAATATATTGTCTAAATCATAAAAATCAATTACGTTTAAGTAAAAAAAAGTGTCTCAAATAAAAACAAATACTGAAAAAGTTGTTAAAATACAATTAATCTGTAATTAGTTAGTGCCTAATAGTTTTTTATTATACTGCATTAAAAGCAGTTTTTCTCAAATAACTTTAAAACACATTTTAATCAACTTTTGCTATTATCTGTTATAGTCTGCCAGGGTAATGCACACTATTATTACTCATATCATTGCCTATAAACAAAAGAGCCACAAATCATAAAAATCCAAAATCAATTTTATGAAACAAATGAGGTCAAAATCACCCATATTTTCATATTTCAAAAAGACACAGTACATACATCAAAATCGACCTCTTAATTAAAAATTTATTCATGCGCTCTTTTAATCTATTTTGCCCCAAAACATTGTTGTGCTTCTGAGCTTTTTTTAAGGCAAACGGCTTAGATGCAACTTGGAATTTCTGTTTAGTAGGTAGTATCTTTGCTTCATGATGTATAATCTTTGCTTCATGAATTTCATGATGTTTAATTATTCATATTTTATACTAGCTTTCCGCCCGCGACTTCGTCCGCAGGGAATTAGGTTACAACACAATCCTGTGTTATTCTCTATCCCATGGGAATACCAAAAAATCCTTTCTTAGTGCTTGCCTACATCGTTATAGAATTCTAGCTAATCAGTAATTTCAGTTTAATCGGTTCAGCCGTTTGAGCTGTGCGTTGCCTTTCAGTCAGTCACAATATTGTGCTCGCCTACATCGTTTAAAGATCCTGCATGCAAAATTTCAGCAAAATCGGTTCAGCTGTTTTGGCTGTGCGTTTTCTGTCTGTCACGGTATTGTTTTATTAGTATAGAAGATTTATTCCCTATCCCGTAAGATTAATTAAAATAGTTTCTCAGTGCTCGCCCATATCGTTAAAAGATCCAGTATGCAAAATTTCTGCTTAACAGGTTCAGCCGCTTGGCTGCGTTGTCTGTCAGTTTTATGAGTATAGATTGTTCAGCTTCAAGAAAGAGATCTCTCGTCGAATCCAACTTGGGTGGGCAGTATTCTGAGAGCTTTGAAAAAGCTGTGAAACATGGGTGTCCTTTCGGTCGCATGATGATTTTAGTTATAAAATCATTTGGCATAACAGTTTTGTCCTAAATCTTTTCGCATAATTTATGATAAGCAGTGTTTTATGGACGCAGAATAGTTTTATCGGCATAATTCTTATTTACTATAATTTATTTTAACATAATTTTAATAACCATCAAATTAAAGGGCATAATTGTTATAAGACTAAAGACAATTTATCATAAAATATGAAATGTATAATGGATTTATACCGTTTAAACCATCTGTAACCATAAACAATTATTAATAGTAATAGTTTATATTTAAGTTAGCGAGTTTGGTAGGGAATTAGGTCCCGATCCCGACCTGCCGTGGTCACCTTGCTGGTCGGCCGGTACTTGTAGGTCCAATACTAGAGTGCAATTTAGAGCCCGGAGGCGCGGAGGGAGAGCAGGCAGAGCATGCGTGCTTTGCATGCTAGCTTGCTTGCATGCTTGCTTGCTTTGCATTTGCATGCAGTGCATGTATGCATTGTATACTTGTTAACGTTAAGTATTTTCCATATATTTTATGGTAAAGATTGATATGCCAATAAATGTTATGATTAGTAATCGTTATGGTGAAAACATTTACACAAAAAAAAATCTAGCGATTATTACAAAAGCGGTTATGAGGAAAAAAAGGAAGCCTTATGATTTATTCTGTAAGCACGTTATTCGTTATGATGAGTATGCCAAAAAGCGTTATGCGGCACTAAAATATGCCTTTCTTATATATCTAAATATAAGATTTTTAAAAAGGCTCAAGGATACCCAGCGCACAATGGAAATAGCAACAAAACAAAACATTTACAATCCATCTATAAGCGCAAATTTCTATTACTTTTACTATAAAAATAAAAGAAGTCTTTAACGGTGTTGAATTCAATGGCACTTGGTTACTTCATTATTATTATTTCAGCTAAGTTCAGTCTTTTTAGGGTTCCGTACCTCAAAAGGTAAAAACGGAACCCTTATAGAATCACTTTGTTGCCCGTCCGTCCGTCTGTCTGTCAAGACCGTTTTTCTCAGGAACGTGTGAAGGTATCAAACTGAAATTTATATTTAATACTCAGGTCTACTGTCCCTTGGAGCTGTGAAAAAATCAAACTTTAAGCCAAAGTAATAAAAGATACAGCTGTTTATGCCGTAGATTTCCGCAAATTTTCGAAACTTGCACGGGAATCAAAACCTACAGGGTACTTCCCGTGAACTTAGAATCTTGAAATTTGGTACGAAGTAACGTCTTATCGTACAGATAAAGGAAAAATTGAGATGGGTGAACTTTTACTTATATACCTACGGGTTTGTACGGAACCCTCTGTGCGCGAGTCCGACTCGCACTTGGCCGGTTTTTTTTCATCATTTAATGGCTGGTAAAACGGGAAAGTAAAGATAACATACCAGCAGTGGGGCATTTAATTACACTGGTCAACAATGTTCGGCAAAGCATGATTATTATTTTAAAAAGAAGTACTTAGCCTTTTCTTAAAAAAAAATATTCGTGAGCAATATTTTATACGCCTAATAGGTACACATCCAATGATGAAAATTATTTTTGAAAATATTTTATATGCTTAAGGGATTTCCACATGCCTTTTGAGTTTTAGGGGATATAAACAAGATATAGGTAATTAAAATAGGTACACATCCAATGATGTATAACACAAAAGCAAGCATTAAAAGTATAGTGATATGTTGACGAAAAACAAATAAAATTTAAAGCTAATTTCCAACGTTGTGGCACTTTTGTTTATAAGCAGATCGCGCTCCACAGCTATCAGTATAATATCAATATATTGTCAATATATTGACAATATACTGACAATATATTGGCAACATATTTTCATTACTACAAATAAGTGTCCGACTGGCTGGTCCGCTGTCATTATTGCAGTGGTAGTGGTGGGACTATGGAAGCATTGAAAAAAAAAAAGCGTGTGGAGCAATTATAATAGCAATGAGTTTAAAGAAAAGAGTTAAAAGAAAAAAATGGGCTTTCCTTAAAACAATACGCGCAAGTAAATTTATTAGAGGAAATTGCTCTCACTGAACCAAATGACTTTGAGAATTACTTCCGAATGTCAAACGAGGCCTATCAAATGCTTTTAAATCTGATTACCCCAATCATTAAAAAATAGGATACAATTTTAAGAGAATCGATATCAGCCGAGGAAAGGTTGAAATTGACCCTAAGAAACTTAGCAACAAGGCGTAGTTTTCAATGATTGCAACTTTTCGTTAATTTTCATTCAATGAATAAATTGATTTTTCATAGACTGATATTTCACCGACTGTGTTTTTGTTCCACATATTGGGCTAATTTCACATTTGCTCCTTGTAATGAAATATGAATTATGATAACTAATTAGCGATTTAAATGAATGCTCCTAAGTGAAATATTTCTCTGTCGTATGATGTTCATGTCAGGTACGGCAGAACGGCAGAAGTCCCGGTTGTGGTCACTGCTCCCCTTGTCAGGCCTAGTTCACTCCATGTACTTACGCGCGTTAGTTGCCTACCGGCCGACGGACACTCGAGTATCCAAATACAGTAGGGTTGCCGCCGGACTAGTGTTGCGTACCTACGTAACTGTGTGCGCTCGCCGCTCGCTAAAATTTGGTTCGGGATCGTGACTGACTACGATTATTTCGTAGGTTCATATTGACAATGGTTTCTGCTTCTGGAAATGTATGTCGGTATTTGGATGTACCTACATCGAGCAAGACGAAAAACAAGGATCTTTCTTGTTTAATTTACCTAATGACGAAGAAAGGTGAGTTGCTACATAAATCATTATTTTCGTTGAAATAAAACAACTTTTGCGGATATCAAACGCGCTATATTTTGAAGAACTAAGTTGTAATTGTCCGTATTTTTTAGGTTTTTAAAGGGTTTTTTTGATTTTCATTATTTTCGTTTAATAATAACGTTTTAAAATTAATAATAAAGATATTTGATCACAATAATTACTTATATTAAGTTTTTAAGTACCTATCTATCGTACAAATATCCTACTAATATTATAAATGCGAAAGTAGGTATGTCAGTTTTTTTTATTTGTTTGTTTGTTCCTCTTTCACGTATAAACTACTGAACGGATTTAGATGAAATATGGTATGCAGGTATAAATCGGCCTTCATGATTTTGACCATACCATTTATTTAAGTTTTGATTTATTGATACGTTTGTTATAAATACTAAATAACGCATAAATAAACATAGGTACTTACTTGTAAACATTTTTGTTGTAAATACATACATAATACACATATACCTATAACACCCAGACTACGACATGTTCAAACACACCGTTTTTTTATTTGTCTTGTCCGGGCGCAAAAGGCCTTCTACTTTGCTGTAAGTATTTGTAATTTGTTGTTTTTGATTAACTAAAATTAAATATTGTGTAGTTATTTTGAGATAAAAAATATAAGGTATACCGTTTTCTTAATTCATCAACATTGTAATTTTTTTTTTTTTTCGGAAGCTGCAGCCTGTTATTGCTTTTGCTTCAAGGTCATGCGACCGCACGAAGCTGTGAAGCAATAGCAAGCTTACGCCCGCTTAATACGGTATATTTTACATTGTTAATACTTAAGCTGGAACAATACAAACCAGGGGGCTAATTGTCTAATTTAAAATCAATCGCAATGCCTTTCAATTCGTAATTTGAAAGATTTTCAGGCTGTCACTATTTGAGATTTGAAAGGTATTGTGATCGAGACGCGTTTTAAAAGGTATGGAATAAACGAAATTTAACTGTCTAAGCAATATGACAGACGCATATATCACAATCACAATACCTCTGAAAGGGATTGTGATAGATTTTAAATTAGACAATTAGGGGGCTGATTTGTAAATTAAACCTATTAAACTATTAAGGACTCAACTCAAATTTGGTTTTTACATGTGTTAATTTTGTGATATGACGTCACCTGATCCAATAGTCTGGTTGATAATTAATAAAATTAAGATACAATTCATAATATTTATGTTGTTCCGTTTTTTAACAACTCTTTGGAGTTAAGTAATGCCTAAGAAAAAGTAGAAAAAGTACCTCAGTTCAGCCTTATATATCTGGAAAACGGGGACGTCCGGGGCAATACTATGTATGTGGCGCTCGCGCTATATATAAACACCCATAGATTAACCCTACCAAATATCAGGATGAGATCTGCCAAGACTTGGTATTTATAGAGCAAGTTAGTTATGGTCCCATACAACTTTTGTGAAAATTGAATTTTTCTCGTTAGTCATAATTTTTGCAACAAAAGTGCGGCAACTAAATCTTATCGTCTTAATTAGGACTATCGATTGGCATAAAAAAAAAATGATATTCGACAAAAAAAGTCCTACGTCCGCAAATCCGAAATCCGTCCCACTGTGCGGTAGGGATGCTGAATCGATCGGGCAAACAAAATAATAAAGAGGCATGCTAGTCGGGACTCCCCCGTCCCCGGTCGGTCACGGTAGGGATGCCCGATCTGAATCGATCTTTTGGAAGGTCGATCTTTTACCCATACGATCACCGATCTTTTGAATAGATTCACGGGCATCCGATCTTTACTATTCTTCTTCTTCTTTATGAATGGCTTGCTTTATGTTCTAAATATAATAAGTGGGATTATTGATTCAGTAGAGTGATTTGACAGATTTTCACTTTGAAATAAAACAACTTTTACGGATATCAAACGCGCTATATTTCACGAACTAAGTTGAAATTGTCCGTATTTTTAGGTTTTTTAGGGGTTTTTTGATTTTCCCGATGTTTCGGCATCTTTTCAGCTGCCGTGGTCACGGGATGACTGGCTACTTATAAGTCTACCCTCGAAAATTTAATTTATTTTTTCTTTCGGATACGGTTAGACATTTACTACGGCAACAATTATTATTGATTTGATATTTTGATTTAATAATAATTTTAAATCTTTATTATTAAGAAAAGAGAAAACTAAAGACTCTACTGGCAGTTCACAAATTGAGAGGACCTTCGAAGAAAGAAGCTGCCAAGAAAACTTCGAGAGCTGGCCGACCTCCACGTTTATAAAGAAATTAAGATATGTTATCTCCACCTCTACTTTTTATATTTATCTACAAAAAGAGCTAACCGTATCTTTGGGTCTTGCAGTGCGTGATTTGGGTTGAGACTTTAATTTATGAAGAATAGAGTCCCAAGCTGGTGGAATCTTCCACCCATCATCTCTATTGAAGTTTGGATATTTGGTGATTTCAATGGCCTCACGTAGCATTCTGGGGACAAATTTTGGTTCCCTGGCGAGTATCTGTGGCTTATCAAACCTGATGTAGTTAAGATGGATAAGGAAAGCAGAAACACTATCTCTAGGTAGTACAGTGAAAGTGTCATCTACGTACCGTTTGTAGAACCAGGGATACACTGGTGCTGAAGCCAGCGCCTTCTCCTCGAAATCCTCCATAAATATGTCGGCGACTATTGGGAATACAGGAGAACCCATTGCTACTCCATCAACTTGTACATAGAATTCATCATTCCACATGAGATAGATATTACTTCAATGAACAGTGCGCGCCAAAACTTAAGATGTACGTAGGTTTTCACTTTGTTAAAATAATGCTGAATTAAAATTTAGCTACCTAAAATGATAATAATTATTGAATTTGTGTGCGTGAATGGAATCAATGCTTACTGAACTGGAACTGGATCTGCGCAAATCGTTACGAGAAACAGTTTAAAGCAGGATTCAAATTACTCTACTGAATTAAAAATCCGTCTATAGATCAATTCGCATGCTATAACTTTTAAATTTTGCATTTTACAATGCTATTTTTAAGTGATAAATATTAAAGAAGAAAATATACTAGAAAAAAGCAACTTGTCTCATGTCGCCCTGACGGGATTCGAACCCGATTCGCATGCATTTATAAATTGGAATGAAGTGTTTCAAGGTAATTAAGATAAGAATAGGGATCCAATTCTTATTGAATCAAAGATAAAAAAATCTAAGATTAAGTATAAGTCTAGTTTATTATAATAACACAAAAGAGTAGAAAATGTGTTATTGAGAAACTTATCAACTTCACTATATGGCAACACAATGTTGCGAGTTTTGAGTTGGTAGTAGTATTTAAGCAGTGGAGATAGTGAAATACGAGTATGTGATTCGTAATTACTGGCGGTGCCCGTGATGCAAATTAATAAAATGTTTCACGAATGAAAAAATGAATATCAAGTAGGAAAGTTGCTTAGTAATAATTTTTATCTTACCTTAAAGGTTATACAGAAATAAACAAAAACACGTAATTATTATAGCGCGACTGCTGTATTTTGATTATTTTAAATTAATACGTATTATTTAAATATTAAATGTTTCGTTATGATCATATTAAACAAACCCAGTCCATTACATTCTTATTGCACTTTTAAGTGTATTTGTTTTGTGAGAGAATATTAAAAACTAAATTATTGTTATAGGTTGGTGAAGACTAGGTAGGATTATCTATAGATCTATGTATCATGATCTATACGGATCTATATATCTGATAAATTCATAAAAAGAAGCAAACAGCAGCTAGTATAAAACAGCTAGTACATCTTAACAACAATTGCAAGAATGCAGGGAAGGTGTGAAGTAACTAACTATTTGGATTTTTAATCCTTGATTAGGTGTTTTAATAAAGTTTGTAACTTTATACCAAATTATATTTGTGATAATTTGATCTGCTAGCCAATGAGATAATAATTTTTTACCAACTTGCGCCGAGTTAAATTAACATTTGACTCAGAGTTAGATGCAGGCAAAGGTAGCAATGAGTTAAATATGTTAAGCGCAAGTGGGCCTTAGTGATAAATATTAGAAGAAGCACCTCAACTCATACAAAGTGGAAGATAAGTAAACCGATTGAAGTCTGAAACGATTAAGTAGGTTTATTATTATAGAATCTACCTACCTACTATTTTCGAACAACCAGAGGTTACTTTACTTTCATTAGTTACTAAAAAGATTAAAGAACATTCCGAGGTTACTTTACTATTATTAGGTACTAAATAATAGGTTGGGGAAAAGCTTGAATCTATCTAGATTCAAGCTCGTGAATCAATCTTTTGGGTTACGCTCTTATGCGATCCAAAAGATCGATTCATAGCAAAAACTCGGGCATCCCTAGTCGCGGTCGATACCGTGGAATAATGTGCGTTCCAAGGTCATCAATATATTGTCAATATATTGATAATGTGTAGTCCGTTAAATATAACCATACGTCACTTCGACGTATGGTAGGTAAATATTGACGAAATTATTACACTTACCGGAGCGATATGCGTGTGTCCTGCAAGCTCCGACGGTCGATTGAGTTGGCAAGAACGGCCAGTTTAGTGACGCAAAAAACCAACAAGTTATATTGATTTTTCAAACTCGATTACGTCGTTTCGACGTAGGTTATCTATCTAGGGTTAAGAAATAGCCAGGTAGCCAGAGGAGCACATGGTCACGTCTGTATAAAGACTGACATCCTCCTTCAGAAAACCATAGAGATACAACAGAACAACAATTTACAAGTCAATGCAGAAAACCCACTCACACAAAGTGACATTGACATTGACTGACGTTTTGTTTGTTTCGTTTGTTTGACTTGGTCACTTGGTCTCAGTGATACCAGATGGGGGGGATTCCCTCCAATCTTGGGGGATTTTATTATCGCTGGAGGGAAATTTGGAGGGATATGTTCTTTGGGGGGATTTTCGGAGTGTTTTTTTTATAATGAGGGAAATTGGAGGTTGATTCATTCATGCCTACAATAATTTATCAAGTGGCACATACAGTATATAATTCATTACTATTCATTACATCCAGAAAAGATTGCCAAATAATATGGAAACCTTTGAAAATTGCTAACTATTGAGCCCAAAGAACGCGACAAGCCAAACTAAACCAGATATCATTAATTTGGCAAAATCTTTTAAATCCATCTGTGGTAACGTTGACTCTGCTGTTTTGGAATGGAATGCACTGCATCGAACTATTTGGAAATCTACAGATGATACGGAGAAATTCTGGGTTCAGGTGTATAATATGAAAAATGCAGTTGGTGAAAGGACTTACGAACATATTGGTAAATTGGCTATAGGTATGTTATCTTTGCCATTTTCTAATGCGTTGTTGAAAGAGCATTTTCTCAAGTAAATATTATTAAAGATAAGTTATGGCAATTGAAACAACAAAGGCAATTTTGAGAATTCGATATTCATTGCCTAAAGGATGTATTGAATTCATTCCATTATCGCGAATAATAACAAGGTTCAACTCTGAAAAAATTTATGAAACACTTGCGGAAACAAATAAGACTGAAATTAACCCAGTGTTGGAGGCCCTTTCAGAGTTAATGTAATAGAATTCACTCCTAAGTAAATAAAAACTAAAAAAATCATGTTTTTGTATTTTTTTTCTAAGTAGATTAATAAAATATGCTTTGGGGGGTATTTTTTCAAAATGTCATTTTTCGGAGGGATTTTGAGCGACATTAGGAGGAAAATCGGGGCCGCCATCTGGCAACACTGCTTGGTCTTGTTTTTCTGTGGACTTTTTGGCGGGAAGTCAAACAGAGCGGCAGCTTTAAATTTTCTTTGTCAATTAAAGTTAATTTTCACGGCGTAATTACACAAATCCACACCAGAAGACGTTAAACAAACTTAAAATGGGTCCCCCTAGCGATGGGGAGGACCCTGCGGAAAAAAGAAAGAGGAAACGCGAGCATGTATCCAGCGCTCCATCGGCATCGCAACAAACCGATAAGTATAAAATTTATACTAAACCGAACTATAAGAGACTATTCATAGAAAACAGCTCGGGAGACTTCACGGTTTATGTAGAATCTACCGATCAAGAGAGATTAGGGAATAAAAACCCAATTATTTTAACCAGACTCTTCAGCGAAAATGTTAAAGATATCACTGGTGTGCATAGAATTAATGCACATAAGATCGGAGTAACATTCAGGAAAGCCACGTCTGCAAACTACTTTTTAAAAATGGATGATTTCTTGTCAAAGAATAAAATGAGGGCATTCGTCCCATCTTATCTAACGGAAAAGATTGGTATACTGAGGTACGTACCCAAAGATATGTCAAATGAAGAGATTTATAAAAATATTGTTTGTGATGCTGAAGTAATTTCCATCAAAAGATTTATGAAAAAAACAGATAATACTCTGATACCCTTAACCACTGTCGCTGTCACCTTTGCATCAACAACCTTACCCCAGTATGCTTATATCCAATTATTCCGTTATCCGATTCACCAATACATACCACCTGTCCTGCAATGTTTTAAATGCCTTAAATTCAATCATTCAGCCAAAGTTTGTAGAGGTTCACAGATGTGCTCATCATGTGCTGGACAGCATTCGTATAAGGAGTGTGACGTGGAGGAAATTGTATGCATCAACTGTGGAGGCAACCACTTGGCTATATCTAGAGACTGTCCCATCAAAAAGCAGAAATTTGAAGAAAATAAGAGGAAGTACTCTACACAAAACTATGCCGCTGTGGTGAGTTCTCCACCAGCCCCTAGTGACACGAAATCCTACCCTCCTTTAAACAGAGTAAGTAATATAAATAATGATGTACAATTAGATGTTAATAAAATAGCTAATAACGAAATTATTTTGAATGCCATTGTAAAATCTTTAATAGCTCTAGGTAATAAAAATGATAGCAAAGTTCCCTTAACTACTAAGAAAATTAAAGAGATATTAATATCAAACTTAATTTAATGGATAATTATTTACATTTAGTCCAGTTTAATATACAAAGTTTAAAGAGCAAAAAAACACTTTTACAGAAGTTACTTATAGGTAAACAAGTTGACATTTGCTTGCTAAATGAAACTTGGTTCACCGATAAATCAGTAATTCCAAATTTTCCTAACTACAATTTTATTTACAAAAACTCAATTAGTAAACACAATGGTGTAGGTATTCTCATTAAACATGGTTTGAAATATAATTTGTTGAATACAAACTTCCATGAAACCATTCAAAATATAGCAGTAAGTATTAAGACACAGTCCGGAGATATTACAGTTCTTTGTGTTTATTGTCCACCTCATAGTGGCAGATTTGACACTAATAAGTTAAGAAACATTTTAAATAATATTCCCAAACCTTGCATAATTATGGGTGACTTTAATGCACATCATATTAGTTTTGGTTGCAACAGTAATAATAATAGGGGAAACAATTTGTATAATTTAATAGATGAATTAGATCTATGCATTGTAAATGATGGCACACCAACAACTTGTCCACATCCTAATAGACAAGCTTCAGCAATAGATATTACTCTTGTTAGTCCCTCCATTGCTCATTTGTGTGACTGGTATGTTCAGGATGATCCCTTAGGCAGCTACCATTACCCAGTATCTCTTCATTTGAATGTCCAACCATCCCAATATGAAGTGGGTCCTGTGGAAGAAAAATATATCTATAATAAAGCTAACTGGCCAGAATTTTATACCCTATCTGAAACTCTGTTTTCTGAATTAGACATTAAAAATGAAGATAGTCTAGAAGTGTATAATAGTTTTGTAAATATTTTAAATGATTTAAGGGACCTAACCATCCCTAAAAGACAAAATATAAATCAAAACATCCATAGAAAGCCTTCTCCTTGGTGGAATCCAAAATGTGAAGATGCTATTAAGTCTTCAAAAGAGGCATTACATGAATACAAACTTAATCCCTCCATTGACAATTATATACAATATAAAAAATTAGATGCTCAAAAGAAATTCATTATAAAAAATGAGAGCTCAGAATCTTGGAAAAATTTATGTAGTAGTTTTAATAGAATGACACCTGTTTCAAGAATATGGAATTACATTAAAAAATTCAAAAAAATTGGGAGTAACAACCATAATAAAAACTTTGATGATGAATGGGTTCCTGGCTTTTTAGACAATTTATCCAGCAGTAACAATTTCAATGAAGATAGACTTTTTTCATTATTCAATAGTGCTGATGAAAATACAATAAATTCATTTCTGAACGAACCATTTACTTTTAATGAGCTAACTAAGTCATTACAAACTAGAAAGAACACAACACCAGGTTTGGATAATATTCCATATATATTAATAAAAAAGTTACATCCAAATGCGCAAAACATATTACTCTGCATTTTTAATAAATTATGGCAAGATCTCATCATACCTGAAGCTTGGAAAACTCAATGTGTTGTTCCCATATTAAAGCCGAATAAGCCAGAAAATATTTCATCTTCATACAGACCAATATCATTATCATCTTGTTTGGGAAAATTATTTGAAAACATGATAAAGTTACGTTTAGACTACTTTTCAGAAAGTAATAATCTAATTCCTGAGGTGCAACATGGGTTTAGAAAGGGTAAAAGTTGCTCTGAAAGCTTTGTATCATTAATACATGATATTAAAGAAGTTAAATTAAGTAATTCTAACATGGTTTGTGTCTTCTTAGACATTAAGGGTGCTTTTGACAATGTCAATATAGAAGAGCTTATCCAAGTACTACATGATATAGGAGTAACAGGACCTGTACTACAATGGCTGTTTAAATTTCTAAGGGACAGAACCATTTATGTAAAGTACAATAACAAGCTGCATGGTCCTAGTGTAGCTAATAAAGGAACTATGCAAGGTGCTACACTTTCTCCTTTATTATACAACTTATACACATCAGAAATATTAAAACATGTAAATACAGATAATGTTAATATTTTGCAGTTTGCAGATGACTTGCTTTTATACAGTTCTAACCAAAATATAGATATAGCAAAAAGCAATATTAATAATGCTCTAAAACAACTGTATACATATTACCATGATAAACTTAAATTAGATGTAAGTCCAGAGAAAAGTTCAGTTTTAACTTTTAGTAAAAATTATTCCGATATAAAAATTAAATACAATAACACTGAAATACCTACTGTCACTCAATATAAATTTTTGGGAGTTATTATCGACACACAATTAAAATTTGATAAACACATTGACTATATCAGTAAAAAGGCCATGAAAGCTATTAATCTCTTACGGCATTTGGCAGGTACTTATTGGGGTTCAGACCCTAAGACTATGACCATGCTGTATAAAAGTATAGTCAGAAGCCATTTTGATTATAGTAGTTTAGCCTACTTGAATGCTAGTACCACCCATCTCAGGAAATTAGATGTTATACAAAATATAGGTCTTAGACTAATTTGCGGAGCAATGCGCTCCACCCCTATTAACTCATTAGAAGTAGAAACTTGCATACCTCCTTTATTTATTAGGCGTCTCCAGTTAGCTGAGAGATTCTTGTTAAAAACTTTATCCTCTGACAATTGTTTAAATTTGAAACTCAGTAAAATGACAGAACTGTTACACTCCATGGCAGGTTCTAGTCTAACTCCACAGTCACTTCTTTCTGGTACTGAAATCATACAAATTTATAGCAATGTTAAAACTAAATCACAAAATACATACAAATGTAATAAATGGCCTATTTATGAATGCTCTTACAATAGTCTTGTTAATTATGATAGAAATAAGATCCACTTAGATATAATATCTAATCAATTTGATTTTATAGAATTTAAAAATAATAGGGATGATAGTTACTTTATATACACAGATGGTTCTAAAGACAAACATAATGTTAGATCAGCATTTTATGACCCTCAAGCTAATTACTGTGAGTGTATCAAATTAAATAACAATTCTAGCATATTCACAGCTGAAAGTTATGCTATTCTGCAATCTTTAATGTATATAAAGAATAATGTAAATAGTGTAAATATTTTAGTAATAACTGATTCTAAAAGTGTACTAACTTCTTTATTTGATGGACCCTCATCTTACAAATCTAGCTTTATTCTGTGTAAAATTCTTAGTATGATAGAAAATTTTATTAACCTAGGTATAAATGTAGAATTTGTTTGGGTTCCCTCCCACAGTGGCATAGAAGGAAATGAGATTGCCGACAGTTTGACACACATGGAACATGATCAAGACCACACTCATACTCTTCAACTTCCGTTTACTGATTACTATGTTTACTTCAAGGAAAATATTAGGAAGTTGTGGAATGACTATTGGAACACTACGTTAGAAACTAAAGGCAGGTGGTATGCTGAAATACAGAAAGACTTACCAGTGAATCCTTGGTATGTTAAAGGTGATCCTAAAAGAAACCGAAGATTTATTACAGTTCTCACAAGAATGAGACTCGGCCACTGTTTGGTTCCAACGCATCTATACAGAATCAAGGTTTACAATAATGCACAATGTCCACACTGCTGTACTGAAGATGATGCTGATTTACAACACATTGTTTTCAATTGTTCAAAGTTTACCAACCAACGGTCAATAATGCTCAGTGACATTGACAGTTTCGTTTCAGTTCAAAACCGAATCAGTGTACCCCGCCGCGTTCAAGACATTCTTAGCAATACTGACTTTTTTATTCCTTTGTATAAATATATTGTAAATAGTGTAGAGAAAATTTAAGTTTATGAAACAATACTTTAAATTGTTAAGTTAGTATTTTATGTATGTAGTTGTCGTTTTTTTTTTTTTTGTTTTACATGTCAAAAGTGTTTTGTCAGGATTTTTCAATCAATTTTTCTCTTTGTTATTTATATTGTTCTCAAGATTTAAGTTGAAATTGATTACCTCTTGTACCTACTATAATAATATGTATGCGACTGAAGGACTTTGTATCCAGGTCATGAATAAATTAAAAAAAAAAAAAAAAAAAAAAAAAAAAAATTTTTTTTCTGTTCTCGTTCTCGACGTTTTCTTTATTTCTCGTTCCATCCCATCTAATTAGCAGTTGTGTGGTTTGTTTTGAAGTTTTAAACATTTTGTTATAAATTTAGTGGATGTCAAATAAAACCTTGTGCCTGGAAGTACAAAAATGTGGATAGTGGGCTAAATGTTATTCAATAACTGACTAAGTTCAACTCCAACTAGAGAAATTCATAATAAATGATTTCTCTCAGAATAACTCAGTGCCTCAAGGGGTGGATGAAACCCCCAATAGGATCCTGTTGGTACATAATGTGCCTTATTTCAAATAAAACTGGGACACATAAATCTGCATTGAGCAAACTTCTAAATGTCAGCGAAAGTAAGGTTGAATACATTTGCTTAAAATATCCTGTTTTAAATAAACTTGAATATAAAAGAATTGAAACTTTGATAGAGACTTTGAATACATTAGGGTTTCCAAAAAAAGTATTAATAGAAGAACCACAGCTTTTTAGCATTTTGCCTATAACATTAAAACATAGATACAATGTTTTATCTGAAAGTGGAATAACTGAAATATCAATAAGTTACATTTTGTCTTATTTACAATTAATTAAAATGAAAACTATTGGACACTTAAAAAGTATTAATATAATCCCCACCTTTCTGAATGTTGAAAATAGGCTCGCCAATTATATGACACAGTGGCCTACAGCTCTAACTTCATCAATATATGTTGATGTTAATGAGATGACTCTTTACAAATTACGCCTTAAAATAATTCAAAGATATCTTGAACTAGTGCTGGATTTAACAGAAGATGAATTCTCGAGAGGTATTCAAACATACCCAACAATAAAACATCGCCCACTTCAAGCTATTAATGAAACACTGAATATATTGCAGTCAGTAATAATGATGCCTAGTGAAAAACTGAAAAATAATTTATATTTAATTCATACAGACGCTGACAATTTAAAGCTTATAATTTACAAATTTCGATCTATTGGTGGGATGGATATCAGAGAAATCATCAGAATGAGACCCAAACTAGCAACCAAAAGTTTTGCATCATTGGTAGAAACAAGAAAAGTATTAGAAGAGTTCAATATTAGTAATGAAGCACAAGTAAGATGTTTCGATATCTACACTTTGGGTCCAGATACTGTAAGGGAAAGATTGGAACAAGCAAAACACATACCCGAGTTTAATACCTTCTTTGGTCATCCAAGATTTTTGAAAATGATTCATTACAAAAACACTGCAATGAAAAGAATGATGAATTTGTACACTAACAATAAGAAATGTATCAGTCTTAATATTTTATCAGGAAGCTCAGCCCATTTCGAAACCTTTGAAAAGGCACCTGGTGACAGGTTAGGCAAGGGAAAAGATCTAGTGTTCTGTATATCGGATGTATTGGGAAATAACTATACTATGAGTGATGTGAGAAAAAAAATGAAGAGACATCCCTTTTGGATTAATATACCTTTGGTTCAAGTAAAATATGTTCATCAACAGTTATCGATGAAGTTTACTAATAAAGACATTTTTGAAAACTGTCCAATCCTTTTATATCCTTGGAGTAAAATTAAGGAAACTCTTACTTTATTAGAGAGTAAAGACAATGTAAAAAAGGGACAACACTTACATGAAAACTTCGATATTAACAAGCTGGACAAATCTCAAAAGCTTAGTTTGGCATTGTATTTACTTGAAAAAAAACATTATTTTACAGGAAATGGAGTATGGATGGATGAGAAGACTAAAAGCATAGTGGAAATATCAGACAATAATCACAAAAAACTTGAAAGCTATAGCTGATTGTCTCTCACAAAAATAAATTATTAATTATATTTTAATATGACTCTTATTTCTTGCATCAAATGTCAGTTTTGTAAAAGCAAAACTAAATTCAAAACTATTTTTTCTCACACATTCTTGCCCTACCCTACGGTAGGGTAGGGTAAGATGCAATGGGATTTTATATCAGGTAGGGTCCCTACCTGATATAAAATCCCATTGCATTTCATTATACTAGGTATTTCTTATTTAAGTAGTCGATCAAATGATTGCGTTAATTAAGTGGTTGAATCATTTTGAAAATATCTAGCGAATTGCGATGATTTTGAAAACTTTCAACCTTATAAAGGCGGAAAGTTATTAAAGGTACGATTCAGACCGACCAAGGTGTTTTAAAAACCTTTAGGGACGTTTTCACACCTCCCTCCCGGCTACGTCCACAGATTATATGGTCATTTAACTGTCAAATGAAGCCCATGTCCATATCCATATTTTGTGTTGTTGTACATTACCACAAATAATATAGGTAGTAGTACATTACATGTGTGTGTCTACAGCTTCCTCATAAGACATAGAGAAGTTCTAAGCATGCCATATTTTAGTGCATATTAGGAGCAATCAAACGTGTCAGTGATGTTTTAGGTGCAACCATAACTTCGTTACTAGGAGTTTTTTTGTGTGTTAGCTGGAAAAACTTGTCCCCAGCTGACACATGCCGTTTTAAGGCAAACCAGTGAGGTTAGGGCTTTAGATTATAGTCAGAAATTTAGTGCACATGAGCTACGAACCGATAAGCATGTGTAAGTGTTAGCTGGAGACACGTTACACGTTAATCAATCAAATGATACCTTATAATAGGTGCACACAGCATGCAAAATTTCAAATCACTGGGCTTCTTAGTTTCAAAATTATAGGCAAAAAACTGTTCTCCCGCCAAAAAATTCAAAATAAATGGCTCGGACGCAGCTAAAGCGCCGTTGCCGTTCCGTGCGCTACACCGTTGCAATCGACTAACCAGCTTTGAACCTAACGGCTGGTATTAATTCGAGTCACTTTAATTTGTGCTTTCGATCGTTAGTAGTTACTTATAATTGAACTATCTGATTCTCTTATGAAGTAGCGTGTCTGCGACAACATTATCCTTACCGGACAGATGTTGTATATCGGTAGAGAATTGTGATATAAAATCCAGATATCGATATTGCCGAGGAGAACAATTTGCCTTCCTGGAATGAAGTGCAAAGCTGATGGGCTTCTGATCCGTGAAGATGGTAAAGTCTCTTGCTTCTAACATATGACGAAAGTATTTAATTGCCTAATATATGGCGAGAAGTTCACGGTCATAAGGGGAATATTTGGTTTGTGAAGGAATAAGCTTGCACGAATAAAATGCTAGCGGCTGCCATTTTCTGTTAAAGGACCTTCCTTTTGCTGTTAAAGGACTGCGCCTACAACAACATCCGAAGCGAGACGCGCTCGATAATCGGGATATGCTAATAGTGCTGCATTGCAGAGGCTGGTTTTTGAGTCTTCAAAAGCCTTAAAACTGTCACCTTTAAGGTCAATAGGATGATTGCCTTTCACCGAACCAGTTAAGAGAGCGTTAAGAGGTGCTTGGACTTCAGCTGCGCGAGGAATGAACCTGCGGAAGAAATTAAGCATTCCTAAGAACCTCCTGCTGCTTGACGGTCGTTGGCTTGGGGAATTTCTTAATGTCTTATCTTCCAGCGGCTTGATACCTTCGCTAGATACTCGGTATCCTAAAAACGTCACTTCACAAGCACCAAACAACATTTTGAAGTGTTGATTAAAATTCCGTAATCAGACATCCTCTTGGCACCTGGCGCAGATGGTCTTCGTGGGTTTTCTGGTCTACTGAGAAGACCAGAAAATAGTCCAAATAGGGGTAAACGAAGTCCATATCACGAGTCAGCTCATCTACGAATCTCTGAAAGGTTTTAGCGTCAAAGTCTGAGTCAAAGATTTTTATTAAAATAGACTTATAGATAAGTGCTTTCGAATGGTCCAATTTTTTTCCTACCAGCCATTCAGGACATCTTTTGACTGATAAGAAGAACGGCCGCAAGAAACTTATCAGCTTTAACAGAAGCAACAACATTTACAACGAACATGTCGTTGCCAAACACAAATCTACAATCTTGAAACATTTAATATAAGAGGAAAATTTTCTCATACTCAGTTATTAGAATATTTTCCTTTTATACAATTACAATAGTCATGTTTTATGTTAGTATCACTTCCATGCATTTTGGTCTTTTAAATAGTCATCTACCTTGTAATAACCTTTGCTTAAGAGCGTTTTTTTAACATATATTTTAAAGTTATGCAAAGGTAAATCACTTGTTGTGGAACTTTATTAAAAAAGGCTATGCCTTTGCCCAAAAACGAGCGTCTACATTTCTCAAGATAATGAAGTTAAACTATCCAACATTTAATTATCCAACAATCGCTTATTTCTAATATCAACAATAAGATTATAATGTGAAAGAAAGTCCACACTAATAATGGGTTTGTTAACATCCGCGATCGTAAAACGACATCCACGTTCTTTCAGTGCTGAACGAGGGTACACGCACAAATCACTGCCGGTATCCACGAGAAATTGTGTCCTGGAATGCCGGTCTGTGACGAACAGGCGACCGTTGCTGGTTGGGCAATCGTCAGTCGCCATTACCTACCGCCCTGCTGGTTTTCCGCCTTGTAGTCGCATGGCTTCTGGCACATCTCCGTCTTGCTACCAAACTTAGAATGTTACCAGTACATGGGATACTTTTGGTAGCTAGCTTGTGTTGTGATCTGCTGCGACTGCGACGGTTGCTACGGTACCTTCGGTCCACGTTCCCTCTGAATCCGGGTCTAGCATTCCTGGTGGTCAGAGCATGCACCTGCTGGGTAAGCTTCTCGATTTGTCTAGCCATGCATGAGATTGGATCGTCTACCTTATGGTGCGATTATGAAGCTGAGGTAGGTGCAGAAGTTGAAGCTACAGTAGCTGGTATAGATGGCACGATATCGTGAATCCGATCTGCGAGGTCAGCCAAGCTGTCAAGCGGAAGCTGAAGCTGCAAAGCTATGATGGTCTGCATACTGCTGGGCAACCTGCTGGACCAGATGGTGCGTACAAAATCCTCTGGTACGCCAGAACCGGCTAGATGTTGGAGGTGCCGCACAGAAACTGCTACGTCATCCTGTCGCCCAGCTCCTCGTGATCTAGAAGTTGCTTGAGCTTCCGTTCCTTCGTTGCTGATAAACGTTTAATGAGTTCCTACTTCAACTTAGCACAACTTAAAATCCATAGTGGTATCAAAGAGGCTGTTTTTACAGTGGTAACTTATCGCGAGGTGCTGATGCTATACTATATTCGCTATTTAACATTGAATAAACTCTGGGGGGCTATCGCGTAAAAAATCTGGGTATGGATATGGGCTTCATTTGACAGTTGAAGCTCATAAAATTACCATATATGGTCATTTAACTGTCAAATGAAGCCCATGTCCATATCCATATTTTTTACGCGATATAACATATATGAATTTGCCTTTTATAAAATGTGGAGGCCACAAATAAGTCAAACTTTCTTGTATTTTCACATTAACAAAAACAGACTTGAATTTATGATCCAACAGACACACAGTAGAAAGCTGTCACATAGAGATACATATATTTACAAGTCAATGAGCTGTCATGACTGGCTCAGGGCAGTGTTACCAACTCTCAAAAATATTTATCCCTAACCCTAAGTCAAAACCCCCTAAAATTGGCTCAATTATTTGAAAATCCCCCTAAAAATAACATTTCATCAAAATAATATATAATAAGTAATATGCAGTAATATTTGTTAATGCTCTTTATTTATAAATTACCTAATACATAAAAAAATATGTCATTTTACATTACAGAGTAACTAGTTAAATATAATTACACTAGATGTCACCCACCCTGAAGTCATTCGCTAGGTGAAAAAATATTATTGGATTGGATAGTTCTATTATATTCAAAAAATATTATATATTCAGAAAAACCCTAAAAATACCCCTAAACATATA
Organism: Chrysoteuchia culmella; assembly: GCA_910589605.1. Lineage (NCBI taxonomy): Eukaryota > Metazoa > Arthropoda > Insecta > Lepidoptera > Crambidae > Chrysoteuchia > Chrysoteuchia culmella. The sequence continues at coordinate 13,384,362 of OU342642.1, read as the reverse complement.
AAACCCCTAAAAAAATCCTATCCCACTTATTTTCCCCCTAAATTTGGGGGGAAAACCCCTAAGTTGGTAGCCCTGGCTCAGGGGGTCGACACTTCATACAAAAATGTAAAATATATGGATTTAAGAACGTAGTTTGTACCAACATTAAATTATGAAAAAATCCAACTAATGAAAAAGGAAGTTTAATTGCTTAGTCCTATCGTATTATTACGACACGGTAATTTAGCCGCATTATACGTCACGTCATGTTTGCCTGCATGTGACGCGCCGCCTAATTTAACTTTATCTGTCAGTGATAACGTGATATTTTGGTCAGAAGTTTTAATTTATTTTTAGTTAATTTTATTATAATGTTAATAATTACAAAGTGACTTAATAGGTGGCAAAATATTGCGAATGTGCGAAATTTGTTGTGTCCGTAGAGTGAGAATGTTGAACAAGGTAATATTTTTGGCTAAATTGCCTCTTGAGCTGAACAGGTAATATAATCAATTGTTTTAATAAAAACATTGTATAAAGTCCATTTTAGTAAAAACAGAGTTAATTATCAGTAAATATATTCAGGATTTAAGTAATGATTTTATAAAAATTACAATATTGTAGTGTTTGTACTATATTGTCATAGTGGTGTGTCATTGATAAGTAAGTTATTAGTTATCAATATTGTTATATTTTAGATGTCCGTCATGGGACGAAGACTTCCATCGGTTGGATCCCGGAGGGCGAATAACACCCAGTCCGGAAGAATAGCTCACCGCTTGTCCTTTCTATCAGTGACTGCTTCATTCTCCTGATACTGCCTTCCAACATTCCTACAGATTTATAAGAATTAAATAAATCTTATGAAGCCTTGTTTTATTTGTGCAATACTACACTAATAGTTAACTAATAACTTCCGAGTGGAATGTGAAAAATTATAACGGTGTAAGTATGTAAGTATTATTTATCTATATCGATAGGTATATGTTTAGTGGTGCATCCCTAATCCGATGTCAGTTTGACAACTGACACTGTTATGTTGGTACCTCAGGTTGGTACAAACTACGTTCATAAATCAGTTTAGTTGCTAAGTGCCGTCTCTTAGAAAACGTTTTTTTTTGAGTTGCTTCCCGCGCCTCGCCGTGACCGGTCGTGTGTGTGCTCCGCTGATCCGTTCGCGTTGAGCCCCCCCCGTGCTCCGCTGAGTGCCTCGTGATCGCAACTCCCATTTGCTACTTGCGTCGAGCCCCGCTCCGCAGTAGCAGCCTGCCGAGCCCCCACGGGTTAACTCGGACCGTACTTGAACTGTGCCGCGATATAGACGCTTATCAGTGTTAGTGTTGTCCCAAGTTGCTGTCCCAAAACCCAAATTCCGTGGGTTTCACAGAATATTTTTTGCAAAAAAATATTTCTGTGTACCCTCATTCCCAATCCCCACCCGTCTTTCCATCTAACACCAACACCTTACCATCTCTCTTACTCTTTTCCCAACTACCCACACCAAACTTTTATTGTTGTGACTTTCGTGTTTGTGTCGAACTTTTGTTGGCTTCATTGGTGTCGACAATGAAGTCCAGCAAGAAGAGGACAAAGCGCGATCGGCCGCCCGATAGCGAAGGAGGCAATACCTCCCGCGTGTCGGCCCCGCCTGTACCAGTGCCGCGACCATCGCTGGCGCCGCCCCAGGTGCTTAACCGCTCCACCTCCCCGAGACCCAGACCAAAGCCTGCATGGTACGAGTTCGACCCTCGGCTCCGCTCACCATCGCCAACCGCAGGGGATGAGAAGCACCCTCGCATAGGGCCCTCTCCCCCATCCCGCCCGCCCACTTCGCAACATTACTACGACACTCGCAGTAACCCCGAGCTTGTCCGTCGCCGCGTCCCCACGCCAGAACCCACCGGAGGGATCGAGGAGCACTACAGCCCTCTCCCTCCCCCCGACGCCACCGACTCGACGTCGTACGCTGCGCTCGAGGAGAGCGAGCGATCGCCGGCGCGGTCCTACGCCCAGGCCGTAGTGACCCCGGCGTCGCCCCCCCGAGCGTCTCCGACCCCCGCCCATACCCAGCCGCCCTCGCAGCCTCAGCAGGCCAAGGGCTACCCGCCGATCGTGGTCGACGCCTTCCCCAACTGGACGGCGCACTTCCAGCGCCTGAAAGAGCTGCTGGGCCACGCCCCCAACGCGCGCCCCTTTGGAAAGGGTGTGCGCTTTCTGGCTAAGTCGCCGGAGGAATTCAGGTGCGTGCAAGCGTACCTGGACAACGCGGCGAAGACGGAACCAGGTCTCAGCTGGTTCTGTTACTCGCCGCCCACCGACCGGCCAACCAAGGTGGCCATTCGTGGCCTTCCCGCCTCCACACCCCCCGAAGCCATCCTGCAGGCGATGCGGGAACTAAACTTCCCAGTCGTCCACTGCAGGGCGATCCAGGGGAGGCAGGGCCGTCCGGGCTGCCTCTTCCACCTCGAGCTCGACCACCTACAGCCGACCGAGTTGACCCGCCTCTACGCCACGTCAGAGCTGCTCTGCATGCCCGGCGTCATCATAGAAGGCTGGCGTCCTCGGTCGGGACCGGCGCAGTGCCACCGCTGCCAAGCGTTTGGCCACGCTAGCGTCAACTGCCACCGCCCGCAGAAATGCGTGCGGTGTGCGGGAGACCACCCCGGCGCGCAGTGCACGCAGGCGCGCACCGAGCCGCCCGTGTGCGCCAACTGCGCACAGGCCCTCACCGCCAACGACAGGCGATGCAAAGCGTTCCTGCGCGAGGCGAGGCGCATAGGGGCCAGCGTTCCCCCTCCCATGCCGGGAGGGTTCGAGCGCAACCCCGCGCGCCCCCGCCCGCAGGCAACGCCGGCACCGCCGAGCGTCGACACGCGCGACGCGCAGGCTGGCGCTACCCTAGCGCCGCCCGCCAACCCGCCCACTGAGCGCGGTGCATCCGCGCCTGATACCCGACGGCGCCATGCCCAAGCCACCGCTCACCCGGCAGCCTCCTCATCGCCGAAACCGCATGCGTCGGATTTTCCGACGCCCCCGCCGTGGAGAGCCGCCCGACCTACCAGGCCGACCGAGCCCCCCCCACCCCCTCCCTCTGTCCCTCTCCCACAGGCGACGGAGACTCGAGCCCCGTCGCAACCCCAAACAGCCCCCTGTTACCAGCCACGCCAGCATCAACGGCGGCCATTAACTCCTTCCCTGTTCACAGAGGTCACCATGATTGCGCTGGAGGCGATTCAAGTCATCCTCCAGCAAGTCGCTTCCGGCCAAGACATCCAATCTGCCATCAACCAAGCCATGATCCACTTGATGAGCCTCGCTCCCCCAGCGCACTACGCCTAAAGAGTGGAGACGCGGGCCGCTACGTAGTCACTTTCCCGGGTAGAAGAGAGGGCGCCGACGACATTACGTGCTCCCACTACTTCCCCGACCCAACCCTCCCGTCCCTCATTCCCTACCCCTCACCCAATACCCTAAATTATAACCCCCACCCTAGTTTGTGTAAGCCGTGGCCTGCTCGCAGGCGCTCGCTGGGCCTCCCTCCTAGGGGGGTCTCACCCGGTGTGCAGACCACGCTGAGGGCTGCGCCGCAAACCTCCAGTGGGAGCACCACTCGTCCGCAGGACAGCCGCGTAAAGCGGCACTCAAACACCGCGGGGCTGTAGCCCCGTCGAGAAGAAGCCCGGGAAAGGAGTGAAGCACTCGACCCCGAACACCCGCCTAGAGCGGAAGAACCCCGAGTTGCGAGTTGTAGAAAACGTAGTGATTACTTGCTTTGCTCAGTGGACTGGCTAACTGACAAAGAGCCGCTTTTCTTACTTTTAAAATGTTGTCAAAGTATAAAAATTGAAATAACCATGAAATCTCTAAAATAATACCATAATACCGGGTAACAAAAGAGGATAAACAAAAAAGGAACTTTCTTCGGGACAAAATTAATTATTTATTTATTTTAAAACATCACACATAATAGATATCTTTTGTGTACATAGATATATACATATTAGGTTTATTTATTGTAATTAAAATTTAAAGCTGATATTTCCCTATTTTTTCTAATAAGTCAGTGAAGATTTGATTTGATGGTCTAGAAATGGGACACGTCATTTTCCATACAGTGATATATAGGTACCTAAAGCATTTTATTATTTTTTATGGTTTATCTATCACTGTCGGGAAAGTGTTGCAGGAAAGAAAGCAAATTGTCTAAACCGATTTTCAGCCATTCAACATTTGGGAAGTTACAATTTATGAAAACATTACTTTCTTTAAAAGTTAAGGGACACTGGCATTAGAGGCCGCACACCACACAAAAAAAAAAGAATTGCTCGAATGAGGGTTTTAGAGTAAGTTTTTACTGTTACTTGACATTGGCAAAATAGTCAAACTCTATTGCCACAATAAAAAAATAAAAAAAAGTTTTTTACTGAACTGACAGTGACAGGTCAGTGTAATTAAGTAAATGTCGAATAAATTGTCAATGTCAAACAAACGGGAGGGGCTTTGTATTGTTTTGACTTGAATGAATTTACTGTTCCATTTTTCGAAAACCTTTCTTTTTGTAAATTAAAATTAAGATTAAACATAATTATAATGGTCAATAAATCAAAGACTGGTTTGTTTGCATTAGGATTCTTTATATTTGCATCGTTGTTTATAATCATTGCATTTGTAAGTCCTTACTGGTTGGTAACGGACGGCAAACTAAAAAACCCAAAATTTAAAAAAATCGGTTAGTAATTTAATTTCACAGCTTTGTAATGAATGTACATGAATATTTTCAATTTTAAGAATTGTTGTCTTTTTCAGGTCTGTGGGAAATATGTTTTAATGCTTTTGAAGAAGTTCATCATTGGTATGACACGGTTTTTACAGGTTGTTGGTGGATATTTGAAGAAGAATATTACATTATTCATGATATTCTTCTGCCTGGTTTCTTCATAGCTACACAATTTTTCTTTACAATTACATTGTGTTGTGTTATAGTCTCCATGTTCTTGTCGTTTATATACATGAAGAAGGAGAAAGACGATGATAACTATGTTACGCTGTTAGTAACATTGGGAACAGTATTAGTGATTGGAGGTATCTATTATTCAATTTTATTTTAATTTCTATAGAATCACTAGGAGGGCTTTGGCAAATACATTTTATTGTTTATGGGAACTCATAATATTATAATAAAAATTCTACAGTCCTTTCAACAGTTCTTTTTTTTATATGGTAGCCAAAACCTAAATACAGGATTATACTTTGTATAGCTGTTCTTAATTATGAATGTTATTATTACAGGAATTTCTGGATTGATATCTGTGGTGACATTTGGAGCTAGAGGGGATGGGCGTGATTGGATGCCAAATTGGGAGCACAATGACTTGGGATGGGCATTTGCTTTAGGTGTTATTGGAGTGGTTTTCCTGTTCCCAGCTGGAATCCTTTTCCTTGTTGAAGCCAGAGTACAAAAGTACAAAAGGTTACATGAAATGCAAAGTCGTGACCCATCTTCATATACCATGCATGAAAGAAAAGTTGGGTACTCTGGGGGGCATACTGATATTTAATATTAATGTAATGACTTAAGTTAACAATGTTGTCCGTCCATGATGCTTTAAATGTTATACACAATTAGTTTTTATTTTACAATTTTATGTATTATTATATTAATCTTACTTATGCTGATGACCATACATTAATTCACAACTTGTTAAGTAATAAGGGTCTTCTAAATTTTATTATCATCTCATCAAATTAAAATTAGATTTACTTATAAAAAATCTAGGAACATTATTGATTATTATGCATATGAAGCATCTCTCTCTCACACAAATTTATAATATTTTATAAATTAGAATATTTTTTATTAATCTTATTATTATACCTACAAAACAAATTATATATAGTGCCTTTATAGCTTAAAAGTGTTTTGTGGTAAAGACTTACTTACTGTAAGATTGAGACCTATGATTGTATGACTTACATTTTTGCCTTAACATTTTACTTGCATTTATATTATGTGACTTTTAAAATTTAAGTATTAAATAGATTCTACATCTAACCTTGTGTATTTAGCTTTTTTGTTAATTGATTCCTCCAAGAAATGCGTTGGTACAGTGCTATGAGTTGACAAAGCACATATTGCTGCTTGAAGTCCTAGTTGTATGCAAGAAGACTGTGTATATCCTGCAAGCACTCCATTGATGAAACCACTTGCAAAACAGTCTCCTGCACCTGACACGTTAATTATTGTTTCAGCTGGTTCTACTGAATAAAGCCTAACATCTAGGTTGTGTTTTGATAAGTTTTGAAAAGTGAGCACACCTTTAGACCCCATTGTGACTATCAGGAATTTTATAGACTGTGATACAATCTTACATAATTGCAATACTTCAAATACATTCTTTGAAGCGGAGGTGTTTATTTTTAGTTCAGGTTGTATAAAAGTTGCCATCGCACGCAATTCTGAAAAGTTTGGGGTCGCAAATGTTGGACCAAGATTCCCGATTAGGGGTTTAATAGCCTTTCTCTGGTCAGTGGGTTCGAAGAAAACTGTAACAAAAAGAAAATCTAGATTAATTTAAAGCAGCACACTGTTGTTACACATAGCAACTTATACTTTATGTTTGTTTCTATTTCTACGCGTGGCAGTGCCCAGTTTCTTAGGCCGACATGATGCACAAATTATACGTGTACATATTAATATGAATGTGAAAATTTTTTGGAATGTTTGAGTGTGGCCATTAAAATTCAAAAGGGTTTTTAAGAGCATATTCAATTAAAAGTGTACTGATAGGGTATCGGAAAGGTAGGGATTATTTTCCGTGCCTTTAGGCGCATTTGGTCCAATTCACATTATTCGCGGTTTGTCCCATATTGGTTGGTCCAATTCGTGGTTGGTCCAATTCGCGGTTGGTCCAATATAAAGTGTATTTCCAAAATTAAACAAAATAACACATTTTTATTTACATATTCTACCGATTTATTCATAATCATATGACACATATATAAGCACATATTGTACTGTATTTATTCATACTCATTTACAATCATAACTTGTGTCAAATAATTATTGGTTTTGAACTTTCACAAAAAAAATTGGCCCAACCGCGCATTGCACCAACTGCAAAATTGGACTAACTGCGAATTGGACAAACTGCGAATTGGACTTGCTGCGAATTTGATCAAATGCGAATTGGACTAACTGCCGATTGGACTACGTGCGAATTGAATTTTTTTTTAAACATCGGACCAAATGCGCCTAAAGGCTTATTAGAAGTTTTAATAGGCTAGAAAAATTTGATAAAATGTAACGACAGTTTGTTGCGACTTGTCGGTTTCGTTACCATCTTTGCTTGCCATAAAAAAAATATTGACTTACAGCTAAAAATTTATAATCTATCTGTAGATACGGATAGGGCTATCTGAGATAGTTGCATAGGATACTGGCTTCGTTGCCTAGCAACCGTCGTTATTTTGGTCATATTAACAAAAATATTTTAGACAACTATCTCAGATAGCCCAATCCATACTGATAGGTAATTAATTTTGGGTGTAAGTGTACCGCATTCGAATGAGTGGACTGTATGCGTTCGTAAGTACGTAGCGGAGTGCGAGACGTACGGTACCTGCTCGTTGTTCTCGTAGGACGGGATGCTGGGGGTGGGGTTGGCAGAGCTAGCTTGCAATCAGGAACTAGTAGATACGTCCCATCATTTACAGTTCTATGGACATGGATTAAATAAGGAGATAATCTGTGAAAACGTGTTGCCTACGGCCTAATTCAGCTGCCTGTGTGAGAAGTGGAAAGTTGGAGTCACCATTATTCTTAAAACTGACATATTTTGTACTTGGGTAAGTAGAAATGTCAGGTTTTTTAAATTCATTGTCAGAGCCTGTCTTCAAAGTTAAATAGTGGCCACAACAGTGACAATCAAGATTATTGTTTCCCTCATGAGAATTTCGTTTCCTTTTCTTGTTACAATGTTTGCAGATTTTCTTAAATTTAATCTTTTCCGAGATCCTAAGCCTACACTGCTGCCCACTGATGCATCCCATCATCCCGTGACCACGGCAGCGGTAAAGGTGCCGAAACATCGGGAAAATCAAAAAACCCCTAAAAACCTAAAAATACGGACTAGTTCGTGAAAATATAGCGCGTTTGATATCCGTAAAAGTTGTTTTATATCAATTGAGTTCTCATTTTGCGAATTGCACTATCTTCATCAAACCCAATGATATTATATTATAATATTAGGTGAATATATCGTTGATAAAACTCATTCAAAATTCCAACCATATGTGGCATGTGGCCAATTTTTTACACACAAGACTGTGTATTATCTGTGATGGATGGCGGTCATTGAATTGAACCATACCAACCGTACCAACCACGCCCGTTTCGCTCGCGAAACTTGCGCCGCGCCCATTCATGTGCCATTCATTCATTTGGATTGGATTTGACAGTTGACTCATGAAGATAATATCTAAGTGGAGCAAGCGCTCTCGATACCTACTCGAAGACAAAAAAAAAATAATGTAGCGCTATCTCTGTCGTCAATACGATCTCTCTTACTAATTGATTGCCGTAATTTTTGTTTTCCTATTTTAACAATGTAAGTAAAAGGTATAAGTAGCAACCTGGGTAATTTTTTAAACTTAAACAAAATCGCGAGTCGAGTAAACATGGCGGACACTGTCTACGGGGTTGCAGAAATAAGTTGGTACCCTGGTTGCTACTTATCCTTTCACCAAATTACTTTAATTTTTGCCTTTCATTTACAATGTTAAAATAGGAGAACAAAAATTACGGCAATCAAATAGAAAGTGAGATTGTACCGTCTCAAGTCTCAACAGAGATAGCGCTAAACATCATTTTTTTCGCTTAAAGTAGGTATTAGGAGCGCTTGCTCCATTTAGGTTATACCACAGAGTACGTCAAGTCCATCACTTACGTAGTAACTAATACCTAATCTGTGTCAATCACACACAACACTAGTACCTAACGTAGGTAATTATTTGTATTGTCAAGCCAAACTGAACAGACGGACGGAATCTGTGTGAAATTACAATAATAATAAACAAATGTGTAATTATCAATTGAAATAATTCAACTTAGAAACGTAGAAATTGATTAAATTGGTAATAAGACCAGTGTAGTAGTTAGTAAAGTAAAACGTTACCTACGCAACAGACGACGCTAAGTAAGTAAGTGATGTCCTGAATTATTTCAGTTGGACTTATTCTCATTATAATAATAAAGCGTTAATTACTATGATTTTGTTCTTAGGATAAATTTTAAATAGAAAAATATTGTAAAAAATTAACTCGGCCACAAGTGAATTCTCAGTTGGGAACCGCTGAGCTAGCGGAGCTAGGTAGCTCAGCGGTTAGAGCATTTGACCGGATTTCCAAAGGTCGTGGGTTCGATTCCCATCTGAGTGGAGAATTCACTTGTGGCCGAGTTAATCTTTTCCAATATTTTTCTATTTAAAATTTATCATAAGTATAAAAATAGCATGAAAATGCAAAAATTATAAAATCATATATGATTTTGTTGTTTGTCTACTACAAAGTGAATTTGTTGATACCAAACAACTTGGTCACTGAATCAATCTTGTTATATTTTTTAGGGACTAAGTACCTACCTATAGGTAAAGTACTTACCTAACTATTTGCTAAGGTTTTGATGCTCATTTTTAATAATCGGTAAACAATTCGGTCCTTTGTAAGCTTGTAATTTGTATAGGTTAACCGGTCGGAGAACCTTTTCAAAACCTACATGATTTAGTACTTAATATTTTTTAGTGATCCTACATATCAGTTCATAGTGTGAACAAAATATTTTCCATGTAAGGCCACAAATCCCTTCTTCTATTTATTATATTTACTCGACATTGGCAAAACTTGCAAATTCTATTGGGAGCAGGATTATTAATTAAGAAAGAAAGATTTTAAAAAGGCCTCTCAGGTCCTGGATTATGAGACACAGTAAAAATTCCATTCTTCTCTGGAAACCGGTGTCTGGTTTGGGTTTGATCAATTAAGATCATAACTGTTATTTTGAGTCTGTGAGCTTTGTATTTATAAAATATGAATAATTGTAAATTTTAAATGACCCAGGTCCTTAGGTATATTTATACAAATGTACAGGAACAACTTGAATAGTTACATTGACCTAAGCAGACAATTTTTCTTTCAAAGATGTTGGTAATTTTATTTATATGTTTATCAAGTACTAAGTTATAAAAGGGCTTTTACTTATTTCAACTTATCATATTGATACTTTGATGGTTTTAATGCACTCTACTTATCTGTGATGCAAAGACAATTCCTTAATTTCATCAAATTAGTGTTTGTCATAACAACAACAATAGCAAGAACCAACATTGTTATTTTTAATGTGTTAATTCATCAAACCTGAACTGGACACCGGTGTCCAGAGAACACTGCAATATCTATTGTGTCTCATAATCCGGGGCCTGAAATGTAAATAACAGAAAAATTATACACACTTGTAAAAAGAAAATAGTTATCATCTTATCATACTATTATTATTGTAAATATGAAAGTTTTTTATTTGATTAAAATATGTGCACTTAAGTATGGAATTGAATTAAATTTAGCATACAGAAAGTTTAGCCTAGATCACAGATAATACTGAATTTTATTTTTATTTATTTATAACAAAAAAATTAACAATGGGGAGTAACAGTAGGTTCATTATATGTCTAGCGCAAATTTTGTATAGTGGCAGTTGGTAAAACTCGTACTTAATACTCAAATATGTGATTGAAACTTTTTGTTGATAAGTGTTAAGGTATGCAACTTGTATTTTTCATACTTTTATGAACAATAAACTATTTGTATTTGTAAACTATAAATCGAATCCAAAAAAGTCGCTTATAACTTTTTTACTGTAGGTATGGCTTAAACGCATAAAAACTGAACTCTCTTTGTTTTATTCAAATACTATATAAGTACTGATATACAAGTATTCAAACTTCAAGCCCTTGCGCACTCCTTGAGTGACGTCATTCGTGCAAGTTTCATAGCAAATGTTTGGGCATGAGAAGCAAGCTGTTTGAGTGGCCATACAAAGCGTTGTAACGTGATAATTACGCTCAAGTCAATTCCGAATGTCTATGTGGGTGGACGAAGTCACAGCTGAAAATTAGTCTAATAATACAATATTATATTTATTATTAACTAGCGCCCGCTCGCGGTTTCACCCGCGTGGTACCCATTTCCGTGGGAATATCGTGATAAAAAGTATCCTATGTTCATAACCAGGCTATCTACTCGTTCTAAAATTCGTTCAGTGCTTTCGGAGCCTATTCAATGCAAACAAACAAACAATCAAACCTTTCCTCTTTATAATATTGGTATAGATATGAAACTTTGGGATTATATTTGGCACACAGAAATAGTTTATAGTTAGGATTGGATCAGGATAGTTTTATCCGAGTCTAATGTTTCATAGATTTTTCGAATGGCGCCCATTGCGGAAGAAGTCGCGGGTGGAAGCTAGTACGAAATGGTTTATTTCAATCTAAAAAGAAAAATATCACAATTAATGAAATAAGAATAATTAATTAAAAATAAAGTTTTCTCATTCCCCTATTCATGGTCATGCTTTTTAATAATTCCGCGATATATTACATGTTATGACTTGAAACACGTCCAGTTTTGGCTGAATGCCTGTTCAACCATAGAACATGCATAAACAACATAGTGTAATGTAAAATTGCTATGATATGGCACATGAAAATCAACATAGTCCTACTCCTAACTCAAGGCAGGCAGCACATTCCATTCTTTAGCGGATCGCATAAGAAATGTATCAACAAAGCGCTTGGTACGGACCGTTGGGATATCAACGACGTACGGGTGATAAGCTAACCTGCGTCTGGTACCCCGATGGTGGAAAGGGGCTGGAGGAACAAGGTCGTGCAGTTCTCTCGCACACTGTATAAAAGGTTTTGTGGCATTGAAACTGACAAGATTGGCGTTGCCCCAATCTGAGACGGCCTGAAGTGCCAGATACGTATGCTTGACAAGGGACTCTCGACAAGACTGGATTTCATCACTGGTAGCCTTTGCTGTTGAGAAATATCTGCTGTTGAAGTGGTGTCAACTGCATACCCAATGGCATCAAACACCAGCAGGTCGTTAATGTGCAGAAGGAACAGTGTCGCAGACAGGACAGATCCTTGGGGGACACATGCATCAATTTCTTTTAGGTCGGATGATTGACCATCCACTACAACTCGGATGGAGCGATTGCGAAGAAAGTCAGCAATCCAAGTGCAAAGGCTACCAGAGATACCGTATGAGGGACTTTGCAATTAGGCAGCTATGACCCAGTCAAAGGCTTTGGAGATGTCGAGCGATATGGCAAGAGCTTCGCCGTGTTTCTCGATCGCTTCACTCCAAAGATGGGTGGCATACGAGAAGATCTCCAGTCGAACGACCTCGACGAAAACCAAACCGGCGATCACTGAGGAGGTTTGTTGTCTTCAAGCTATGCTAAAAGAGAAGTACACTTTCCATACCTTTACAGAGTATGGACGTGACTGAAATTGGCCTGTAGTTGGAAGGGTCGGCACGGCTGCCCCTTTTCGGAAAAGGCTGCACATTTGCAAGCTTCTACGATTGAGGTACTTGTCCAGTCTTAAGTGAGATGCGGTACAGGCGAGTTAATACAGGAAGTTCAGGTGCACAGTTGCGCAGGACATTTGCTGGATACCGTCGGGACCACTAGGTTTGTTCACGTCTACTGGATTACGGAGAGCTTTTAGGACCTCTTTATTGTGAATCTGACAGTCACCCATAGGAGTCAGCACGAGGTAACTTATGTGAGTTAGGTGGCACTTTGCTACCGACATCTAGACGCGAATTCTCCGCAAAAAGAGAGGCAAAAAATGCTTTCACAGTCGCACTATGAGCGAGCGATCCGTCAGGCTTCAGCAGTGGTGGAAGTTAGGGCGACAGAAATTTTGTTAGGCTGCTTAAATACTTACCAAAATTGAACTGAAGCCAAATTGTTTTTTTTATGATGCTAATAAATAGGTTCGTGATTAAATATCTGTCAACTTTTATTTTTGCTTTTTAGCACTCACAAAAATGACTGAATACCGATAATATATATATATATATATATATATTTAAACAACATTAATACCGAAAAAGGCTCGGTATTGCGATCCCTACGCTCAAGTCAAGGTCAACATGTGAAGCTTGACGTATTATTGACTCTCTCTCTCTCTCTCCTCCAAGCTAAGTATCCCACATGGTGGTGGGGCAGCTTTCCTAACTTTTCTTCTCCACTTCGCTGAAGTGTTATACTATAAAATAAGAACAATGACTTTAGGACTGTCGGTGTTTTAAAATTGTTAACTCGTCAATCTCTTTTCTATGTTCGTAGTCCTACTTTTGACAAGATTTTGATTGCATTTCTTCTACAGGAAGGAAACCAATATGCATTAGCGTAGATTTAAAGAAACAAAGCTCAAAGATAACAATAATGATTTTTCGACTCGTTTTGGAGTTCCCACAGTGACCAATCCGTGTGAACTTTTTAGCATTGTGTTTCTGGGTGAATGTTACGAACGTGTCTGTTTAACACTACTCATGCATGCGTAGGTACATTACGAAACATTCCTAGTTGTCCATCTGAAGCATGCATACGACCTTGGTAAGGTGTAAAACGACGGCACCTTTTAAGGCTTTATTATCTCAATTAGGTAAGTTCGTGAACTAAATTGAATAGTAAGTTGGTATCGGGAAATCGGGACCTACTGTTACCGTTGCTCTATATCGTTGAAGCCTAGAATAATATACCTATCGTTGTCCCGCTTCTCGAACGGATTTGTTTTTCAATTCAAGAGATTCAATAATTATTAAACAATTCCCACAGTTTGCTTTGCATGCCTAATGAATGAAGAACAAATAGCGCATTTACGTTTAGTGCCACTAGCTAGGCGTTTCAAGGTACAACAACTATATCACGTTCTTATTAATTCGGGCTTTGCTTCTTAAACTCATGGACTTAAAATAATGCTTAAATTTTGGAATTGGGATTTTTCGTCATAGTTAAACCATCTCTCCTCCATGATCATGATCACCTCTATCCACATGTTTTTCAGTTTTGTTCTTGTATATCTCAATTGGAAACATAATCATCACCATATACGAATACCTGCTTGTTACCCTAAAAAGACTAATTAGGATAGCCAGGCCAGAAACTTCTGTAACATAATCTCAGGATCTCCTAGATTGCTATTGCATTCCTTATTGCCTTCAATTCAACTATAGCTGCTTTTGATTTCTGGGAAGGCCGTACATACCAATTTATTAATTATGTAAGTATGTAATTAGGTTAGAACCACAAACACTACTCTCTTAGTAGGTACTTAATATTGCTTATGGAAGGAGTAACAAGAATAAGATCGTACACTGCGATGTGTAGACTGGATTCGAAGTATAACTTTAGTAATAACACAGAATACTTAATAGTACAAGTATAATAATATAATAGATAAGTAGTTAACCCTGGCAGTTAACAATGTGTCACAGTTATTTACTAGTTTAAGTTCAAACGAAAAATTTGCCTCTTAAATAGGCCTTCTGATGATCCCATAATTGGAATAGTATTTTAATTACATAATGCTGTCGAAGAATTACATTATCTTAAAAAGGTACTTCCTTTTCGTAAAAAGTGCAGGAAAAACTTAGGAATACAACTATTGAAGCATAATATACGACCTTAACCGAATTGCGCTTATTGAAGTTATTGAAGTGAAGAAGTTTTATTTTAAGGTCCGATTTTATAGTATTGTGCTGTGATGGGAGTGGCTATATCAAGTGATTCACTGGGCAATTATACTAACTTCATAGGTAGATACGAAACGAGACAGCGACCTTAATTATAAATGTCGGAGAAATACTCGTGCAGTTAGTTCTAGAGTTTATGAGGCGGTTTTATTATCATGAGACCACAATTACTTTTAACTAATAGCCATCAATTAAATCAGGATCTTGGACGAATTCGTCCAAGATCAGGATACATTATTCTGGCTCTTCGAAATGATGTAAACAAGTATTTTTTAAAGGGAGTCAGAGATAATTCAGTACTTACCTATTGTTTACAAGTAACCTAAGGCACAAGGCACAACAGAATCAATTTCTGTTCAGTTTATGTAGCTAAATCGAGTATCATAGTCATCGGAAAGGGTTGCCTGCCTTTATTATTATTGTATAGTGTAATTTTCTTTTTGGAAATCATGCATAGAAAAGTTGATGGTCTCTTCTACATAGTCACGTAACTACCAGTTACTTAAAATCGTTTGGCCTTTTATGTCGGTAGTTATTCTTGTGGCAGGGTTATTTGCTGCTAAGCTTTTGTTACTTCTTATTTCAGACACAATGAAAAGCAGAAGTTTAGCCGGCAACTGTGGCATTGGTGTGTTCGTCATTGCCCTTGTCACAGTGGCATTGGCATTTGGCACGCCTAGCTGGCTGGTCAGCGACTCGAGAATAAGAAGTGCTAGATTGGACAGGCAAGTATATTATCAGCTGGAGGAAATGCTTTTTTATCGTCGTCGGTTACATTGAGTTTTGCAGATAGGAAATTCAATTGTTATGCTAATAAATGCAACTTCAAGGCAAATACGATAAAGGTGTCTTATTGAATTTTGTTCACTTGTGTACTAACTTAAGTGCACAGTACGTAAAAAGTATAGGTTACATTTGTATAAAAAACGATGAAAAACGACTCCTACCAGTGAAACTTATGGTTATGTTATTATGACTCATAAAGAATTTACGCAATACTTATTTCTTTCATAGATTGGGGTTGTGGAGTCACTGCTTCAGATCTCTCCCGGACCCATTGGACCAATATCAGAGGAGGTTTTTCGTGGGATGTCGCTGGGTTTACGATCCTTTTACCACAGGCTATGATAAAATTCGTGGATACTTGCTTCCAGGTTTGTTCATCTCTATAATATATGTCTATAGTATACCATATATCTTTTACTTTAGAACTACACTCACGTGAATTAATTCTCTACTCATAGTGTTATGATTTAATTTTAAACATTTTGCATCTTACAGGTTTCATGATAGCAACTCAATTTTTCTTCACTCTATGCCTGCTCGGAGTTTTGATTTCGACTATTTTGGTTCTTATTTTCTTCCTCTGTTGTGGACCTGACCAAAGTAGATTCATCACACTCATAAAAAGTATAGGATACATCATGTTGGGAGCAGGTAAATAATAATTGTTTCACCACTACTCCAATACAAACATACAATTTCCAATTAGGTAGGTACATTTAATAGTAAATCATAATTATCATCATTTTAATGTTTTTCCGGATGGAGAATGGACCATGATATGACTGCAAATATAGTCGAGAGCGAACGGTTAAATGTGCTTTCCGGATACTGGAGAACCTAGAGATACAAACAGGCTAACTCACCAACAGATTAATCGATCGATTAACACTAGACGTCATTTTAAATGTCATAGCGTTTTAGTAGTTTGTTTGAAGCTGAAAGGCCTATATAACGATGTTTAAACCACGATACGACAGATTCGAATCAACAATTACGAACTCGGCCCTAAATTTAGGTTTTCCCGTCCCGTGACCGATCATTGCGAAAGTAGCATAACTATTGAAAGACTAGGAGTGCTCGGCACACAGATTTAGATATACTCCTCATCACTCCATGCCAAAAGATCTCGAATCCATAAAAGTCTTCGTCCACGATTGCCACGCTGCAAAGCTGGAACTCGAAGTGGTGTGCGAGAGTGAAGACCGAACTTCATGTTAACTTCTCCTCCCAGTTTGGTCACTCACTAACAATAATTGGTGATCAGATGAGTCTTTGAACCATTTCCATAGCCATTATACTGGTTTGTCGCCTGGCGATATTTCGTAGAAAACGGTCATGTCCAAGAGTTGTAACGCGTTTTCTGCCAGAATTAAAGGCGTTACAACATTTTTTTTTATTTAAGAAAGTTTGCCCGGTTTGTTAATAAGAAAAATAACTTTTGCGAAAGTTATATTCAAATTATCATGCATTTTTTTTGTTTCTAAAGACGGAACCCAAGAGGGTTTTTCCCCCATACAAACTTCTTCTGTACTGTAGATAGTTTTTGAGTTATGAAGAATGTAATATAATATAATATCCCTAGACAGTGTTGATGTGTGTATGTAAACAAAGGTTGAAAGCTTCTTGTTGCATCATACCTATTAAAATAATAAATTATTTTCGCGACCCCATTTGTCTGCACTTTCTTAATAAATAACCCCTTAGTTATAGTTAAATTGTAAGTGTCGTTACTTCTGGCAGCTGGCAAGTTTTATTGGGCCCGCACTTGTTCTCTATGGGAGTGTCATGGCACTGACGTCTGGTTCTTAGGACAGTATTCCATAAAGAACCTCCTTTCAACAATAATCACCACGCCGCGCAAACCACTGCGCCTCGAGCTCTTCGGTTTTATGTTACATTGATGTACCTAATTTGTTCTTTTGTTTCTAGGGATTTGTGGTGTTATCGCTGTTATAGTGTTCGCGTCTTTGGGAAATACTGACGGTTGGATGCCAGATCATCCGAACAATTATTTAGGTAAAGTAACAAAAATACTTTTTGCTATTTTGGTTCCGTTAGGAATGAAACCGTAATAATAAAGTTTAATAACTTTTCCAGGATGGTCGTTCGGTCTTGGTGTAGTTGGAGCTGTGGCTTGCCTAGTAACGGCTGCTCTGTTCTTAACAGAAGCGGATATACAATCGAAGAAACGCGACAAATTCAAAGAATCTCAAGCACGATTTGAACTAGAGTACGAGTCCAAAGCATAATTTATAGAATACCATTTTATATTTCTCTATGAATATCTCAGTGCCTGTAGAGATTTACATTTCTACTGTAGTTAGAAGTTCAAATGTTTCAATTATTAAAAACTATTGTAAAGTTAAATTGACAATTTAAACTTAAAATGCAGTTGAATTTTAATATTCTAACACGCAAATACTACGTTAAGTATATTATTATGCATATTAATGTTTTTTTAATCAATATTTTAGATATTTTAGATGTAAGTACCTACTAAGGTACATTATACATGTAATTATTTAAGTAAGATAAACTTTTCCAATTTAGTAATTAAAAAAGAATGCTTTAAGTTTATATACAAGAAAGGAGTGATCGCTTTAATATTCTTTGTCGTCTGAAATGAGTTGACGATCTACGTAAAGCTAGCAACGAAATCCATACAACAACTGCTTAAAATCAGTTACATAATATTAAAATACTGTGCAGTTCCATACGAAAGAGTTTCTGCTTGACAAATTATTTAGATACCTAAGCTCTAACAAATTAAAATTCTTTAGGTAAACTGGAGTTTACTCATTCAATCATGGCATATAGCCATTCTCCCTTCTCTGAATATTATAATCAAGTTGTTAATATGGTGTTCATTATTGTTTGTTGCGTGTAAATACATAGTTAACTTTATAGAGACTACCTTTACATTTTACCAACGAATGCAAGTGCACTTAGTTTGTAGCAAGCAAATATCCAAGAAAATAATGTATTCAGTATGTATTAAAAGGTATTTTTTATTAATTTGTATAGTATAGCACATTAAGTAATAAATGTTGCCCTCGAGAATTTGAAACTATCGCGTTAGTAATAAGAGCGTTCAGAATGCAACCGTTGAGTTTGATGTACTGTCGACTGTACCAGCTAACTTAATTTTATCTTTTTCTAAAACGTACTGATTGATGAACAGTGTACCTAGTTCTATTACGTCCGTTGTATTAAGTTTATTTTTTTAAGAATATCATAGTGACATTATTGTGTGACATTCCGAAAGTAAATTATTCATGCCTGTTTAGAATAAGAATCTCAATTACTGCCGTCCATTACTGTATTTTATACTTTATTTTAATAAAATATAAAAATAAATAATTGTTTTCTTGTTTTCCCTTTCTGTTAGATCAAAACTGCTTTAACTGTTTTCAGGTCCTCTACGCAATATAATTTTAAAGGCCTATGAATTATTATTCATAAGCATTATTCATAAGGCTGGCTGGACCTTCGGGAATTCCACCTGGGCCAGGCACACATATTCGACTAGAATTATTTATCTCGGATCCCTATCATATATAGTCGGATCTCTCTTGCCGTGTGGTGACGGCCTAAGAATACAAGTGTCACCACTCCTTTACATGCCTGGGATGTCGTAAGAGTCGACTAAGAGGCTCGACGCATTGAACACCTGTGCGAGAGAAGGAAAACCTGAAACAAACCCTCTACCAACCCGTCTGGCCAGCGTGGTAGCAGTAGGCTAATAGCCTCCTATGAACGCCACAATAGGTGTGAGCTAGGTGAGGCCTATGTCCAGCAGTGGACGCTCACAGGCTGATGATGGATGATGGATTTATCTCGGAATTATTAACCTGTCACACCTGTATGTGTGTAGCCAACCTTTTCATACTAAATTATTAATTACTAAATTATACAGTCTTGTTCTAACATCTAAGGGTTTTAAGCGTTGTTATGTAACGCATATCTAACTATGCGTCGCTCGCTCGCTGTTTACCGTGACTGGTTATGGCGTCTCTCCTTGTATGATGTTAATTTTTTCAATCAGCACAGTTTAATCTACTGTTTAAAATCAACTATTAGAGGAAATGAGAGCGTCCCTACTATTTGTTTCGGCTGTAAAACAGCAGCTTCTATATCTGCTATTAAAAAGAAATATTGACATAGACATGTGTCACTTCACTTGTCAAAACTGAAGTCAGTAATGTAATGTCATGTCAAGCAAGTCGGCTTATAGAAACGGATTTTAAATAGTTTTTCAGGAAATAACTGTTTATTTGTTTACTTAAAAATAACTATTTTCAGTATTATCAAAGAGGTGGTGCCTGATAAACAAAATGACTGCGGCTGATAACGAATATCCGAAGGCATCAAGTAAGGCTTACATGGGCACGCCCAACCTTATTTATTGTAAATATTGAGTTATTAAGTATAATTATTATAAATGAGCGTATCGATGTTTAGCAAGAGGATTCATATTCACTCAGTTCAATTATACCACTACTACTATACTGCATTTTTTACAGATGCCACTTTGATTGGAGCCAGTATTACGTATGTCGCAGGATTATTCTTGCTTCTATCGTTTGCTGGTCCTTACTGGATAGAGTCATATCCAGAAATGTATTCATCCTTTAAACACATGGGCCTATGGGAATACTGTTTTGATCGTTTTCGATTCCCTTCATATCAATTTGACAAATTATTTCACGGCTGCCACTATGTTTTCAGCCAGGTCAGTAGATGGTTATTTGGTCAGTGAGTCGCTTTCAATTGTTATTCAATTAATTGCTGTTACTGATGTTAGCTTACATTCTGTTTCAGGAATACTATGTGATTCGCGAATGGTTATTACCAGGCTGGTTGATGAGTGTCCAGGCCTTTGTGACTCTGGCTCTGATTTTGTCCTTCACTACACAAGTTCTGCTTGCATGTGTGATAGTGAGATGGCCCTTGCGTCCAGTGTTGCGTTATGAGTGGATGTTTGTTACAGCTTCATGCATAATGGTGGCTTTGTCAAGTAAGTACAAGTTATACTGTTTTTTTTAATAACATTTCAAGACACAATACATATTTTTTATTTGTTTTAGGTGCCTTCTTGTTTCTGGCTGTGGCAATATTTGGTTGCAATTGTTATAGACGTGATTGGTTATTGTATCCTTCATTCAATGTCTTATCCTGGTCCTATGCATTTGCTGTAATTGCCTTCATCTTGTTTGGTATGTGTGAATAATGTTTTCTAAATGTTAAGTACCTATTGTGGTTTGAGCTATTAGCCATAAATATTGATGTTTTTGTAGGTGCTGCTGGCATCCTTCTCTACCTCGAATCTCGTAAGTTGTATGAGTTGCGACTTGAAGCAAGAAACCTGGTGGCGCAAATGCAGCACAGCCAGCCTGAGCATGCATTGCACCAGCTCAGAGATCAGCTGCAGCAGCAACGTGCTATTGGTTGGAATATGTAAATACAGCATTTTTGAATGCTTATGCACCATTTAAATGTTTAAAGTTACAAGATTACAATTTATGGTTTTCCTGAATATGACACACATACTGTAACTTATTTTACTGGCCAACATAATTATCATCACAAGAAATATGTTAATCTTAGTATTATGACTTCAACTGACTGGATGATTCATATTTGTTTATTTTTAAGTGTGAACATTTTTGTTTTATAATCTAATTGTGATAATGATAATGGATTTTGAGATGTTATTTTTAGGGTTCCGAACATCTAAAGAAAAAATAGGAACCCCTATAGGATCACTTTGATGTCTGTCTGTCCGTCCGAGTGAGTTTATCTCGAGAACGTATGGAGGTATCAAGTTAAAATTAAAACCATATATTCAGGTTAAAAGTCTGTTGGAGGAAGAAACAAATCAAACTTCTAAAAACGTCAAAAAGATAGGGCCGTTTATACATCATAAAACATATATTTCAACACTCTCAAGGGAATCAAAATTCATAGGGTACTTCCTGTTGACCTATAACTATGAATTTGGTAAGTAATATCGTCTCTTACTACAAACACAAGAAAATATCTATAAACTATAGATTTGTGATTAAATCATAAAAATATAGTCTTAAGTTTTCGAAACTGAATTTCGGGAAAAACTCGGAAACACGTGGAGGAATCGAGTTGAAATTAAAACCATATATTCACGTTAACAATTTCTTTAAGTTTTAAACAAATCAAACTTCAAAATTGACGTTAAAAAAGGTATGCCGCAAAAACTTATGCTTCGACACTCTCAAGGGAATCAAAATTCATAGCTTCCCGTAGACCTGACGACGACATTACTAGTAGACGATATTACTTGCCAAATTACATAGTTTGATGTAATTTGACAAGTAATATCGTCTTTTACTAAGAATACAGAAAAAAACCTAAACATTTTTCATTAAATCATAAGAATATAGTCTTTAGTTTTGGAAACAGAATTTCGGGAAAAACTTGGGAACGCGTGGAGGTATCGAGTTGAAATAAAAACCACATATTCACGTTAACAATCTCTTGAAGCTGTGATTTTTTTTTAATTCAAAATAACGTTAAAAAAGGTTAGGCCATTTATGCCGTAAATTGTTTACTTCGATACTCTCAAGCTCCATTGACCTAGAAGTATGAAATTTGTCAAGTAATATCGTCTTTTACTACAAGTACAGAAAAAATAAATGGACATTTGTAATTAAATCATGAAAAATTTTGTCTTAAGTTTTGGAAACAGATTTTCGGGATAACTTCGGCAAAAACCGCGAGACTCAGTTCCTGAACTCCACCACCGGTATTAGACCCAGGGGTCCCGGGTTTGATTGCCAGCGGGTACAATTTGTATTCGGTATGGTTGGTGGTAGGACTTGTTGTAAGTCCGCCAGGCACCATCTTATCTAAGCCTGACGCCATAACCACAATGTTTTCAGCATTGTTGTGTTCCGGCAGTAAGAGATAAGATAGCCGGTTCCTCAGTGATGAAGATTCCGGGAGAGGCTCGCTTCCATCTTCAGCCTTATCAATACTTAACATCAAGTATGGTGAGGGCTAAGAGTCTTCCCGTTGTTCATTAACAAAAAAAATATGTGCGGAACCCTCGGTGGGTGAGTCCGACTCGCACTAGTCCGGTTTTTTATTCTCAGCATGAACTTTTGCAATTATTTTGGCATTTTATTCTTATATAATACCTAAGATATGAGTCAGAAAAAAATGCACATAGGTTTTCAAGTTTTGATATTTGATGCTTTTCAAGTCTGCTTTTTCTGATATTTGGTTTATTAGGGATGCTGGCTATTGAAATTAACTTACTATGGTGGTAATAGTGTGCCTTATATGTAAATTGTATTCATTTTAATATGGTTACAATGGTTATAATTAAAAAGTGCATTTATTGTCCAAAATATGCTTTAACCTTTAATTTTTCGGTAAATTTTATACGCGCCATGAAAAAAAGAAAGAGGAAATACTTCGCAAAGAATTTACATTGAATCTTCCTGTCCCGCATACTTAAGTCCTCGCAAGTAATAATTTTATCTTATCCCGAATACTTAAGTCTTTTCCTCGCAAGTTGATTTGTCGATAGTTGTTAAAGATGTAACTACGCGTGAGCTGTAAATTATGATATAAATTTTCTTCCGTGCTGTAGACTACCTCTTCCTGGCGCGTTATAGTACTTAGCAGTACAATAAAATATACTGTATACTTTAACAAATGAACACAAAAGGCGTTTAGAAAAAGGTACCTAGTTTTATTTTATTCTTTTAGGGATAAGATATTTAAGATGTAAACAACTGATAATTATAAGTTAAATATTTTTTTTCTTAGAGTGAAAAGCTATTAGAGTAATTTTGTGAAGGTAACGATATTATTTATACACATTAGAAATTTTAGTTCTTACTTTTCAATCATCATGAGAGATCTGAGAGTTGTGTATATTTTATTAATGGCGCATGTTATACCTGCCCTGAATTTAAAGACTTACAAAAATGATCTTGTTGCCTTATATTTGAATTAGTTGCAATTTAATCCGTCCAATTATTGATATTTTTAGCCATTTGATGAATAAGCACTGACAAATAAATTAAGTATTTTAATTATTATGTTGTTTTAATTGTACTCCCAAAAAGATATTATTAGTCGCTGTTGTCTCGAAATTTTAACACGGTTACGTGGGCTAATTAATAACCCTGCATCATCGAATTTAGTTCAATACCTGAATCCTAAGAAAGAGATAATCGGAAAGTACTATGTACAGAACAAAATAATGACTGTCATATCTTTATATATTTATAAAAGTTTAATACAAATTCATGAAAATAAGGATAACTATAAAAAATCGGCCAAGTGCAAGTTGAACTCGCACAAGAAGGGTTCCGTCTCACCCAAGGTTGCCTGGAAGAGATTGCTATGTAGCAATAAGGCTGCCTATGGAGCAAGGGCGGATCCAGCTTTAGCGCCAGGTCACATAGTCGTGGTCAAGTCAAGTTATTATTTAATTTTGATAATAATTATATATACAAGTAAAAAGATAGTATTTTATTAATAAATGTAAGTGCTCAACCTCATGACACCCACTGCTGGGTATTGTTACATCAATGCTAGGAATATCCTTGCATTCGAAAGAAACATCTTTTCAGGTGTTTAACGATCGATTAAGATGCAACTGCCAATAATTTATGATTTTGTAATTTTTGCATTATTCAATGCTATTTTTATACTTATGGTAAATTTTAAATAGAAAAATATTGGAAAAAATTTACTCGGCCACAAGTGAATTCTCAGACGGGAATCGAACCCGCGACCTTTGGAAATCCGGTCCAATGCTCTAACCGCTGAGCTACCGAGACTTGCGAACCACCGTCGAAATTCTCCAATACTTTTATATTTTTAATACGCTGTAGGCCAGCGTTGTTACATCAATGCTAGGAATATCCTTGCATTCGAAAGAAACATCTTTTCAGGTGTTTAACGATCGATTAAGATGCAACTGCCAATAATTTATGATTTTGTAAAAATATTGGAAAAAATTAACTCGGCCACAAGTGAATTCACTTGTGGCCGAGTTAATTATTTCCAATATTTTTCTATTTAAAATTTACCATAAGTATAAAAATAGCATTGAAAAATGCAAAAATTACAAAATCATAAAGAATTGAACAGCTTCTGGAGGACTTTGAGTATCGGCTTATTCCGTAGTAATTTCATCATCGCCCGCCACCTTGTTGTTTTTCAGTTGCTTGAGAGCCATACTAATCTCGTGCAGGCTGACGTCCGGGATATCTTCGGTGAAGTGTCGGGTAAGCTTGGCTCTGGGGTCTTTAGCCTTGCTTTCAACAGGTGTCTGCGTAGAATATAACTGCCCATAGAAACTCTCGATCTCCCTCAGGATTTCAGGTTTCGTAGAAATAATGCGACCGTCGTCAGTTTTCAGCTTCGTCATCTGGCTTTGCCCAATAGACAGATCTCTGGCGAACACCTTGGAGCCTTTGTTTCACTCGATAGCCTCTTTAATACAGTTCGTATTGAATTGGAGAAGGTCGCTTGTCAAAGACTTGAGAGATCTGCCAATTTAGCTGCCGATAACGATGAGCATCCTCTGAGGGTTTGTCATAATCGCCACGGTTGGCAGGCGGGTTGACGATCGCAGTATTTCCAAGATTTTAAAGACGCTGCTGATCGTCTTCTGAAGGCTGTATTCCCTTAGTCTCCTTTTACGTCACCCACGGGATGATAGGGTAGTGTTATTCTAGGCCAGTACTACACGGCCGCCAACCTACCTAGTATATTTAAATAACAAGATATTTTTTTCTTTTACGTCTTCTCCCGAAATGCTTTACCTCTTCATTTACTTCAATGGGTACGTTTTTATGGACGTGGAGTCATGCCAGTCCGGTTAGATGTTCTTCAACCATTGAAGCTGTTAGCCACGTTTTGATTTTTCGTAAGGTCGCGAAAGATCTTTCCGCTGTCGCTACATTAACGGGTAGTGTAGCCATAATACATAAAAAAAATCTTTTAAAGAGCTTTAAAATTAGTTTGGTATTTAACAGCTTGTCCTGTCTCATTACGAGATTAACCCCTTTTTTGGCTTAAAAGACTGTACTATAGATAAATAATCGAAACAAAGCGCGCGCAAGTGTCACACAAAATGTGACATATGAAAGGTGGCTGGCGGCCGTGGCGGTGGCGTGGTACTATTCAAATTTTCGATGCTTTTGTTTCCTAATAATGCGTTTGCTGTCAAACAAAGTATTTTAAATTTATAAAATATTGAAAGTAAAAAATTAAATCTGTATTGTGACAAAAATATATAAAAACATCATGTTTAACAATTTTGATAAGTGGTCTACCTAGGTCCTGGACCCAGCCCAGGGGGGGGTCATGACCCCCATGACCCCCCCCCCTGGATCCGCCCTTGCTATGGGGCCGTTCAAGTATTACGTAAGCAGATTGTTTGCAATTATTAACCCACCCCTCCCCCTCGTCAGCAAAAGTAAGCAAAGCTCTTACTCCTCCCCCCTCATTGATTGATTTATGAGCAGCAGTTATAATAAGTAGAAATAAGGAATAGGTTTGGAATAGAGGACTGTAATCCCCGAAAATGCATTTCGTTTTCTGCATAGACAAAGTGTGGGTTGCTATATGTGTAAAAAGTAAATAATGACTGCTGACGTAATCACTATCTAGATCCCCCCACCCCCCCCCCATGTCATCAAAAATAAGCAAAGCAAGGACACCCCGCCCCTCTGTAGTGTTTACGTAAGTAATACTTGAACGGGGGCCGTTTTCCGTTATTGTGTGTTCCTCTTTTTTGACATTTTCTCTGTATGTGTTTGTTTTTGTATCGTGTGCAATAAAGTTTAACCAGCCACTATAATTTTTAGTCTGCAAAATATTTTTTCATAGTGTTTGTATGAATGACAAAGTTATATTTGCGGTTTTGGAAAATGTGCTATAGCTCTGAAACTGCTAAATATATTTCGTTCAAACCAATTTACGTTGAAACTTTTTATTAAGATCTACAGATTTTTTATTTTTTTATTTTACGTTCTTATTTGAAAAGTTAGAGCACACACACATTTTACCACTTAAAAGTCAATCAAACGGTTGACTTTGAGAAAAACTGTTTTAGGAACCCCTATGTAATTTTTAAAGACCTATCTAAAGATACCCCACAAGTATGGGTTTGGCGAAAAAAATAATTGTTACAGTTCTCTTTGGGAAATGTGCTATATTTCTAAAACTGTCAACTATATTTCGTTCAAACCAATTTTCGTTGAAAGTTTTTATTAAGATACTACAGCATATATATTTTTTTTAAATTCTCACTCCCTTATTTCAAAAGTTAGAGGAGGGGCACACATTTTACCACTTTGGAAGTGTACCTACATCTTTCAAACGGTTGACTTTGAGAAAAAATAGTTTTTGAAACCTCAATGTAAATTTCAAAGATCTATCTATAGATACCCCATACGTATAGGTTTGATGAAAAAATAAATTTATAGTTTCTGTTCCATGTATGGGGAATTTCCCTTAAAATATATATTTATTATTTTTGTGTAAAAACTGTAAAGCGGTTTACAGAATACATCTACCTACCAAGTTTCAACTGTGTAATCCTCAAAGTTTTGGAATAAAGTGGCTGTGACATACATCAGACAGACAGATACGACGAGTCTATAAGGGTTCTGTTTTTTGCCATTAGGCTACGGAACCCTTAAAAAAGAACCCTAATAAGTCATTCACATAACTTAAGAAATAAAAAATAATTATTACTACATATTAAGTTTCGACTTAGTAAAGTAAAAAAGCAAGGAGAATATAATAAAATTGTTATGTAAGTATAATAAATTGCCGATAGCTTTGACGAACCTAGATATTAGGGAATTCAAAATTAAACTAAAATTTGTAACACCGGTCACTACCATGGCAACACCGCCAAGTCATACGAGCGGCCGTATCCCTCTCCCCACATCCGTAGCGCGCTCCGCGCGCCCAAATCGTCGGCCAATCCGCGTTCCCGCGCGATACCGGTTGTAATTAGCAGTGCTGTAATACGCGCGCCAAGATTGGCGCGTTATTCGAATTGCCCAATCGTTTTACGTATTAACATTATTATGTTGACAACTAGACCTATTATTGTGATGTTGCCTATAATGTAATATATTGATTTTTGACTTCGAATAAAGTTGTTGTTGTCTGGACGCCATACTGTGATGTTATTATTTATTTCTATCTCTTCAATATCTGGTACTTTCCCAAGAAACCGCTCGCTACAAGGCACCTTCTTCGAAACCACGTGTCCTGCGCGGCGTAATAAAGTGATTGCCCAAGAAACCCCTGAGCTAGCCCGGCTAAACTGGCAGCCCAACGTACGGCCGACAACGCAACACGTGTTGAAGAATAGAAACCATGCCGCGACGCAATACAAGAGAAGAAGACCCACATGTAGAGACATCAACAGTAATGGCCATGATGGAGAGGCTCCAGCAATCACAAATGCAAGCCATGGAGAAACTATTGGATCGCGTCTGTGAAATGCAAAATCGGACTTCGCGATCGCCGCTGCCATGCGCGTCCACGCCATTGGAAACAACAACCTTAGCGCTAAACGGAAATTTTGCTAGCTGTACAGCCCGTTATAGCGGTGCCGCCGCCGAGTCGCTTGATGGATTTATTGATGCCGTCGAAGCATACAAGGAGTGTGCCCTGGTATCGGACGCGAACGCAGTGCGCGGCCTCTCGATGCTGCTGATCAACGACGCCGCGACCTGGTGGCACGGCGTTAAAGAAGATATCGGAAGTTGGACGGACGCCCTTCAGCAACTACGGAGTGCCTTTGGTGACCGCCGTCCACCACATCGTATTTATCAAGAAATATTTGAACACAAACAAACAAACGAAACAACCGATTTGTTCGTGAGTAAAGTTAGAGCATTGTTCGCTCGCCTACCAAGAGGTGATTTAAGCGAAAAAGTACAACTCGATATGACGTACGGACTGCTAAACACCAATCTAAAAAAGAGAATTAGAAGAGAAGAAGTGATTACATTCGCCGATCTATTGCAACGCGCACGCGAAATAGAAGACTGTATGCAACCTACTAAACACCTTCGCACATCGCCTGCTGCACCTACAAATCGTGCTCCGGGAATAGCACGTCGCCATGTCGCCGAGCCGCGAGCGCAACCTCCTGAAGAGTTCCTGCCGCCGCCGACGACGTCGTCGCCGCGTTTCTCGACCGCGCCTCTGCAAGCGCGAGCTAACGATATTAATCGAGCTCCGCCGCCGGCGCCGTCGCAACGTGAAAATGTAGTGCGTGAAAATAGTAGGAACTACTGTGTGTACTGTAAGAAACCTGGACACATACGTGACGAGTGTCGTCGATTACGAGTGAACAAAGACAGTGTCGCCGGCGCCGCCGCCACCGTTATCGCGTGCTACGGATGCGGGGAGAAAGGAGTCATGCGAGCCGACTGTTCTAAGTGTAATGCGCAATTCAACGCTATATCATTCGCAGAGTACCAGCCGTTATCGAGCTCCCTCCCCGAGACGTGCGAGTCACTTGCACACGTAAGTAAAAATAAGCCTTATTTTTGTACTGGGACTGAGATCGAAACAATACATAACAATACACGGAATCATATTTTACAATGTCATAACAATAATGATAGTAATGATCAAAATTCGTGTAAACTAAAGTTGTTATCACCTGCTTGTCTAAATAGATCTAGTGAGACTAGTAATGAATCTCTTTATCCAACTGATTTTTACAAAGTGCTGCCAAAAACTTATTTTCGTAATGATTGCAAACAGAATGACAATGATTATACTATTAATTGTTATTCTTTGAATGATTTTTCCGCAGCACTACCTTTAGCATTTTTTAGCGTCGAAATTGATAGTAACTTGTTTATGTTTACTAGTAACAATAACAATTCTATAACACAAAAGAGTGTGATGTCTAATCAGCTGTCACCTGAGAGTAGGGTGACCATGGAATTTCAGGACAAATCTTTGAATTTTAGTAATGAGAGTAGGGTGACCATGGAATTTCAGGATAAAAGTGTGAACTTTGGTGATGAGAGTGAAAACGAAAGTAACTTAATGGTTTTTGGTGAAGAAACTGATATTTCCTCACTTTCACCGGGTACCCGTCTCGCTTACCAGGCACAACCTCGGCCAATATTAAGCATCCATGTTTTAGGTTTTCAGGGTATAGCGCTAATTGATACAGCTGCCAAGAGAAGCGTCGTCGGGAGTTCGCTTTACAGGCTTTTGCAAGAACGTAGTCATCCTTGCGCGCCCTCCTTGATGCGAGTGAAGTTGGCTGATGGGTCCGCACAAACGCGCCAGGTCCTGACTACTACTCTCACAGTGGACGTTAAAAACAGTAAGTCTGTTACACTGGATTTTGTTGTGTTACCGGATGCGGTTAACAATGAGACCTTGTTAGGGATAGATTTCCTCATTGCCGCTTCA
Organism: Chrysoteuchia culmella; assembly: GCA_910589605.1. Classification (NCBI taxonomy): domain Eukaryota; kingdom Metazoa; phylum Arthropoda; class Insecta; order Lepidoptera; family Crambidae; genus Chrysoteuchia; species Chrysoteuchia culmella. Next base: position 13,354,302 of record OU342642.1, on the reverse strand, counting down.
ATTATTTTAGATTTCGCAACTTCTAAATGGCGATTTTCAGATGAAGAAAGAGGTTTTCCTTTAGAATTTGAGCATCAAAACCCAGCCGTCTCTTGCTGCTCCGCTGAAATGCTTCGAGAGGATGAAGGTAAGTTACTCTCGCCTGATGAGAGGGCATGTCTAGCTTTCATGATCCGTGCCAATGAAGACATCTTCGAGCGAGGGGGAGCTGCCACGCCTTACGCGGAACACAGGATCGACACTGGTAGCCATGAACCGATTGCCGTTCCTCCTTATCGTCTTACACCTGCAAAAAGAGACATCATGAAATGTGAGTTAGATAAAATGCTTAAAGAAGAGATAATTGAAGAATGCGAGTCTGCTTGGGCTTCCCCGGCAATCCTGGTACCTAAAAAGGATGGAAGCGTCAGATTTTGTGTAGACTACAGAAAGCTAAATTCTATAACAAAGACTGATACTTACCCACTCCCACACATTGATGACCTGCTACAGTCTACAAAGCCATATTGTTACATGTCGAGCATAGATCTCCGTGCAGGTTACTGGCAGGTTAACGTAGCTGAAGCTGACCGGGACAAGACTGCCTTCGTAACGCCGTTTGGAACTTACCGATTCATCCGCATGCCTTTCGGTTTGAAGAATGCACCATCAACCTTCCAGCGGTTGATGGATCGTTTCCGTTCAGGTTCAAATTTGCATGACGTGACTCTCCTGGCGTATCTCGATGACCTGCTTGTGATATCTCCAACTTATATACGTCACCTGGAAGACCTGCAAAAGGTATTTGACCGTCTCAGACAGTTTGGTCTTCAAGCTAACAGAGATAAATGTTTTTTTGGACGTCAGGAGGTAACTTACCTTGGGCACGTTATCACTGCAGAAGGTATACAGCCAGATCCTACAAAGATTGCAGCTGTGTTACAGATGGCACCGCCTAAGGACGTCAAACATTTAAAGTCTTTTCTTCAAACCTGCTCTTGGTTCCGTAAGTTTGTGCCTAATTTCTCTAAAATAGCCGAGCCGCTGACGAAACTTACAAGAAAAAACGAGACATGGAGGTGGAACGAAGAACAGCAGACAGCCTTTCAAACTTTGAAAGAGAAACTTACAAGTGCTCCAATCCTGGTACAGCCAAATTATGATGAGCTTTTTATTCTCCGAACGGATGCGAGCAGTTATGCTCTAGGTGCTGTCTTGCTACAGGGTGAAAACAAAAATGAAAGACCCATAGAATATGCTAGCCGACTGCTTACCGCGGCCGAAAAGAACTACAGTACTACGGAGCGGGAAGCGCTAGCAGTGGTATGGGCAGTAGATAAATTTCGTGGGTACCTTGACGGGCATCCCGTTATTCTCAGGAGTGATCACCAACCCTTAAAATGGCTTCTTACCCTTAAAACTCCTAGTGGGCGACTCATAAGATGGGCTATGAAGTTACAGGCCTATGATATCCGTTACGAATACGAACCAGGTAAATCAAACGTTGTAGCAGATACTCTCAGTCGGCCACCGTGCGACGAGACTAACGTCAATAGCTGTGATGTCTGTACAGTCATGATTGATATTCCACGAGTAAGCCCCGTAAGTCTCCGAGCTGAGCAATTACAAGATCCTGAAATTGCTAAGATCATTAAGGATCTTGAAGGTAATGATCCTTTAGGTGCCCGATGGTTAGACCGAGGTTACATAATGGAGAATGGTATCCTGTATCGTTATCATCCGGATGTCGATGCTGAAGAGGCCCAGATCGTCGTACCAGCTTCGATGAGGGAACATATTGTAAAGGAGTATCACAATTCCCCAATGGCTGGCCACCCAGGTATTGATCGCACTATTCATAAGGTAAGCCAAAAATATTATTTTTCAGGAATGCGTAGATACATCACTGACTATCTTAAAAGTTGTGAAGAATGCCAGAGATACAAGATAAGTAACCAGAAACCTGCTGGGTTACTCCAAACCCCAATCCTCAATCAACGTGGAGAGGTCCTTGCTATCGATCTTTTCGGACCTCTACCTGAAGGCAAAAATGGCGAAAAATGGGTCCTATTGGTGGAAGACACTGCAACAAGGTGGGTGGAACTATATGCTTTGCAAGAAGCCACGTCTGAAGCATGCGCTCTGGTTCTCGTGAATGAATACTTTCTGCGATATGGATTTCCGCGCCGAATTATATCGGACAACGGGGTACAATTTATTTCTGCCACAATGCAACAGTGCATGTTCATTCTTGACATTCAACAAAACCTGATACCACTTTACCACCCAGAAGCAAATCCGGCCGAGCGTAAGAACCGCGACCTAAAAACTCACCTGTCCATTCTCGTAAAGAACGAGCATCGTTTATGGCCGCAACATCTTCCTCAGGTAAGATTTGCTCTAAATAGTGCTGTTTGTTCTACCACTGGCTGTTCTCCAGCATATATGATGTTTGCTAGGGAGATGCGGACACCATTTGAGGCCCATAATGATCTAAAGGCTATCTTAGACAAAGAAAATTTTCTTCCTCAAATAACTCCTTACTTACAGCGTTTTTTAAACAATTGGAAGCAACTCGGTGAGAATGCAGAGCTCCAACAAGAGCGACGTAAGAAGGATGCAGACCAACATCGACGCCCCGCGCCTCCATATCAGGTAGGAGATGAAGTGCTTATCACTACTCATCTGTTGAGCAATGCCACGAAAGGTCGTACCCGTAAGTTTATGCCTAAGCGAGACGGACCGTATAAAATTAGTAAAGTAGTTAGCGCCACTACATATGACGTTGTTCACTCTGACACCAATGAGTACGTAGGTAAATTCCATAGCGCAGATCTCACACCCTACCTAAAGTCACTAGGTCAGGAATCCTCAGTACCAGTACAAAGACGACGACAGCGTGGTAGGCCGCGAGGTTCTAATAATAGGGAGTTAGAACCAAATCCCAACTCGCATCCGGGACGGACTTGCGACTTGGAGGGGGAGCCTGTAACACCGGTCACTACCATGGCAACACCGCCAAGTCATACGAGCGGCCGTATCCCTCTCCCCACATCCGTAGCGCGCTCCGCGCGCCCAAATCGTCGGCCAATCCGCGTTCCCGCGCGATACCGGTTGTAATTAGCAGTGCTGTAATACGCGCGCCAAGATTGGCGCGTTATTCGAATTGCCCAATCGTTTTACGTATTAACATTATTATGTTGACAACTAGACCTATTATTGTGATGTTGCCTATAATGTAATATATTGATTTTTGACTTCGAATAAAGTTGTTGTTGTCTGGACGCCATACTGTGATGTTATTATTTATTTCTATCTCTTCAATATCTGGTACTTTCCCAAGAAACCGCTCGCTACAAGGCACCTTCTTCGAAACCACGTGTCCTGCGCGGCGTAATAAAGTGATTGCCCAAGAAACCCCTGAGCTAGCCCGGCTAAAAATTGTTTTTTTATTAATAATGCATTTTACACAATTTTATATGAATAATATAGTTTTTTTTATTATTTATATATTGATGATTGTTTTTTAGTTGACCGAAGCCGAATTTTTAAAGTAACTAATTAAGTTGTTTTTTTTTTATTATTTATTATTATTTATACTATTGATTAATTGCATTTTAATGATTGTCTGTTTTAACAAATTTTGAATTCGATTTTATGTATTTGTTTTATGACTTACCTAGTGTAACTTACCTACTCTGTTACAAGGTTAATAAAGAAATTTGAAATCTATCGTTCGTAGGTTCGGAGATTCCTGCTGCATTTTGCTCAGTAAATCATTTTTAATATTCAATCCATCTTACCTGGCTTATGCAATTTGTGGCAAATCTGCAGAATATATTCCATAGTCCTTTGGGGAATGTTGCCGTCAAAAATTACCATCGGAGCATGTTCCAACAACTTAGCGTGTTTATTTACCTGTAACAAAATGTGTTACACTATCCTGTTAAAGTAGAAACGATGCTATCTACCTGATACAGTTCGATTATTTTATTTTACATTTTCAATGTAAATTACAATTAAAACTAAGCAGACGTCAACACACACTTTTAGCCTACCGATAATTAATAAATAACAAAAATAGAAGTGGCTCTAAGTTTGAGCCTTGTGTTACCCCTGACAATTCCGTGGATACCGACCCCCCCCCCCCCCCCCCCCTAATATGTTGTTCTGTATGCAGGTAGATATACAACGTAGGTTTGACTCACCAAATCAACTGTGATGTGGTCGTGAATGCCCATATTCCCAAGGCCCATGAGGCACTCCCCCTTAGCATCTAACACCGCAGCATAAGTAGCGGTCTTTTCTCCTTTGATTATGCAACCTGTTAAAGGAAATAATAAGTAAAGTAGTACCTATTTTTTAAGAAAAGTAAGTGGGTATTATAGTGATTAAAGTATGTACCTCTTCTTGTGTAGGTATGTTTATATACGACAAATTACAGTCAACGGCAACTATAGCTTAAACAAATTTTATTATATTTGTTTCTATATATTGGGTTCCGTGAGTAAATTTTTTTTTTGTTAGGGTAACGTTTCAAGTGTTACTCCAGCAAAATCTGTTTTTCTCAAATATCTCAAGAACTATAATTCACACAAAATTTGTTATTAGTAAACAAATTTCTCCTCCTGTCACATTAATTATCTGTTATAGCCTCACCTCTCTAAAGCACAACATTTTGCGGGGGTAACGCACACCAAATTTCCACTGATAATTCCGAACTCAATGGTTACTTACACTCGCAGAGAGCTTACCACCAGGCCATAATCTCCCATGGCTTTTGTCTTGCCCTGCGTGTCTATTGGGGATGTAACGGATTCGAATTCAGAATCAGAGTTTTTAGATTTGCTTTGTCGGAATCGGAACCGAAATCGGATGTGTAGGCAGAAGAGAGATGTGTTACAGGCAGGTCTAAGAACACAATAACGGTTTTTTCTTTATATACAGGGTGGAAAGTTACGATTGGTCATGAAGGGCACGTACTTTATCCGTTGTAGCTACATATAACGTTCTGATCAAACCATCCTTAATTTTCGAGAAGTTTTAAACTGAGAATGAAAACTAAAAATGATTAGTTTTCAAAAATATTTTCTATGCATATTGAACCTGTTTGGCATGAGGATCAAAACACTCTAATGCCAACTGAGGTTTGAGTACTAGAAACGTCACAAATCGCGGAGAACGCTCGCACCTCACGCAGCCGCATTTGCTTCACCTACGGGTACCTTTGTTTAATGAACTTATTTTCTTAGCGAATGAGGTTTAAGACAGACAGAAAACTGACTATATTCCTGCCAAATTGGTCTAGCCGTTCTTGAGACTTTTAAATGGTGTTACTGACCCGTTTTGTTTGTATGGGGAAAGAAATGTGTTGTTTTTACTATTTTACTCGCAAATTTTACATTTTTCCTCTCCCTAAGAACCTTCCTTGTTCGTTAGTCGAAATGGTCGTAGCAACACATTCGATGATTTATTTTTATTTACCTACCTTTAAGTATAGTATGTAGGTAGATTGCAAGTTGCTAGCAACTTTGAAATAGTAAGGGCCGATTTCACCACTAACTAATAAGTTCTGGATAGCTTACGTGGACGATAATTTGACATATTAATATGTCAAATGATCTGCCATTTAAGCTATCCAGAACTTATCAGTCGATGGTGAAACCGGCCCTAAGTATTAAAGCCAAGTCAAAGTCGAAGCCAAACAATTTTTCACCTCACACGCTCTGAAAAGGAGGTTTTGTCAATCAGTTTAGGCGTAGAAAATCGCTTTTTGCGGCCTAGCGCGGCAAAGTACTTTTTTTATGTCATAATGCGTTCCGAATCGGACTAGTGACTTTTTTGTTATTCATATTCATATTCATATATTTATTGCAAGTCACTCACAACATGTTTACAATATTACAAAATATTATATTGTAGGTACATATAGCATAAGTGACACCCTGTAAGGGCGTAGCAAAATTTGTTAAAGTTCTACATTTAGAAACTAAATTATTATTATTAAACTAAAATTACTATATTTTAACAAAATCATTTAAAATTAACATTGTAAAGTTATAAGTAACACAACAGTATTAAAATTGATATAACATTAAATCATATACAAAAAAATAAAAATAAATAGGGATTACAAAATAGCTTTAGGAATAATGTCAATATAAAACTTTCACCTTGACTTCGCGGTAACTAAAGCAACTTAAATGATCATAATTTACATATTTTTATCTTCAAAAAATTCGGATATACTATAATAGCACTTATCTATGAGATATTCTTTCAGCTTCTTTTCAAAAGTAATATGTTTTTCTAATGTTTTTATGTTGTTGGGGATATGATTGTGTATTTTAATTAACATGGAGTGCGGGGAGTCCGATATTAGTTTTAAGCTTGAGAAAGGTAGTTTGAGTTTATTTTGGTATCGGTTATTTCGTCGTATTAATGTAAGTGGCGTGTATAATTCCGGGTGTTTCCTAACGAATTTACAGGCCTCAAAGATATATAAACATGTGAAGGTCAGTATGTTAAGTTTTTTGAAGTACGGTCTACAGGAGTCGTTTGTTCTATGTTGGTTAGTATTCTGATACACTTTTTTTGGAGGACGAATATGTCGTGGGCGTTTGTGCAGTTTCCCCAAAGTATAATGCCATTATATTTGATTCTTATTTTAAATAGCTTTAAATTATTTATAATACTCCGTTTTGGTTTTATTATATTATTTTAGTTCATTGAATCATAAAAACAATACCAATAAGATTAACTATTTGTAATAAGAATTTTATATTAGGCTGGGTGAGATTTCACAACCTATAATTGGATTTCGGACTGTGACATTCTTTATTTTTAAATTGTCTTCGTCTTGTACCTCATGTCAGTGTCAACATTTACGGAATCGTTTTTATGCTTATTAATAAGTAACAATATATTCATACTTTAAATAACTTTGAATTAACTATAATACTCCCTTTTTTATTATTTTAGTTTTTTATATCATTAAAACAACGAGAATAAGGTATATTTAGATTATACTTTATGTTTAAAGAATTTTTTACCGGAAATTGACCGCGGAAACAACCATAAAATGTTCCTCGCTGTTGTGAAGTGAAAAATTGTGTGTTGCGCTCGGCAGAAAAGTTTTTAGCGTCTTGTACCTTTGAAATAACCAACTTTCCAGCCTTGCATAACAATATTTGGTATGCAAGGCTGAAAAGTTGGTTATTAAGCGGCGAGTATTGCCTCTATTGAATCCTGAGCGAAGCGAGGATTTCAAAGGTACAAGACGCTAAAAACTTTTCTGCCGAGCGCAACATAAATTTTTTCACCTCACAACAGCGAGGAACATTATAGTTGTTTCCGCGGTCAACTTCCGGTAAAAAATTCTTTAAACATAAAGTTTAATCTAAATATACCTTATTCTCGTAGTTTTTATGATATAATTTTCTACGCCTAAACTGATTAACAAAACCTTCTTTTTAGAGCGTGTGAGGTGAAAATAACTATTTATTCAAATACTTAGACTTATTTTTCCCGTACCAGCTTTCAAGACATTTTTTCACTGACAAGAAGAAAGCCGCTTCGTTTTTATACCATGATTTAGATGTCAGTTCCGTTATAAAAATTTTAATCTTACCATCAAGAATCAGGTCTGGTACAATATCCTGTAGGAACTGGCCATCAGAGTCGTTCCCGACAGCTGTGAGCAGGCGCACGCCGCCACCGCGCATACGCCACAATGCCTCCGCCATGTTCCTCCCCACTCCCCCACCGGTCTGCTCCGTGGTGCAAGGGTGTGTGCTGCCGTCGAACTGCAAGAAACATGTTGAATATCATACAAACAAGTACAAAAAGTTTCACTCTTTAGACCTAACCAATGCCAAATATGGCATCGTTAATGTGTTGAGAGATGTTCATATATTTAACTTGCTCGGCTGCACCTTTGATGCTTTGCCAATCCCGCAAATAATTCATGAGGGTATGAATGAATGAAGGAAGAAGATTCTCGTGTGTCGCGACTCCTTAATGTCCTAGCAGCTTTTGGTCATAAAAAGAGTAATTATCCTAGTGGTTTACAGCCGCCTTTGTCTATTTTTACGTCCTCAGATCATAGAAAAGTACATGCCTACCTAATACTTAGGTAGATTTACAACCAAAATTAATAACCTATCTAGAGATAGATAGGGCTGTCTGAGATAGTTTCTTAGGATACTGGATGCGTTACCTAGCAACAGTCGTTATTTAGGTCATATTAACAAAAATATCCCAGGCAACTATCTCAGATAGCCCTACCTATCTCTAGAGATAGGTTATTTCGGGCTTTAGTCCAACTTTAAGTGGGCACTGTTTTGTCTTTGTAGTGTAAATAAGAAAATAAAATCTATCCGTTCTAAAATTCTGCTGTACCTACCCATCAAAAACAGGAAGCTCAGCGTCGTAATTACATTTTATTTTACCGGATTTCAAAATAGATTTATGTTTAAGCTTCTTGTTATTATAATAAAATACTAAAACATCATCTAACCCAGACAGAATTCCGCCCAGCTGCTAAAATGCCTCCTACGCATTTATCTATTTCAGGTTTGTAATTGTTAAAAACATTTGCGGATTTTTAAGCATCTAAATAACATTTTACCTACTGTTAAACATGTTTCTTTAGAGGAACAGCATATTGTAATGTATAAAAGTAGTATACTTATGTCGATACGCCACTTTTGGAAGCCAGCCCTGCTTTTATCATGAAACCATGAAATGTTTTTATACTTCTTCCTACAGCTAATAAGAATTTTATTATTAACTAGCCGTGCCCGCAACTTCGTTTGCGTAAGAACCGGAACATCGTTTGCAATCCTTCCCGACTAAATTGTTGGTAAGGCGGTCTATTTAACCAACTTCAAAAAAGGAAGAGGCTATTGAGTCGCCTTCATTCTTTACTTTTTGAAGAGAATACTAACACATGATACCATTTAATTACTTTCTTATCTCCTTATCCGCCTTCAATAGCGAAGTTTATCAATTCGCTAGTACCTACGTACTTACCTATATTTTATAATAGAACTAAAAGTAAAAATACTTTTTAAAATGCAGTCTTTTTGAAGTGGTTTTTTTGTGATGATAATAATAATTAGATAGCCGATGCCTGTGATTTAGTTTCATCAGTCATGTTTCAATTTGGCTTTGTAACGCGTCTTGGAAATTAACAGAGTTGCTCAAGATTCTTATTTTTGGTCACCCACCCCGCGACCGACCTTAGCGAAAGTTACTTGACCTCTATAATCCGCATATCCCTTTCGTAGGTTGTATACAGCTGGTAAAATAGTATAGGTACACGTATAGAGAAATAGGTACCTGACACCATAAGAAAGTCTATTGGTCGACTGGGAAGTCATAACATCATAACGATCATGATTGAACAACATGAACCCATTCTTACCCCCTGTACCATTTGCACCCCCTATCCACAGAACAAAACAACTTTACGGGCCGGTTTTACCACCTACTAACAAGTTCTGGAAAGTATAATTGACAGATCTTTTGACAGTTTGCTATATGAAACAGTGGCAATTATATGCCACATAAGCTAACCTTAACTTATCCGTAGTTGGTGAAGTCGACCTTTAATGTAATACCCACATTTCGATTCATTTTTAGCCATTTAAAATGCTGTGGCCTGTCTTAGTAAGAACAAAAAGGTCATGTCAAAAATACATTTAGAAAAAAAAACCCAAAGTTGGTGCCAGTGTGCTACTCACGTACCTAGATCTATGTCTGTGCACGTACAAAGTTAAGTTTACATTATTAAGTTGATATAATTTTAAAGACAGCGAAAACGACAGCGTTTTCAAGATTTTCTAAAAACTACTGTAGGTCTGAAAAAAAATGATTAGTTAACAGTAACCCAAATTTGGTTACTAGTAGGCCCTAATCTACGGACTTGCGAACTACTGGTTATCAGTAACAAAATAAGGTTCGTTTAACTGGGTTACGTAACCTGTAGCCTAACTTTTTTCGATTATATTAACCTAACAATTTGACTTTTTTAATCGAACTATTAGTCTGTAACTAACTAAAGTGTTATTGATACCTGTACTATTTGCTTGCTGGCAAACAAACTGTTAATTCAATTTTACTTTACTGTTTGCTTACAGGTTCGGTTTGTCAATGTATAACAAATCCTATTAGTAAAAAGTAGACAAATGATTTTGCTGCATCTAACTAAAGTGTTTATTTATCGATATCTGTTCTATTTGCTTGCTGGCAACCAAACTGTTAATTAAATCTTACTTTACTGTTTGCTTATAGGTTACAGGTTCGGTTTGTCAATTTATAAGAAAACCGTTTTGTTATTAGTAGCCAATCTTAGTTAAGTAATTGTAACAAAAATACAGACTGTAAGAAATGGTTACTCCCAAGGATGCGGGTTCGAATCCCGTCAGGGCGACATGAGACTAGTTGTTTTTTTCTAGTATATTTTCTTGTTAAATGAGGATTTCATGAGTGCACACCATGTGGCATGAAAGCCTTCATGTACACATAATCTTGGCTAATCTCTGTAGCCAGAGCTTCCCTGTAATGTAAACAGAAAGGCATTATACTGTGGAACATAATTTATTCACAAAATAAACATTTACTTACAAATAATAAATATTAAAAATAAGTCACAGTATCATAATAGGTATGCAAGTGGCCACTTTAGAGGTTAAGTCTGGGGAATCCACCTTCCCCTTGCTCTGATGCTTTTTATGCTGAATAGGGCCCTTCAGGCTTCGTTGTTAAGACATAACAGTACGGCCCCTTTGTGAGAATTCCCTGGTTACAATAATATCTGAAAATTAAGTCAGTTAGTAAGCTCCTTTCGTTCATAATCCACTCTCGCAGGTGACGAGACGCGTACGGCGCCCCTCCGAAACACCACTCCGCCCGCGAAGCAGAAAATTCAGTACGCTCGGCGTTAGAGGACAGATCAGGGAAGCCCGGGAGTCGCCTCCGGCTGTTTTACTATCCTGCTAGTATCATGCAGTGAAAATATAATCAGAGGATCACACATAGAGCGGTGACCCCATCCACCTAATAAATTAACCCAAAAACTAACATTTAGTTTTATAATTAAATATCCACATCAACAACCACCATTCATTCACATCAGCAAGTTTAGGAGTTCACCCATAGTGTAGCATCATCGTCAATTTCTTATCACATTCATTTAAGTTCCATTTCTGATATCCTTGGGCAGGCATTCATGAACCTTGAATTTTAGTTAAGATTACTAAAACAGTAACTTTTAATTGCTTTAACCGTGTACCTATTTTGTATGGTTATGTGTTGATTTCAGGACACTTTTTAGTTTTTGGTTTATATCGAGTCCGTCTCAAATAAAAAATAATTTACTTGTCACTGAATAGTTTTTGTGTCATTTACCCATTGTTGTTCTAGCTGAAAAAGGTAAATTTAGAGAGTAAGTTCATATTATTAATAAAAGACAGGAATACAACACTACATCGGTCATGCGGATAGGTGACCAACATTGACTATCTTTTCCATGCCTCGGAAGGCACATAAACCGTTGGTCGAAGCTGTATTTGCGGTCATGAAAACCCACCAATTTGGGCCCGCTTGGCGGATCATGGCCCATTCTCCTTATCTTATGACTTATCCTTCCATAAGGAAGGCCAGGGCCCCGGCAGTGGTGACATAAGAAATGGTAAATGACGACTTCTCAATCTGTTCATAAGTACTGAAACATAGAACTTGTATTACGAAAACCGCATCTAAAATGAACGACATAGGTAAAGGGCAATCTCAAGCACAAAGTGTAAAGCCTGACCTGCTGTTGACTACATAAAAATACCACTTGTGGTCGCGACACATTGATAAACTCCTTTTTTTGAAGTCGCTTATAAAAGTATAAAAGAACAAAAAAATTTTGAGATGACGACAAAATATACATACAACGCCATCTTTCATGCACGCCATACCGCTAAAGTAATAAAAAGCAGGGAGTTTCACCCGAGTTCTCTTCGTAATAACACATGTTGTGAGGCTCCGTTTTTAACTCAATCTACCGTACAATGTCTTTTAACTACAAAATATACTTACTTGACATTGGCAAAATCCGCGAATTTTATTGCGAGCAAGCCATTAATTAAGAAAGAAGAATAAAAAGCAGCAAAAAGGATACAGTTAGTTACGTCAAAATATATTTTTCAAGAACTAAAATCAACAACTGTTGTTATGCAACCGAATCCTGAACGACGCGTAAACTCCAACTCTGCCTTCTGCATACGCGCGTTACAATATAAATTTCTCCGTCCTCTCTTTAAAATGTAATTACTTTTGATAGAGTTGACCGATTTTGATAAAATATAGCCTATACGGTAAGTTAAGATACGGACTTTAAACATATAAACAATTCTGTGGACTTAGATCAGTAGTTTTGGTGTGATGCTCATTCAAACACAAGACATACAGACATTAATTCTAAAAATGATAGAAATTGGTTCTCCTGCTTATTCTGAGTCCCCTAATTCTTTTGCAAATCGAAGAATGTACAGACACGATGAACTTTGATTCTTATTATGAGTATAGATTAGAGTTTTTCACCAAGTGGACACGAAAGTAACTATTTATTAATATGTGACGAAAGACTGGACTTATTATTATTACTAAGAATGTCAATTATTTTAAGTCTTCAGAGCAGTACCTAAGTGAATGGTAAAATAGAGCGCAGCTGTTTTTGTGTATGACGTAAATCTTTTGAAATTCAGTGCTTTATGTAAAGTTTTATTCCTTTCGCAAGTGTAGGGAAATTAAGTGAAACTTAAGAACTTCCAAGGAATATTTTATTACAAAGGCTTCTCATTTCATAAACCTTGTAGGAAAATGGAGGGACAATATGGAATATTTGTATAGTGCTTTCACTATAAGCATTACCTAAGTTAAAAGACGATCAACGACTACTTACAATAATGTAATAACCTCGAATACTAACTGACAGAGAATAATTTTAGCGTTAAATCCGCCTTTTGTACGTAACGTACATTATCAAATTTAAATCTTTAGTGCAGTTATAAATAAATAACTAAGCACCTACGTAAACCGCGGGTTCAAAAGTGGGAACCAATAAAGCACCGCCAAAGGGAAATGTCAACGTGATGTAAAATATTAATGGCATTGTCCTATAATTTCCTTATCTAAGGATTTATATCGTGCAAGTTGCAGCCGCATGGTGGCTAGTGGTTAAAATGTCAGTTGCCAGAGTAGCCTACACCACGCCTGGGGGTCTATTCTGCAATTTTTTTGTCAAAATCGTCTCTCAGTGGTGTTTCAATAGTAGTGTTTATTTACACTGTTGTAACAAGAACTGTGTAAAACAGGACTGCCATTGAAACACCATTGGAATACGATTGTAACTAAGCATTAGCAGAATTGGGCCCCTGCAGTGCCGATGGTATCGCAGCACGCGATGCAATGCTTGCATTATATGAACTACAATGTACGACTATTTAAATAATAAATTGCTTGAAAGAAAATTATTGTATAGTTTTTTGTTATCGCTTTGTGAATGCAGGAAGCGTTCCTTATTTTAATTAGGGGACGTATTTAATTTGCATTCTGTTATTTTTTATCGTTACCTATTTAACTTGTTATGGGAAGTAAAATCATAATTTATCTACAAATAACAGATATTTTTTGTAGATACCAAAATTCAATTTTTACTTAATATGAAAATAAAACCGATATAAATAATTGAAACTAGCGGCTACCCGCGGTTTCACCCGCGTGGTTCCTGTTTCCGTGGGAATATCGAGATAAGTAGCCTATTGTGTTAGTCCACTATTTGAAGTCCCTACATATCAAATTTCATCCAAATCCGCTCAGTAGTTTTTGCGTGAAAGAGTAACAAACAAATAAATAAACAAACCGATATACTTTCACATTTCAAATATTGTAGGATAGTTTAAGTACTCTAAGTAACTTTAAAGAATATTCTAGCTGAAAATTGAGATCTTTCTGACTCGCTGGAAGAAGTTTGTTTCAGAAATTGTTACTTGACTCAAGTGCTAACATCGGTACTTGGAACCTGTCGAGTGTTCAGTGCAAGTTATATTTGATTTTCGCAATATTTTAACACATAACAAGCTATAAATTCAACAATATCAAAATTTTGGTACTTAACTTAAAGGAAACTATTAAATTCCTTTCTACGTATTTGAAATGGAGCTTTATGTAAAGTCGAACTTTGCCAATGATTATATAAAAATATTCACTGTATCGACCGCAAAAAATCCCAATCTATCCCGATCTTTTCAATTATCCTATTAAGCGATTTAACGAATTAGCCCAACACCAGGGGGGCTTACATACTAGTAGTCAGTGACAGAAAGAATCGCCTAAAAACCGACTACACGTAGTCTTGTACGCCCTACCTCTACTAGAGTGTAATTTAAGTCTGCGCAGGCGATGCGGCCCGCGTGCAGAGGAGCAGGTGGTAAACTAAAGCCATCTGCGACGATATGCACGCGTGGCACCGCCGCCCGAGCCGTGACAGAACACTTGTCTGCTGCATGCTTGCTTGCATGTTTGTTTGCATGCATGATGCTTGCTTGCATGCATGCGTTGGGCAAGTTAAGACAAAAAAATATGCGTTCCAAACTTCAATATGTTTACCTAATGGATTATATTGAAATCACCTTAATACTCTTAATATAAGTATAGGTAAAATAAAATTATGTGAAATGTTGATTAGCCTATAATATGAATGTTATATATAATGAACATTATGTCATTAAATGATTCATTTAATTTTATGAATTTATGTTTTTAAATTAAATCTATCTTTGCCACTCAGATGCCAACACCCTTACAGGGTATCACATGTACTTCTATAAATTATAACATCTGTTTACTCTATGCGCTTGTGCAATAAATAAATAAATGGGTCAAATGATTAACCCCTTTTCATTTTTCTTTAGTCACCCAGACAGAGATCAAAAAGATCATCCTTTCCATCAAGTCCAATGCTGTGGGTTGTAATAGCATCAGTCGCCGCATGATTGTTACTATATTGGATCATCTGCTTCCTGCCATCGCCCACATAATTAATTTCTCCCTTGATTCCGGCGTTTTCCCTAACCTCTGGCGTAAAGCTTATGTCCGTCCTCACCCGAAAGTTGCTAATCCAACTAATCCCAATCAATTTCGTCCAATTTCCATCCTCCCCTTCATGTCCAAAGTACTTGAGGCCTGTGTCCACAAACAAACCTCGCACTTTATCCATCAGAATTCCGTCCTAAGCCCTTTTCAGTCCGGTTTTAAGCCTGGACATAGTACCACTACCGCTCTCCTTAAAGTGACAGGCGATATTAGGGCTGCGGTTGAGGATGGTAAAGTAACAGTCTTGGTACTTCTTGACTTCTCCAACGCTTTAATACATTGTCCCATCTTATGATCTCTGATGAGGTACTGGAATGGTTCTCATCTTATCTTCGGGATCGTCACCAGGCAGTGCAGTTGGATGAAGCAACATCATCCTGGCGTAGCCTAAATACTGGCGTTCCCCAAGGCGGCATACTTTCTCCTCTCATTTTCTCAATTTTTATTAACTTTATCACACATAAACTTCAGTGTTCGTATCATCTTTACGCTGACGACTTGCAGATATATGCTAAGGCAAGTGCTGATAACCTAGATGATGCAATCAACGCGTTGAATAGGGACCTACACAACATTAAGTGCTGGTCCGACTGTTTTGGTGTAACCGTCAACCCGGGTAAATGCCAAGCTGTGTTGGTGGGTAGTTACCGTATGATAACCAGAGTCGACTTCACCAATTTGTCTTCTATTATCTTCGATGGCGCTACAATTACAGTTGACCCCAGTGTTAACGATTTGGGTTTACATTTAGACTCCAGGTTAAACTGGCAGACTCAAGTGACAAGTATTTGCCAGAAGGTCACTGGAATTTTGAGGTGTCTTTATCGCCTCAAAAACTTCTTACCTGCCAATATCAAGGCATTGCTTGTGCAGTATTTAATTTTCCCTATAGTCGACTATGGTGATGTGTGTTACCTCGACCTGAATGCAGATCTACTTAATATACTTGACTGTCTTCTAAATAACTGCATTCGATTCGTTTATAATCTCCGCAAGTATGATCATGTGTCCGCACACCGATCTCTGCTTAAATGGCCCATTCGGCAGCGTAGAAGTTTGCGGGCCTTGACCACCCTCTTTACTATACTAAACTCCCCTAATGCCCCCCCCCCCCTAATCTTACTTCGCGTTTTCAGTACTTGTGTACTTCTCACGATAAAAATCTCCGTTCTTCTTCTAACCGTTTACTTATTTGTCCTTCTCATCACTCCGATGTTATTCATTCTTCATTCTTCGTTTATCCTATTCTTCTGTGGAACGCCCTTCCTTTTGACATCAGAATGTCCACCAGTCGGTATGCGTTTAAAAAACCAAGTTGCGTAAATTCTTAACAGAGCAAGCAGAAGCAGCTAATAGTTAAATTGTGGCAAATCGTCTATAACAGTAGTTATCGTTTGTATGTATTTAATATGTATATAATATTATATATTTATATATAGTACCTATTTATTTAAGAAAAGTATTGTATATGTATTTATGTTCATAATAGAACTTATATTTTATTTAATTACAATTTATCATTTTATTTTCCCTATGTTGTTTTTTTACAATGGTTGTGCACCCTACTTCTTGTTGCCTCCACATCACCTTAAGGTTGACTGGTAGAAAATGCCTAAGGCATTAAGTCCGCCTTTGTACAATGTGCATAAAGTATTAAATAAATAAATAAATTAATAGGCCAATTGGTATTATATCAAATGGAGTTATGTTCAATGAAATTATATGATTCGTATGTTATGTATGTGATCGGTTTATCAAATGAAATCATATGAAATGTTATTATATTCACTAATCATTAGTTCATGTAAATTTATATGATACATTACACACCCGCTCAGCACTCAGCATACGCAGTGATTTCGGCGTCCAATTACAAATTAACGAGTGCCACGATAAAAGAATTATCCTTTTAAATATCAATTTGTCCCTTAAACGAATACTAAAGTATTCCAATCCAAGTAAAAATAAAATTCCTCAGTATTCAACTAACCACGTACCGTGTCTACTAACGACACTAATCTATAATATTGTAGAAAACTAATATGACATATCTACACTTGGGAAAATATAATGAACTCATTGGAGTCTGCAAGTGTAACTATGTTGATAATATCAAAATTCTTGAACAATTTGAAGTAAACAACAAACAAACGATGATCAATACATGTAATGTTTTTAACCGACACGTCCGTCATCACCGCCGCTCAGCACTCGGCACATAAAGTGATTTCGGCGTCAAATTACAAGTTAACGAGTGCCATGATGGCTCTAAGTGTTAGATTTTAGTACGTACTGAATAATGTTATAAGACATAATACATGTTTTCTTTAAAACTTCCGATATTACATGGTACTTATTAGTAATCTGTGTATGACACGCAGACGCTGACAGCAATCAATATGACAACTGTCAACGTCAGCGCCATCTTTAGAAATTACTTGCGTCTATCGGGTTGCATCAGTCGGGCATTCTGTCTCGGATCGTCAGAGAGAGCGGTCGTTCGTCTTAAGATATTCGTCTGTGTTGTAAAGGTTAAAGGTGAAATTGTGAATACAATATATCGATTGTGAAAGATATTGAGTTTTATTCTGATACACTTCTGAACTCTTTTAGTTCAGAAGTGGGATTGAACAGGAATATTTCTCAATATTCTGACACGTCCACACAAATTAGAAGACAAAAGGTATTGTACAAGTTATTATTTAAGTAGTCGAAACAAAATCAGGTGAGTTGATTTTCTAAAATATTTCCTTGATAAATTGTTAGTTAGTCAATAGATACAGTACAGATACTGAGAATAAAAAAAATTCATATGGTTGCAACAAAGGGAGGGAACAGATGATCAATCATTAAGATGGTGAATGAATGTAAAACCAGTAGTTTTTTTTCCCTCGGTTTTTCTTTAAGTAAAGACATAGGTACTTGACCTTTTCATAGTTTTATGTAAGTTTAGTATTACAAATATCTTGGATTTAAAGGTTATTTAAGTAAATGACTACCTACTTGTCGGTCTTGGCTTTTTCTTGTGTTTTTATCTTTTACCATACTTGTGAATATATAAAAGATGTTTCTAAATGTTTCTCTCTTTCTAAAATGTTAATTTGATTTGATCTGTTGATTTGATCGAATTATTTCAGTAATAATTCGTTTTCTTTAAGTAATAACAGTACCTTCCTTGCTAGAATTGTTACTTTTTGTGTAATTAATATTTAACCAATAATTGTGAAAATGTTATTCTGTCGATTTGATTGAGTTTTTGTTTTTTCTATTGTGGTTTTTATTGTTTTTTTTTATTTTCTTGATGGTGAATATCACGTACACCATTATATTGACTATTTACCAAAAGTGAATAATGAGAAGAATATACATGACAGCATGTAATTTTTCCCCTTTCATATGATGTCCTTTACATTTTTCTTCTCCTTTTTATCATGCTTTATCCCTAAATGAGTTTGAATAACTATACTATAAGGAAAACTCGTGTATAATAATGATGGTTATGAAATAAAACTACATGAAATGGTATAATTTAATGTTACAGACTTTTCGTTGTGAAATGGATTTGCCGATTAGAACTCCAGCGAGATCACGTGACAGGTCCCGCGATACTCCACCTCTTGACGATGATACACGACGAGTTCCAGGACGTTCTAAGCCAGAACGCAGAAGACCAAGACGTTCACGATCTCCGAATTGTCGTTCTCGCTCGCGCTCGTCAAGTCGTCATCGTCAGCCAAGTTCTTCGCAGAGGCGACATCGATCCGGAGCTGCAAGGGAGCGACGCCGCAGTGACCATAGATCGCCGAGAAGACCAATACGGGACCGACGAACGCGGTCGTCATCCAGTTCGTCGGGGAGCAGCTCACTTGATTCACGACCGCGCGCGAAGTCCGGCAGGTCTCGTGGAAGTCGAAAGCGATCATCATCTCATCGGGCGAAGTATGAAAGCTCCACCAGAACTGTAAGTGATTTTGAAAATGATTCTAATCAAAGTAAGAGAACTAAACAAAGTACTTTAACTATTAATGATGTATTGGAATTGATAAAATCACTGCCTTCCTCTTCCTCTCAACCAATAAATCATTTTTCAATGAATACAAATGCCGTACCAGAGTTTGACCCATCTAACAAAGAGCAGAATGTTGAATCCTGGATTAAAAAAGTAGAAGAGTGTTCAGTGTTGTATAAATGGACAGAAACTCAAATAATTCATTATGCCTTGCCTAAGTTAATGGGTGTTGCAAAAGTATGGTACCAAGGGTTACCCTCCTTGAACTTTACTTGGTTAGAATGGAAAGACAAATTGATTAAGACTTTTCCAACAGTTCAAAATTATGCTCAACTGTTACATGAGATGCTAGATAGAAAGGCAAGACATAATGAACCATTGGAAACATACTTCTATCATAAAATCAATTTATTAAATAGGTGTGATATAATGGGGAAAAGAGCTGTAGATTGCATCATTTACGGGTTAGAGGATAGAAGTATGCGTTTGGGAGCTCAGGCTGCAAATTATACTCAACCAGAAGAGTTATTGACATATTTTAAATCAGTTAAAGTTGAAGACCCTAAAGATAGACGTATGTTACAACCTTTTCGAAAAGGTCCTGTCCGTTCAGTTGAAGCTAGCAAACCATCTGCAATCAAATGCTTTAATTGCAATGAAATAGGACACCCTAGTTTTAAGTGCCCTAAACCCTTATTGACATGCAACATCTGCAAAAGGGTAGGTCACCAAAGTATTAATTGCTCCAGACTCACTAGGACTGATACTGTAAAACGTCCAGATACTGAAAAGTCGGTAATGGAAGTTAAGTTACCTGGAGAGTCAGATGACAAATATGTCCTTCCGATTATTATAAATGGCATACAAAAGGAATGTTATGTAGACCTTGGTAGCCAGTGCACTCTCATAAGGTTAAGTGATTTTAATGATTTAAATATAGGTTACGAAACCTCCAAAATACCGGCACTTAAAGGGTTTGGCAATTCATTAACAAGTCCTGTTGGTAAATCAACTGTTAAGATGCAAGTCCAATCTGTAACTGCAGTGGTAGATGTGTTGATTGTACCAGATGAGTTACTGAAATATCCAGTATTATTAGGGCATACATTCACTGAACGGGCAGGTATGGTTATTATAAAGACGGATACTCAGTTGATTTTAAGGCAGCAGCCGTTAATGGATAGTGACGTTGAAAATGAACATAAGTTAAAATTATTTGTCAGTGAAGACACAACGTTTACCTCAATGATTGCTGTTCCGGTAGCAGCGTGTAGAAAAGTAACATGTGAGATAATTGTCAACGAATCCGTTAGGTGCATAGGAAAGGATACATATTTTATTCTTCCGGGACTATACACAATCACCGAAGGCAAGGGCTGTTTATTTCTTGTAAATGTTACCGTAAATCCTATAAAACTATATAGTGGTTCATTACTAACAAGATGTTATATTTATGAAGACAAAAATAATTGCAATGATGTTTTAAAAATTCAATGCGTAGAAACAGAAAATAATGATACTATATTAGGTGATTTGAAAACTGGTGATTGTTTAAGTGCTGAAGATCGTACTAGGTTAGAGTGGTTACTAAGTGGTTACAAAGATTGTTTTTCATTTAATCTAAAGGATTTAGGACTTACGCATTTGAACGAAATGCACATCAAACTGAGTGACAACACACCGGTAGTGTACAGACCATATAGGTTAGCGTATTCGCAAAGGCAAAAGGTTAAAGAGATGGTAAATGAAATGTTAGACTGTGGTATTGTAACGGAGTCGTCTTCTTCCTATGCTAGCCCCATACTATTAGTGCAGAAAAAAACTGGCGACCAGCGATTATGTGTGGATTATAGATCCTTGAATGCTAAGACTATCAAAGAGCATTATCCACTACCGAGAGTAGAGGATCAGATTGATCAGTTAGGTGGCTATAAATATTTTATAACTCTCGATTTAGCTTCTGGCTATTATCAAATCCCAATAGCAGAGACATCACGCGACAAAACGGCATTTGTGACACCTGACGGTCAGTATCAATTCACAAGGATGCCGTTTGGGTTAGCTAACGCGCCGTCTGTTTTCCAGAAAACCGTTAATAAAATGCTTCAGGATGCTAAGAACCGAGAAGCTTTTGCTTTTATGGATGATATTATTATTCCTGCACACAGTATAGATCAAGGAATGCAACGGTTAGAGTCAATTCTAAAGTTAATTAAGGAAGCCGGGCTAACTTTAAAGCTTTCTAAATGTAATTTCTTTTGCACGAAAATAGATTATTTAGGATTTGAAATTAGTGAAGACGGAGTTAGGCCAGGTTTAAGAAAAATAGAAGCGGTAGAAAAATTTAAATGTCCTTCGAATCAACACGAGGTCCGACAATTTATAGGATTAGCGAGTTTTTTTCGGCGGTTTGTTAAAAATTTTGCAATTATCGCTAATCCCCTCACTAGTTTGTTAAAAAAGTGTGTTAAATGGGAATGGGGGGCCGCACAAGACCACGCTTTTAATACACTAAAGCAGGAATTAATTAAACGGCCTATTTTAGCATTATACGACCCAAATGCTAAAACGGAAATACATACGGACGCCTCGAAAACTGGAATAGCCGGTATTTTAATGCAAAGGGATAAATTAGACAGGTTACAGGTGATTTCGTATTATAGTAGGCAAACTACGTTAGAAGAACAAAAATATCACTCATTTGAGTTAGAGACGTTAGCAGTCGTCGCCTCATTGAACCGTTTTCGCGTGTATGTGTTAGGAATTAAGTTTACTATCGTGACCGATTGTAGCGCGTTGCGGACCACTTTATCGAAACGAGATATTCTACCACGTATTGGTAGATGGTGGTTGCAGTTGCAAGAATATAACTGTAATATAGAATACAGGCCGGGAAATCGCATGAATCATGTAGACGCGCTTAGTCGAAATGCAATTCCTATGTCAACTGAACCTGAACCGGTATTTGAAGTGTTAGGGATAGAAACGGAGGACTGGCTGTCCACGATTCAAAGTGCTGATGAAGAGATATTAAGGATTAAGAGTATTTTAGAAGATCCTGAAACTCCAAAAGTCGTCAATATAAGTGAAAACTACAAAGTGAAAAATGGGAAGGTTTATAGGATTGTGGATAGTCAACTAAAGTGGGTAGTGCCTAGAGGGGTGAGGTGGCAGTTGCTCAAGCGTAATCATGACGAACTTGGTCACTTCGGGGTAGACAAGACGTTAGATAAGTTGAAGTCTCTTTATTGGTTCCCTGGAATGAACAAGTTCGTCAAGAAGTATATAAATTCCTGTTTGGAGTGTTCCTATCATAAGGTGCCGTCAGGTAAAAAGCGAGGGTTGCTTCACCCTATTCCAAAGGTGGATCAACCATTCCACACACTTCATATGGATCACTTGGGGCCATTCATACGAAGTAAATCGAAGAATACATATTTATTAGTACTAATTGATGCTTATACTAAGTATATTGCCCTTTATGCCGTCAAAAACACAAAATCAAAATCTTCTATTAAAGTACTTAACCATTATTTTAGTCTATTTGGGGTCCCGAAAAGAATCATAAGTGATAGAGGAACTTCTTTCACAAGTAAATTATTTAAAGATTTTGTTGGTAAGTTAGGTATTAAACATGTTTTAAATTCAGTAGCGACTCCTAGAGCAAACGGCCAAGTGGAGCGCTATAACCGCACCATTCTAGCGTCTCTTGCCGTAAAGAATCATAACTGCAAGGAAAACGAATGGGACACTCACCTAGAGGAAATACAATTAGGTCTTAATACCACCATAAATAAGGGAATAGGGAAAAGTCCAGCTGAAGTCCTTTTTGGTACTCGACTTCAGACTAAGGGTGACGGGATAATTGGTTCATTATTAGAAGATCAAATATATCATAGGCCAACAGTAGAAGAAATTAGGGAAGAGGTTAATTTAAGAATTGATGAAAATCAACAAAAACAAAAGGAAAGATATGACAAAAATAGGTTAGAAGCACGTACGTATAAGATAGGAGATTTAGTGAGGATTGAAAGGGACGTAGGAACTAATGATGGCAAATCAAAAAAGCTGGTTTCCAAAGTGCAGGGTCCATATAGAGTGGTCAAAGTTTTGGACAAGGATAGGTATGTAGTTGAAGACACTCCTCTTACCAGGAAACATAATAGAAGATATGAGGCTATAGTTGCCGTTGATAAAATCCATCCGTGGCTAAGTTTCGGGAGAGATTTTATCGATTCCAATGCGGAGAGCTCTGATACGGAGACCAGTGATAGAGAGAATACTATAAGTGTACAGAATGAGGATCGGCGTGTAGGTGATGTAGAGGAGTGCAGTGATTAATAGATAAAGATATTTATTGTAAACTTTTAATGAATTGTTGTAATAAAAATAAAAAAAGAGAACTGGAACGGAAAAGGAATGTATCTTTTAAGGATATTGATGATTTGATAAAGCAATGATTAATTTGTATTAATTGGTTATGTTAGAATATATTGAATATGACTGTGATTCTTACCTGACTGATACGATATTTTCTTGTAACTGATTGTTTTATGAATGCATCACACAAAGGAGTCTTTTGACAATCATGAGTGTGATGCAAATTGAATTAAGCATTAACGATGTACCACACAAGGAGTCTTTTGACAAATGGGAGTGTGTTACAAAGTTAATTTATGATTTGAAATGAGTCACACAAAGGAGTCTACGGACAAATGGGAGTGTGACTCGATGATTCTATGAATGAAATGTTTCATAATTTTGGTATAGTTTCTATGAACTTAATTGAAATGATGTCACGGATTTATTTATTATTATAATTTATAATCTTTTTGTTTTTTTTATTGAGTTAGTAAATGGATAAATGGAAAATATTTAGTAAGTATTAAGTTACATATTATAAGGATGACCGAACAAAAAAAAAATACAAGTGTTTTTTTTTAAGCGTGCTAGTATTGATGTGTGTATATATATTACTTACTTCTCTTTGTGAATTCACGAGGACGTGAAGTGCAGGAAGGCCGACTGTTAGATTTTAGTACGTACTGAATAATGTTATAAGACATAATACATGTTTTCTTTAAAACTTCCGATATTACATGGTACTTATTAGTAATCTGTGTATGACACGCAGACGCTGACAGCAATCAATATGACAACTGTCAACGTCAGCGCCATCTTTAGAAATTACTTGCGTCTATCGGGTTGCATCAGTCGGGCATTCTGTCTCGGATCGTCAGAGAGAGCGGTCGTTCGTCTTAAGATATTCGTCTGTGTTGTAAAGGTTAAAGGTGAAATTGTGAATACAATATATCGATTGTGAAAGATATTGAGTTTTATTCTGATACACTTCTGAACTCTTTTATAAGCGTCGCACAATAATTAATTCATTGGTTCAAGGGTGCTCCGCTCTTGTTGTTAGTAATCGATTGGCTTAGGTCCGGTTGCTCGTAGCCCGGTTACACTAACTTTAGAGTTTAACTATGGTTAAAGTAAAATTAACCGGCAGGCAAATTTAAAAGCATTGTTGAAGCAGCGGTTACTTTAACGAGCAGTCAAATTACAGGTTTAACGGCAGTCAAAAAACCGGCAGGGTGGGGGTGGTTTAAAACTTTGACATAAGTAGAATTTGTAGTTATTGCTTACCGTTTTTAGGTTATTTATTCAAAATACACTTTTAACCATTGTTTAATTTCACCGCCGCGTAAAATATTTTGAGGCAACTGAATGCGAAGATAACCGACGTATTTTTTTTACCGAAGTCAAAATTGACAACAGTTAAATTTTTACTTTAACTTTACAATAATATACGAGCAACCGGACCTTAGTTAAGTAAAATACATGAGAGGGTAAGCGTTGACCATGGCTACATTATTTATGAATTCGCTTACTTATTTAAGGTTCCATAGCGTTGCTTATGCAGGGATTATAATAGAAGTTAGGAGCGAGGCAATCGTATGATTTGTATTATTTACATCATGACATTCATATTTTCAGTATTTTTAACGCTGGCTCAGACGATGGGAGGACGACATTCGTCTCACTTTAGGGTCTTACTGGACAAGGGTATATAGACTGTGATCAAGTTCAGTAGAGAAAGTTGGTGGAGACCTAGGCCAAGCGGCACTCCTAGTTTTGAGACATTTTATAAGATCAATGAATTGTATAGAAAAATAGAAAAAAACTCGGTATTTTATTTATTTATTTATTTATTAACGACGGGGAGACTTTTAGCCTTCATCATACCTGATGTTAAGTATTGATATGGCTGAAGATAGAAACGAGCCTCTCCCGGAATCCTCAACCACTGAGGAACTGGCTATCTTATCTCTAACTGCCGGAACACAACAATGCTGAAAACATTGTTATTATGGCGTCAGACTTAGATAAGATGGTGGTAGCTAGTCAGGCGGACTCACAACAAGTCCTACCACCAACCAAACCGAATACAAATTGTACCCCCGCTGGGAATCGAACCCGGGACCCCTGGGTCTGATACCGGTGGTTGTTACCACTAGACCACAGAGGCGGTTCGGTATAAGTGAATGAAAAGTTTTATACATTTTTCCATTTGAATCTTAAAATCTTTATCGATTGATGCATTATGCAGGTTGTCCTTGGTAGTACTCCATTGTGTTCTATTATTACAAGCTTTTAATTAACTTCACCTAACCCGGTGTTTATTGACGAATTTCACAACTCGAATGTGACCCATTTTCTTTTGTGTTGAATTGAGTTGATATTTTGCATGTGTACAGAATAGCGGAAGGAAGTCATAACAGCTTTGTAATAAACTGACATTCTAATAAAGTTTTGAGTCGTTACTCGTTACATACTGAAATTAAGAATAGTATCTATTTACTAATTAGTGTTATTTCGCGTATACTTATAAGTAGCTAGTCATTCCGTATCCACAGCTCTTTCAGTATAGAAAAAAGCATAGATAGCTAATAAAACCGCGTTCATAATCTTATTAAAAAGCTCGTTTTAACTCGTAAAGTGGTTTTTTTACGAGTAATACTAATAGTTTTTTGTTTGCAAACATGAAAAAATAATCCCTTAGCTACAACATACCTCCATGCTACGGTACTATGCTACAACTACTTTTTGCTACGACGAATTTGCTATGAAACCTCTGCTACATAAATTTTCAGTATCATAAAACGACTTTTTGGATGTTTACCGCGTGTTTCGAATTTCGAATTGTTAGAAATATCTAACAATTCGAAATATAACATGTGACTTCTCGATTGAGTGTCCGGAGTTCGCATACAAAAAAAAGGCTCTGAACTCCAAACGGTTTATAGCTCCCGTGTGAACGAAGACTCAACAAATCATTGCTTGTTGTATTTTTACGCAATACATTGTCATGTGCATAAGACATACCTTTTTTAATAAAGTTCCACAATAAATGATTAAGCCGCCTTTGCATAAATTTAAAATATATGTTAAAAGACACTCTTAAGCAAAGGTTGCAAGGTTTACAAGGTAGATGATTATTTAAAAGACCAAAATGCATCGATGTGATACTAACATAAAACATAACTATTGTAATTGTATAAAGGGAATATATTCTAATAACAGAATATGAGAAAATTTTCCTCTTATATTAAATATATTTCAAGTTTGTGTTTGGGGAACAACATGTTCCATGTAAATGTTGGTGTTTCTGTTAAAGCTGATAATTTTCTTGCGGCCGTTCTTCTTATCAGTCAAAACATGTCCTGAATGGCTGGTAGGGGGAAAAGAATGACTATTCGAATGCACTTATCAATAAGTCTATTTGAATAAAAACTTTGGCTTTGACATTGAGTATAAATTCATAGCTTTTTAGTCAATCTCAAACATTAATTAATTGGTTTTTCTTGGGATTTTTCTAACTTCATATTTGAATGCGTTTCAGAGTTCAAGGTTACGCTGATTTTGCCTTTTATAACCATTTTTTACAGGACTGAAATGTTATGATAACTGTTATTTCACGACTTATAACTTAAAAATAATTATTCAATATTCAAATACCTGAAAAAAAAAACAATTTAACGGCGTTAACGAAATCCGAGAGATATAAAACGTAGGTACATAATATATTTGTATGATGATCGGACACTTCCATTCGACCCGGAAAACATAAATTACACTTCAGCAAATACACACTTGATTGATCTATGCGGAGAGGAAAACATAATACAGTGTTATTTTTTTTGTGAACGACGGGAAGACTTAATCGTACCTGATGTTAAGTATAGGGCTGAAAATGGAAGCCAGCCTCTCCCGGAATCCTCAACCACTGAGGAACTGGCTATCTTATCTCTAACTGCCGGAACATAACAATGCTGCAAACATTGTTGTTATGGCGTCAGACAGATAAGATGGTGGTAGGAAGCCAGACGGAATTGCAACAAGTCCTACCACCAACCAAACCGAATACAATATGTACCCCACTGGGAATCGAACCCAAGACCGGGGTCTAAGACCGGTGGTTGTTACCACTAGATGACAGAGGCGGTTACGGTCTTTGATATCCACCTGAAAGGACGGCATAATTATAACACTGACGAGCGAAAATTACTGAGGGCTTAGTGTGAATTTGCAAATGTCCAAACGTTACCATCGCGTGAGAGTAAAATTTTGACAGATAACCTTAATGCAAACGGAATAAGGTAGAAAATTTAACTCTATTCGCAAACTTCGGCGTAAGGGAGAAGATGAGAAAACACACAATAAGCACTCGGGTCACATAAACGACGATATTTTGTTAACTAGCAAATATAACTTCATAAACTAATCATTTATTAGTTTTGGTTTTTTATATTTTCAGCATACAACGATGAACTTCAAGTTCAGTCGTAATCGTATCCAAATCGAGTTTCAATGAAATTATATATTTTTTTAATATTTCTTACCCTCACACCAATTAACCAAGCCCCAAAATAATTTGATGTTAGAGCATTATTTTCTGTACTTGTGTTATTATTCAGATAACAGTATTTCCCTAGGTTTTCTTTAAAAATAATCCTAAATATTAAAAAAATACGAATTGCACTTTTGTATAAAAAAAATAATTAGCATTATTTTTTTCATAGAGCAGACATTTTGAATTATTGTCTTAATAGAAACCTAGATAAATAGTCTCTTAATCCAGATAACATCACAATTACAGTCAATCATGCTCAGTTTTTAATTATTTTAGTATTACGTTTGTATGCGAGATATACGTATCGCGGGCCTCAATCAGACGGCAAAAGTTGGGTATGAACGGTCAATAACAAAATGTCAAATCGCTACAGACAAATCTGAACTCAACAACGGCCATATTGTTTTAAAGTCCAAACTCGAATGGACTTTGACAGATTGTAAAACCTATCTGCTGTTGACTGTACGCATGATATGGAATGGTACGTAATGTATGGTTTCCACAAAAAGAAGAGTTAGAAAAACCTAAACCTAGCCTAAATACGTATTTTTCCATTTTGATGTAAAAAAAAAAAACTTTATTTTGCATTCTATTTTAAGAACATACTTAATACCGTTTGACCTTCTGAAAACGGACCGATGGCGAAGGGGAGATTATTCCATTATTGGTATGATAATTTACCATCAGTTTGTTCCTTTATGATATTTCGCAATGTTATTTTGGTTAATTTAAATAGTATATTTTACTTTGCAACAACTTTTAAAAGTTCATATTTGTTAGGTACTGAATATTAGTCAAGAGCAAATAGCACAGCGTAAAGACATGTTATGTATGAGAAGTACCTCTGACTTGTCATAACTGACAGTTATATAGACCGTACGAGTAGTATCTGCAAATAATATATTCTAGATATCCAAGCAACTATGCAATGATTGGATTTGTCCATCAAAAATATTTCTATATTAATCACAGTTATATTTGGTCGTGGAACTAAAATTAATGTAAAAATACTGATTTTAGAACATTCTACTTCCTTAAGTCTTTCAATCCTAAAAATACATGAATATAAGACAGAAATCAGCTTAGTATAGTTGACAGCTGTTTCCTCGGGAACCCCACATCGAGATGTGCTGGACACGTATCTCGGAACTATAGCATAAAGTGACAACACTAATACTAGATCTTACAAAACCAGTGTTATCAGTAGTGCTCGAGTGTAATCACTGATATCGCTTAGCAGTAAACAAGTGAATTTTTATAAATGGTTTTGCAATGTGGGAGGGCGACGGGAAGGCGGCGGTATCGAACGTGGGCGCGCCGCCCTAGCCGAAGCCCCTTCAGTCGAGACCGCGGGGAGGGCCGGTGCGCACGCCTCACGACAATCGCTACCCGCCATACCAGTGCAACCATACCTATAATTGGGTACTTGTATTTGACACGTGAAATAGTGCGCGCGGTACCGGCTTCGTCGCCGAACCACATTGACTGTTCAAATTGTTATTGTGATAAATATAATGATATGTGAGATCAGACTTGTGTTTAACGAATAACTTGAGCGACGGCGGTACGTCTACGTCATGCTATTGGGTAACGTTACGGATTTCATATTTTTTTTGCGTTTTATTTCGTTATTATTTTGTAATAGACGTGTTTATTAGGAAATTTAAAAATATTTAAGGAAATAAGTAAGTTCAAATTTAAACATCAGTTGCCCAACAGACATTTTTCCGACTTATTAAACCGCATGTTAAGTATTTTTCATTAAGCTGTTTAAAAATAAATAGCTCACAAGCTTATTAAGTCTGATTGGAAATAGTATATTTGTTGATTGATAAGTTTGAAACATGCATTAGAATAATATAGATAAATATACATCATTAATTGGTTTTGAGTGGAGGAGAACTAATTTCAATATATTTTTTTCTCGATGTCATTGGTCCGAATGTCCTTGGTAAAAAATGTTTGTTACCGATTTGTAACACGCCTGAAACACCCCGAGTGTATAATACTTATGTACTTGTGTTTCGTTTAAACCTTTCGTTGAGGGTTGACCGTAATAAAAAAGTAATTACTCAATTAACATGGCTCGACCATTAATTGACGTTCATTTACCGGCTATATCGGAGTACTGATGAAATATTATGGCAACTAAATTGTTACTATGTAGAGTCATAGTGGGCAGTCTCTTTTATTGGTAATGTTTAAATTAAGTTATCAATACGGTTAACATACAACACAGTCAGTTATAATTTAGGTATTTAACTGGTATGAAAGGCTGAGATAATATATTTAATATTCAATTTTTAAATAAACAAAAGAAAATGAAAAGCACTGTGGGTGTAGATGTTACGTTGTAGTGGACGTGAAAACATGAATCTGCGACCTTAGCTTTCAGTAGAAATGTCATTACGGTGTAATATATGTCATATTTCATTAAAGTATGACTTAACGTTTAATTACAAAAATATAATATGAAATTTCGTTTCATACATTGTAGTACGTTTTGAGTTCATATCAAAACAACTCTATCTAGCATTTTTTCAGTAGCAAATAGAAAATTAAACATATCTACACAACAATGCAATACAATGCTTCTATGGCAGTTCGCGTTACATGAATATAAATAAGTATAACTAATCCTAACATATACTTTATGTATGACCGGTACCATCACGTATTTTTATTCTAATGTGAAGTTGAAGCGTGAATAATGTATTGGGGACTTGCGCGACGATAATAGCACTGTCATCCCTCATCCATGGAATTGAAACAAGAATTGATGTTTTTTTTCTATATAGATAAAATAAGAATTCAGCCCACGCATGAAACATGTAACTTCTTTTCGTAATAACTTGAAACAATTTTCTAGAATGTTTGTTTGGCGGGCAAATTACTAGATTCTTTCAGTGATAATAATTATTTATAAAGATAGACAACATCTACATAAATCTGATTCCAAGAGGAGGTGGTGCTTTTGTAACTGATATGATATCAGAAACAATAAATAAACATATTACAAACATATAAAAAAAATATCTTTATTTAAATAGTAAGTATATGAATCGTCAATTTTTTCTTACACCCGTTCAAGACTTTTGGATTTGGGATTATCACGTGGACGTAAATACAGAGTGGAGATGAGACCCGCGACCTCTCACTATATGGCGATATAACTATTCACTGTGCCATGGGGCAAAGTCGAAGAGCTAAGTCAAAGGCAAATCTATCTTTCGTATAACTAATTATCACATAAAATACGATTATAATCTCTAAATGATTTTATGTTTTTTTTAATGAATGGTTTGCAGAAATCTAAGAAATGTTTATTTGAATTGACATTCTATGCGCTTACCATTTCTTTTCTTCATCGTAACTGAACTCTGAAATTCATAGGAATGTATCAGCTACAAAATAAAACTCCGAATATTTTCCTAGGTCGCTATATTTGTTTTGATTGTTCGTTCGCGTCGTCCGTTTGCGACAGAACCATTGATCCGATTTCAAACTATCCGGTCTCATAACCTGAACTTCCAAAGTGCTTTTGTTGAACGTCTAGCTCTTCGCTTATTCAGAAGCGAAGATTTTTTTAAAAAGCTTAGTTTACTTGTTTCTGTATATCTTTTATTGGTTTGTCCTATAAATTATTTAATTTGTTTTCTATGTGCATTTTCCTTTTTCAAGACCCATGTTAATTAACTTTTACTATTGTATAAAATTATTGTAATTGTAATTATTGGTAACAATTCATATATTTTACTATTGTTACGGGTATCTCATTATTAAACTTTTATTTAAGACAAATTTTTCAGTTGCTGTAACTCACTTAGAGGTCGGCAAAAGGCCCTAAGCCTGGCTCAGTCGGGAATAAAGTGAATATATTAAATATTTATGATCAAGACAACAATGGAAAACAAACGGCCCTTGCGAGCTTGTTTTGTACTTGATATAAACTTAACTTGGCCCTCGGGGCCCGCCCGGAACTAGGGCTGAACTCGGGCCCTCGGAGACATTCCTCGATAGCGTTTCGGAACGTTAACGTGGAACAAATAATAGTACTTAATTAATATAATGCCGCGATGAAACTTCGGAAGGAGTTTAATTAATTATTTGTCTTTATAGGCAGTGTTTTAGAAATAGTCGTGTTAACGGGAGCCGCGCCTTTCTGGTGTTTACGGATAGCGTTCGGTTGTTTCAAACTTCTTCGTAATGCTATATCGTAAACGCCCAACTTTCGATTTTTCATAGTAACTTGAGTTAATGCCGCCTTAATTGGGTCTTTCGTACTTAATGAGGCTCACACCCGACCCGAATCTATATTTTAATTCAATAACTTACCTCTCCTCTTAGTACCAATACTAAGAAGCGATTAGACTAAAACGCACGAGTTATTGTTTCACTTTTTAGTTTAAAATTCTCTATCAATTTCCATTAAAGTCAATTGTTTAAAAAAAATCGCATCTATTTCATTTGTTGCAAAACAGTTATAACTACTCATCATTGCAATAACTGTAATAATAAGTCCATATTAGCTTTCAACTAGGAAAGTAATAATGTTGCATAATCATGTCGTCCGACACGCCAACCGATTAAGAAGGGCCTGTACACCGTCTCATTACTACTGCTATTATACTTCTATTGTATGTTATTAAGTGCTTATTCACTTTAACCACATCTTTAATTATATACACAGTTTCACCAAAACACGGTGAAAATTTTCTTTTCAATTCTATTTTCAACTGATACACATTTACAGTAATTGATTTTTAGGAATAAAACAACTTTTACGGATATCAAACGCGCTATATTTCCACGAACTAAGTTGTAATTGTCCGTATTTTTAGGTTTTTAGGGGTTTTTTGATTTTCCCGACGTTTCCGTTTCCCGTGACCACGGCACCTTTACAGCTGCCGTGGTCACGGGATGACTTGATATACGTAAAAGTTGTTTTATTTCAATGAACAGTGCGCGCCAAAACATAAGATGTACGTATGATTTTTAGGAATTTGAATAAGATTAGATCAAATCTTATAAAAAGACATCAATCTCAACTTCGTCTTCTCATGACATAAATAAGGTAAAATATTTATTTGTTGAAGAATTAAAAGTATGTTAAAATCAATCTTTAATCATTCCTTAAAAATTGAATCATTAAATTACTATTATCATTGAAAATGTTATGTCGAAAATTTTATTTAATATTGCTGATATTCTGAAAGCCTTATTTCTGCCACGTTAATTAAGCACTATAATGTACATATTAAAGTTAAAAATAAACTCGTTTATTTCTCATTGTGGAATAGAGCGCGAGTCTAAAATAGTTTTAAGTAATGGGTATGGCTCCCTGAAATAATGCCATAAGTCTGAAAACTATTTTGGTCATAAAAATAGCTGGCATTTTATGTAGTTAATTACGTAATATTTCAAATGCATTTGGAATTAAAAAGGGAGAAATAAGTAGGTACCGACTTTAATAACTAGTGACTACCGCGATTTCGCTCGCGTCCCCTTGGGAACATCGGGATAAAATTAATTCATGTTTTAATATAGGCTATAAACTATGTATACCTATGTTTGCCGAAGTTTATCCAACTCCGTTGAGGCGTTATCGGGAGAATAAGTAATAAACATCCACATATCCAAAATTCCGATATTCCAAATTTGCACATATGTACCTAATACTAGCGGCCGCCTGCGGTTTCAACCGCGTGGTTCCCGTTCCCATGGAAATATCAGGATGTTTTAATCCAGGCTATCTTCTGTCAGTATGCCAAATATCCAAATCCAAATCGGTTCAGTAGTTTTTGAGTGAAAGAATAACAAACAAACAAACAAACTGCCATACTTTTACATTTTTAATATTAAGTAGGATTAGTAGAATACGCAGAGAACTAAATGCGTATTGTATTTACGTGCACGGGGAAAATGTGGGTATTTTATAGCCCGGTATATAACTGGATCGTTTTCTAATTAAGGTCGGTCTACAGCAAATATCGTAAATGATTTAACGCTGTCCCTTGCTAGTCTCCGCTGTCTATAAATTAGAAGCTTAATCTCTGGATCTTGCGCCATAAATAAATAATTAGATGGACGCCATCTTTGTTAATTTTATGATTTTTCTACCTTATTTTCTTACGTCTTCCTGTAATTCTAAAATTTTCATGAAAATATGTCGATTAAGTTTTAAAACACAAATTGCTCCCGTCATACTAAGAAAACTGTAATGACGACACTCAACTTCTATAGTGAAAACTCCAGAAATCCAGATATCGGGTAATAAACAGTGTGCACTGAAATCCGTAAGAGTCGTTTTGTTTAAATTATTAAGTAATTTGATGATAGTTTATAACATACAATACAGTGAAATTAAAATCGCTTTCTACAACGAGTTAAATTTCATTCACGTTTTAGTTAAATATTTTCTATTGTCTTAGCCAAGGGATAGAAATGTCACAATTACTTACGTTATAGATACCTTCACTACCTTACGAAAGCCTTGATAATGTCATTACTATTTATGACAGTATAATATGGTAGTAAAGCTCACGTTCCGTAGTTGTCAGTCACCTTATCAACATACCGTTAGAACCCTCAATTATCTACGAATAAGTAAAATTTTTATAGTAAAAGTTATTGGTCAAGAGCTAAAAGATAAGTCGAATTAACGACCTCCGTGGTAGACTGGTACGTACACCGGTTTCAAGCTGTCGTCTACTCTGAGGTCCTAGGTTCGAATCCCGGTAGGGGCAAATGTTAAATGCTAAACAGCCAATATATATATATTTCTATAAAGAAAAGCATTTCCGTTATCTTATAGTACCCATAACACAAGCCAGTGCTTACATTGGGGCTAGGCTTATTGGTGCGAGTGTAAGAAATATTTATTTATTTAATTTAATTCAACAAGAAGATATTTTTCACCTCACACGCTTGGAAAAGGAGGATTTGTAAATTAGTTTCCGCGTATAAAATCGCATTTTGCGGCCTAGCGCGGTAAAGTACTTTTTTAATTTAATACCTAAAAATAATGCGTTCCGAATCGCACTATTGACTTTTTTGTTACATTTATACTTATTTTAAATAGATTTGAATTAATTATAATACTCCGTTTTGGTTTTATTATAGTATTTTCGTTCATTGAATCATAAAAACAATAACAATAAGATTAAACTATTTGGTATAAGAATTTTATATTAGGCTGGGTGAGATTACACGTGTTCAACGTGGCATAAACCTTTATTTTTAAATTGTCTTTGTCTTGTACCTCATGTCAATGTCAACATTTATAGAATCGTTTTTATTGTTATTTGTAACAATATATTCCTACTTCAAATAACTTTGAAATAACTATAATACTCCCTTTTTTATTATTTTATTTTTTATATCATTAAAACAACAAGAATAAGGTATATTTAGATTAAACTTAGTGTTTAAAGACTTTTTTTACCGGAAATTGACCGCGGAAACAACCATAAAATGTTCCTCGCTGTTGTGAGGTGAAAAATTATGTGTTGCGCTCGGCAGAAAAGTTTTTAGCGTCTTGTACCTTTGAAATCCTTGCTTCGCTCAGGATTCAATCTTTGAACCACTCGCCACTTGCTCAGATTTCAATAGAGGTAACTCGCCGCTAATAACCAACTTTCCAGCCTTGCATAACAAATAACTATTATTGTTGCTTCTTTTATTTTTATCTGTGTCGATTTATTTAAAGAAATTAAAATTAACAATGTTTTGAACTCAAAATTTCAAGTCGATATAAGCCAATATTCTTCCTAGACTGTTTTGTTAGTGAGATCTGCACCCAAATTAAAATACTAATTTTAAAACAATTATTCAGCGAATTTTAAGTTTTATCATTAAGATAGATATTATTTTGAAAGAATATATTAAAGTAACAAAGGAAAGAGCAGACGGCTGGCTGACAATCAACACTGGAATTTGATGTTGGAAATGCCCGCCAAGACAGATTAAAGAAATTCCTTGCTTCCATTATAACACGACGCAAAGTCCTTTGATCTTCATTGCAGTTGACAGGGTGTCCTTCGTATCGTAGCAATAAATACGACACGATTAGAGGTGGGTAATACCTATATCCTTTTTCGTGAATGAAATCCAAACTATATATTGATATTCGATATCGGATTCTGAAACTATATATTTTAATATCGGCGATGTTGGTGGTTGTCGTATCTATCACTATACTCCAATATAGGATTCGTAAAATTATATTCACCTGATACGAGTTACAAAAAATATAACCTTATATTGCATCAATATCATCAAATCTTAGGCAGTATATTCAGATTCAGACGCAGTTTTATCTTTTTTTAAGTGACTTGAGTTATTTGGTGGCAATCAACTTACTAATTCGCCGTTCCACTCTCATCCTACAATATCGCCTCTACTCTCGCTTGACATTGATTACGCTCTATTCTAATGCGATACGGTACAGTATCGAATAAAATATCGGTTTTGCTAAAATATATAGTTTCAGAACGCATCGACTCTCGCTTGGCATTGATTGCGCTCTATTCGATTGCGATACGGTACATATCGAATAAAATATGTTTCGCTACAATATATAGTTTCAGATGTATCGACTCTCGCTTGGCATTGTTTGCGCTCTATTCCATTGGGATACGGTACAATATCGAATACAATATAGTGTTTTGTCAAAATATTTAGTTTCAGAGCGCATCGATATCGGATTTGTCTATATTAATGCAATATACGCTTCAATATCGTTATACGATTCGTATCGCCCACTCCTAGACCCGATGCGACATGACACTTCGAAACTAGTCACGATACGGTGATTTTTTTCCAGATAGCTTGAATTTTTTTCTTGAAATTATTTCTCAAACTTCTTAAATTACAGGACAGTTTACAAAGTTTTAAAAAGAAGTACGACTCCACTTACATGACTTGGACATTTGTATTGTACTGCTCCTGTATTCCATTTTTCTTGAGGTATTGTTCTGTGTTATTACTATGGGAATCCACCGGAAGAGTAGAACTTAAACATGTATAAAATATCTCAATAAAATCGTGACTTTTTGTTTGATAGTTTATCTAAGCGCATTTCTCATTTAATTGATTTCAATGTTTTATTTATCGCGAATAGTAGCGCTAGGGCTTTTATCACTAGGTATAATAGTAACACTTAATTTACAAAGTCGATCTAAAAGTCACCTAATTTCTAAAGAGCTTTCCAAAGCAGAAAGCAAACAGTTCTGGGCAAGAAAAATGAGTAACCTTACCAGAAATTTGTCCAAATAATTTATTGCCGACGCAATCTACCGCGATGAAACGTATTAATATTAGCTAAACTAAGGGTTGGAACTACTCTATTTTCTCAGTCGATTTCTCGATTTCTCAGCCTACAAATGCCAGTACGAAAGATATTATGAGTGTAACAAGAGCAGCAATGATAGAAACTATTAATTTTATAGTACCTAGTTGCTCGAATGGGTATCGACGGAATGGGACGGGTTAGTTTACACGAGGAGCGTGGATGGATTTTCTTTGTGTATTTTTAATTTGACGTTTGCGCAGTTTATTCTTGAGCATTTGGTGCCATAAAGCGACACCATTTATGAGATCGAATTACGCTTGTATTTGAAAGTGATTTTATTATAACGCCATGTAAGTATTTTTTTTAGATTTAGAATTCTAATTTATTATTTAAAAAAGTGGCTGTGACATACATCGGACATGACCAATCTATAAGGGTTCTGTTTTTTGCCATTAGGCTACGGAACCCTAAAAAAAGGAATGCAACCACTTATTTTAGCCTTGAAAATAGAACCAACAGAAATAGCACCGTCAAAGGTTAATATGCCTCACGTGAGAAAATGCAGAAAAAATATTCTAGAAGAATTCTGGCGTCTTGTGAAATGTACAACCTTGAGATTGTAATGTAAGGGAAAAGGGGGATGAATTTAGCAGTTCTTGTGTACCGTCACCCAGTGGGAAGGCCTTGGGTGTAATATGTAGCCGGCATAGGCACATCGCCTCGGCCTCTAGCAGTTTACTTATTCATGCATCCATGATTCCTCGCCAGGGTTACCAACAATAACTTAACACTACCCTCTGTTCTTGGAGAAATGAAGAATTGTGTTATGTCTAACGAAACATTACCAAAAATCTGGACTGATTCGTTCGTGGATTATTTCATTTTTGAGTTGGCTACGTATAGTATGTGGTATCAGATTGATTAGAATCGGAACACAACAAAGAGTTGGTTTCCGATTGCTATAGACACACATTAACAAACGAGCCATGTAGACGATGATGAACTGAGATTTTGCTAAAGGTATATTAAATAAAGGTAAAGGTAGGTACCCTTCTGTGTGTTCGTGGTATAGCAGTTGTTTTGCATTTCTATAATATAAACAAGCGTTATATTTATCCTATGTTTTCCTTCCTTTTCCAGTTTGGCACGGGATTTACGTGCAAACTTCACGCTGGTTTTCGGAGTTACACAATAATAAAAGCTCTTATTTTTTTAAATCCAATATCAATATAACTTTAACTAAATCCTTTTTTTTGTTTATAGCAAACAAATTGGGTCTGATGAAACAGTTAAGAAATTATACCATATTACAGCAATCAAGTAAAGTTCAACGGTAACCATCGGTGACTTATAACGGGTAATTGTCATGAGTTACCGGTATTATCGAGTAGGCAATCGGTATTAACTCTTTCACCGACTCCCATCAATTACGTATTGGTTTTTGAATTAATAATAATAATGTTGTCCCTAATCTTATTAACTTTTGTTCAGCGAAGATTTATAATAGAGTTACAAGTCGTAGTTTAGTAGCGTTCTGATCAATTTGTGTCTGTTGACTATACGCAAAAGCAAAATTTTAACATTACGAGTACCTGTAGTCCGCGAGGTCTAAGCTGAGCTTTGCATTTGTGTGAGTGCATATAGATGTACTAGTAGCAACACCTGTTTGCTTTTTTGTTTTTTTACACGATACCTACAAACTATCTATATGCACTCACACAAATGCAAAGCTTAGACCTCGCGGACTGTACTAAAGTATCAAGTTTATTAGTTTTTCACCTCACACGCTCAGAAAAGGAGTATTTGTCATTCAGTTTCCGCGTAGAAAATTCGCATTTTGCGGCCTAGCGCGGTAAAATACTTTTTTAATTTAATACTTAAAAATATGCGCTAATGCGTTCCGAATCGCGCTATTGGTTTTTTTGTTACATTTAAACTTATTTTAAATATCTTGGAATTTATTATAATACTCCGTTTTGGTTTTATTATATTATTTTAGTTCATTGAATTATAAAAACAATAACAATAAGACTAAACTATTTGTTATAAGAATTTTATATTAAGCTGGGTGAGATTTCACAATCTATGATTGGATTTCGGAACGTGGCATAAACATTTATTTTTAATTGTCTTTGTCTGTACCTCATGTCAATGTCAACATTTACCGAATCGTTTTTATTGTTATTTATAAGTAATAATATATTGATACTTTAAATCACTTTGAATTTATTATAATAATCCCTTTTTTATTATTTTAGTTTTTGATATCATTTAAACAACAAGAATAAGGTATATTTAGATAAAACTTTTTGTTTTTACTTTATGTTAAAAGATTTTTTTACCGGAAGTTGACCGCGGAAATAACCATAAAATGTTCCTCGCTGTTGTGAGATGAAAAATTGTGTGTTGCGCTCGGCAGAAAAGTTTTTAGCGTCTTGTACCTTTAAAATCCTCACCTCGGTCAGGATTCAATCTTTGAACCACGAGTGTAGCGAGTGGTTCAATCCTAGAATCCTTCACTTGCTCAGGTTTCAATAGAGGTAACTCGTCGCTAGGAACCAACTTTCCAGCCTTGCATATCAAATAACTATTATTTAAGATAAAAGAGACCAAATAATATTCTGGTTGCATTTAATTTCACAAAACCATTTTATTTTATACTCATCTTAATTTCTTTATAATAGTTATGTTTTATTTGTTTAAAATTGATAGAAGAATTTCAAAGTGCCTACTGTTGGAAAACAATAAGAAAATGTTTGTAAAGCAAAAGTAGAAACTGTAACTTTATGTTTTGTGTTATTTTGTTTGGTTTCCAATTTCTCGATTGCCTTTTGTCAAAAACAATTTTATGCGAGTAAATAAAAATATTAGAATGGTTCGCATATAACTACCAGTCTTCACTATAAAAAGCAGAGAATCGGGTTGAATTTTACAACTAACAAGAATATTCTCGGCTGGCTGAGAAGAAGTGGAAATTGTTAGGCTGCTGGCAAAAAGTGACTCGCGCCGTTCCGAAAACAGTCGTAATTCTGTCACACAGCGGTTGGAGCGGATTTAATACGGAATTATTTTTAGAAAGTGCCCAGCTCCTGGTTTTTTAGCAACTTCAGTGACAGCATAAAAAAGTACCTTAGGCTTTGAGATTGAACTCGAAACTTTTTTACTGGGTTCATAGGTATATTGTGTATATATATATATATATATATAAGTTACATTACAATTTCTATTCAGCCAATAATCAATTGTAAAAATATATAGATATTATCATATATAGAGGTAAGATCTCTAGTTTGCGGTTACATAATCTGATGACAAAAAGAGCCACAAATAAATAAGGGCTCATATTAATCTGATGTGTGATTCTTTTATAATGTGATGATAATTTATGGATGTCACATTTCACTTTAAATGAAAAAGAACCTTTTTACCACAAAGGTAGAAGGAAGCCATGAGAGCGGCTAACAAAAGCTCGTATGCAAATCTTTTCCTTTGTCCATTGTATAATTTTCAACGTCGATCGAAGATTTATTTATTAAAATGTTGTAATCATAGATGCGGATAAGATTTTAATGGTCGAGGCTTGCCATTTTTTTCATAGTGCTGATATGGCAAATCTCAATCATTTACGCATTCACCAAAGCTCGAGACCACAGACCTATATCTAGATAGACGAAAAGATCGCTTCAAATAGTATGAGAACTTAGCGTGTCGAATTTTTCGTACCTTCGATGACGTCACGAGCGAGATTTAGTGATGTGGAAATGTTATTGACGAGCTCTTGTAAGAAAGCACTGCACAATTAACCATTTTCGTTTCGAAGTGACACGTTTTTTCATGGCAATGGTTTCAAGCGGACTGGCTTAGGTCGGAAAACTTTGACCGTGGATCAAACCTTTGACACGCAAGGTAGATAAACTTTTACCGTCTATCTCGATATAGGTCTGTGCTCGAGACGCATTTACTAAAACTCGCTGTAGGTCGATCTCAAAGTGCGCAATCTATTTACACTCAGATTGATGCACGAACTTGGACCAAACAAGCTGGTTCTGTTTGGACGAATTTTGTACATTTAAAGCTTACCATTGTGTGGAATTCAATGGTAATCACTGCATAACGCCCGGGGTTTTCTTAGATCAATTTGCTGTATTTGATTTGTGGTCGACATCGGAATTAGCTCCGCTCCATTCATGTCGATTAGAGCCTCACTAGGCTAGTGTGATAATTAGAAATCAAACGCTCATTCTTGATTTGTTATATACATTACCTAAAATAACAAATTTGTAATGCCGTATTATATCTTATACCCCAACGAAAGTATTCCATAACTCAAAATTCGAATCCCCTAAAGGTTTGCAAAGTATGGTACGTAAGAATTGATAACTTTGGAAAGTGGGAGGCAGATAATGTAGTATGTACGGGAAGCTGTTATTTACAACTACCGAACTCTGAATATATTAAACTTCGCCCATTGATTCCATTGGCAGTCGCTAGAGTTCATTTGGCAGCGTAAAAAGTTCACACCACATTAAGTTTTGGCCAGTTTTGGCTTTAAGCCACAAAGATATGTTGAATTTGGAATAAGCTATTATTTTTAGTGCCATTATTAAAATACACGTTGACTTTTGCCATTTGGAGGCAAACACTGGTAAAATATTTAAACAATAATATTCTGGTATATATAAATTAGTGATACCTACTCTTCAGCGAGCTAAAATATTGGAGTAAATGAAATAAAAGTACTAGTAGAAAGTAAAACAGAAGTAAAAGCTTTGTAGGGCAGTTATTGTTTCAGTTATGTTTATCTTTCGCAATGTTTATTTTGAAATTTTACTTCCTGGCTTACAGTTTAAACCAAATCGTTAGTTTATCAGACATATTTATTTCGAGGCACAAGTTCAGGGCTATTTCAAAAAACGATAGAAAAAAGTAAACTGCTTAATAAAATTATGTAAGTACCTATATGTAAGTAATAATATTTCTCAATTGGTTTCTGCCCTTATCTTCGACTGTTCGGAATATCTCTTTCCACAAGAATTTCGATAGTAAAAATACAACGTCTTAGGGCTAGGGCAGCTTTCCAGGAGTGAAAGTATGTTTTAAAAAGCTGCGGATTTATTACCTCCTGTAGGTACCTACCTAAAATTACAAACCTGCCCTTTTTATAATATTAGAGGGATACGTTCCTTAGACATATTCGCACTGTCATCCAACAATCCGCAGTGG
Source organism: Chrysoteuchia culmella (assembly GCA_910589605.1). NCBI lineage: Eukaryota > Metazoa > Arthropoda > Insecta > Lepidoptera > Crambidae > Chrysoteuchia > Chrysoteuchia culmella. Next base: position 13,311,738 of record OU342642.1, on the reverse strand, counting down.
ATTGTTGGGTATTAGAGACTTATGCGGGTCTGTCAGTAACGTGACTTTCGAAGCGAAGACGAGCTGGAGATCATTAAATCTTCATGTTTGAGATCGTAAACCAAAGGTGCTTACCAATACGCTATCGAATGATGTATATTTATTATTATATGAAAAAGAAAAACTTTGTGCATCTACCAATTTTCAGACAGCTGAGTCTACGTCGTGTGTTCCCATTTTAGTTTCACTGTTGCTCGTAAATATGGACGCACGTGTAACACCGTTAGCGGTCTCTGAGACCACTAACATGACTGGCAGAGCAGTTAATGCCTGGCAGCTTGCCACGTACGTAGCTCGGAGTTACCAGTTCCTTACGAATTGTTTTGTAAAGACGCTCGAGGTGATTTTGAAAACACTAGTTTTTTTTATAATAACTGGGCAGCCATTAGACCACCATCGTGCTTAGTACACAGTATGTGGTCTAAGGAGTAACATGCTTGCCCAAGAAATGCCTATTCACTCTCGTTTGAAGAGACCAAGGTTGTAGGAATCGGGGAGGGGAACACATGAGCAGGCAGCGCATTCCATTCTTTAGCGGTTCACATTAGAAATGTGTCAGTAAAGCTCTTGGTACAGATCGCTGGAATGTCAACGACGTACGGGTGATAAGCTAACCTGCGTCTGGTACCCCGATGGTGGAAAGGGGCTGGAGGAATAAGGTGATGCAGTTCTCTCCCACACTCTCCAAAGTGTATACTATAAAAGACCAATAAACATGCAACTTCGCGGCGTTGACTGAGGCTCTGAAGTTCCGCCGTGGCTAATGCTGAGTTTCCAATGAGTTTTCTGGTATGGTTTTCAATCGATTCCAGATTCGAGATTCCTTTACCAACATTCTGAAGTTTCCATATAGGACAATCGTAGTAATTTGCTGGGTCAATGTAGAGAGGAATTTTTCTCTAAATTAACCGAAACAGCACCTATTTTATCAGCGTAATGCAATAGCTAACCATCCACGCGAGTTCCATGACACACCGCAGCATTATGGAATTGTACCTACCACATGCATACCAACACATTGTGATGGATGCTCTGTCCACAATTTCGTCAATATCACGCAGAGCCAAATTGTGCCCTCGGGACCGAACCAGTTTAGTACCAAAGCATGAAATTGAATATTACATGCCTAGGTCCTTGTACCCACAAGGTCGCCCGACAATAGACAACATTTACGCATGTCCTACCTACCATAAAATACTACTGATTCATTCAACCAGTCTTACGTATTTGCAGGCTAATCAGGAAAAAAATATTTATCGAAGAAATAACAATTTGGAAAAGCTCTTGAGTGAAAGTTCTTTTTCATTCTCTTCTCTCTCATACTTTTCACGCAAAAACTACTGAACCGATGTGGATGAAATTTGGTACACAGATAGAAGATAACCTGTATTAAAACTTTTTATCCCGATATTCCCACGGGAACGGGAACCGCGTGGGTAAAATCGCGGGCAGCCGCTAGTTATATATAAACTTAATCATATTTTGGTTATTCAATAAAACTTTTAGTCAAATAATAAGTACTTAATTTAATCATAATAATGATGATGTACATACACGACATCAATCGAGGCTGTAGTTAGTTGTTGCAGTAAAAATGTATTATGAACTGTTCAACGACAATCAAATAAATATCTTATGTACATTTTTGCCAAATTGCTACACGTAGTGTGGCTCATTATAAGTTATTTGGACAAATATGTAGCTACGTGTTTGCGGTTTGCGACCTCTCGACCTCAGACTACAAGAATCGATACTATACATTATCTTGATTGAAATGTTTCACTTGGAACCACCGACTGCACAAAAGGTTGAGATTCACTGAATTTATGACTTGTACATTAGATATATTTAAAATGAGGAACTTACAAGCGTGCCATTTTAATATTAAGGTGGTACGACTTCCATACAAACAAACATTGCACAATTGTTGGTTCATCATACCCTATTAATTCATAAATACATGCGCAACTAACTCGTTTCAGTTATTTGTTTGCGCGAAATAATAAAAAAAATGTACTTTCATACATAAATCACGAATAAACTACTCTCTTATAATTTCAATAATTATACGTATGTGTGTGTGACTCATCGCATTATATACCTCATGTATGAAAGTACATTTTTTTAATAATTTCGCGCAAACAAATAACTGAAACGAGTTAGTTGCACATGTATTTATGAATTATTAGTGTATGTTGAACCAATTAATGTGCAATGTTTGTTTGTATGGAAGTCATACCACCTTAAGACTGCGCTGACCTTTTTAGCGAAAAAGACCAGTTACGGTTAAGGTGATATTAATGAAAATATTTTATTTACACAGTTAAAGTTTCCATAGTTATTACCACGGATAATGTATCTACACTGTTTGCGACGCCAAATTTTGAATTAGGGCACAGTTTTTTTATTGAACTCATCTAAAGGTGCACAAAATCTTCAAAAACGTGTGTTGGCGTTTACAAGATTTTATATATTTTGCCTTAGAAATATTATGTAAAAGCTAATTTTACTTTTTTTTTAAAGCTAATTTTACGGTTTTGCGCCTTAAATTTTAAATTTAAGGTCTACCTTAATTTAGAAGAATTAGAAGAATTCAGATATTTTGTTCCAAGTGTCTATTAACACAAAAAGAATATCTTCAAAAGTACCTGACCTAGCTTTATTAAATAAATAATAAATTAAAATAAATTTTAATGTGCTTAACTGAAAAAAATGAAACCAAGCTTTTTATTTTTCATAAATGTAAAAATAAGGAAAAATGCGTAGTTTACAGATATTGAAGATTTTCTAACCGTTCTTTTTCTTTTCGGTCCAGTGTATTTAATTACAATACCTACGAACAAAATAAATTTCTTTTACTGTTTACATATCCACTTAAACTTTGTTGAAATAATTTACATTATGCAGGTACTCGTGAGTTTGTTTCTGCAGAAAACTGCTATTTTTAAGCTTCTTATTTAGAAAAGTCATATTATCATACTGCAAGTAACTGTGGAATATTCGAGAAGTTTGAGAAAGCAAATTTACTGCATAAATTTACGTATATTTTCTATTCTTATTTTTGTAGAGTTCTGTATAGAAGCAAAGTGAAGTGGGCTAAAAGCGTTCTTTGTCCATACGCCTTGGTTTGGCAAAAGATATCGTTTGTCACTACGTACAGTCGTTAGGGTACGCCGGGCAGGCGCATAGCTCTATCGCTCAATGTCACGCCGGAATGCTGATTCAGGTTAGATCCAGATTTGATTTCCATATGGACTGCCGCATACGAGACTTTTACGTTTCCGCTATTGGTTTTAATTCTATAAATAACTCAATAATAACTGGATTTGTTTTCAGAATTTTCCTTAAATTATAGTCAGCTGAATCCCCCAAGTATGAACACCGCTATATCACGCGATATGACATGGCACATTATGCTAAGATGTAAGCTGGACAGCGACAGGTTATCGAGCTACGAGTGTCGATAAAAGCTGCTCATGCTAGGACTGTTGGCATCCTAATTGAGGCTTGAGTAGAGTAGAAACTCCGGTTCTGGCTGTTGATCCTGTTGTAGCCACTTTGTACCTAATGTACTGGCTACACGCTCCTTCTTGACTGCGCAGTCATGACGAAGCAAAAGACGCAACACCAAGCGACCGGCCACACGTGCAGGTAAGCACGCACAGACTGCGCAGTCCTCAGTGTTTCGAGAGAGAGCGCTATGAAATGAGTTAAGACCTCTTTCAAGTAACCTCTTACATCGCTCATTTTCATAAATTTACTACGTATGTCATCGGAAATAATTTTGACGGACTAAGGCGAGGACTGAAGCGCGGACTGAACGCCCGGCCAGGCAATACCGTGCAGTCCAAGTTTGCGCAGTCCGAATCTTTAGCATTTCAATGATTACCTACTCAAGCCGCGCTTATAGGACTGCACGGGATATCGTCTCTTCCGTTACTTACGCTAACCGGTTTGTGCTGGCATGCTTTCAGGTAAGACGTTGCGTGTAGCCGGCATAACTTTATGTTAATAAGGATGGAATGAAAGTGGCCAGCGGGCCTACCATCATCCCATAGAAACCATCATGTCATAAGAACGTTTTGTTTGCGTTTCCTTTTTGTTAAAGTTGTCACATTTTGACATACTTTACACTTTGGAGGCAATGATTGAGCTAAGACATCACAAAACTTCCGTCAAAAACATGCTTACTTTAAGAGATTAGTAGTAGGTAGTGATCACTGAGCAAGTAATCAATACGTTTTTAGGTAGTGATTTGGTAGTAGGTACGAAATAACATGGTAAAATTGAAACAATACTGCGATTAAGAGATGGCGGTAGGCCCCCAGAACCAAGACTAATTAATTAATTTTACCCTACTAATGTTTTTTTCATCGAGGTACGATATAAGAAATTGTAAGATTATTCCACGAGTCTGGAACTGCCCTTTATTTCTAATTTTGCAACACGCCTGAGTAAATAATTAAAGTTGTACAAATAACGAAGCCCTAAAGATTGGGTGGCAACAGTGGCACGGTGGCAAACCGTGGTGAGTGATATTTATCGCGATCCCGCCCTGCCGGCGACGCGGCGCCCTTCTCGTCACAGCCATAGGGCTATACTCTGATCGCAATGTAGTCCGATCAAAGAAGCTTTTGTAGCCCAAATAATTCTTCCGCCTATGAAACTTGGCACATGATTAAAATAGGTAATACACATTATACTTAAACAATAATCCAACAACTTTTATTACGAAAAGTTAGGTATTTTTACCTAAACATGAAAATCGTTTATACTCTCTGTAAAAAAAATCTCAGACTGAAATTCTTTCTGTATAGATAGATACATATGTATAAGTTAGAATATGTAAGTATAGGTATCCAATATTTTTTCGATTTTTGAGATACTGCACACCGCATATTTTTAATAACATTTTATAGAGATAGGTACCTATAATTAAATAATCATTTGGTATAGGTTAGGTTACTTACTATACAAGTAATAGTTGACGAATGAGCGGGTGACCATTAAAATAGGGTGCTCAAACAATTATTATCACCCATAGTAACTATCAAGAAAAAGTAAAAATTTATAAAAATAAAAAGGACCACGCCGAGGATAGCGCGCGCGCGCGCACACCCGCCCGCGTCCCTATGTTAGCAAAAAAAGTATCCTTAATTTAAACAAAAGCCACAGTAAGTATGTTTCTAATTTTTTGTGTGGTATAAAATGGCATTTTATACTTTTAAAATTATCATACTTAAGTAATTTTTTACAGTCTACGCGACTAGTAGTATGTTTGTTATATGAAAAGACGAAACCAAATGAAAATTATAATGTGATTATACCTAGTCGATTTTTTTAAAGTTATAATTAAAAATATTGTAGGCACATGCTTTTGTATGGAAACAATTTAAACCTTTAATTTAAAGTAATTATGTCGATTATCTAGGTACTACAATCTCGCTATGTTAGTATCTAATTTAACCAAATACTTAAAAAGAAAGTTCGCCTACCTAAAATAATAAGGTGTTTTATTTCGAAATATACCTACCTATTTTCTTGTTACTATTAAATAATAATAATAAATAAGAATTTATTTATAAAAAAGGAAAAATACAATATGTTACAACTATATACATAATTTAGAACTTAGTTGTATTAAACCTTGAATTATTATTATATACTTGAATTATTATTATGTACTTGAATTATTAAGGCATAGGGAAATGAAAAACTCGCTACGGACATGCGCATAACTTTTGTTACAATTTCAACCTTACCGCAGTAGTAATAAGAACATGCCGCTGACTTTAGCCCGCGAACTGCATCTCGTCTGCGTTTAGTATCTATATCCTAAAAAGTATAATCGTTCGAATTTTTTTGTTGGATAATTGGTAAATCTGTTTTAATATATAATCAAAGGACCAATACGAAGAATATACGGCTTTTTTTCTTTCAAATAACGTAATTAAGGTAAAATAAAAAACATATGTTTAAAAATTAAAAACTTTTGGAAAACTGAGAAAAGCCATAATAAAACATATAAAAATATTTAAAAAAATATATAAATAAACAAAGCAATACTATAGTGCAAAATATTAAAAGTTAGAATTTTATTTGGATACTTTTACATACATATTCAAAGTAGTACATTTGACCAGGGGGAAATGCCATCGCATACCCCCCCGTCCGGGGAGACAGGGAGGTTATTAGGTGTGTATACAGAAAGAATTTCAGTCCGAAGATTTTTTCACAGAGAGCTTTAAACTATAATCATGTTTAGGTAAAAATAAAAATTGTTATGTAATTGTATACCTATAAATCTGTATTACCTATTTTCATCATGTGCCAAGTTTCGTAGGCGGAAGAATTATTCGGAGGTCTCCATGCAACGAAACCTGCATTGCGATCGGACTTTAGCTATTAATTTTTTTTAAGACACACCGATAAACTCCTTGTTTTAAATTATGTTGTTGGATCGGAATTGATGTTGGAAATGTTAGTCTATGTTATCTTCTTTTATAATAAAAAAAGCAGCAAAAAAGGAACAGAAATATACTTAAACAATATATTTTTATTTTCACTTGTTCACAATGCAAACTTGTCTCATGATCCCGTCAGGGCGACATGAGACAAGTTGCTTTTTTCCAGTATATTTTCTTGTTCAATATTTATCACATTAATATAGCCATAACAAAATTGTAACAATATTACAAATCAAGAATAAGTTTTTACTTAAATGTTACCTTAGACTTATATAGGTCCTATTTCCTTTATTAAAGAGAGAGTTTTTCTTTCATCTCGTCTACTTTCGGGATAGATATGCAAAATATCCGAAAATGTTGAAAAGTAAAATGCTAATCAAAACTTTGGATTGGTTGCAAACTTTATCGTTGCATTTGATTCCCCAAGAGAATTTGCGAAGTCTAGCTTAGTAATGGAATTCCTGAATTTTGTAGATTTTCTATCTTTTGAAAGTATGTTTTGTATAGTTCAGTATTTACCTTTACCCAGCCTTTACCTATTTTAAAGTGCATCAGTCGCCATTTGTGACAAGCGTTAGTGCTCACATGTATTGTGAAGTGTGGACTTTTCCAGAAAATTAAGGATGAGAAAGTATAACGACAACAGTGTCATTTTTTACTTCGTGCATTATTTACACCTAATCATTTATCATTGACAAATTATAGGAATCTGTAAAAAATTATAGGAAACATCAGAAAAGTTTGATATTTGCAAGATCTCTTAATAGAAGATTATGCGAAAATCTAGTGAAAATGTTTCTATTAGAGTACCTAAACCTCAAAATCCAAGTTACCCTATGGCGTGGCAACCCTGAGCCACAAAATACTGCCGCTTAGTTTCTTGTCAACGGTGGGTGGCTGCCACTACACAAACGTGTCCGTGACATTTTCAGGGGCTGGCTCCACTTTTTGCTGGCTGCAAGTGTATCGTTAGGTCGTCAGCCTGCAAAGAGAACCGAGCCTTTTTGCTTAGCTTTTCTCAGTTTCAGTTGCATTCGAGGAACATTTCAGGAGGAGGTTTTGTACCTACTATTAATAATATTATATAATATGTGCTGTAGAAGAGTGTCATAATGGTTTACATCGGGAAAGACGTTTGTATTAAAATCTACATAGCTATGTATGTAGTATATGAACTTTCAAAATAAAATATATCATAGGTACTACATTCATACTTATTTTCTATAACTATGTTCACCAGTTTTTTATTATATGATGTAACTAAAAATTTACGGTTTTCGCAATTTTTCCTTTATCTGTACTATAAGACGTTACTTAGTACCAAATTTCAAGATTATAAGTTCATGGGAAGTACCCTGTAGGTTTTGATTCCCGTGCGAGTTTCGAAAATTTGCGGAAATATGCGGCATAAACGGCTGTATCTTTAATTGCTTTGGCTTAGAAGTTTGATTTTTTCACAGCTCCAAGGGACAGTAGACCTGAGTATTAGATATAAATTTCAGTTTGATACCTCCACGCGTTCCTGAGAAAAACGGTCTTGACAGACGGACGAAGTGACGGACAACGAACTAATCCTAGGGTTCCGTTTTTCCCTTATGAGGTGTAGAGTTTTTTCCGAAACGTTTACTCGGAGAGCACTAAGGTCATAGAAATAATTTGTTATTCAAATGAAATACCTGTTAATCTTCTATTTTTTGTTGTATAAACGTTTTCGATACACTTATTACTTTTTTAAATAAAGCTCCTTAAAAACTCTACTGGTCAACCGGGATATTTCCCGACTGTACCTACTATTTTAAAACGTAAATAAAAAGCTAAATTAAAGATTTGAACAAACCCATGACGGTTAAAACGTAATTAAAACAGGATTAAATAATTTAAAAACCCCCAACTTAATTATCCGTCGGGGGCTGCCAGTAAATGAACTATAGTTTTGCAGTTTTATAGTAACGTGACTAATTGGATTTATTTAAATTCATGCTGAAATTTATAATAGTGATGGCATTGTACTACAGAAAACCCATTACTGAAAACCGCATCAAAATCAAGCTAGTAGTTTTGGTTTTGCTCAAACAAATGTTTACTGCAGCGCTCCCTGGTGAGTTGTCACCGTAACAGTTGTATAAGAACATTCACCAATGAAACCCAAACCCATTACTGAAAACCGCATCAAAATCGGACTATTAATTTGGGCTTTGCTCAAACATATGTTTACTGCAGCGCCCCTGGTTAGTTGTCACCGTAACACTTATATAAGAACATTAACCAACGTCAAAATCGGACTTGTAGTTTTGGAGATAAATGGTAACATGGTTTGCACAAACAAACAAACAACCTCACACCCCAAACATATATACCGTCTCCGTACCGTCATTGGTAAAAAAATGTAACACATTTTTTTTTTATTTATTTAAAAAATGAATATTGCACAGAACACAAAAAGTGGGGAATATACTGTTTTTATCACTAAAGGTTCTACAATTATACCTCTATCATTGATTATCTCAGGGATTCAGCTTTTGTCGGAAATAAAATTAACGCTCATTCAGATTTGACCGAATTCAGAATGTAATCAATGCACATTCGGAGGTGACAAGTAAAATATTAAGCACAGGAACTTCATGTACAAATTACAGAACGCGATGTCCTAGATGATGCCAGTTTGAACGGCAAACGATAAATCTAGCTAAAAAGTTATTATTACTCATTGGCGAAACTTGCCAATGAGTGCCAACTGAAGAATATTTACAATGCAAATGAACTCTCAAATACTCCAGCAACCCCTAAAAAGATTTCACGAGAGTCGTTTATTAAAAACGTTAAGAGTTGTGAGCGGGGGAAGTTCGTAACTAGGCTTTTAAAGTGGCCCTCTGAGCGGAGACAAAGGGCGATAATCGAGAACTCACTGAGAGAATTAGAATCGGAGCTTTCTCGGCACAATCCTCTATGTGACGTGTCCTTAGCAGTGTCGTAACGATCACGACTATTGCTCTCGAAATAGGATTTATGACCACTGGAACTGGGAATTCTAAGTTGAATGATTTTTAAAGATTTATAAAGGTGTTTTAACGTACATTCCTGTCAATTTTAGCGACAGTGTAACTGACAGGAGTCGTTGGAGACAGTTTATTTATTTATTTATTTATTTATTTATTTCTAGGAAGACCAACAGCAACAAACAGTAATAAATAATGCAAATAAAAGTAGATGGCCAATTAAAGGTCCTCACAAATAGTAATTTAAAAATATTAAATACACACTTACGAACTAAGTCACACGCATCGCACACACTGGAATCGATTACACAAAAAGAAAGATGTATCAAAAACTACTTGTTACATATTTTAAAACAATCAAGTATTGAAAAAATGTCCACTGATCGCATTCCTCACACTAGCCACACTTGTGTTAAAAAGATCAAAATTGAAAGTTACACTAAGTTCATTAAATTTTTTACTAGCACGCCACATAAACTCGTTCTGCCTGTAATTTGAATGATTTGGGGGTAAAAACAAGATAGGGTTATTTCTGAGGGTCCTCGCCGGAACTCTAAGTGATATCCGTGACAGCAACTCGGGACAGTCAATAGAGCCAGATGCAACCTTTAGCAAAAACACCAAGTCACTAACGGTTCGACGCAGTTTAAGTGGCAGGAAGTGATGCTTCTTACAGAGGTCGTAGTAATTGGTCGATGAATAAGGAACCTGTGTTCGGTAGCATATAAATCTTATAAACTTCCTCTGGATATTCTCAATACGTGCAATATATACATTGTACATAGGATTCCAAACTTGACTAGCGTATTCTAAAATGCTCCTAACAAAAGAACAGAACAAAATTTTCAAAGTTTTAACATGTACGAATTCCTTAGCGCAACGCATGAGAAACCCAAGTGACCTAGATGCTTTAGACACAACATTGTCGACATGAGAATCGAATAACAATTTGGAATCGTGTACCACACCGAGATCACGTGTAACTAACTGACGCTGAAGCAAAGCACCTTTAAGAGTGTAGTTAAAAAGAATCGGATTGCGCTTGCGACTAAAAGAAATAAAAGAGCATTTAGAAGGGTTAAGGTCTAGGTCATTATCCAAACAGTAATTCTCAAGCCGAGCCAGGTCAGCGTTTAGGGCCATTGCATCATCCCGAGATCTAATTTTAGCAAAGATTTTCATATCGTCAGCAAAGCAGAGCAACTTGGAATGATGAAAACATGAACCAATGTCAGCAATAAAAATAACAAATAGCAATGGCCCCAGTAAGGAACCTTGAGGCACCCCACTAGGAACCATAACCCAGCTAGATATGTAGTTGTTGACCACCACGGCCTGGGATCGATTTTCTATGTATGATGTAAACCACCTTAGAAGGTCCCCACATATACCAATCAGCAAGAGCTTGGATATTAAGATTTTGTGATTTATTCTGTCAAACGCCTTACTATAGTCGGTGTATACGACGTCTACCTGCGCACCGGAATCCATTGCATCAGATATAAATGAGTTTAGCAGTACCAAGTTAGAAACGGTGGATCGCTTTTTAAGGAAACCATGTTGATGTGGACAGAAAGAGTGTTTCAGGGCAGAGTAAACCTGATCATATATAATTCTCTCAAATACCTTAGAGACTATACACAGCTTGGATATTGGCCTATAGTTGGTAATTTCGGCTTTATTACCTTTTTTAAATACTGGTGTAATAAAGGCCCTCTTCCACATATCAGGAACAATGTTCTCAGCCAATGATCTCCGAAATAATATCGAAATGGGAACAGCTATAGTTTGCGAGCACCTTATTAGAAATATAGCCGGAAGATGGTCAGGACCAGCTGATTTTGACGGGTCCAAGTGCTTGAGCAACTGACACACTTGACTGACATCGATCGAAACGGTAGCCAGTGAGGACACAGCATCGGTAGATGTGTCAACATCAACGCGTGGGTTATGTGAGGCAGACGAGTCCAAAAAAGTAGATTTAAAGTAAAGAGAAAAGGCTTCACAAATTGAGTCACCAGTAATGTAAGCAGTCGAACCATACTTTAAACAAGCAGGAACTTTCATAGTTTTTCTCTTGGATTTAATGTACGACCAAAACTGCTTAGGACATCTTTGGATTGATTCCTCAATTGTATTCATATACTGGCTATGACAGATAGCATCCAACTTTTTTGCCCGGTCACGAAGCTGCTTGAAAGATTCTAAATCAGAGCGATTACCGTATTTTTTATATTTATTTAAATACTTAGCCTTTTCCTTTATAATTTTTTTAAGGGGCGCTGAATACCAATTAGGATAAGATTTGCCGTTTGCAACAGTTTTAGAAGGGACAAACATGTCTCTCAACCTTGTGAAAACCTTATAGAAAAAGTTAACTGCGTCGTCAACTGAACCGACGGAAAGTTCCTTACCCCAGTCAATTTTTGAAATCTCGTTATTAATCGAATCGTAATCACCCTTATTAAATAAATATTTCAAGTAGGGAGCGGGTTTCAAACTACAGGCGTCAGTAAAGTTAACGTGAATCAGGAGAGCACTGTGATGGGGGTCGAGGGGTAAAGATAAAGGGTCGATACATTCAGTTACAGAAACGGTATTATTACACAGGACTAAGTCCAAAGTCACACCAAAAATATTTCGAACGCCATTGAATTGCCTTAAGCCGTTAATAGATAACTCATCAACCAAAAGACATTCGTCAACTGAATAGTAATTACACGGGCTAAGTGAATTATCGTAACTGGTTGGTAACCAGGTAATACGGCTCATGTTGAAGTCGCCTGTCACCAAATACCAATCGTCAGGATAATCACTTAAAAGACGGTTTAAATTTGAAAAGAAATTAGATAATTGTTGCGAGAATGAATTACCAAGATTTTGTTTGATCAAATAGATAACGCAAATATGCAGGTTGATATTTTGGTAGTTAGGCGATTTATTATTGAGAGATAAAGTCACCCATAAGTCCTCTGCACTCGATTGGAATGTAATTTGGGGGGTGACCAGAAGATCACTACGTGAAGCAATAAGAATTCCACCACCCATTTTTTGATTTGTTAATGCATAATCCCTATCTCGTCTCCAAACGACGTACCTGTTGTCGAAAAGTTCTGTGTCAGCAATACCGTCGATCAACCATGTCTCGGTTATTAAAATTACATCATAATTATTTGCACACACATTACGGTAAAACGAATTAGTTTTCGTTCTTAGGCCCCGTGCGTTTTGGTAGTACATATTTAAACCACGAACAAGACTACTCGACGCCATTTCTTAAAAGTAAAAAGTTTAAGCAATTTAAAATACATTGAAATAATAAAACACAGCGTTCACTTGACTGGCTGCTTAATAAAAGTATGTAAAAATATTCACACACAAATAATTCAACAAAAGTGTTAGTCAATGACTCGCAAATCCTAAAGTAAAAAGTAGTGATTAATCGATAATAAATCGTATTCATGCGAGATACATGCCAATTATGCGTAGCAACTAACAAGAGGACAGCAGGTAGACGAGTTTTATGAATAGGCGGCCAGCGATAAGCTAAACAAAAGAATCGTAGTAGTGAACAATAGCGAAGGTCATTTGCGACGAGCGGCACAGTGGACAGAAACATTTTATCAATTATTAAGCAGATTAACATGGTATAATTATTGTGCAGTATTTGGCAAGATGCGAATACGAATGATAGGAAAAATATATTGAAATTAAAAGCTATTGAAATTAAATGAACAGTCTGGCAACAAGCGAAAGTGACTAAAATATAAGTGTAGGTATTATTATCATTATCTATTGGAACAGAAAAAACTGCTAGGCACGAAGTGAGTATTAGAAAAATACTTAAAATGAATATGATGAAAGTTAGTCTAGAATTTAATACTTGTGAATTAAGTGAATAAAGACTGACTAAATAATTTTGTTTAAATCATTTTCCCTGTTGATAATTATGATAGGAGAGGTATCAGTTTTCCGGATGTGAATTTTTCCATACTTCACCCATTTGTGACTGTACTCCAGGTCGTTAGCCTTTTGTTTCGCTTTGGATAATAGCTTCTTGCCACCAAGGGTAAGATGGTCGTTAACAAAGACACGCTGGGTAATGTTCGAGAATCCAATATCGGACGCTTTCAAAGTCTTGAACGCTCTTGTATAGGCTATAAACTCCTCCTTCACGTACCGGTTGATGAAGCTCACCACTATATTTTTTTCCTTAGAGTAAGTGGGAACACGAGCAATATAGTTGAGTTGAGATTTCAGGACCGGATAACCCGTGACCTTACCAATGTTCTCCACAATTGCGAACAAGTTTTCGTCCTTTTTGAATGGAACACCTCTTATCTCTATGTTACTTAGGCGTGTCCATTGTTCCATTGACTCAATCTGCGCCTTTAACTCAGCAACTGCGATTTCGCTACGATCCAGGCGCTCCTGCAACTTCAATGTTTCCTCAATTTTTAGGTCGAGACCAGCCAGCTTAACGTCGTATTCATCTAGACGTGAAGATGTAAATTCACAAGACGCTTTCAACTCAGAAACGTCCTTTTTAATTTCTTTAAGTTCCTCAACCACTGTGCATAGGCTTGCGAACTGACGCTTCATATCACGGAGTTCGGTTAGGACCAGTTCAAATGAAGAAGAGTCCGTAGTTGGAGTTACAGGAATCTTGGGAGATAGTGCTCCAGACGGAGTGAGCTTGCATTGCGGGCACCTCCATGAAGCTCTGCGATCAGCTCCCAGTTTTCTATATCCAGTTTCGGTAATACCACCGCAGGAAAAACACAGGTGGTGTTTACAAACACTGCACTGGACGCCGTCGTTTGTTATACAGTCGCAAATAAGGCAATTCATTTTGAGTTTATAAAAGGTTTGCGATATCTGAAATGTGCGACAACTTGAACGTGTTCACGGACCGAGGTTCGAACGGCGACTGGTGGCAGTTGGTCCAGTCTAGATTTGCATCCCATCATAACCACGATCTTCAGATATGAAGAACCGACCTGAGAAAGAGAACATGTAGTGAGGCCAGTCCAGTAACAGTCCAGTAACTTAGAAGTGGAAAACAAATATTTACTTATGTTGAACTTCTGCTGGCCCTTGAATCAAACTGTTTTTAGTCTTCCACAATTTTCCAGGCTGTAGATTTTTTACCCACGACAGTACGGAGACGGTATATGCATTAGGGGTAAGAGGCTGTTTGTTTGTTTATTTGTGCAAACCAATGTTGCCAATTATCTCCAAAACTACTAGTCCGATTTTAGTGATGCGGTTTTTAGTGATGGGTTCATTTTTGGTTGGTGCATGTTTTTAGATAGGTGTTATGGTGACAACTCACCAGGGGCACTGCATTAAACTTTTGTTTGAGCAAAAGCAAAACTACTAGTTCGATATTGATGCGGTTTATCTGTAATGGGTTTTATGTAGTAGAATGTACATAATTTCAATGCTCTCTAATGAGTTTGAAATAAAAAGCAAAATTAAAAATTTGGAAAAATCCCACGACGGGTAAAACGTAATTGAAAAATAATAAAATAATTTTAAAACCCCCGACTTAATTTTATTACTTATTGCGTTCTAGTTACTAACGACATTGATCAATAGGATCACTGTTTTAGTTTAGAGTGTAAAATTAATATAGTTATCACGCCGCTTAGCTTGCTGTAACGGCGATAAATCAATGGCGATCGTCGACAGCAGCACGAAAATAGATCGCAACGACTGGTTTGCATTTACAATGAAGTAAATTAAGCGCGTCAATCGATAGAAGGCGAAGGCTGCCATTGAATCTAGCTCAGCAAATAGTTTGTATTTATATTCAACTATCTCGCAGCCAAATATCCCGGTTATTAAATAAATAAATAAGATAATATACAATATTGTTTAACGATAACTCAAAATTTTAAGGCCCACTTGCGCTAAGCCAGGTCAACATTTAACCCAGAGTTAGTCCATACAAAAGTAGCAGTAACTCTGGGTTAAATATGTTAACCCGGTTGGGCGCAAGTAAGCCTAAGACCATTTATTGAATTCATAATTACGAACCATGTTACGAACAACTTTTTTATGAAAGCAACCATACGAGGGGAGGTCATAAAGTTCGCGGAATGGGGGGGAAGTCGGTTGCAGTTAAGCACCAAATATTTTTTGTCCTTCAAGTATATATCTTTACTACCACAAATACATTTCTGAAATTGCTCAGATATATTGATTATTCTGAGCAATTGTAAAAAAATTGTAATGTAAGTAGAAATTACAGACCTCTAAGTCGCCGTATATTTTTTTACATGCACCTTTTTTTCATTGCAGTAAATTTTAATTTGTTGCTTGGGGCCAGGGGGGTTAAAAAGGACACAAACGCAATATTGCTAATAAATTCACTGACAATTCATTTTATTGTTTATTTCCTATGGAATTTGCTTTTAGTAAGTTTTCTTGCCTTCAAAAAATTAAAAGCAAATTCTTCTACACTGGCACTGACGCAGTTCTAAACTCCATAGAAGATGAACAATTAAATGAACTGTCAGTGAATTCACTTAGCAATATTGCGTTTGCGTCCTGTTTAACCCCCAAGGTCTGGAATATAAAAAGGTTGATGGAGTTTTTCGAAGCTTCATCGGTGAATAAACGCCGTTGCAACGTGACTCTTGTGCGCAGGTGCATTTTAATGCTAAAAGACCTAACCTTTTCTCATATTGTTTCTTTTATGGACCCTCTAAATGTAGCTTAAAATTAAGTTTTAGTATTGTACGGTTCTATTAGCACCGCATTCTACATAGTCAATAAGTAAAATACACAAAAAATCAGTCGCAAACATGTTCCGCTTAATTTTCCACCTCGGCCTTCTTGGGCGGTGGAATGCCACTGTATCGACTACTTTTTCAACTAGGATTACGGTGGTGAACATAGCTTTCATTTTTAGTATTATTTCGGACTGTAACTTCATTCATTATCTCGCTACAGAGCTCCAAAGGGTGATAAAAAAATCTTGGTTTGTTTTTGTCTTCCCTACCGATGGCTTGCACGTTAAAATATTAATGACCCGATAACGTTCAAATTTGAAATATGAGTATATGATGACATGCTCAATCAATACCTAGCTGGACAAATGGACCTATCTCCTCCATCCCTCCCATTCCGCGGACGTTTGGACCTCCCCTCGTATGTACAATACAATAACCATACATTTTTTTTTGCGATTTCAGTCATACATCGATCGATACATCCATTTTAGCTGAGTATACATGCAATAGCTATTTTTTTTTCACGATTTCAGGGGTGCTTCAACCCTGAAATTGCTTCATCTTCCTTGCTTAAAAGTGATTTCTACAAAAATGGTTTTAAAGTTTGGGTAAAATAACGTTGTATAATATAAAAAAGTCAAGGTGGAATCACATTTTAAATTATAAAAACAAACGATTATTACGTCGTTAATGGTTTTCCCGTATCAAACTGAAGACTTAATCCCTAGCAAGACAGGCGACGTAGGCGAAGGAACTGACACAAATGACAAAGCTCCGACAAAAAGAAAACTGCGTAAAACAATCGAGTTTTTCTTGAGAAAGGACATTAATTAATCACTCCTTATATAGTTGGCGGATATTACAAGCCAAAAACAACATTGTAACGAAGTAGTTAAAGGCTGTGTGTGCGGATTCATTGATTTGATACTACGCCAAAACTGTTTATAAGAGTTTGTGATATAAAGTTCAAAGTTTATAAAGAGGTCATGATCTCATGAATGATAGTTTACAATATAGAACCTGTGAACTTACTCAAGTTATAATAACTTGAGTAAGTTTTAGTCCCAACTCGAGGAAGAAATGAGTGTCTCCGGCGGTAATGCGGTGTGGCATAATCTGATATAGACGCCATTATGCTCCGCAGCGTGCAAACATGAGTCGAGTGAGCTAAAAATATTGCTATACCTACTAAGTTTTAAAACCAATTCTTGAATTAAAGATTATAAAACAGGGGAATATGGAATAAAGTTTCTTTTATTTGATTGGACATGGAAACGTGAATGAATATCTAATTAGAAGAGGAAAATAACTCGGCTTAGCAACAACTGAAAGGTGCCCACATTTGGAAATTAGAAGTGGTATATAATAATACCGGATACGCAATGAAGAGATTGGCTCCACCGCCGTTAACGTTTTAACGAGTTGTCCTTCGGAAGTTTTGTCGGCCGTATCGCCAACTAGGCAACTGTCTGTTCACACGGGCCGCAAAAGGTCCACAAACACAGCCAAAGCGTCGTAGGAGGCCAAGAGATCACACTCATATAGATTTTAAAATACAGTTTTACGTCATTTTAAATTGAAATTCCTTGGAGACGAGGAATAAGGTAAGAAACAGATTATGGTCTTGCGGAAAAATTGCATTTAATACTTTTGTAGGACGGACATTTTATAAAATGAAGGAACACTTTTATATCAGTCTCTCCGACTCCAGTCACTCGTAAAGACTTTTCATAAAGTCGCATATTGAAATTTGTAACAAGGTAATATTGTCGCCACAGAATTCATCATGGCTGCATTTGCGGCTCGTGTGTAAACACGCTAAGAGCGAAGGTTAAAGCAACACAAACTTGGGGTGGGTGGTTGACCACTCCCAGCGTGCTTACTTACTCGATATAATGGGAAGAGCTTCATTAAGCTCGCCTGCCGTAGTCTGCTAAAATGAATGAAGTTGAATTTAAATCTGTTAGCGCACTAATTTTTTAAGACTGAGACTTAGTAATTACTACTACTTAGTAACTTAGGACTAATTTCCAATGTTCTTGTTAGAGAAACGAGCGGCATTCAGTTTCTCCGGCGACTGAATCAAAGATATTTTTCTTTTTATTTAAGTGGTTTCAGATAAATACGTACGCTGAGTACGTTTTTATCTATAATTATAAATAAATAAATTACACAATGAAACTAACTAGCTAGCCCCGTTTGTTAACCTAATAATATTACATACCTTCGGAATGTGACTCGATGGGGTTTTTTTCCCAACGAGTAACAGTGTGACTCGTTTTTGATGTGACGCGTTGAGAAAAAACGGCTAGCCCAATGTAATCTTTCATTACAAACTTGTATTATGGACTAGGGTACTAGATAACGGATAAACATTTATATGTACATTATTTTGTAGTCCAAGCGTAATAATTTATATAAACTCATTTGCAAAAAAAACGGGCACCTAAGCATTGAACCATTTCAAATGTTAATATTGCTTTGTTTGATATTATTATAGGTAGTTTTATCCTCACAATTTGGTAAATTAATAAGAAAATAATCGTTTTCATCAGTATTTCATAAAATTTAGATACAATTTATGGGAAATAATGCTAAACCTCGCTAGTAGTGTATGTTCGCTAGTATTGCATATACTCATGAAGTAAAAATAAAAAAGGTTTTTTGTTTGTTTTTCTTTAATAAAGTAAAAGCAGATAAATGTTTAGTATCGAGTGTGACCCCCTCTAGCTAAAATCACAGCTTGAATTCGTCTGGGCATGCTAGCGAGTATATCCCGGATACTTGCTTGCGGAATACGTTCCCACTCCGCAGTAATCACATTCTTCAGCTCTCTGATGGTCTGCGGAGCCGGGTGTACTGATCTCACACGCCGTTTCAGAACGTCCCAGACATGCTCTATGGGATTGAGGTCGGGACTTCGAGCTGGCCAATCCAAACGACGAATGCCGACCTCTTGCACATACGCATAACATCGCGGGATCGGTGGGCGCGAGCATTGTCGTCCATAAAAATCGAGTCTTCACCTAGAGCGGCCAATGCGGGTTGTGCATGAGGAATTAGAACTTCCGTTATGTATCGATGCCCAGTCAGTGAGCCGTTTTCAATGAAGACTAACTCTGTACGATCCATTTAATTTATTCCTGCCCAAAACATAACAGAGCTCCCACCATAAGGTGTGATTTCTTCGAAACATGTCTCTGCAAAGCGTTCTCCTTGTCTTCTTAGCACTCGCCGACGTCGATCTTCACCGATCAGAGATATCCTGGCTTCATCAGAGAACAAAACCCTATTCCAATCTTCTTGAGTCCATGATTCACAATTTCTAGCGAACCTAAGCCTGTGAACTCTGTGCTCACGGAGTAATTTGGGGCCGCGGGCCGGGCGGTGACTGCGTATATTGGCAGCGAGAAGCCTCCTCCTGACCGTCCATAGACTAATATGCACATTTCTTACGTCTTGGAGGTTGTTCTTAAGATCCACATACGAAGATTTGCGATTTCTCAATGCGCGACTCACAAGAAAACGATCATCCCGTGGTTGGGTACATGGTTTTCTTCCAGAACCAGGCCTTCTCTCGACGGAACCAGTCTCCTGATATCGCTGCCAGGTCCTTTGGACTGTCGAGCGACTAACATTTAGCCTCCTAGCCACGAAACATTGGCTGCAACCCTCTTCAAGCAGCGCGATAATTTTGGTAGCTTTTACCACTTCATCTACCATTTTTGATACAGCCAAACAGCAATAAATAAAGCTTTGACAGTCAAGGATATGAAATTAATCGATAAAAATTGAATAAAAGTTATGAAAGTCGATGTTAACTTCTGGAACTTCGCGCCAAAAATGTAGGATAAAAAGGGGTTTTCTGTAAAAATGAGCATCAAATGAAAATTTGAATTTAGAACGTACTTTTTTAAATACCACAGCATTTTTAAAACCGGCCAGTAACGTGTACAAACGATTGAAACCTTTTTGGTATTGTATCTTTTTAAAGATGAATGAAAATCAAAACCGCCCGTTTTTTTTGCAAATGAGTGTATAATGTTCTCCTAAAAGAAAATAATTAATTACAAGAAAATCTGTTTTTACCTAAGTACATAAATGTAATACGGACCACGTTAAAGTTGTTCGTGCAAATGACGTAAATCACAAGCAAAAAAGCAACGGCGTGTTAAAAATACAAAGTCTCGTCAGTGTATTCGTTCGTGCCGCCTTTTCAAATTAAACAATGTCGGCTCAGAGGCTCACTTGGACTTAGAGGCTCACTTCTAAGAATTGCAGACTTTCCAGTTTTTACCTAATGCATCAAAGCACTCCACAAAAGAGTTTCCGGTTGCTAACACTTATGTTTTCCCTGACAAAATATACTAGAGCTTTTCTTTGTAAAACAGACGCTCTTCGTAGGATGAAATCGTAATTAACTTTGTAGTAAGTTTCCCTTTTTAAACTTTTGCTACGCCGACATAGATGAGTCACGGATACAGTTTCATGACAAATGGCAAGTCTTGCCGCTTTTATTTCTTTTTTCCCGATGTTGCCGTCAGACTTTGCTGTGACACTTTGAAAATTAGTTTTCCTCCGTGAAAAATGTCCTAACTTTTTGATGTAAACTGAGATAATGTGCAGCTGTTTATTATTATTATTGCATTTTCTTTTTACTCAAAAGTACCTGTTACTTTGTTATTTAAATTGGAAGTAAGGGGAAAACGAAATGACAACCCATTTCAATTGTAGTGCTTATTTTTTCAAAAGGCTTTCTGTTAAAGTATTTTTTCTCTCAGGAGCCAGTGGACCAGACATTGTATTTGTAATGTCACGTACAACGACAGGCGCTCTTTGTGAGCGGCACGAATTAGAAAATGAGGAGTCGAACACGAAATAACGAGGCAAGCCTTTGTGGCTCTGTTTGAGAATGTCTATTCCATTAACTGTTTCCGGCTGTTGAAAAGTTCTACATAATAAGGACGTAATATGACAAGGTGTGGTGCGCGGTGGAGAGCTAAGAAAAGCTTGAGAAATATTTGAAAAGTTACTAAGCTTTAATGAAAACAGAGCAAAAATATCAATGAAAAGTCGTGTAAAATCTATATTAGGACTAACAATACCGTGACTGACTGACAGAAAACGCACAGTCCAAACCGCTGAACCGATCAAGCTGAATTTTTGCATACAAGATCCTTTAACGATGTAGGGGAGTAATAAGAAAGGATTTTTTGTTATTCCCACGGGAACGCGAGTGTAAGCGCAGGCAGCCGTTAGTACTAAATAAGAATGAAATGTGTCCCGTGTCCGTTTCCGGATTCGATTTTCATCTGAATGTTGGCAGTCGTGTTTTTCTACTATATAAAAATAAACATAGATAAATAAAAAAACCAACGGGTTGCACTCTGGGAGTGCCGGCACAAGTGAAAACCGTTTAAACGAAAATTACGATCAAAATCCACTATATCTTGACCACAACTTCATAAAGAGTTGATGAAAACAGAGATCAAATTGATTTGGCAGGTAAATCCATTAAAACTGACCTGGCATCAATATGAAAGTTGGTAGTAATGAGAGATCTTTATATTGTTGTTAACTCATATTTATTTATTTCCACACTTACATCTATTATTACAGGATTACCCCAATACAATAGAGTAACTAATAATTTAATCAATAAAATAATAACAATTACATAATTGTGTTTGCCATTATAAATTAATAATCTATATTATTCAATTTATTAAAAAAAAAAAATCCTCAACAAAATATTACAAATATACTTAGTAGATTGTTATTAACTAATATACGTAGATCTTTCAAGTGTGAGACTTTATGTAATTTGAAATAGGTCAACGGTAAATGGCCTTACGAATTTTCGATCAGGGTCACGTGTCCTGACGCGACTTTAATATTTTTTATCCATCCCAAAAATTTTAAACTGATGTGCACAACGCCGTTAAAGAAGTTTTCACTTCAAAAAATCTTTCTCCATATTGCGATTTGATTGTTTACGTTAACCTTGGATGTTATAAATATCTATAGACAGATTATAAATTATGTAAGCGGCCATATTAAATATTTTCGGCGCCGGATGTTCGGCCATGTTGCGTGAACTGAGGAGCGGAAGAGGCCAAACCCCACTTCCCGTAGAGCGACCGCGGGTCGTTATTTTCTACTTTTTAAATAAGCTATTTTCCGGTCTTTGTCGACGGTAACTGCTACGCTTATCGATAAAGAAAATAATATAAGGAAACACTAAAACATCAGCCTGTATAATGTTAATAATTTTATTATTGGTCTTTTTATCTAGATGTCATAAATAAATCAATGTTAATTATGAAGATGACACAATAGCAATAGTAAAGCTATTAGTATTTGAAATGCCTTGATTAAAAGTCAAAAAGCTTTTAATTCAATTTTTCAATCTTTTTCCAATTTAAGGCGATATATAACTTCTACGAGTATTTTCGTGAGTGTTATATGTTCAAATGTCATAAGAGAACACTAACTTAAACTGAAATGTTATGGGCGAATCACAGTCTTCATGTCTTGCATAAAATAAAACTTTGAAAAAGAATGACCGCGTATAGGTTTCAGTCAAAGAAACCAAAGCAAACTCCATGTAGGTCAATGGTTATATTCCTATTCATGGGATATTACATAAATGGGGAAATAAACCAATGGGCAGCGAGCAGCTTTCGATGGCCGATCCGATAGGGAAGTTGTTTATGACTCGTTCCAAGGATGGTACGGTCAACGGCATATCAGCTCCTCAAAAATGTCAAATACCTCCAATGATTTTAAACCTTAACGTGCTGGCTTGTGAGTTCAAAGTGGAAAAGTACCAACGTTGATACTGTATGTACTGAAAATACGATGACAACGGACTCGTAAAAAGTTAGATTTTATACGATACATTGTTGGATTTGACCTGATGTAAGACACATTGCTTGAGGGTATCTATACACAATGTGTTGACCTCTGTTGTAGAGGGTCAAATGAGGATTAATCCTTAGAAAGTGATTACATGTTTCCCTTTCCTGGCAATTAAGTTGAATAAGTAGCTCTTTGATAAGGTTACGAATAATAACTGAAAACTAAAAATAAATGAGTAGTAAGTTCTAGAGTGGTTTGATCAGTCATAGCCTCATATGTATTTTATTCAATAACAACATTTGACTTCTGGAACAGGACAGAACAGGAGGATCTTCTGGGACATATTTCCTTCATTCAAGTATTGATGCGAATGTAATTTTACGTCAAAGTAATTAAAATAAATATTTCGAGTACATAGAGCATATGTACAATATAGAATGCTATTAACTGAAATCCATTAAAAGAATTAGCAAACTTTACTTTTTATCAAAACAGAACACGGATCTCAGATAGCTAAACTAAAAACTTTAACATTAAGTTGATCTCACAGGAAATCTGAGTGGGTTTCCCCGAGTAGAAGTATTAGCATAGCAATCCAGTGGGGACTGGTTAAATCGTTCCGGGACCAAATTAAACTTGCTACTTGCTAGGTCTTCGGTTTTCTTATTTCGTAGTTGTCTGTGTCACCTAATATAGTTTTATTTGAAGGGGAGGTAGTACTTTTTAACTAAACTATCTTTTAGTAGAAGATTAGATATAGACAAGACAATATATAAATAAAATGAATCTATACTAATATTATAAAGAGGAAATATTTGATTGTTTGTTTGTTTGTTTGCAACGAATAAACTCAAAAACTACTGAACGGATTTGGATGAAATTTGGTGCACGTTAGTACATTGCCTGGTTATGAATATATAATACTTTTTATCTCAATATTCCCACGGGAGCAAGAACCACGCAGATGAAACCGCGAGCGGCCGCTGGTTATTAATAAAAGTGATCATTGACTTGTAAAAAAACAATTTAGGTTCATTTCTCAGGAAAACTTTGGTATGTTCGTTGAAGAAAGTAAAATACTTTATGAGCAATTAGCTTAATATTGTAGATATTTTCCACTGAAATAGATTTATACCAAGTAACTGCTTGATTCTAATAAACATACTTTTTAAATAGAGTTCCACAGAACATTTCTATCCATATTAGTGGTGTCCATCAATTAATCCAATTTCCAATAGTATATGTAACCCATTTGAGAATAATCTTGGAAAACACGTATTTTTAAAGGGTCATTTCGAAAAGAAAAAGTGTCGAGGCAAAATCATAAAATCATGTTTTTGAAACTATACAAATCTAGATAAAGGTATGAAGAAATATATACAGTATGGAAAAAATCTATGGGCCCTGGAATTTCATACATCACTTGCCCAAAAGATCACTAATAGTTCTAGCTCACCCGGTGGGCAAGGTATCTAGAACTATTAGTTATATTTTATCTCTCTAGGCTTTGCCTTTGATTTTAGATACTAAGTTCCTGAAACTAAATTGATCTTTATGAATAAGACTATCGATTGGTACCATAAAAGTACATAGTGTTATTTTTTCTAATTTAAGCGGGTTCGATTTCGGGACAGGCAAGTGATTTGTCAAAAATCATTGAATGCAGGATTACTTATTTTTGAAAATAAAGGAATGTTTCTTTTCAGTAAAATGAGCTAACTAAAGGATTTAAGGTATTTACCCTCCAGGGCCCATAGATTTTTTCCACTCTGTGTATTCTGTGTCTGTGTAGTGAGCCTACCGAGTAAGTGCCGTCGGCATCGCTGTCAACTTCACTTTGACTGCCGACGGCGTTTTATACCAACAAGTACGTACTTTTTCCAAATAGTGTCTATAATCAATCAATATTGATTAAAAGTTTTCTTGAGTTGATTTTTTCAGATTGGACCACACTTATAAATATATATATATATATACGATATATGTATAAACGATATACGTAGATAATATAAACCAGATAGAGGACTAATAACTATATAAATCATCGCATAACTAAATATTTGTCCTTCATGGGGATCGAATAACCCACGAACAAGGAACCAGGAACGCACGAACCAGGGGTAGCAGTAGGTAGAATGAGTACCATCGCCATTCGGGCTCCTAGTAGTTGTAGTAATAGTATCGTCGTATTTAGTTATTGTTTTTGTTGCAGATTGTAGCTGTAACCCCCACCGGACGAGCAACCAACCAAAATGTATCTGCTTACGTCACATCGGAGCTTGTCATTAAAAGGTACTCCTTACACAAGGTTATATGCACCAATGAAGTTTCAATACTTTAGTGTCTGCCATCGACACGCTAAGAAGTTTATTGCAATAACTATTGTTATTACGGTGTGAAAAGGAAAGACCGACTTGCTCTTTATAAGTGTTGATAGGATAGGTTAGTCTTCGTTTTATTTCTTCACATTCCAATTTAAAGTATCAACCGTCGTGGTTAATTGACGCCCTGCTTGCAGTAATCTACGAGAGTTTAAGTGATTAGGATACCAAAAGGAATAAAGTACATAAATTTAATTAGATCTCGGACTAACTATGCTGGCTGGCTGTACAATGCGATGCAAACTTTATGGCAGCTAAACTTATGGGCGCTATGCACGCTGGCGTGACTCGCAACCTCACCTCTATACGCTCTCTGTCACCCAAATTGAGTATGAAGCGTTATTTCTTGCGCCCAATTAAACAGCTGTTGTACAATTTGAATGGTACCTACTCTATGGTATCAACCAGAGTTACAATAACTATATAGCAATTAGACGTGTGACTCAACGATCTAACCAAGGTCTTAAAAATCAAGACTAATTTTAAATTTTTAAAATTACATCACACTTTGTACTAAGCAAGCTCCCACCACGGGGGGGAGGGTGCCCCACCGACTAATATTAACTTTTATATATAGAAAAAGTCTACATATTTTTCTATGTACAACTATTATGTTTTTGTAACTTTCATATTCCGTACTTCTTCGGCCATAGACAAAACACCGTGTGTAGATCGGTCTTACAATCTTCATTTTGTCTATGACAATGACAAAACATTATTCGCCTATAGAATTTGTGAATTATATCCCACTTTAATTTTTGAATACGGAACATTCTAGATAGATTTTGTATAAATACAGTCTCCGGGATAAAATTGCCCTCTTTGTCTTTCTATTTGCTACATAAAGTCATCCTGTTTTACTTGTTATGTGAATTCACCACGAGTATCCACGAGCAGCACTAACACTACTCTACACATGTTCCGTCTACTCATTTACCTCGGCACCTACCTGCCGAGCGCTCACCTGTACCGGTCTACCCCCGAAACTTCTCCGTCTCGTGTCTACGTGCGCATCACCACACCGAGCCCACCCTCCGTGCTACCGAGGCTGAACATACTGCTCCGCTGCAAACTAGTCCGTGACGTCGGACTTTCGCTTCTGCCTCCTCTAGGCAGTTCTGGGGGCCTACCGCCATTTTTTAGAGACCATCATGTCGTAAGAACGTTTTGTTTTCCTTTTGTTTCAATAGTGTTTAAATTCGTACCGCGAACTTCATAAAGTATTTTTTTTTCATTCCTGCCCAATGACACAACCATTGAGATATATCTATGGAGATGAAATATTACAAAAAAGAACGTGCCTACCTGCACTTGATGGTACTTTGCAATGACGGACTTGACTAGGCAGCTCCTGAACATTCGCAAGAAAAATATCGACATCCAAATACTCATGATATATTTGAATAATGTAAGTTTCTATAAACAACTATCTCAGATCCATGTACACTTTTATTCATTGTTCCTGCCAATTAACGAATTGATGTTGTCATATTTTGACACACTTCACACAATAACTCCGTCAAAAAAAAAAATTTTTATGAGGTTCGCGGTACTAAGTGACATATAAAAATACTAGCTTCCGCCCGCGACTTCGTCCGCGTGGTCTTTAGAACTTGGTCCAGAAATATTTAGTAAAAGAAAAAAAAAATTTTTCACCTACGCTAATTCCACAATTCACCTTTAAAAAATACAACTTACGCCACCTATTGCGTTTTAGTGTATTATCCCGTAGAAAATAGGAATTTTACAAAAAGTAAGGTATGTTCCTCTCAATGCTATAAAGTATGTGTGTCCCGAATTTCATCCAAACCCGTTCAGCCATTTTTGAGTGATTGAGTAACAAACATGCAAACTTTCACATTTTTATGATATAGGGTAGGGTAGTAAATTTTCTAAGATTATGTGGCGCCATATATTTTAGCCCGCATTGATTTTTGTACTTACTTTCCCGTAGGACTGAGTAATTTTGTGATTTTATCGCGACAAAAAGTATCCAATGTCCTTCTCCAGACTATTAAGTATATGTGTCTCGAATTCCATCTAAATCCGTTTAGCTGTTCTTACGTGGTTGAGTAACAAACCTCCAAACACCTAAACATCCAAACTTTCACATTAATAATATTAGTAAGAAGTAGTATAGGAGGATTTCGGCCGTGTGGTGACGGCCTAAGAATACAAGTGTCACCACTCCCTTACATGCCTGGGATGTCGTAAGAGGCTCGACGCATTGAACACCAGTGCGAGAGAAGGAAAACTTGAAACAAACCCTCTATCAACCCGTCTGGCCAGCGTGGTAGCAGTAGGCTAATAGCCTCCTATGAATGCCACAATAGGCGTGAGCTAAAAAATACGAAAACTCAAGATTATTCTTAAATGGGGTTACTTACACTATTGGAAATTGGGTTAATAAGTGGACACAAATAATATTTATGATCGTATAGAAGCATTTTTTTTAAATCGCTGTAGTTTTTTAATACGAAGTCATTTTGTGTTTTATTTGCCTAATCTGCAAAATCGGTCTATCTCTCTTCAGCATATTTTTTTCGAGTATCGCCTTAAGTACTAAACCACTGACTTTAGCAGTTGATTCTAATATTTATATCCTCGAGAAAATGATGACTGTGTAAACACTGCGAATTCCGAGCCCGTCCGCCTGGTCGCTTTCCCTCCTGGGTATTCCTACCGCCAGAATTATGTCTTTCTTATGCATCTTAGTTTTCCGCAGTACTTACTTTACCGAATTCCAAGAATTTAAGAAAGTTTATAGTTTGCACATGTCTGGGTCCTTGAAACTATGCTATTGACTTGTAACTTGATACAAGCCACGGGAAAGACGTTAGCGTCACGAATTCTGTTATTTATTATTGTTTTAAGATACCATATTTTGGTATTTTAATTTAACTGCTGCACTTTTGTTGGAGACCAAAGATATGGACGAAACGTGTCAACGTTTTTATAACTTATGAAACCCTTAAAAGTATTTGTTAATGTACGAGTAAGTAGGTAGTGATTTACATTTACATTGGCCGAACGATGGGACTCACCGATAGTGAAAAGGTGGATGAAGCTTCATGCTAGGTGAACGCCCTTTATAAAATAAAATTATAAATAAGTAGATTATGTATTATTTAATTGAATGTTATTTAATTTCATGACTTGAATTAAGTTATTTTGTGATATTTTATATGGAATTTTATTGATTTGTAGACATTTTAATTTATTTTTTTATACATATAGATAATAATGTTATCTATAGACATCCTATGAGTCTGAAATAAATTATTTTTATTTATTTATTTATTGGATACTTGAATATTTTTACAATATTTATCTACTAGCGTCACAGATGTTACATGTCAAAAACCTACTTTAAATTTCGCTATTTACTTCTTCAGGGTAATTTTTGTATCAATTACGTCGGCTGAACCCTAAGAAAACCCTTCTTGCATTTCTTGCTCCATGGAAGCATTTTTGCCCGTTTAAAAGATGTTATCTCTCTAATAAAAAGTTGATACTATTTTCAGCTTTTCGGTCGACCATCAGTAAAAGATTTGGACAGTTCGCCAATTTTTTTAACACCGCATAAGCCCAATGCCTTTGTGAGTTTGCCAAAAGCGATGTGGTCATTTTTGCTAATGACACGATAATGTATTCTACTGTGCTTGGTAAGATGATGTCAGACAATGCAGTCTACGTTATCTGGTCCAGGCGGTTGATTACGTAAAGCCGCAAGATCAATCAGTAGGTGAGAAATTAAGCCAAGATAATCATTAGGTATATGGATACATTTGTCTATCTTCTGTATTTGAAGGATGTCATTGTTGAAATATCATTAGAAGGTTTACTGTTCTCTGAATTGATCGTGTGAATGATTATAAATTATATATTCTTTAAAGAATAAACAATCGTCGTACAGGCTCATTCCAAGCTTTTTATTGTAAAGAAACAATGAGTTATAAATTACTGAATTCAACTAATTATGACAAGCTTTCAGAATTGAAACTTACATACAAGGAAATAAAAGACTAACTTACTCCTATATGAAAACTTAAAATTTTAATGCATGCATTACTGAACGACAACGTAATTAATATGCGTTTGTTGATTTCGAAACTCTAAAAACGTTATAGCTATACGATAAAAAAAACCCGGACAAGTGCGAGTCGGACTCGCCCACCAAGGGATCTGCACAAATTTATAGGTGCCCACATAATATTATAATTAGTTCAGGAGTAGGTATTGCAGTTTTTTTCCGAATTTAACCCGAAATTCATTCAAAACTAAATACTATATTTTTTAAGATTTAATTACAAATATACAGTTTTCAGATTGTTTCCTGTGCTTGTACTTGCCAAATTTCATAGTTCGGGGTCTACGGAAAGTACCCTATGAATTTTGATTCCCTTGAGAGTATCGAAATATACGTTTTTGCGGCATAAACGGCCCCACCTTTTTTAACGTTAATTTTAAAATTTGATTATTTCACAGCTTCAAGTGATTGTTGACCTGAATGCATGGTTTAAATTACAACTCAATACCTCCACGTGTTCTAGAGTTTTCCCCAAATTGTCACGCTCAATAAACTCTCCATGTTTCCAAACTTAACCCTATATTTTTATGATTTAATTACAAATGTATAGTTTATAGATTTTTCTGTATTTGTAGTAAAAATATTACTTGCCAAATTTCATAGTACTAGGTTAGCCGGATGTACCTTATGAGTTTTGAATCCGTTGAGAGTGTCGAAATATACGTTTTTTTACACGGTCCTATCTTTTTTTTACGTTAATTTACAAGTTCGATTTTTCTACACCGTCACCAGACTGTTGTACATACTTGTTGACAGACCTGAACGTATGGTTTTAATTTCAAGCCGATACTTCCACGCGTTCCCGATATAAACGAAGACGGACAACAAAATGATCTCATAAGGGTTCCATTTTTTTTCTTTTGAGGTACGGAACCATAAAAACAATGTTTTCATTTCATTCATTCATATCATTTATTGCTTGTCACATAGTTAAAAGGTAGTGCATACATTTACAGTTCCTGTGACGCCCTGCAAGGGCGTTGCAATATAAGAGAGCTTAAATAAAAAAAAATATATAAAAATACATTCATTCAATAATTTCGTTTGCATAAAGTAAATTAAAATGAAATACATTAAATCTAACTAAATATATATAATAAATAATAATATTAATAAATCAATAAATTAATTAAAATTCACAATGTCACTCATTACTAAAGTCAATTAAACAATAAAAATTAGAAAAAAATATACTTAAAATTTGGTGCATTCGATACTTTAAAAATAACTAAGTCTACAAACAATTCTAAAAATATTAAATTTAATTAAGTTTGTTTTGTATATTTAAATTATAATTGATGTGTTGGTTTTTAATAGCATTTTTCAATGAGATATTTTTTTAAAGTTCTTACAAATCGTGTTGTTTTCTTTATTTCTTCAATATAATTTGGTATATGTTTATATATTTTTATGGTCATTGCGTGCGGCCTTGAACTCACAAGTTTAATTTTTGAAAACTGCGTTTTTATCTTATTCGCATCACGGTTGTTTCTTTTTGGTGTATATTGAACTGGAGAAAATAAGGTTTCGTGTTTCCTAACAAATTTACAGCACTCTTATTACATAAACACATGATTATGTTAATATGGCATGCTTTTTGAAATGAGGCCTGCATGATTCTATTTGATTAATGTTTGTTACATTTCGAATACATTTCTTTTGTATAACAAAAACACTTTGAATTTCGGCACAATTTCCCCACAAAATCACGCTGCATGCCAGTCTGGAATGCGCGTATGCGTAATATGCCGATAATGCGGTTTTAAAGTCAGTTATTTCTTTAACTGGTACAGAGCATAGATGAATGATGACAATTTACTTAAGAGCTTTTCGGTGTGAGCTTGCCAGTTAATGTGTGTGTTTTTATCTTTCCTTACCAATAAATGCAAGTCCGGCGCATTTTATGATCCCGTCGTTCATAAATGCATCAACGAGAACTTAAATACCTATTTTACCATTTGATTTCCAAAAAAATTCGGTTGCGGGCGGCCGCTAGTTTACTATAAAAACAATCAAATACTCAGTCAATTTACAAGATTTAAATATAACTAGTCGCCGTGATATCTATCAACATTTGCATATTGCATTGGCGACCGCTCAGCTAGACGCCACCACCCAGTAATTGCTCCTATCGCTTTTCATGCCATTCTCGACCCTATTGTTTTTTCATTTAGCACGCGCTCAATAAACTCTCCGCTATTGAGGAAGTGTTTACACCCGAATGTGCGGACATCAACAACCATGTAAAAGCTGTTTAAACTATTTGTGTCACGAAATTGTGAATGTGAGATTTTATAAACGAGCTGGATAGTACTGGAGTGTTGATAAAACTGCAGAACAAATGAGTGGTCAACAAAAAAAAAATTCTGATGATATATGTGGCTGTAGAGCATGCATAGGTAGTTGCTTCTAAATTATTTTTGGCCTGATAAGATGTAGTATGTTTTCTTCCAGAAGGTGCAAGGTAGTGTGGCCTTTTCTTGCCATAAGCTAGCTTACCTTTAGAGTTTTTGTTTAGATGTGGTTGTTCGCAGTACTTATAATTACCATTTCCTTAAAAAGAATATCCATTGCAAGCGGTTTTACTTTAGCACTTTATACTGCTTACTCCTTTTTTGTTTACTTAATGTAATTTATGTATATCACACACATTGAGGTATTGTACATATATGGGATTGACTATTAAAGCGCTAGCGTTGTAACGCTTAGAAAATTTGCCACTTGAGTGGAGGCCGCTCAGCTAACTCTGACAGCACTGCATTATGATTAGTACGTGACTATCAAACTTTCATTACTCGTCTTAAACATTTACTGACGCACACTAGTCTGGCGGTCACATCTTTCTTGACGACCTAAATCGTGCACCTTTGCAAGAAATCAGACTGTTGGAACTAAGTTGTTTGATTTTTATAATCATAAAGTGGATGTCGATTTCGTATTATGAGAAATCAAATATTGCTTTGCTGTTATCGATTTAGAACTTATCATGATATTTGTTAGCATTTTCATTCGAAAAGAAGCACTGCAATAATCTACAGAGAAATGAGTTGCCGACTTATGAATATTCAAAAGCCTAAAAGCTAGCCAGCAGGCATAAAACGTAAAAATATTTCCACCGAACTCATACTCTCTGTGAAAAATCCACTGTATTTCACGGTTTCAGCGGTGATAATTGACATATAAAACTATTTGTTAGCGAACCACAAACTTAATTGACTCATAACAGCGAACGCTTCCATTGACACTCGATATTTACACGGCGAAAGTAGTAATTATAACGTAATTACTCATTAGTTGGCATAATGCCGTCCTACGTATCTTTTGTCTTCACGATAACACATGCCATTTTTCTAGTCCACTACGCAATATGTAGAGGGCCAAAGTTATTTGTACTGCTTCCGTCGGTAATACCTATCTTGATGGGATTTCTTCGAGGGGCCGCTCGCATTTTCGGAATGTTTTGTCTTTTTTATATGTTATTAATATATTTCACGGTTTCATTTGTACAACAAATAACTTTACCGACTTATATTATTATACAATGGAACTCTTATTAATAAATTGAAATAATTGAATGTAAATGGTAAAATAAAAACAATAAGACCAAAATTGTGGGTTGTCAGAGAAAGTATTACTGCACTGATAAACTCGATTAAAATGATAGAACACCGCACGTGTCTTGACACGTTCCGAAATATAGCTCTGTGTATGCTAACAGAAGCTATGTAAGTTAATGGCAGTTCGAGTTAAAAATGTTTTAAGTATGGCACATGCACCTAATTGCTGTTGACTGTTTGATGTTCTGTATCTTTATCATGACGATATAGCGATGCCTGCTTGGATCCGTTCTCGTTTCACACTTTATGCTCTAAGTAAGACAAAAAGTCAGTCGACAGCCACGTAAGCCCGTTTTTTCTCACTTATCTAAATCTGCCTCGGGCTTCAGGAAATCAGTAAAAATTACGGTAGCCCTACATTTTTTGTGCGAAAACGTCGATCGTATCGAATGCCAGTTTTTATAGCTATCATTTGAAGCGACAACGGACATGTAAACAGATATTCTGTACTTTAGTTATATGGGTAGGCTGTTCATCTTTTTATGTTGAAATGTCTGTAACGACGTGTATCTCATACTTATTACAGTATGCTATTCGTTTTATTTTGCAAGTTCTGCAAGTTATGGCATGCGATTTTATAACCGTACGTTTATGAGCCAAAAGTCGTTCAAAATATTATACACGAAAGATTAGTGGTTAAAATGTGATACTTTATGGCATTGCATGTTGTTAAGTGAAAAAGTTATCCTGGTTAAAGAACGTTGGTACCTTTTAAAGAAAAATAAAAGAAATAGGTACATTAGCATGACTAGTAGGTATTATTGGTTGTTCCCCTTTTAATAAGTGCAATAGATATGCGATTATCGGGACAGCATTCAGGCATTAGAGCGCGATGATCCAGCATTAGGCGCTGAAGTAATAACAGTTTTGCGGATTAACGGAGGCTAATATGGGCTCAGTTGGCTAGAGTTACGAACTTAGTGCTCATAATGTACTTAGTTATATACCTAATGGCGCTAGGATTATGCATACTAATGGTATATTAGTTCATTAGCTTAGCTACTTAAAGCTATGATTATTGTGATATCAACTAAAATATAATCGTGACTTTACCATTATTATTATTACATAGCTATTCTAAATAGTCATGCTGATCTGTTTTATAGACATTTGAATAATTCGTTTATTTTTTATAAAACAACACAATTTATCTCCAAATTGCTTAAATGACACGGATTGATTGAGCTTCCGACGCTTATAACGACACGCGTTTTCAGGTACTTTTTAATTTTCTTCGTCAGGGTTATTTCAAAATGAGAATATTCTTTTAGAAAATACATATAAAAGTATGATAATCAGTCTTCATTTTTACCTTTTTTATAATAACTGTGCAGGCATTTGATTTAAATAATTAAAGAAAGTTCACTACTTTGAACAACGTAGCCTAGAAAATATTTATTCAAATGTTGCGTATAAAAAAGTGAACCGCTCTTGGCGCCTCTGGCTCAAAGCTGTTGCCTTCTGTAATGCTGTCAATGCTTTCCAATGCCAATATCAATAATCCTTTAAAAAGCTCTGATTTGCAAAGCAAGAGTTTCAACAACCCTGGATTTTAAAAGCGCCTTTCAATTGTTGTCGATATCATGTGAAAGTTTGGGCGTTACGTGGTTAAAATAAATATCACCTCAAATTCAAATAAAATTTAAGTAAATTAAAATAATGAAATGCTGTATAAACTCATAAAGACAAAGAAAACTATTTTATGTCCGTATAGATTATCTAGATATTTGTATAGAGATAATAATATAGTTTAACAATTTATCACCTTTTATGGACACTTCATGTTGGTTACGCAATACTTATTCCTAAATGTATGTTTTCTCGTCAAATAGACGGCTTCCACAATACAAGTCGCAATCTGTACTGCGACAATTTCAATTTGCGAGCAGTTCTAGCCACAGCGTAAGAAAAGAGAAATTATATAGACTGTGGTATAACTATTGAGTGAAACTATTTGTACACAGTATACAGTCGGAGGTATATGTAACAAATGAAATTTACTCGAGCGATAATTTTGTTTTAGATAATATAGGTACCTACTTATTTAATATAATGTAGATATGTCGCGTCTTTTTGCAAGACCCATTTTTTTGTAAATAACCGAGAGTCGTTATTAACCGTCGAGTTATTGTAAACGGACAATTGGATTTGCAATAAAACGGATGATATTGCGATGTTTTATAAATAATCAGTTTCTCTTCGTTATATTATACGTACGCGTGTGACGAAAAGCATGCTTCACGCCGATTGGTTGAATGACGTAACATCATATGCTCGAGAGTATTTTGAGTGCTAAATACTAGGTTTTATCGGTTTGTATAACATGCAAAGTGAAAATTTATTGAAAATTAGTGAAACGGAGCGGGCAAAAAAATAAATGACCAACCAGTGCTAACTCTCAATTTATTGAAAAACAACTTTTTAACACCCGTGCTACCAATCCATGGGCCAATCAGGGGCCGTACCGCGCAAGTGGCGTCGGCATCGTCATCGACTTCAATTGACAGATGGATGTGACATATTGCTCTTAGTCTTTGGTAGGTTTTGATTTATCAAAAAGAAGCAGCAATATGTCACTACCATCTTCAAATGAAGCCGATTTTGATGCCGACGCCACTCGCGCCGTACGGCCACAGATGACCGCGTACAATAACACGTATACGGTAACTACGGGTAATTGTTCACCGTGCCGCGATTGGTGCATTTGATATGGGTTCGTGTTTTTAAACTGACCGCTGGACAATGATTATTTGATAAATATTAAACAAGAAAATATACTAGAACATGTCGCCCTGACAGTATGAGACTAGCTCATGAGGCGACAGGAGACTAGTAGCATTTTTCTAGTATATGTTTTGTTAAATATTTATCACATAAAAATAGCATTGTAAAATACCTATTTACAAACAATCGGTTTTTGAAAAAGACGGTGACAGATATAATAACATGGAGCAGTCCGAACATCACATATTCATAGTAGCAGCACAGTCTATGTAACTTCTCTTTTAGTTCCTTTCTTTATGCTGTGTTAGCAGTGAGTAAGTGTAGTCAAATTCGTACCTATAATGGCAGGAAAAGCACACTATTTATGTTAATGATGCAGAAAAGAAACGTGACGTATTGCTATTTTATGTAGGTCAACTTTTTACGGTATAATTACCGTGTCACGGCGAGGTCAATGATATATCATGATCATATTTCACGGTCGTTTTATGATTCCTTAGAAAAACGTGTTTATCACGATATCAGAAGCCTGTCTAAATACACTAGGTATATTTTAG
The DNA here is from genome assembly GCA_910589605.1 of Chrysoteuchia culmella. Lineage (NCBI taxonomy): Eukaryota > Metazoa > Arthropoda > Insecta > Lepidoptera > Crambidae > Chrysoteuchia > Chrysoteuchia culmella. The sequence continues at coordinate 13,275,266 of OU342642.1, read as the reverse complement.
GCGAGAATGTACTTGCGATGCTTTTGTTCTACAATTCAAGTTGACGGAAATCTTCATAAAATTGGAATATGTTGTCTATCAACTCATCATATGTATAAAAATAGCATTTGGGTGTTATAAAACATTCAAGGAATGCTGATAAAATACTGTTATGTGGTTTCATCAAAAATTGTTGCCCGATTTTTTTAATACCAGAATTAATCAGCAAAAGAATACATTTTGATTTGATTTCATAAAGAAATTAACTAGCTTTTCATTGTAAAGGTTTACAAATTTGAGTTTTAATAATTCATGACAAAACTGAGAAAACTATTTTGTATACAAGATTGTTATTTTCTCAGCTAGTTCTATGTCAAAATGTAAGTTTTGTCTTCATAGACAGAACCTTTCTTGAGCTCGTCATGTTACATAGGTCGGTTTGCTTATCTTCCTAAATTCTTATGGACCATATTCCTCAAGGCCACTGCATAAGGTGGATTAAACATATTTTTCCGTATTTTCCCGATAGCGATATCAGGTTCTATAGAAGAAGCCAAGTTGATTGGTTATGCTGGCAAAACGATCTCCATGCCACGACCACTTATTATGCCGAGGTGTCGTTTAGCCCGGCCCGGTAGCGATAAGGCACGGGGCCTATCAGGTAGATTACTTTCACACACTTGACCTTCTTCAAGAGGCTCTTTGAAGTCTATTCTTTCACTTGTTTTGGTGCTTTGTGCCTTGGTTACCTGACGTAAGTTAAATAAGTAAATAGAGGATATCTTATCGCATGTGTACTGCATTTTATGTATACAACGAATAATAGATTAAGGGCCGGTTTTACAACTTACTGATAAGTTCTGGATAGCTTATTGTGCAGAGTTTGACATATTTTTCATATTACAACTGTCAAATCTCTGCCAAATAAGCTATCCAGAACTTATCAGTAAGTTGAAATAAATCAATTTTTACGGAAACCCATAATCTATGCATTTGAAAAAGATTGCAATACAAAAAAATACTCTTAAGTAAACATTAATCGTACCAAACAAATTACCAATGACTTGGTTAATATTAATAATTACCATATCAACTGTTATTATTAACGGCTTACTATTCATTGAAGAAGATCCGCACTTATTGTCTTTCAGATATATTTTTTTCATAATCCAACTAAAATATGAAATACTTTACCTTTTTTTATTAAACTTAATACATCGAATTAACTTATAATGGCTTATGGTGGTGGTGATGGTGGGGGATCGACTCGATTCGGCCCTGGTTGGCAGGTTCACCGAGCTGCATGTGAAAAAGGTTCGGTGAGCCTACCCTTTGGAGGTGTTAATTTCATGTTATTTTTTTTTGTGTCCCTTGTTTTCATAATTTACTACTTACTAACATAGTCTATAAGTTATATTGTTACTAACAATCTATGGATCGCTGGTTTTTTTTTATAAGAAAAAATCAAGTTACGAGTACGTTAGAGTAAAATCTTTGGCTAACCTAGGTCAGGCAACAAACATCGCCTGATACATGTTATTAAGTAATTCAAGGTTGCGCTAAGTAATATTAATAGTATTAAAGCAAGGTTCTTCTTGAACATTTATTAACCTCTCGGGCTACGAGTTATGAGACCGAACACATATTCCATTCTCTGGACACTGATGTGCATGCTAGCAAATGATGAATTAAAGGTTGTTTTTTATTTCACTTAGGGCTTACACGAACTCGACACAGTTTTTTTGGCTTCACATCTCTTATCCACTAAAGACAGTACTGGACCTTTAAAGATTTCTGATGATCTGACCTGATCAGACCTTGAACAGTTTTTAAGTAGTAGGTACCGCACCTTCAAGTTTGGTTCGTGAGGAAGTGTCAGATAACATAATTATCACAATGCTTAAAAAAAGTAATAATAAAGAATTAATAATAATTTAATTACTAATCTTATGGTTTCACGATTACAGAACTCATAGTATTAGACATTATAATTTTACATTAAATAATATTGAAATAAAATAAATATAAATAGAATAAACTTGGTTGGTATAATTGGTATAAATGAATTAGGTTGACCATTAGAGTTTTTTATGGAGCTTTATTTAAAGAAATAATAGATATATAGAAAACGTTTATGTCACAAATAATAGAACATTAGTAGTAGTAGTAGTATTAGATTCATATTTGGACTGCGCAAATATGATCATATATATGTATATCCGAATTTTAGCTCAAGTGGTTGCCAATTCGACTTCACCGGAATGCGCACATTGTTTCCCTACTTTACAATATTTTGTGCAATCCTCTCTCTCCCCCTTACCTCAAGAAACGTTTCAAATTCCTACATCACGAGTTTTGAGATCGTCGGAAAGCTTGAGATTGGAGATACCAATGCACTCCACCAAATTTCTAGACAAATCTATTTCAGTCCAAGCTGCCCGTCTATGGAATGCATTGCCGAAAACTATTCAGAACGCACAATCCCTGTACACTTTTAAAAAACAATTGAAGGAGCACTATCTGTCCTTGCAATTATAAATAATCCCTTAAAATCAGATACTTTATCCATATTATATGTATGTATAGTTAATTTATATATTTTTCAACACACTTGCTCATAAAGTGGCTATAATTTCACTGCAATTAGGCACATAATGACACCTATAATCAAACTGTGACTTTTTCATTACTATTATTCACGAGTGAGTTATAGATTTTTTTATTTTATTGGTTAAGTTGCTTCGATCTTAAAAAAGTTTCGATACCAAAAAGATCGTGTTCAATAGTACAAATATACCTATTGCTTGCTCAATTCATGCACTTCGTATTTAAATAGATAATTTCAACTTGTAAGTACGTGTTTAATAAACAAAACTGTCACTCAAATATCTGTAAAAACTTTAAACTCCCCATTTTGTATGTGTATATTCCCCTATCCGCGACAAACCAATAAAAAGAAACCTCATTTTAGTCTATGACCGTTGATGCGCGCGCCTAGGAAAACTAACTATTCTTTCCCGCCATTGCGAAAAAAAATCACTAATTACTCGTTTTCACTGTTGAAATTATAGTTATTTATTAATTTAAATGTCTACAAGTACTAGCTATGAAGAAAATAATTTATGTTGTACATCGCCCGATATAAGATGTGAAGCCCTTAACGTTATGAAAAGTTTACTACCGGAAAACTCCAAGGAAAAATATCTATTAACGTACCAAAATTTCATACAATGGTAAAACAACAAGAATACGCAGTATTTTTCAGAAAATGTGTTCATGGCATACTTTAAAGAATTATCATCGAAGTACAAACCTAGCTCGTTTTGGCGTATATACTCGATGTTAAAAAGTACAGTCCGAACAAAGAATGGAGTGGACTTAAAAACATACTCTAATTTGTCAGCTTATCTAAAGAGACTTTCCGATGGATTTAGAAGCAAAATATCCAAGGTTTTATCGTCTGACGATGTTGAAAATTTTATAAAAGATGCTCCAGATAACCAATATCTGGCTACTAAGGTTAGTTAAATTAATTTTAAATACCTACGCGACTTCAGCCTGTATTGTGTGTTGAACTTAATTATTGTTTTTTTTTCAGGTTGCTTTAATATTTGGTGTAACTGGTGCATGTAGGATACAAGAATTAACAAATATAACTGTAAAAGACGTAGAGAACCATGGCCAGATGCTCTTAGTTAAGAACACATGGTTGCCTGGAAGAAATTGCTTTTTAGTGATAAGGCCGCCACTTGTACCGCTCTTGTGTTGTCCTTTTATATGTAATGTATTGTTTTGGTGTGTACAATAAAGAATATTTCATTCATTCAACATTAGTAGGTATTTCATTTGAATAATTAATTAATTCTTTAACCATAGAACTTTCAGAGAAAACGTTTCCCTAGAAACTCCACTGGTCAACCGGGAGGTTCCCCGATTGTACTTACCTAATTTGGCTTTAAAACAAAACCCTTATTTCTAGTTGTTCGACTTGAAATTACTGTTAAGATTTTTCAATGCTAGAATGACTAATGAGAGGCGGATGACGGAACAGCAACGGAACACAAAACCAATCAAACCAAAAGGCAATGAAAAAGCAAATAATGTTAGACCGTTCGGTATTGGTGGGAATAGTTTCGTTTTTATGATTTCGTATACTTTCATAATATTTTGACCGTTATTTACTTGTATAATACTTTATATCATTTTGGAGACTTTGCATCGAGTGAAATAAATATTGAAATATTGCAGTGTTTTATGGAAAATAATTGCTAAAAGTTTTATACCATTAATAGACAGTTAGAACACGAAAGTTGTATTCTGGACTATGTAACTGTGTTCATTCACACATATTTACTATAGTTCACTCACAGAAGTCTAAAAATATTTCGTTGAAGAGAATTCAACCGGTTAAAAATAGCTACCGGTTATTTGAGCCGTAGCACGTCCGACGACTACGTGCTACGGTGCTACGCCGCGCCGTAGCGTTTTCGTTTTAATGAATCAGCATTTACTCCTACACTGTGTTATGTTTGGAGTTTGGACTAGAGTTATTCATTGAGTTTGATTTGTCATTTTTGTGTACTGCGCAATAGTTGGTTGTGTCGAAACGTTTATAGAACTGAAAATCGTGTAGTGTACAAATGTGTTGGACAAACAAATGATACTTAGTATACTGCATAATAAATAAAATTTGAGGTTCAGTTCAGCTTTGTTTTTTGTAAAACCTACAGCTTGAAAATAATGATTGCAAATGCCATTACATTATTATCACATACCTATACACTATACATATATCCCTTCCGGGGTTGGCCGAGCAATCGAAGGTGCCGATTGAGAGTAAAAAATCAATCAATCTTTAAATGTGGCATCAAAATTAACCTTTACTGTTTTAATTTACTCGTAAAACAAATGAAATGAATATTTACCGCTAACTTTGGAGTATCCAATGCCAAGTAGTTTAGTAAAAGAAAACTTTACAAAGTATTGTAATGTATCGTCTGCGGGTATCTGCAGACCATAACTCACCTGGTAGACGTTTCTTTGGTCGTTTCTTCAGTAATAAATATGCAGCGATACCGTCCCCAAACACATTGGTATGCGTCTGTCTGGACACAGCACGCAAGCTAAACTAAACGCATCTGATAATAAACGAAAAGTTTCTAAGTATTAACGAGTCTGGTTCTCATAATCATCTAGCCTAACTTACCCATAGGAAAATATCATTTTTATAATATTTATTCAAGCGTGCGTATCGTAACAGCTATACGGTATGACTTAATGAATTGTATGTTCATTCTTTCCGAAAATGTAATTATCATGATGTTAACTCACAATCCAATATACTTACGATGTCACTCAGGAATAATTGAGCTTTCTACTGAAGAAAGAATTTCTAAAATAGGTTCAGTAGATCCAGATACTTCCTACAAATAAACTTTATCTATTGATGCATGTTCTTCAACTTTTCAGGCTTTACAATAGTGTCAAACTCACACGGTTTTTCCTTAAATTGAAACAATTAACGACCATCGTCACCGTTTAAGAAAAAATGACTTATTGTGTTAGGCTATTGCCAATGACAAATTATTAGGATGAAACCGATAAATTAAAAACAGATTTTTCTTCACCAGTATACCTACCATCATTGAACCCATCACGCGTTTGCGAAAGAATATTATCGTTATACATTTAACATTATACATTTAGCTATCCTTCTTGTTTTATGATGTAATCGGTGTTTCAAATATTATTGTGTGCCCTACCGACAGGAATAAAAGACATCTGTTCCGCCGTATACAAACAAAACAAAAGATTGGCGGAAAATTGTTCTGACTCTACGAATATTATGGGACGACAAAGCTTTCAAGAGGTAATATTTATAGATAAATGTCCTCTCCCAAAGGATACCATATATCCGTATGAAAAATGACTAAATTTAGAATACTCAGTAACTAAGAATATTATAATATGATCCTTGTCTCATTTTAATAAAGCTCATGTCACTCAGTAATGATGAAGGGAAATCGGTTCATTAGGCACAGAGATTACCTACTTCCTACAAACGAAGTCACAAAGTAAAAACTTCTTATTTACGTTTACTTTACGTATTTATTTAGATAAAACATTTCTTTTACAGCTATTCGAAAATAATATACCCTTTATGTTAGACGGCGTTTGATTTAAAACAACACCATGTTTTTCACTTTTTTGCTGTTTCTATAAATAGGTTTGTTTGGCATCACGGCAAAACTTTACCATTTCTTCAACAAGGCGTGACTTCATACAATTCAGTAAGCCCATGGACAAAAACAGATGATTGATTCGCTCTTCACACGATTGCCTGTTTAGTTTGCGAAACAGAGAAAGAGAAATATATTTTCGTCTTTTTATAGTAGTTTTCATATCGATTATCGCGACTTTCACACTTGAAGTTTATTCTGTGGTATGACTCCATAAAAGTTGGATAAAAGACTTTTACGATTGTTTTATGGGGCGACGTGAATAGCGTGTCAAATTGCCGGCAGTTCGTTTTGCACGTTCGTGTTTTGTTTGACGTCGATAATTAATTTTGTCTTATATACTGTTTTGATAAGCTCTCTCGAGTTTTACTAACAGCACGAACGAAGTTTCTGCCGAGTTGCAAAGTTTAAAATTACAAATCGATCAATAGAAGATCGTGTGTATGGTATTTGGTTGATTGATATGGTTTACGTATTTTGGATCAAATTCCTGTGCTAATTAAAAGTAAGTGAAATACCGTTATCCATTACCTTATATTCAAGTATATTACGTTTTAATTTTAATATAGTTCCAGTAAGCAAGAATAATAAAAAAAGTCAATCTGAATACAACAACGACTGTTTTTGTCCCTGTCATGATATTTAAACCTGCATGCTTTGACGACCTGTTTGGCGCAGGGGTACTAAACCGCCTTCTACGCCAGAGGTCCCGGGTTCGAACCCTGGACAAGATAAATATTTGTGTGCATGAACATGTCTTTTTGTCTTGGTCGGGGTGTTTAATATTATTATTTATGTATTTACAAAAAAAAGTATAAAAGTATGTTTATCCGTTATCTAGTAACCATAACACAAGTTCTTCATGAAACTTAACGTGGTTAGATATTTGGTGTGATTGTATGAAAATTATTTATTTATTTATTATTTAATCTTCGGATTTATATTTTTTTTTATATTCAAATAAATGTCACATTGAGTCCCGTTGCGTTGACCTATAGTGTTATACTTCGTGTTAAATATCTTCCTAAACAGTTTTTACATGAGTCCAAAATGGTTATTTGGTGCAGTGCCAGTCCGGCATCGCGTGTTCTGTGCCACCACTATTGCTTCGAAAACGCTACACTGCACTTATTCATAGCTCGTGCCACGCAGCGAGCGCTATCAGGATTCCGGTGGCGTGTCAGCGAGCCTTACCACCAGTCTATCAACGTAATTTATGTAAAAGGAGTTGAATGAACCTCCTTAGCATCAGACTTTAAAGTTTAACGTGAATATTGTTGTCGGTTTCAATATCTTAAGAGACTGAAGTTCGTGTGTCGAATTTAAATTTAGCAAGATATTGTGTGAAAATAACTCGGCGCGTCGTGATTCGGCGATAGCAGCCTATCTTCTCGTTTCGTCGCCCACGCTCGGGTGTCGGTTCCGTTTTTGAGACGATACAAAATCAATAGGCTGCTTGTATAATGATACTGTGTATGGGGAGACGACCGCCTCTGTTGAATGTAAATATTGACATTGTTGATTATTCAAATGGGTGCTAAGAAATGTAGTTATAGTGATAGACTTTATTAAATGAAGTTTTTGAGATTAAGGCATACTGTAAATAAAATGGTGCTTTTAATAATTCGAACGATGTTTGTAGTGACTGTGATTTAAACAATAACAAAATCTCATGGAGATGAAATAACGTTTGTCAAGACTTCGTGAATTTTAAATTAATTCATGCCTTGAAAAGACGATAAATTATTAGAACGATGCTTGCAGTGAATGAAAACAAGTTGTTTGCATTTTTTTAATAATGGTGGATCTCTTCTAAAGCATAGGCTAGATGTTATATTAGCATTTCTTGAAAATGTTGGCCACACTCGGAGAGCCAGCCGTGTGTGATAATCAGCCGGTGCAGCCTCCACGGGCACGTAAAGGCGTCTCGTGGAGCGCCGGAATCCTCACATCCCTCGGCCCCGAACACACTTCAAATGTATTTTGCCGCCTTAATGCATCCGAGCTGTAATAGTCGGAAAAACTTCTTATTTCAAATTGAGAGGTCCCGTTCCAGCGTACAACGGATTAAAGTATCGAGTTGGGGAGCTTACTTTGTTTTCAAAACAAAAACTGGATTAGAGGCTTCGCTTTACAGGAAGAGGAGTATATCCTTTTTCAGACGTTTAGCTTAAAATCAACGTAGATACGTTCACGTCACGAGCAATGACATTTATACAGTTTACAACCATTGAAGTATTATTGTACTGACGTACTAAAACAGACAGCGAGAACATATATCTTTGCAGCAAGCGCGGTAGGCTAGGGCGCGCAGGGGGCCACTAGTGAGGCTAAGATGCGATGTCACCGTCATACTCGTAGAGGCGACACTTTATTTAGATTCTGCCTATTTACTTAAATGCCAACGGGAATATAGGAAAGGGGATCTTACAAAGGGGTTTGGGTAACCTTGTATGACTTAGTGGTGTATTTTTTTATTTTATTTTATTAATTCTTTATTGCATATAACAGCAAAAGGCAAACTTTATTCCCTTAATCATTCTCTACCAGTCAATCGGAAAGGGTGTAAAGGAGAGATCCAGTTGGCAGTAAAAACAATAGTTAATCTGAGAAAAAATAAACGTAATTGGACAGAAGTACGCAAACCTTCAATAAACTTAAAAATAATGCGTAGGGGTACGTACCCTGCCTTCTACGTAGAAGGTCCGGGGCACGATCCCCAGACAAGACATATATTTGTGATAAATATTAAACAAGAAAATATACTAGAAAAAGCAACTAGTCTCATGTCTTCATGTAGTTACAACGGTCAAGGTACCTGCCCTTGGTGCCCCGTTTTAAATTTCCACCCCGTATATCTGAAAAACTATAACTTTGCTCTATGTAATATCGAAGCTGAGATGTTATTTTATTTTCACCTCACACGCGTAACAATATATTCCTACTTTAGATAACTTTGAATTAACTATAATACTCCCTTTTTTATTATTTTTTATATCATTAAAGCAACGAGAATAAGGTATATTTAGATTAAACTTTTTGTTTAAAGAATTTTTTACCTGATGTTGAACGCGGAAACAATCATAAAATGTTCCTAGCCTTTGTGACGTGTTGTGTGTGTTTTTAGCGTTTTTAACGTCTTTAAGTTTTTAGCGTCTTGTAGTACTCGCCGCTAATAACCAACTTTCCAGCCCTGCAAAACAAATAACTATTGTATTTTTTTTTACCTCAATAATACAATACAAAGTCAATAAACGTCTGAAATCTTGGTTCAGATATTGTTATTCGTCTTTTAATATAGTCAATAAATATGTGTAAAATTATTATTTAAGCCAATTCTTACTACACTTGTTACATTCACAATGTCACATCTTAACTTTTATATTCTATGACAAAATTGACAAATGATGGCAGACCGTTGACCTGAACATACGGTTTAAAATTTCTACTCGATACGTTTACGGTTTCCGATAAACGAAGAAAGACGCTCGGACGGACGGACAGATGGACTACAAAGTGATCCTATAAGGGTTGCGTTTTTAGGGTACCGAACCTCTGAAGAAAAAAGGAGCCCTTATAGGATTACTTTGTTGTCCGTCTGTCCGTCTGTGTAATTAAATGATTAATAATTTAGTCTTAAGTCTTAGAAACAGAACTTCGGGAAATCTGTGGCAAAAACTGAAACTCAATTCCTGACTAATTTGTGCGGAACCCTCGGTGGGCAAGTCCGACTCGCACTTGTCCGGTTTTTTTGATACAGGTAAGATAGATTTTGAAATCATACATTGCTCTTACCGTACCGTAATAACTCAATCCTATATCTAAACAATACATCTGAATATAACATTCCAAATGCGTTGAAGCGATATAAATACATTGCAGCACGTTTGGAACCGCTGAAATGTGAAGATTCCCGCCTCATCTTTCGAAATCCCTAACGCATCCGTGGAGACTGCACCGGCAGTGAGGAACACACGGCTTATTCGACGAGCGTACTTTAACATTTTGCATGTATGTAAAACCACAGCTTTTGATTTAGTAAGAAACATTTTTTTTTAGTTTGACATAAGGTAGCTGCTCTAAATGTACTCTGTCTTAATTAAAAGATTACTAACACTTTAAAAATAAATAAAAAATTTAGTCATAGTTTCATTATGACTGAGCCTAACGCAATCAACTATGGGACGTCAGCCTCTCCCCAAAGTGCGCCACTAGACACGATTTTCCAGCGCCTTTTATGAAACAGTTTTTATAATTTATTAATTAGCACGTTAATATAATAAAATTATTATGTATTCTTAAGCGATTATAACAGTCATGTCGATAATTTATATATTTTTTTTGGGCAAGTCGGGCTTTTCGGAAATACTGTCACTGCTATACAAGGTATGTACAGTCACGTGCAATGACATAGAAACACTAAGCAATCTTGTCACATTACAATATTGAATGACATTTGTGGACAGAAAGAGCTTTGTTTCTGTGTGCGTCAATGCGATTAGGTTGTAAACATTGAGCTATATTATTACGTATAGAGAAGACGTCACTCATTACCACTATTTTCCGTTCTAGTGCGGCCAGACGGCCGCACCTCACTCAGTTGCTTTGTAACCCTTTTTAGCCTACGTCTTGTTTCTTTTAAAATGAAAAACACGAGAAAACTCATTAATTGTATGTACGATATTGCACCAATAATTCAAGTAATACAGTGCTAAGGAATAACTTTTCATCGTTGCGTAACTAGATAATCATTTTGAAAATTAATTCGAGCAAAATATTTACGCGGAGTTTTGTGCGGAATTTGTGCGGAACCCTCGGTGGGCGAGTCCGACTCGCACTTGTCCGGTTTTTTTTCTTTAGAGGTACGGAACCCTAAAAATGGTAAATGTGAGAAGTTTGATTCCAATAAATATGTTTAGGGTGGAGAAATTACTGTGTTGAACTCATAATAACTCGTTATCTTATACAAATTCTCGTAGTCCTTTGCTTTTTCCTATCATAGATTAAATCGATAAAGCTACTTCGCTTTTTTATCTATAAGTGGGTGGAAAGTTTCGGAACGAGTATCGTTGATAACCTTCAACTAATTAGTCCGTTATCATTACACGCCTACAGCTATTCTCTTATTAAAAGCTGATATTCACTGGGGTGTATCGGGCCGTATTAATTAGACGATAGACACGGCCATTATCAAGATGATTAATAGTTGAAGTACCGTGTAAACACACCCATCCGAACGAATGACATGCCGTGCGTTAGTTAAATTATACCGCCATGTTTGCGGTTTCGTCCACGCCACAGATTGCTAAGTAGTTACTCTGCGCTTTAGATAAATATATTAGATTAGCTTAGTCTGAATTTGAATAATGAAAAAAGCTTTATCTTTTGTAACATCTATATCTTTCTCGTTCACTGCGCCTGTTTATTAACACTTTTTTGTTCTATAAGCGTTGCATTTTGTTCTTACATTACGGCTGATTTGATATGCTGGTGACTTAAAAAATTACATGTCGATATAAATGTCGAGGTGAGGCAACTAAGGCCAACTAAAGCTTCAATATATTTATTGTTTTTTTCAAAATAATAACGGCTGCTTATACCCTAACCAGGATAAATATGATTATATATAACTACGCGTATGTTACGGGTATATATAAGGTGTTTGGGCGGCAGATTACGAACTTCCTATGCTAATATTTTTAAATGTGAAATACTTAAGGCGGCAATTTTTACGTCATTTTATTTGTTCTTTATGTGGATTTATTTACTAAACGTCTCAGTGAATGGGTGCGCAACGTGCGTTCCCAATCTATACGTAGGTGTTGATTCGTGTACAACTCTCTCTCTCTCTCTCACTCTATAAGTGGAAACTTGTAACTGGCCGTCAACATTTATTTATTCTTTGTAACCTAGCTGTAAGTTTCCCAAAAAAATGTAAAATTAAATAAATAAATAAAAAACAGTTTTTCGAATAAAAACTCCACAGACTAGGCTCTCATACAGTATGAAGCGCGCTTTTCGTCTATCTCGATATAGGTCTGTGGCAATGAATTTCATGCTTTCTTTCATTCTCGACATCCGGCTGGGCCCCGGCCATGGAGTGTTTGCTGCTGAATATGGCATGGAGTCGTTTGGTAAAAAAATCCGCACGAAAGACAAATCAAATTACGTTAAAACTCTCGCCTTAAGTTTTGTTTAAAATTTAAAATATTAGCGAAGGAAATTCGAAATCTGTTACCGGACACCCTATATTGTAAAGCTTGCTGATAAGAGAAAGATTTCTATTTCTAGGTGGTAAATACAAAAATTAGCTGCACAAAGGTCAAATATATGAAACGAAGACTTGTTACAAGGAGCGTTGAACTGTTTTGATAAACTTAGACAAAACTCTGCTGCTCTGCTGAGCGCAGACAAGTTTATTGGATTATCGTTACGTTAGCGCAGTGCTCAGGTAACGCGAGCAGGGACGCCCATTTTGAGAAATGAAAATGCATGTATATAAAGTATCGTAAATGAATTATTTTGCGAATTTTTTACACTGATCTGCAGAGCAGGAACTAAAAAAAATCGTCAAAATTTAACCAAAAAGGTGATTCCAATGAAATATTGTCTACTCTTTTTCTCATGATAGTGCTAGTCACTGACTAACTAGGGTTAGTTTATGAAGCAATACTTACATACCGTATCGAATGTTTTTTAACTATCATTTAAGAAAGAAAGAAGCGAAGAAGGCTTTGGTAAACCGTCTTAACAAAGTTTTGTTCCATGTATGATGACAGATTATACGTGATTTAGATACCTATTGATCATCCATTATCATCACTCCTATCCGCATCATAGGAAGATAATCTATTCGAATCTTTGTAACCTGAAGAATTAATTTTCGCATTCAAGATTATAAAGTATGGTGTTAAAGGGATAAACTAATTCCACGGTTAATGTCATTAATCAAGTTGAACTTTCATCGCGAACAAGCCGTGACTGTGACAGTACTGCACGTTACTCAAGTGAAATTCAATTTGGACATACTAAGCGCTCAAAGGGGGTAAGAAAGTTTGTTAGAATACTTCAACACGCCAGCATTTATTGGCGATCCAGTTGATTACAACTCAGGGCTGTCAGTAACGGGAAATAGAGAAAGATTACAATAAACAACAAAATCGTTGTCCCCACTACTGAGAATATCATAAACTTATTTTCATATAAACAAAACTCTAATACTTTGTATGCTTTTAAAAGCATTGTTTCGGTAGTCCTACTTCAAAGTATTGTGTTTCTGTAGCCAAGACCACAGAAAATCCGGAAGCTACTCATAAATGCGATAGTTTTGTTTTGGAACTCAGACACTTTCTCGGCACGAGGCTTAAGAGTTGTTTCTTTACAACAGAACCCGAAACAAAACGGATAAGATTTAAGTTATTGAAGAAACCTCTGTTTGCTTGGAATTACAATATCATAGTACAGAACAGGTAGCGAAAATACATCGGGCTCTGGAGATCCAATATTGTTTATATTTAATTTCAACCGGAGCGGCGAGTTTACAGGCTCAGTTTTCGTTTAATGAAATGCAAATTTCCGTGATGTATTAAAACTGTATTGTGACACGGTCCTTCGTGAGCCCGCTTGTGGTTTAATTGCCTCTCCCGGGAGCCTCGCTATATGCACGCTATTTGATGACACGTTACGTCGCTAGATCCAGTAACTGTTTAATAATATACAGGAGGCAAGGAGCGCGAGCCTAGATAATTTCTATACCCTGAAACTGTATATTCTGTCAAACCGAACTTATCCATTTACAGTTACAGACGGACGATCACTTCACAAAATCCGTAACCGAAAAGCATCTGCATCAACAAAAAATACTTTGAAAAAATAGTTGCTTTCATTTCCAGAAACTCCCTTTTTTCTTAAATATTAATAAAAAGTCTGAATTCCTGCTGTATAAGTAAAAAAAATATATGCTACATTGATTTGTTACTCATGCCACTCATATTGCAAATGGCGCGATATTTCATTTTACATTTCAGAGAATATGTTTTACAAACTGTTATGCTAAGTAGGCACTTAATTAAAATTTCGCAAAACTGGCATCAAAATTCATCGCTGCTATTAAGTTACTAACGAGAGTGTTATTAATGAACTTGAATGCAGGTATCTCCCGGTGGAGTATGATGGATTGCACCAGTTGCATACACTCAACTAATACTCGCTTCAAGCTTGGAATGCGTAAAAACATATAATTAAAGGGGGAAAAAACCAGCCTCCACCGTAACTTGGTTAGGTTTCTTTTTTCAAATGTTGATTTTGTCGATAAAATGTTTCATAAGTATAATTTTTCATCCTTTATTTATCTGGTTTTTATTAAAATCTGATTTTATATCTTTTATTTATATAGTTTTAATTATTATGACTGTCCTCTGTTTTTGACTGCAAAATCTTGCAGTTATTATATTATTTTTAACAACAAGAAAACCAAAATAAATCTTTGAACTAAGAATGCTCATTTGTTTCGCATAAATCAATATAAAGAGTGTGCAAAGTTATAAGCAAATAATAACATTTACAGTGCTGATGTATGTAATAACTTCAGGTCGTGGTTGCTCGTGGTTCGTCAGCCTTGGCTGGAACGGGTTCGAGCCTTTGCTCCTTCCCCGGGCGTCATCTCATGGGGAACACTGCCCCATGGTGTTTGGGTGCCGCCTAAGCGGCCGTCTCTTGACGAATGGTGGCCCCCGCCGGAGTTTGCTGCGTGGCCCTCTGCGCGGTCAGCCGCACCAGGTGAGACCCCCTAATGGGGGAGGCCCAGCGAGCGCCTGCGAACGGGCCACGGCTTACAGCAAACAGGGTTGGGGCTATAATTAGGTAGTGGTAGTAGGAAGGACTGTAGGATTGGGTTTGGTGGGCTGGGGAAGTGGCGGGGGCACAATTTCTCGGGGCAGTGCTTTTCTCCTCTTCTTGGCCCTTAGTGTGGTGGTAGTGGGGGAAGGAGCTCTTTCTGTAGATGTTGTTGCGCTTGTTGTGTGTTGCGGTAGTGTCTGAGGCGTGGGGGCGATGCCCTGTAGGTGCTGGTGTGGGCCGTGGTCGGCGCGGTCGAACATGCTCCGCGCCAGCCGGCCCGCGAAGTCCTGCACCGACTCTACTCTCAGGTCCCGTGCGATGACGGCGTTTTGAACGTATCGCCCCGCTTGGGTAAGAACGCGGAGCGACACGTTCTGTTGGACCTGGAGTCGGTCTCTCTGCACCTGCGAACATAGGGAATAGTAAGCCGGAGCAGCGTAGGTGAGGCGCGCCCGGATATATGTTTTATATATGGCCGTTTTGGTCTTGAGTGGCAGTTTCGATTTTAGGACCGGGCGTAGCATGGCCCGGGCCGTTCTGGCCGACGACGTTGCCTGGTCTACTTGTCTGGCCATGCTTAATTGTCTGTCTATTTGGCAGCCTAAGTACTTGATGACTGGCTGCCAGGCGATCTCTTGCCCCTTTAGTTTTAGTTTTGGGGGCATTTTCCTCTGCGCCCCTATGAGGATCGCGGTAGTCTTGCCCACATTAACCGCGATCCTCCATTTGTCGAGCCAGGGCGGGAGGAGGTCCAGCTGCTTCTGCATTCTTATCACTGCGGCTTTGGGCCACGGGGAGGATGTGTAAAAGGCGCTATCGTCTGCGAATAGCGCCAGCTCAACCCGTGGCTCCCACTCTCTCATTTGGTTGTTAATTGTAGGCATATCATTGGTGTAGATTGCGTAGAGAGTGGGGGATAGGCAACTGCCTTGTGGTACCCCCGCCCGGATGGGGCGCAGTTCTGACTCCGCTCCCTCTACCGCTACTGTGAATGTTCGGCCCTCTAGGAAAGACGCCATCAGGGCGACCATTGCTGGGTGCAGCTCCTTGTTGGTGGCCAGCTTGTGTACTAGACCGGGGTGCCAAACCCGGTCAAAGGCCTTCTCAATGTCTAGGAAAGCGGCCACTGTGCACCTATCTTGGTTGGAGTGGTCCGCCATGTGATGTAGGACTCGGGCAAGTTGGAGGGTTGTGGAGTGTCCGCTTCGGAATCCAAATTGGTCATCCCTGAGTGCTATCGCGGGACGAATTCGACGCAGCAGGAGGCGCTCAAACAACTTGCCCGAGTGATCTAAGAGGGTGATGGGTCTTTGGTTTGAGGCGTGACGGCTGTCCTTTCCCGGTTTTGGAAGTGTTATCACTCTACCCCTCTTCCAAGCTGAGGGGAAGTAGTTGAGTCTGATGGCGGCATTCGCAATTTTTGTCAGCGCTGCCAACCCTCGTCTGGGGAGCGCGGTCAATGTCATCGGGGGAAGGTTGTCTGGGCCGGGTGCCTTCTTGGCGTTGAGTCTTGAGGCGACTTCCCTGACCTCTGCTGGAGAAATAAATGTGCCGCCGGGTAATGCTGGAGGTGGTGTGGCCAATAGTTCCTCAACCTCTCGTTCTATTTGGGCGTGTTGGGCTATAGCACTGGGGGCCGCTGGGTGTGGCGAAAATTGGACGGCCAGGTGCTCTGCCAAGATATGGGCCCGATCTTGGGCAGCATATCGCCTTTGGCCGTCCGCGTCGAGAAGTGGATATGTGGGCTGTGGGGTTCTTGTTAGTGTCCTATTTAGATGGTGGAGGCTGGGTGGGTGCTCCGCTGCCTGGTCTAATTTGGACTCCCATGTGGACCCGCGCCAAGCTCTTACTGCGTCTGCGAGTTTGGCGGTAATAGTGTTCAGGCGCGTCTTGAGTCGAGGGCATCTGGTCTGGGTCCACTGTCTTTTGAGTTCTTTTTTGTGTTTAAGTTGTACTTGGAGCCTCCTTGGAAGAGGCTCTCGACGTTCAGTTGGTGGTCGGGTTTTTGTGTTGGCGGCTTTTGCTTCTGACATGCGGGTTGTCAGGTATTCTATGGCGGCGTCTACGTCTTCACGAGTGGCCAGTGGGCCTGGTAGCGTGACATCCGCCATCGCTCTATTGTACCCCTCCCAATCGGTTTTAAAACGCGCGCGTGGTGCTGCTGTCGCATCCGGTGAGGTGGCCAGGGTGATGAGGATTGGCAGGTGCTGCGTATCTGACTCGAACAGTACTTCGATACTTAGTGGGCATGTCAGTGCCTTGGCCAGAACTATGTCAATGGTGTCTGGTTGGTGGTCTGTGTTCGTAGGGAAGTGGGTGGGCGAGTCGGGTCCTATGACCTCGATGTCCTGGTCGGATGTCGCTGCTGCAAGTCGACGGCCATCAGTCGAAGTTGTGCGCGACCCCCATGATGGGTTTTTGGCATTAAGATCCCCGGCCAGTAAGGTGGGGGTTTCATCGTTGAAAATGTTTTTGATGTCTGGTGGGTGTATTCCTGAGGCCGGTGGTCTATAGGCAGCGAAGATTTTCAGTTCTTGACCTCCGACGCGCACCCTTACGCCGTTGGCCCTGAGACTGATATAGTCTGTCCATGGCAGTTCCTCATGGATAATGTCCCTCCTTATTAGGACCGCTGTGCCCCTATATGGGCGACCTTGTGGGGACATCTCGTCGCGCCTGTATGTTTCATAATTGGGCAATCTAAGTTTTTGTTTTGTAGAGAGCAGGGTCTCACCCAGGAGGACAATGTGGATGTCCTGCGACTGGGTGAGTAAGCGGAGTTGGTCGATTTTTTTGCTGATGCCGCCTGGGTTCCAGTATACTAGACGGAGATTGGATGGGGCGTTGCCATCAGCTGGCCGAGGCACTGTATTAGTGCTTGGGAGGGGTCCACCCCCTGAGCTATGCGCTGCACGAGGTCGCAGAGCATCTCTAGTACTGTTTGGAGCGGGAACATGTGCTGGGGTTGCTGAAGAGGTATTTGTTGGTGGTGTAGTTGAGGTTGACGATGAGGGGGGCCCTGGTGCGGGGGAGGAGGATAAGGGCCCCTTTGCCAAGTCTGTGGCATGCTCTGTTGGGATCTGGGCTCTTGCCTCTGTTGTAGGGGCTGGTGAGGGTCTGAGGGGGGAGGGGCCTGTTGGTACCTCGTTTGGGGACGGGGGGGCGGGGGCGGGGGGGGACCTGTTGGTCTCGGGATTCTCCTGGGAGGGGCAGTAGGTTGGGGAGCTCTTTGGGGAGCGGTCGGGGGTGCTTGTGACCCCCCTATCGGAAAAACCGACTGGGGGGTGGGTGTTGAAGCAGCGGCCGGGGCCTGCTCGGGGGGCTGTGAGCCACCCTGGCGGCGGCGGCGGTGGCGGCCCCCGCGGCCACGCCTGCGGGGGTCGGGGGGCGGTGCCCCACGCTCGGTGGGCGGGTTGGCAGGCGGCGCTAGTGTAGCGCCCGCCTGCGTGTCGCGCAAGTCTGCGCTGGGCGGAGCAGTGGGCGCCTGCGTGCGTGGGCGGGGCTGGGGGGCGCGGTCGACCCCTCTTGGTATGGGAGGGGGAGCGCTGGCCCCTATGCGCCTAGCCTCGCGCAGGAACTCCCTGCACCGCCTGTCGTTTGCGGCGTGGGCTTGGCCACAATTGGCGCAAGTGGGAGGGTCGGAACGTGCGCGCGTGCAGTGCGCGACGGGGTGATCGCCCGCGCATCTGACGCACCTCTGGGGACGGTGGCAGTTGGTAGAGGAGTGCCCGAACGCCTGGCAGCGGTGGCATTGGGCAGGCCCCTTTCGGGGGCGCCAGGCCTCCACCACTACTCCGGGCATGAAGAGCAGCTCCGTTATTCTGTAGAGTCGAGCCAGCTCGGTCTGGTCCAGGTGCTCTAACTGGACGTGGAATAGGCAGCCGGGTCTACCTTGGCTACCTGAGATTGCCCTGCAGTGTACGGCTATGAAGCCTCGCTCCTCCAGCGCGTTGATGATGGTCTCCGGGGGGGTATCCGCCGGGAGACCTCTGATGGCGACCTTGGTAGGGCGGTCCTGGGGCGGCGAATAGCAGAACCAGGCTATAGTCGGGTCTGATTCAGCCGCTTCGGTCAGATACCTTTGTACACACCTGTATTCATCAGGGGTCCTGGGCAGGAAACGCACCCCCCTTCCGTAGGGGCGCGCGTTGGGGCTGTGGCCTAGGAGGCCCTGTAGGCGCTGAAAATGCTGGGTCCAGTTTGGGAAGACCTCCACCACTATTGGCGGGTATCCCCTAGGGCGTGGTGCCATCTGTGGCGTCTGTGGTGGTGGGGGAGTGTATGCACTCGCGGGGGATGGAGGCGGGGGCGGTGATGGGGTCTTAACTAGATCGGCGTAGGACCTCGGCGCGCTCCCGCTCGCCTCCAATGCGGCATATGTTGTTGAATCGGTGTTCGAGAGAGGGAGAGGGCTCGATAGCTCCTCCATCCCCCCCTCGGATCCGTTGTCGGTCTCGTAATCGGACTCTGATCCTGATTCTGAGTTCATGGTGTGTGGTTTAGGGGGCGATGGCCCCAGTCGGGGGCGCTTCTCGTCCCCTTCGTCCGAGTTGGACGGGCTGCGTGGTCGAGGGGCCTGGCGAGACCGGAGGCGCGGGTCTCGGCTCAGCACTTCCGGGGGTAAGAGCGGGGGGGCGGGTTGTCCATCAACCCTTTCCCCGATCGACCCGCGAGATTGCGAGCGCGAGCGCGCATCTGGTGTCGCTGACGTGGACGCGACGGGAAAAGTTCCACCGCGGTCGGGCGGTCGCGATCGTTGCGACATTGTTCTGCACCGTTAAACTAGTCACTATGTCCCGAACACCAAAAGTAACGACTAGGTGGGACGAGTAAAAACAAGTTTATGTGAGGGTAGTTGGAGAATGTGATGGTGGGAGGGGTGTTGATGATGTTGGGAGAGGGGGGTGGGTAGTTGGATAGCGGAGTGAGGGTACACTAAGAATTTTTCCTAATGAAAAATTTCAGTATACACCTCGGGACGGATCACAATTACGCAAACAGTACAAATCACAACACAAAGCGTCAATTTCGCGAATAACTATAAACGTAAGTGGTCCTGTAGGAACGGAACGTTGCTACTGCGGAGCGGGGCTCGACGCAAGTAGCAATGGGCAGTTACGACTCGCGGCACTCGGCGGGGTACGGGGGGGGCTCGACGCGAACGGATCAACGGAGCACACACACGACCGACGGCGACGAGGCACGAGAAGCAACTGTGTCGTGTGTAGGGTCGTGGTTAATGAACCGTGCTCTCTTTATATACCTCTATACGTAAACAAAAATTTTTAGTATTTTGTTTCATTTTCAGTGTATGTTTTGTGCAAATTGGCTCTATTGAAAGCTAACTACTGTCAGTTGTCACTGCACATAATCGTATACGGACTCAAAAGCAAACGAGCGTATTGCTCGGTTGCTTTTGAGTCCTGAATTATGGAGCGGTCCACAGAAGTGATATTAATAAGCATCTTATTTTCTACAGTGATGATGTAATGATTCCAACGTAGTATAGCCAACTTAACACAAACAATAATTCATCACACTTCTGAATGTTGAAGACTCAAAATACGATTGGTACCTCGAAATGATTTATGACCATGAATACCGTGGGAACCAGCCACATAATAACCAATACCACACAGTTTGTTTCCTGAAATGATTCAGTACAAATCAACTCTATTAGCAGCAATCGGAACTGGAAGATAAACGGGTATTCTTCTTGGCAGCATTGCCGCAGGTAGACTCTGATTGCATATTTAACGAGAGCTCGCCAACTGCCCAGCGGGACGATCGCCCGAGACTCCGTAATTGGATAAGGCTATTTTTAGCACTATTGCTATGTCGACGATTGTCAGAAAAATCGTTCCGACTTTTGTTCGAATAAGCTTTTTAATTTTCGTGTGTCGCTTTAACCTATAACCCGTTCGTGTACCGGTTTATTCGAGCACAAAACTGCTGGAAGTACAGTTTCGTGTATTCTATGATCTTCTTTTTTGTATGTACTTGTGATCTATATCCATTTCTTTACGTTTCTATGTCGTTTCATTGAATCGAATGTGATTTCGTACTATCCTCCTTACGACTTTAAAAGCAATGAAGTTTTGACATTAAAATTTAAGAAAACAATTTACAGCGAGAAAAATGAGATGGAAGGAGACATTATTATTAGGAACTTGAAACTAAGATTGTATCCAAGAAATTTAATGTGTTTGCTGTCACGTCTTTTTAATACGGGTCTTGAAATGTAAATGCTACCACACGGGGTGCTTTCTTTTCGCATAATATTGTTAGTAATATAATCGTTTGGCATACATTTGGCATAATGTCAAAGTCTAAGTCAAAGATTTTTATTCAAGTAGACTTATATATAAGTACTTTCGAATAGTCCAACATTTTTTTCCCTACCAGCCATTCAGGACATTTTTAACTGATATGACGCAAGAAAATTATCAGCTTTAACAGAAATGGAACATGTTGTTGTCAAACAAAAATCTACAATCTTGAAATATATTTAATATAAGAGGAAAATTTTCTCATACTCAGTTATTAGATTATTTTCCTCTTACACAATTTACAATAGTTACTTATGTTTTATCCATGCATTTTGGTCTTTTAATTAATCATCTACCTTGTAATAACCTTCGCTTAAGAGTGTCTTTTTAACATATATTGTAAATCTATGCAAAGGCAGCTCAATCACTTGTTGTGGAACTTTATTAAAAAAAGCTATGCCTTTCCCCAAAAACGAGCGTCTACATTTTTAGGTCGAAATCTTGGAACGGCAAGCTTATTCCTATTTCTAGTATTAAAATTATGAACATCGCTATGCTTAATAAATAAATCATGATGTTTCCTTACATATACTATATTATCATAGATGTATTGTTCCGCCAAAGTAAGTATATTAATCTCTTTAAAAAAATTCCTTCAGAGAATCTCTCCGTCGAAGGTTATACATGGCGCGCACAGCTCTTTTTTGAAGTATAAAAACATTTTCAATATTAGCTGCTGAGCCCCGCAACAACAGGCCATAGGACATTACACTATGAACATAACTAAAGTAAACTAGTCTTGCCGTTTCAATATCAGTTAAGAGCCTTATTTTCCTTATTGCGAAAGCCTAAGAACTAAGTCTACTCGACAAGGTTTCAATATGTGGATCCCATTGTAGTCTTGAATTCAATGTAATGCCAAGAAATGTTGTACTCTCAACTAACTCTACTACATCCCCATTCAAATTGATATGCATATCGACCTGCACTACATTAGGCAATGAGAATTTAACAAACTTGGTTTTAGTAGGGTTAAGAGACAAATTATTACTGTTGAACCAGAGTGCGACTTGAGAGAGAGCACTATTTACTTCGTCAGAACAATTGTTTCCTCTATCATTTTTAAAAATTAAATATGTATCATCTGCAAATAGTACTGTGTCACATAATTGACTCGTGTAGTAAGGGAGATCGTTAATATAAATAAAAAAACAGCAAAGGGGCCAATATTGAACCCCCGCCCATAATAATGGGGGCTTCAGTAGAAGCAGTATTATTGACAATTACTTTTTGATTTCTATTGTGCAAGTATGACTGCAAAATCATCAAAAAGCATAAACTTCTCTTGGCATAAACTTCATTAGGCATAGTAATCTAAAGGCATTATTTTAACAAGCAAATATAATTGAATCTATAATTTCTTTTGGCATAACTATCGGTAGCCTTAAAATTCTTAAGTATAACTATTGAAATCCATAATGATTTGTTGTCATAAAATTCTCTCGTATCTTTAATCTATAATTTTGTACTTAGGTAAAAATTTTTTCAACGAAATTGAATTGCTGGCGAAACCAACACCAGTAGTCTTGTATGCTCTACCCATAGAGTGCAATTTAGAGCCGCGAAGGCACGGACGGGCGAGGTGGCCCGCGTGCTCAGGTGGCTTTAAGGCTCGCCGCCGCGGCTGAGGCTGGCACCTGCCAGACAGCAATCCGAAACTGTGATGATATGCCTTAAAATCACCTACGACGATAAGCACGTGTGGGCCCACCGTAGTCCCGCAGCGCCGGAGCCGTGACAAAAGTCATGCTATCACGTACTTACCTGTATGCCATGTCTGCCTGCCTGAAATTCTGCGTAAAAGCATAATTGATTGTGATTATTCTGCTAAACAATAATTATGTTTAAAAAAATAATGCGTAAAGTTGTTCTGCGTTTCGATCTTATGGATTTTAATAATTATGAAAAAAAAACTGCCAAACAATATTATGCTTTATAAAGTTCTGCTTTGTGATTATTATGCGTAATGATGATAATTACCATCGAAATTATGGATTGTGATATTATGTTTAAAAATTTTATGCCTGCTCATAGATAATACGAGTATATATATAATACAAGTAATACTATATTATGCCAATATTTCCACAGAATTCCAATTTATGTCTAAATCTGTGCTTTGTTGCGGCTATAAACTTTATTTAGGACATCTTCACTTGATGTAGTGTTCTGCAGTATTTCATTTGTCGGTAACTTGAGACAAAGCGGCTCTTGATATGACACACGATTCATACATAACACATTACCCTAGAGAAAAGAAAATAACATTTTCTGTAATAATACATCTTTGCTTTGAAGTACGTTTGTCGAAAGTAAAGAAGGTCCCAGAACTACAGCATTAACTTTATTTTCTATAGGTGATAAATAAACAAAACAGAAACTTTGTTTCTAAAGTGGAAACGCAAAATAGACGATTTGGGCTCATGTTTTCCATGATTCGTCTTTGAGACTTAAATCTTTGCGTCTCATTTTTAGGAACTCAAAACAAGAAGTCAAACTTATTGGTCTTGGTACACACTCATAGTTTTAATATATTCAAATGTGTATTTGCTTTAAATTAGTAATTAAAACGTTATTTATTATATTATTTGCAACTTAATAAAACATTTATACCAAAAATAAAAGTAAGAGTATATCGATATACCGTGTGGGTCCAGAACCGGGGAAAATATTGAAAATAGAGACTCTCTAAGGTATTAGTATTTATTCTGAAATGATTCCAGTTAATCAAAACCCATGTATTACTCACAATAACAATTTAAATTTTACGATTTATAATCAGTGTATAATTGCAAAACGATATTATCGCTAACGTTGCGAACTTATCGTGGTACAGGGAACAATAAAAAAACTTACCGGAAAACATCACGATATCACTATCCATTAGAAAATTTACCTATAACTCCTTGAAAAGCAACAGCCCCCACTACTTCCCACAGGTTAAAATCTCTGTTTCAAATTAATTAAAAGTTGTAGTTTACTATTAAATATCGCAATGACAGTTATCTGTTTACAATGTTATCCATCGTGCATGACATGTCATTTCCATCAATACCAAGTATACTCTTTGTACCAAGTAGATTCAGCCATGGAATTATTAAGTAGGCACTAGTAGTACCTATTAATTCCATGGATTCTACGCTTTTTACATTATATTTTTAAAAAGAAGATCATATTGTAAAAAGAGTGTAAAATTAAAATAATAATTTTGATTAATAAAGTCAGAATATTGTCATAGGATATTCTTTGGTTTCAGTTTAAATAATTTTAATTTAATTGAATTGGATTTATTTACACAATTTGTAATTAAATGTGAAACTGGCTTTGAGTGCAAAAAAAAACACTCCAGTAAAAAACAACACCTACGTGGATTCATGAAGTGTGATAGTAACACAGTATTCTTTTTCTATCAGCCGACACATAAATTGACAAAAAGACGTTCCGAGTAGTTCCGAAAAAGTTGAGCGGTACTTTTGTTTGCATTACATTGAATTTACGATTAAGTTTGTTAGAAAAAATCAAAAAGTAAATATTTGGTTTTAATTAGTTGGGACCATAATGATTCAATTACTATAGAGCCTCCGTTTTTAATATTATCCCCGATTCTAGGCGCCACACGGTATATATATTTCCCAATCTAGCAAGAATATTTCTACTGCTGCTAGCTACAAAACAGTTCCAATATCAAGCAATATGAAATAGATTTTTATGAACACATATCCACGATTACCGTCTGTCTGCAGATATTATTATCTATAGTGTCTGCTATTGTGAGGGTGGGAAACCTTCAATATAGAATCTGGTATAGAAACAATTCTGTGCCCCGGCGAGCGCAAGATAGTTCAGATCCGATAGCTATTATCTCAGAGAATTGAATAACTTTCAACAGTAACACCGAAAACTATTTCGGCTTATCTCGCAGCCCATGCGAGCTGTGCTGTCGGTGTTACTTAGGCTTCATTTTTAAACTTTTCCAAGAAGTTTCGTGCTTTTTATTTCTATTTTCTATATAAGTTGTTTAATTAAATAAATAAAAAAAAGTTACAGCATTTAACTTATGCTGTAACTTTTTTTGTAACACATTAACATCACGCGATGGAGATCACGCTGCCAGGCAATGCGATGGAGATCAACCAATAATATACTAAAATAATAAAAAAAACCCCAAATAAGATTTTTTGTAACGCGTTAGCATCAGTTTTGTTGACAAAACTGATGCTAATGCGATGGAGATCAACCAATGATATTCTATACCTAGATCAACAAATTAGACTGCTATAGCAATTTGACGGGTCAGATGATGGCGGCGCATTGGTACTGCCTGTTGTGCCAGAGATCGTATGCTCGATCCATAACCCAGGACAAACATTTGTTCACGTCACGGCATAATATGTGATAAATATTATTGTGTTTTAGACATCTGGATGTCTATACTATTATTATAAAGATTTGATTGTTTGTTTGTTTGCATTGAATAGGCTCCGACACTACTAAACGGATTTGTATGAAATTTGGTATACAGATAGTAGACGGTATGGCTATGAACATGGATACTTTATATCCCGATATTCACATGGGAACAGGAACTACGCGGGTGAAACCGCGAGCGGTCGCTAGTATATAATATTTGTAATATCGAAGTTGGTTCTGATATCTGTAACACAATTTTCATCTACCTACTTATCTGGAAATCGGATCAATGAATGTGATGTTGTCTGCTTTTATTTTATCTATTAAATTATTGGGATTCCTACACGTTTCCAAAAAATCTTTTGCAGTACATTATTTAACTTCTAGTGTTCCGTTCGTACTTTATTACTTAATCCAGTGAGAAGAGTCCAATGGAAATAAATCATGTCCATCGGGTGGTCTGGAGCCTTCGGAGTGGAGGGGGGTCTCCCGAGGGTCGCCGAGGCCACACAAACAGAACTGCTCTATTTTTAGAACAGAATGCCTGTTAGGGTGTTTATTTAGTATCATCAGCCTAATTGATTATGTACTCTGGTTACATTTTCAAATGTTCTTCACAGTCAGACGTTTGACTTGTTTCTAGGCAGATGCTATCGTTGTTTGAATTTTTATAGTTATTAGTTTGTTCCGATTTTCAACTGTAGATGTTATAAAGTTGAAGATGTAAAGTTTTGGCCGTTATAATAATTGAAAACTAATAGTGGGTGATTAACGAAAAATATATAAAACATAGATAAACTAGCAGATTTTTTTTATAAAAGGTAGGATAGTCGGTCTTCGCCGTCCTGAAACTTAGTTGTATCTGGCCGTATTTTACTGCTTTTACATAATTGAAAAAGATTAGAGTGATGATTGTAAAATACATTAAAAGGAACCAAATATCAAAGCAGACATAGGAATCTAAAGGGCAAAGGGCGAGTAGTGAAAGAAAGGCCACGAATGTTCAATCTATAGCGTTGCTTGAAAGCTGTTATATCTTCAAATCACTTTGATTGATGTCACAGATTCATAAATACACGTGTTTGCTATCTACTTTCAATCTAGAATGGTCTTTATGTTATTTTTTTTGTCAGTGAAACTTAAAAAAGGAATACTTCCTTTTTAAAGGATGTGTATTTTTTATGTAGGTAACCTTATCAGAATTTATGGAAAAAGATGCCAAATATCCAAAAAAATATATTATCCCAACAAAATATAAATCTTAGGCTTTCGTAATTTTTAGTTTGAGTAGGTACTCAACATTCTTTTTCTATCAAATGGTATGTACGTCTATTAGAATTTTGATTTGATATGCTTTTCTGTTACATATAAGTATAAATAGTTATAGAAATATAGGCTGTTTTTTTCGATGTGCATTGACTCTGGAGTAAACAACGGCGAGTGATAAATGCTCTAAGATTGAATGAATTCGGGCGAGTGTGTTGTGATTAACAGAGATAAACTGGGGCTAACGTGCTTCGAAGATGTAAACGGAAGTATAGTAGGTATGTACATACGTGGATGATGGGGAGTTGCCTAGTCATTTCATGGCAATACTTATTTTTTTAAATTGTTCGTTTAATATGCTGAAGTACCCGTAGATTGGAATTCTTCTTCTCCTTTTCGAGTCAACTTTAGATACCTATATCTAAATTAAGTAAAGGAGGCTAGGGCAGGAAACATGTGCTGCGTAGTTTTAGATCACTTCATAAGGGTCAAATTGAACTTAGTGAATAATTCAAATTATTATTACTTTATTTTTTCTACTGTTATAACGTAATAGAAAAAAACTTTTTATAAAAAAATTAAAACCGACTTCAAAAAACTAAAAAGCAAAAAATAAACCTTTTGGAGTCGGTGCCAGCCAAGGCATTCTACTTTGCGGTCCTACTATTTTATTTTTCTTGCCTTGGCTGGCACCGACTCCAAAAGGTTTTTTTTTGCTTTTTAGTTTTTTGAAGTCGGTTTTAACCACATTACTGACCACATTTTACTGTGACGTTTTTATTATATTTAAATTTTATTGTAATCAATGTTTAATAATTTTTGTAATTTTTATTTAGAGACATGTTTGGACATTAATTATTATTTTTATTATTTTAATTTTATTAATGCTAATTGATTAATTTAACTGATTTGATTTAATGTTTGTCTTCCATTTTACAATACATTTGCATACCGTGAAAGGTTAAATGTGGCGTTCTAATACCTTGTCAGATCTAATGATTGTACCCATATTTTGCAAATAAATAATTTTGATTGATTGATTTGATTATTTTTTTTATAAAAAGTTTTTTTATTTCACAATTTTTAAAGGTAGAACAGGTCCCGTACCTACGCTAATAACCTTATGTCAACTCCTCATTACCTTTTACAAAGCTGCTTTTCCCGGTGCAGGGACGTTACTTATTGAGGGGTTATAGCCTATAGGTATGTTGGCGAGGACCGATAGCTATTTAACAAAAAAGTTTCATCAAAATCCGCTAGGTAGTTATTGCGTGAAACTTCAGCTCGAACAAGAATCTAACAATTACCTGGATGATATAATTGTTTCATGACTTCCGTGACATTAGGCCCCATATCTCCGAAGATTATCATCGGATCTCCATGAGACTTATATGGGACCAAATTGACAGTGTACCCGATCGAACAAAAAAACAACTATTAAAATCGGATCACCAACAACGGAGTAATCGGTATACATACATCGGACAAACAAAAAAAAAAACGGGTTGAATTGAGTACTGTTTTTACCGACTTCAACAAGAAAGGAGGGACCTTTCTTGTTGAAGTCGGTAAAAACAGTATTCAACACACAAAATACTGAGGGTACAAAACATGTACCGGCAACATTTTTAAACTATATTCTACACTAGGTACTAATAAAAGAAAAAACCTTTTATAAAAAAAAATCAAACCGACTTCAAAAAGTAAAAAATAAAACTTTTGGAGTCGGTGCCAGCCAAAGCATTCTACATTGCACACTTCTATTAACTATATTTTTTTTGGCCTTAGCTAACTAGCACCGACTCCAAAAGTTTTATTTTTTACTTTTTGAAGTCGGTTTGATTTTTTTTTATAAAATGTTTTTATTTCAGATTTTTTTGTTACATTATGTGCCGTTACTTACACAAAAAATCAGCCCATACACAACAATGATGTCATCTAGGTATACGACTACTCGCCAAAAGGTGATTGATATTTTTCAGGATTATGAAAAAACTACTAGCCAGATCTTCGTAAAAATTATATGGCACCACACATAAACCATTTTCTTCCAGATAAAAAAAGAATTTTAAAAATCTGTTAACAACTGGCGAAGTTATGGTGGAACATACATTAAAAAAAAAAAAAAAAAAAAATACAGTCGACTTGAGAACCTCCTCCTTTTTTTGAAGTCGGTTAAAAAAAAGGTTGTAGACGACGAAACTAGCCCTAAATTGTCTGTTAGTTGTTTTTTTTCGTTGAGGGCAAAACCTGGCTGGGTTAACTATCGCTTGGAAAAATATTCCATTTCAATTTTTTTTTAATACAAAACGTCCACCAAATTTAAGTAAAATTATATTTTGCATTATACATTAGCCAAGTTTGTCTTTTACCTTTTATTAGCAGGAACGGTGAACGTCCAGCTAATTCAATTATACAAATGTTCCGATCGATACGTATGTGGCGTGAAGGCAAGATTTTGAACCACATCTCAATTCAGTAATTGTTTAGTCCAAGAAGTATTTTCAATCGCAGGCATACTCTACGTATTGTAGTAAGGAACCAAATAGGGAAAAAGGGCCGACAGATTATTGTAAGAAACACACATTCACCATTTATTAATGATTACATAAAAAGAGTTGATAAATTCTTCTATAATAAACCCTGAAGCCAACGATAGTTAATAAGTCATATGATTTTTTCATTATAGCTAACATTTAACCTTATTAAAACTTAGGAAATACTTTAGTAGACCAAACACAAAATTAAATAATCCTTTTTTTGCCTAATGCCTGACACGATTAAAAAAACGTAAGTTATTTTTATTTAAAAAGCATAAACCTAGAAGAGTAACTAGTTAGGATACTTAATAATAAAATTATGCAAACGTCATAGGCGAGTTTGCAGAAAGTTAATTGCGCCGCGCTTTATTAAAATGTTATTTAATAATAGTATGAAACAAAAGAGAAACTAATTTTACGCTCGGAGTGGCAATTCGGTTGTTGGCAAGCCACGCCAAAAGATATTAATTAACGATCTCGGCACAAGGACGTTATCGAAATTATGTCCTATTTAACTTGTACGTCGGCAAATATACAAGGATCGAGTTATTAGAACCCTATTGCATTTATTGCTTGGATTTCGCCAATATTTATAATAAGGTTTATGGAAATGAGATACTTAAAACTAGACGATAGGAATTCTAAAATAGTTTATTAAGTTCCAAATTAAAGGCATATACATTTCGTTAATAACGAATAATTACTAGAAAATCCGTTCACATGATATGTGACTTTGTTAAATAAAAAAAGACTCGGATTTAGTAAATTTAGTCTCCATACAACAAAAGATAATATTTCTCAATCGCTTAATATATTACTATAGTAGCCTACATTTTTATGCCGTTACTAAGTCACTCCGAAAGGTTGTCCAAATTACGAGATTACATGGTTTATGTTGATAACGTGTTGTAAGTGTTTCACACCAACCGAATGATTAGCACCTGTCAGCTGAACCAGTTACTGTAGGGCTTCAGTAGTCAAGAGATGTATAAATAGCTAACTTACATACTCTGTCGGGTTTTGCAAAGCTTTGTTTGAACTGTTACTAATGCTTGGGTTAAGATTTTGCGTATGTTAAATAAATAGGTACTACATTAAACAAACCGTGATATACATGGTTATTTGTAAAGAGAAACGACCTCGCATGATAAGATTACTAAACATCATAGACAAAAACGTTTGTTCTACGATTTCCTAAAAAGTTAATAACAACAGTCGATAAGCTTAATTAAAGTTTAACTTTTTATAGAAGGTGTTTCTGTTCATTATAAGACGGTTTCTGTAGCTAGCAATAAAATTTTTGGAACTACTGATTCCATTATGAATCTTATTTTACTGACGGAAAGCCACAGTTTTCCGGAATCTCAAAGCATATTTCATAACCTGGAAAAATTTACGGATTCTGTGGAATCTCTGGTATTATACTGCACTGACCGAAACTGAAAATTCTTTCAGTGAGAGAAAGCAATACTGTCCGCGAGTAACATGAAATTGTTGGCTTAGTATTGTTGTAAATATAGGTACTGTATTTTTTATTGTAATGTCATGTTTGTTTCTTGGATGCAAACTGTTATTTATAAGTAGTAGAAGTAGTATAGTACTCATATTTGTAAGTAGTTTCCAACACGATTAGTTGAAAATAGTGGCTAGTAATTTAAAACCATTTTTACTTTATTTTAGTTATTGATTATTAATTTTTTCAATTTTAAAATTTTTGATCTTCACCAAGTATTTTTGGTTATACTTTTGATAAATTATAAATAGAAAAATATTGGAAAAAATCAGCTCGGCCACAACTGATATCTCAGATTTCATCAGGGAATTCACTAGGGTCCCATCTGAGAATTCACTTGTAGCCGAGTTGACTTTTTCCAATATTTTTCTATTTAAAATTCATCAAAAGTATAAAAATAGCATTGAAGAATGCAAAAATTTAAAAATCATATATTTTTGGTTAGTTCAGTTTATTATTTTCCAGAAATAATTAACCTTTGTACTTCACAATTTGTGCATTTCTTTAGGCGAACAGCTCTGTACATAATTTGGGAGGTGACCCTAAAAACAACATCAACCTTCATACAAAATTAACTTAACCCTTTTTAGTATCCTAACAAGCTTCTTGACACCCCGCCTTAAACGTTGTAACAAGAGCGAATGTGCATTTGTAATGAGGGCTTTCGTAAATAAGATGAATAAATAACATGGAATTTATGAAACGTGACCTCTTGTTCAGTAATGTCATTATTATTTGATATTAATAGTTTATTTGTTTTTCTATTACAAGAACTTAACTAACAACAAAACTCGGTGAATTTCCTCAACTTTTAAATTACTTAGGTATGTATTTGGCTGTGGTAGAGGATAAAGAAAACCAAAGGCCTGGAAACCATCTTGCAATCTAATCTTGTAAATTGTAATTTTTTTAAAGAAAATAATATTCATTTAGAAACAAAGTTTCATATTGATAACGTTGGTTGTTGGACCAGATTTCCAAAGGTAATGGGTTCGATTCCCATCTGAGAATTCACTTGTGGCCGAGTTAATTTTTTCCAATATTTTTCTATTTAAAATTTATCATAAGTATAAAAATAGCATTGAAAAATGCAAAAATTCAAAAATCATAAAATCATTTCATTAACCTGATATTAATCCTTATCTCAATAAATACGTTAATTATCACAAGTATTTAATTTTGAACAAAACTGCCCTTTACATCATTTGATTTTAATGAATATCTTAGGAAATATCATAGTTTTGAAAATAACTCCTTATCAAAATAATTCGCGACCAAATTCATTCGGCAGTTAGGCTTGCTTACTTTACGAGTATACTGATATATTCCGGACGTTTAAGCTAGAACGTTACAAGTACAAATAGCGCCCTTCTTGCCATGGGCGGTTTATACGCTGCTTGCTTCGAGTAGGCAATTTGGAGACTGCCTACCGGTAGGTAGGTATTCAGTATTTAGCGTCAGAAAAATCTTAGTGGGTGAGTGTTGAATAGAAGTTTAAACTAAAAATAAAATAACTTTAACACTAATTGTATATTTATTTAGGTTTTGAATGAGGTAGGCACTGCCTAATTGCCTATATGGAATGCACGCCCCTGCTTATGACTAAGTTAAGCTTGTAAATCAGTTTAACAAGCTTGTTATTACAAGGCTGTGTAAATTAAAAGGCCGTAAACAAACCATGAACAAGATTTGCCAGCGCGTGACCTCTAGGAGCGCTGTTTCACCCCTGATAAATTTATTCCAATTAGCAACATCTGCTGGCATTATATTTTACGTAACATTATATCAGCTACTTATTCGCGTTCTGAAATAAGCTTATTCATATGGGCAAAATAAAATCAAATTTCATTAACAATTTGTAAAAGAGTTTGATTTAATTATATTCATGGTTTGTTATAAAATTAGATACTTAAAAATGCCATTTTGCACCACCTTTTTTCTTGTTATTAATTCAACCAACTGTCCTAATAGCAGCAGGAAAAAAAAGCGCCTAAAAAGAGGTTAAAAGTAAAACCGACCTAGGGCAATATCGTTTCCTTTGACTAGTAAAATATTAAAATCAATGTCTTCACCACTTAATTCCATTGAGACCATACTTTTATGTTTAAAAGGGGAATTCTATTTGAATTTCAAGGGTCTTAAAGGTGTACTTGACTGTTGATCTCGAACGACGTAATAAGGGCGGGCGTGCATCTTTAATGAGCGCTCCCGTAAACGAGGAGTTGGCAGGATTTATGGTACGCGACCCTCGGAGCCTCCCTCAGACGTATTAATTGTAATTACAAGCGCCACCTGCCAGCCGTATTGTACTGCATACGGGACATGTAAAGATCAAGTGTTACGAGCTTAGAACGATTTGATAATTACATTGTATGTGTTTGTATTTATATTTAAAAAAACATATACAATATTTTTTTTTACATACCAGTAGTGTAATTCATGAAATTACTTAGGACCACACTTTTAAGCGACCCTCGGAGCCTCCCTTACACGTATAATTGTAATTACAAGCGCCACCTGCCTGTCGTATTGTACTGCAGACGGGACATGTGAAGATCAAGCATTACGTGCTCATGTGTACTTTTGCGAGCTTAGTGATTTGAGAATAAAATTTACATAGTACGTGTTTGTTTTAAATGAAAACATACTTAAAAAAATATGAATTACGCTATTAGTTTGTAAAACGAAATATTGTTCACTTAATGTATTTTAATATACCTTCTACCTTTATAAGGATCCTTATTTTTCATTGATATATTATCGTAAGCTAATGTTACACTATTTTTATAAATGTGCAGCCATAATGAAATTGTTGTTAAATATGTTGATCATAGCAATTGGTGTCGGTCACTCTGGTTTACAAATTCAGAATTAACAAGAACAAGTATTTTACCAACCTTTTAAACAGCAGTGACTAACATTGTCAAGACATAATGAAGTACTTTTCAGCTTTAGGCAAGAGTAGACTACAATGTAACATTATGACAATTTATTTACAAACACTAGTCACTAAGTAGAATGCAGAGTTGAAGCAGTTGCGCTTCGTGTCGACCCAAAAAGGCAACACTAATGAGAGGATTTTCAGCGGAGGCTGACTAATGCTGACCTTTTCTGCTAATTGGAAGGATAACGTTTGTGACATTTCATTTACGTCTCTATTCTATGATAACTTCTACTAAAATATGAGCTTTAATTATAAGTATTAACTTTTGATCCATCATTTTTAAAACAAATACTATTCATATTAAATTATATTAACGGGATTCGTTTAATACCATTATAATCAGTCATCCTTAATGTCCCCACTGCAGGGGCACTGGCCTTCCTTATAGATTGATAAGGAGAATGGGTCATTCAGGACTACCACGCGGGCCAAATTGGTGGGTTTTAACGACTGCAAATGCAACAGGGACCAAGGGTTAAACGTGCCTTCTGAAGCACAGAATTATTATCACAAATGTAAGATGATCGGCCTCCTTATTACCTATTTTTGCAAGAGAAATGCGATAGCAATAATTGCGCGATAATTGGTCTACGTCACGTATCAACAATAACAAGACCAATTCTTTTTTGGCGCTAGAGTCATTCGAAATTAGAAACCCGAGCAATTAGCACGCGATCACACCATAACTACTCGTAATACCATTTTTTGAAGTTCCGCGTCTATCGCGCGATGACTGCACGGTTATTGCTAATTTTTAGGTAATAAGCGGTTGGTTACACCACCCTGACCACGGCTTCTACAAAGCTTGAAAACTAATAGTAGACTAATAGGGATAAAGCAGTGTCTTATGTCACAGGCAGCATATTGAATCCTGAGCGAAAAGAAGGATTCTGTAGTTTAATTAAAATGTTAACTCTCGAGCGAAACGAGGGATTTAGGGTAAGAATTCTGAATGAAGCATCAGATTCAAGTCTGCCCAAGGATAAGACACTTTTATCCCCGAGGAGCATACTCTACTTTATACACTTACTCTGCCTACTATGACGGTAAATAAAAAAGATATTATAAATAATAAAACTAATAAATGACAACAATTTAACAATTCGTGTAAAAAATCGAATCACCTATTTTTTCTTTAGATATTTAGTTCCGTAGGCAACGCAATGACAATTTTCATTATATCTGTGACCAAGAGTCAAGACAACACACATTCACAACATGAAAGTTATTAAGTACATTATATTTGAATGAATGCACAATATCACATAATTCCAATTTCAAATGTTTTCTTAGTGCTAAGGACCGCTATAAATACAGCCATGTTTATATTTTCCGTAGGAGTAAAGTCTCTAACTCCTACGGAGTCTCTTTGAAACTCCTTGGACCAGGAAGTTATGCCTTGAACAGCCTTGTTTTTTTCGAAACTATTTTTGATAGAAGTTGTTGTTGACACTTTGGCGTTCCAAATTAAAATTTTATCATAATTAACCAAGGGAAGTTCCATAGAACATTAGCTCCTTCCGGGCATTAATAGCTTACTGTCCTATTGAGAATACTTGATAATACGTGATACAGATGCAACTGGTGTATAAATATATGTATTGTAACTGAGTCTCAATAAAGATGTCGTTACCAAGAACTATGCCCCTGTTGAAGAATGAATTATTCGAAAAAAACTCAAAAAGCTCACCTACGAAAGAGATATTATTCTTGCGGAAAATTGTAACTCGGTGCAAGTTATTTCATATTCTCATTCAAGCCATATTGAGTCGGCCCTAAATTTATCACACCAGTATATCTGCGAGTGACAGTCTTCGTGTTCAACATAAATTATTTAGCATTTGCGTCCATAGTAGTGACGAAACCGTTACATAAGTAGCTCATGCGTCATGTGGAGGTAAGCAGAGCATATTCTGCTTTGTCGTCATTAATTTAAAACTAGTTGTTGTTCTAACTACAATTAAATACATAGGTAACTGAATCCACTCACGTCCCCCGTCTGAGAAACTTTCCCTTATTCCTCGTCGTGCCACCAACTTGTGTGTGAGACGGATCGATTTTTTTTCGGATTTTAGTAGTTAAAGTTAATCACATGAATCAACTCATAAAAAATTGAAATTTTACAGATGCTCAGTTTTATAACGAGTTGATCATTACATAAATATTTGATAATATATAATAATAATAATAATAATAAATATTTGAATAATAACCTCCAACAATATTTTTATTTTCCGAAGTACCTTTTTGCTTTATTATAAGCTACATAAAATGGTGTTTCGTAGCTAAGGTTGGAATCTCTACAGTAAACCAATACTTTCTTATTAATATTACCGAGTAAGATTCTTACTAAGATTACAATTAGAAATATATTTGTAAATGCATGTATTTATTTACGTGTAATTTTCTCTCATTGCAGGATATTTCCAGAGCGTACAAACTCTTCAGCATGCCACCTAAGTAAGAGAGCTGTAGTAGTCTTTTTAATAATGTTTTCAGTGATTAAAGCTTCTTTTTATTTTATTATAATATCAGTTTTTCCATTTTAGTTTGGCTAAAACGACGTTGGTCACAAATTACTATATCCACTGGATATCGTTTGCAGCTTTTAAACAACTTTTAAACTTTTATAAAGATGTTCTGTATTACATGTTGTCACGTTTGTGATTGACGTCCTTCTCGTTATTCATACTAATCGTATAAATTAAATTTTGCGACATTTCAAAGCTTTTATGGCTTAAAAAAAAATATGGATTCATCATTTTTAAACAGCCTTCTTCCGTTTTATTATCTACATTTGAATGTTATGTGTGACACGATAAGCTTCGCAGCACCTTCAATGTGTTTTTTCATTCCATAAATTTTAAGAGCTTCATAACTTTGGTGTTTTACAATAAACCGATATATTTTATTCAGGCTTTGGCTTTTGCTGTCATGTTGATGATATATGACATTTGTTGTAAGGCCAATCTTTTCGTATTGTTCTATGTTCAGCTGAAGTGAAAATGTACGTAGGTATAGTAGGGATAAGCAGCTTTTTTATGTGCTGTTACGGCTACTGTTTTGGTGAGAAATATATCCATTGTTCTTCCGCTAATCCTACTATTTTTATAGTAAGTTTAGTCCAGTTCTAACGTATTAAGATTTACATATATATTTCTCTATTCTAAATGACCAGCAATTATTTCGGGCAGCTGCTTATATATACCGAAATCCTCCGATTAGTAGCCTCTGAAATTAGATCGTTCAACAAACTATACAGTATTCTTGCATTAAATTATTATAGACTACCTAGCGGTCGGGGTTCTACCCGCGAGGTTTCCGTTACCGTAGGAACACCGGGATAAAAAGTTACCTATGTTACTCTCCGTCCTTTTAAATAACTCTATGCCAAAAGTCAAGTCGATTAGTTGCTTAGTTATGGCGACAAGGAAGGAAAAATAAACACACTTTCGAATTTATTATATTAGGATTAGGAAATATTTAGGATTGGAAAACTTTATGAGCATTAAATTTTAAACTGAAAATGACTTTTCAAAACGTTTGAAGGATCAATGGCGGTGTTTAGTAAATCTAAACAATTAAATGTAACTGGTTAATACGCATTCAAGATTGTTGTTATTTTCGTCCTAACATCCAAGGGCAGGGAAAGTTGAAGGGCGTACGTTGAAGCCTTACTAATAGGTTAGGTTTGTTGATAAAATTTAATGAATATTACAAAGCGTCGGCGTTGACAGACTGTTGTGTGATTCACGCGAGTATTTTGTTGCTAAAAAACTGTACAGGATTCTTTCAAATCACATTGACATTCATTTTTGACACACAAAGAACTGAATGAGACTGATGCTATATATGTTCAGACGTTTCTTCTTTCACTTTGTTTGAATTTGAAGGCATTGAATCGTTTGTAATTCTAGTATTGTTAGTGTGTGTCAATGCTCTCTACAACATTTGAGACCGTATTTTTTTAAGGTTAAGGTTTTATATGTATATTGCATTAAATTATGATGCAATAAAAATACAGTTTCTGAATTTAACACTAATTACTAGTAGGTGTATTTCTTTAGATTAATTAAAAAAAAATCAAGTACAGCCATTACAATAAGAGAAATAGCAAAGAAATAGAAGATAATAGTAATAGAAGGGAGGAAGAGCAAGAGCATTACATAGTACATTTTTTTCAACAAAATAGCACCGTAATTATTGAAATCACTGTTAAAATCCGAAATTTTTCTTAAGTCAACAAATTAACCGTACAGAAAGTCCCACCACATTGTTTTGTGGTGTTTCAACAGTATTTACTACATTCTTCAGTCATTTGAAACGACACGACACGGATACTACTATGTATTTAGGTCAGCAGTGATTTATTTGTGAATAAAAGTTTGTAACTATCCTTCCAAATAATGAATATATTTCTAAGGGTTACTACAGTAAATTAGTTTGGTTCGTGTCTACAGTAATCAAGTTAACTGCAAATTTTATCACGTGACACGTAGGTACACTTAGATAGTTCCCATTTTTGGTTGGAAAATAAAAGAAGTGCGTGGCTAATCGCTGGAGTCCCACGAGCTACCTCTGGTTAGATTTATTGGCACTATTAATCGACTAGAACAAATTGCCGGCCATATTGGATGAACTTAAGAAATACCTCGGAACACTAGTGATATTCAGCATTTGGTTTTTGCCACCACAAGCGCGGTTTTAAATGAACTAGCTACTATGAACTGAAAACATAGCAAATATTAGTATTTTTCTTCAGAGAAGGAAGGAGGGAATCAATTATATTTTCACCTCACACGCTCGGAAAAGGAGGATTTGTGATTCAGTTTCCGCGTAGAAAATCGCATTTTGCGGCCTAGCGCGGTTAAGTATTTTTTTAATTTAATACCTCAAAATATGTCATAATGCGTTCCGAATCGCACTATTGACTTTTTTGTTACATTTTATACTTATTTTAAATAGATTTGAATTAATATTATAAAACTCCGTTTTGGTTTTATTATATTATTTTTGTTCATTGAATCATAAAAACAATATCAATAAGATTTAACTATTTGATATAAGAATTTTATATTAGGCTGGGTGAGATTTCACAACCTATGATTGGATTTCGGAACGTGGCATAAACCTTTATTTTTAAATTGTCTTTGTCTTGTACCTCATGTCAATGTCAACATTTACCGAATAGTTTTTAGTGCTATTTATAAGTAACAATATATTCCTACTTCAAATAACTTTGAATTAATTATAATACCTACTCCCTTTTTTATTATTTTAGTTTTTTATATCATTAAAACAACAAGAATAAGGTATATTTAGATTAAAATTTTTGTTTAAAGAATTTTTTACCGGAAGTTGACCGCGGAAACAACCATAAAATGTTCCTCGCTGTTGTGAGGTGAAACATTGTTTGTTGCGCTCGCCAGAAAATTGTTTAGCGTCTTGTACCTCCTTCCATCCATCCTCGCTTCGCTCAGGATTCAATCCAATCCTAGAATCTTTCACTTGCTCAGATTTCAATAGAGGTAACTCGCCGCTAATAACCATCTTTTTACAGCCTTGCATAACAAATACCTATTTTTATGTGATAAATATTAAACAAGAAAATATACTACACATACAGACCTAGAGAGACCTATGAGGACACGTCGAATTTATCTTGAAGACAATTGAGCATTGTAAAATGCAAAATTAAAAAGTTACAAAAAACTATTGTTTGCGAAATTGAAAGAGGAATAAAGTTAACATCGCGTAGGTACTTATAAAGCCTTAAGGATAAGATTTCTTCATTAGCATGTGAATAACCTATAATGTCTTTTATAGGTGTATACCAGTGGTTCCCAAACTTTTTTTCTCATAGACCACTTTCATAGCTTTGCTGGTTCCGGTGGACCCCTTTACTTGGCACAATAACAGACAACAGACAAAAGAATAAACAAAAAATAACTTATAAGAACAACAAATGAGAGTCTGCGTCCTATTACAATTGCGCACAGCATTTTATCTAAGTATAGTGTTAACTAGATAACACAAAAATTATACCAAATTTCATTAAAAAAAAAAAAAAGTTACATGAATAATATAAAAAATATTACAACATATTAAATTTAATGGCCACACTACAGAACTATCAGAATTCCGTCGAATTAAAAATCAGAGTAGTTAGGTATAGTATAAACAAAGAATATTAACTATTATAAGGCTTTGTAAATAATTGAAAGGTCGATTGGAAAAAGGTGAGCCTTTTTTAATAAAGACAAAGTTTAATAAAAGAAGAGTTGCCATTGCAAGTTAATAGGAGCGTATTTTTCTTGTCCTTTAATAACATTGTCATATTACAAGGTTCAACTTTAAAATGAAATGTACTCGTATTTAAGTATAGGTACTATAATTTTCACATCAAAATAGATTTATGCTAAGCCTGTAGGTAACAAGAAGCTCTCCTGAAAAAGTTGAAGGAGATACATAGAACTGAATAGCAAGGAATACTCAAAAAAACTTTATTTAGAAGTAGGTTTGTCTCTTAGTAAATCAATTCGAAACTAACCACTCGCCCCGGATCCGCGCGGGTACTACAAACCTATTTCTCTACAATAACGAACACAACAAAAATGATTTATTATGCGAGTACATAGGTACTACTTTCCAAAAACTTGACAATAATTTTGAAAATTAGATCTAGCAATGGAAACTTGCGTTGCGGCTGAGTTCCAATCACGAATTAACAGTTTTTGAAAAATAAATGAGAGAATTAAGATTAATTAATTGATTGTGCTGTGAGTAGATGTCAAAAAAGTTAAGTTTGCTAATCAAAGGTGATTCCATCCCACTTTACTTTTTTGACATCTACTCACAGCACAAGAAACCAATAACTCTCACTTATTTAATAAAGAAAACTCCCCGTTCGGAGACCAACATGATTTTTAAGTTGGAGTGGTAAGAATAAAAAAATAAAAAATATTTTCTTGTGTTGTATTTATTCAAATTAGATTTTTTTTTATTTTATTAACGACGGGGAGACTCTTAGCCTTCATCATACCTGATATTAAGTATTGATAACAAGGCTGAAGATGGAAGCAAGCCCCCCGGAATCCTCGACAACTGAGGAACTGGCTATCTTATCTCGAACTTCCGGAACACAACATTGCTGAAAACTTTGTTGTTATGGCGGCAGACTTACATAAGATGCTGGTAGCTAGCCAGGCGGATTTGAAACAAGTCCTTCCACCAACCAAACTGAATACAACATGTACCCCCCCTTGGGAATCGAACCCGGGACCTCTGGGTCTGATACCGGTGGTTGTTACTAGATACCACTCGACCACAGAGGCGGTTGAAAATGAAAATTTATAAATAACGTAGCTACAATGACAATCACAAAATATTAATAATTTTAATGGGAGGGATATACCTAATTGATGGATTAAATAAATAAATAAATAATTGCATACAATCACACCAATTATCTAGCCTACGTTAAGTTTCACGAAGAACTTGTGTTACGGATACTAGATAACGGATGAACATACTTATATACTTTTTTTTGTAAATACATACATAATATACATATTAAACACCCAGACCAAGACAAATAGACATGTTCATGGACACAAATATTTGTCTTGACCGGGGCTCGAACTCGGGACCTCTGGCGCAGAAGGCGGGCTTAGTACCCCTGCGCCAAACAGTTCGTAAATTAAGTTGAATATGCAAGTTTTGATACGTAACAGTCGCTGAGCTTCTTAAAATATTATCTGCCTACATTGATAGGTAAAATCAAACCAATATTTTAGTTTTTCACTATCAAAACCAGAAAAAAATTCGTGGACCCCCGTTTAAGAATTGTGAACCCCCATTTTTTTGTCACGCCAACGTAGACCCCCTTCAAGTCTCCCGTGGACCCCTGGGGGTCTACCTGCCCGCGTAGCATGCGCCCCGCTACTCGCTGTCGACCATTATCTCTCTATGTCTGTCCCGCTCGTATCAGTACGGTGTGAGCGGGACAGACAATGCGCTCGCGCGAGAAAAGTGTCGAGAAAGCTTTGTCGAGGTGCGCATGCTACGTATGCTGGACCACTTTGAGAATCAATGCTCTTTAACATATAGAGCTTTTTTTAAAAATACGTCTCAGCGCTCAGGTTCGAACGAGTATTATTTTTTGTCCAATATTTCTACAATTTTCGTATATTCTCTATAATTAGCTCAACTATAAGATAACTCTGCCAATGTTCATGATTTTTCATTCCATCGCAAGAAATGTGTATGGCTTTTGGTTTATTTAAAGTCCAAGTTTGCAACATAAATAGACGTTACTTTTGATTGAGTTGGTTGAGTAACTTCATATTTCTACAGTATGCAGATGTCTGTTGTTCTTCAGGTTTACAATCCTACTAATAATTATAAATGTGAAAGTATGTCAGTTTGTTTGTTACTCTTTCACGCAAAAATTACTGAACGGATTTGGATGAAATTTGGTACGTAGGGACTTCAATTAGTGGACTAACACATAGGCTACTTGTTATCTTACGGACGATATTCTTACGGAAACCGCGGCCGCTAGTATAGGATAATATAATAGTTTTGAATGTTAATTTCAAGTAAATACTGTTAAAAAGGGAATGACACTCAAATGGATATTGTAACAAAGTAATTCTGTAAGTTTGTGTTTTTAACTTGAACAATTGATTTTATTACCATTCTTTGATTATCTTTGACAATATAGCTTAGATTTATGTATTCGTACAGATGCGCTGAACATTATCCCAGAGGAACTAATAACAGTTGAAGATAATAATTTCCAGTTGCTCCGAAAATATATTAGGCCATAATCGTGTAATTTAGAAAGTTTGTGTTATTTATTACTAGAACTCATAGAACATCGCGGCGTGGGTAGAACTGTTTAACATTTGGTGCCTCCCCGTGTCAGGTAAACCTGATGCATTGTTGATTGTGAACTTTCCGTATGCTCACGGAATGCAGCTTGTCAGCATGTTGACAGTTCTGTTACTAATAGCTTTTCCGCTGTATATTGAGACAGCTCTTACTGAGTTTGCAGACTTGAAACAGTCGGAAGTTTGTGGGTTTTCTGCAATCAAATCGAGTGTATTGTAAAATTTTGCATGATGATTTTTTTACAGAGGGAATTCTCGATTTTAATGTTTATAAAAGTGAATAAGAATGATGAACAGCTGAGAGCGTTTAATTCACTCTACTACGTATAAATTAACAAGTATAGGTACGGTAACTTGACCACTATCTAAGCCCAATATAAAATTGGATCTATTCAATACATTTACCCACTTTCTAT
The DNA here is from genome assembly GCA_910589605.1 of Chrysoteuchia culmella. Classification (NCBI taxonomy): domain Eukaryota; kingdom Metazoa; phylum Arthropoda; class Insecta; order Lepidoptera; family Crambidae; genus Chrysoteuchia; species Chrysoteuchia culmella. Next base: position 13,231,898 of record OU342642.1, on the reverse strand, counting down.
TGTGTCGTATCTATAACAGTGTTTTTGGGTAGATTTTCCTCAATAAATCGAAATCTAACTTTCGATTATAAGAGGGTGAGTCTGTCTTACTTGGGTCAGAACTAAAAGTATTCGCTTGAAGAGTTTCATTTCATTAGTATCTATGCCTTTATTTGTTTTTAACAAAAATATGCCAGAACCGTTGGATCTCTGAAGTTAGGATATCGAGTTTACTGTGCCAATGTTTGTATTCGAAAGGTTTCATAAAATAAGAAAAAAAAAATCTGTATTCTTATAAGTCAGTGTGCAAGCACATACTTATAAAAATACAAAATAAGCTACTTAACGTCCTTTCAAGTAAATATGCATTTTCTCATGTAGATGCATCCTTATAAATAAGTACTAAGAACTAAGAAAAACTTTACAATAACAACTACAATTTAATACGACATAAGTAGGTACTTAAGCCATGCTGAAGGCAAGTATAAAAGCGGTAAACCTCTCCATAGATTTTATACTAACAGTTCTCCAGAATATAATAACGTAGGTATAGCCCGGGCTCCTTAGGTATTGTCCTGGGCGCATTTGAGAGACCTCGCTGACACAAGGTAATCCCTCAATCCAGTCTGCCTTGACCAACAGAATAAACGATGTTTTTCCTAGAACCTTTTTACACTGAACACAATCCCTTCCTCATGCAGCGACCACAATCGCTAAGATAAATTTTATACGTAATACATAAACGCTGTTATTGGTGAATGGATAAAAATGTTTTTTTTGTTAAGTAAAATTTTTAAACAATCTAGCTGCTAGATTTTTCTTTAGAAACATGATTAATTTTAATATCACTTCCATTTTATTTACAACTAGCGGCCGCCCACGGTTTCACCCGCGTGGTTCCCGTTCCCATGAGAATATTAGAATAAAAAGTAGCCTGTGTTACTTTCCATAATTTTAACTAACTATAAGCCAAAAATCAAGTCGATTGGTTACTAAGATAGGGCGTAAAGGAAGGACAAACATTAGTTAAGATTACTCAGTTGAGATCTCAAGCCGAACCATGGGAAACAACAGTTCCAGCTGCGAAACTATTGCAATTCAATTTTTAAACATATCAATCAAGTTCTGCATTTCGTGCGTTTTATGCTGTTATAAAACCACTAATTATGAAATAAAAAGGTTATGTTAATTCTTAATCTGGATCACATGTTCATCCGTTCCGATACGAGACTTCCGAGTAGTCGTGGTAGCCGACACGTAATACCTACGTAAGTCAAGGATTAAATGCCAGCCGAGTGCAAGCCACGAACAAGCCGGTGTCGCCAGTGTTGCACAGTCGCCTCGCCCTATATCCGTACAAATGGTCATGGTGGCACGTCACTATCGCTGCTTCTGCACGAACGCACGCCAAGCGGAAACACGTACGTATACAAATGTGTTTAATTATGGCGTACCGTTAATGCAATATGAAAAGCCATTTATGCTATGAAATTTTCCAATCTCATTTTGTAAAGTTTTCTTTTTTATGAAAAAGTAGGATTTTATTGCTTTGAAAATGAAAATTGAAAATGCTTGCAAATGCAATTCGTTTAATGTTTAAGTATTAAGATTTTGTTGATACCAGAAGTAGTTTGTTGCAAATATAACCCTCCAGCCGGCCTTAATTCTGTAGTTTGTACAGCGAACGTTGGTACCTTGTATACACTTGTAAATATCCAACAGGAGACTCACAAGTTCGAAACTAATTTCCTGTGACACAAAGCAATCGTTGGGACTGGGATCGATATGTGCCATCTCTGATAGACACGGCCCGGCACTAGTCGCTGATTGATTTTTAGTTCTTTGGTTCTTTTATTTTTCTTTTAATTCCATTCTGTCCGATATAGAATTGGGTTGTATTTAATTGATCAACAATTTACTTTAACCTACAAAATTACTAAGCTGGCGTCAGGTTTGCGTTTAAAAATATTTAAAGGCCATCCACATTTCGATGACAATTTAGTAATTTTGATGCTATCTTATCTTAGTATATTTTTGTTGATGTACATATTCCTATAAATCTAATGTAAGTCCCACTTATTTTAAGTCCTCCTCTCTGAGGGTCATATGTTGAGCAGATCCTTTCATAACGGAACCATTTTCGCATCCCTCTAGGTAACCCACTTAATTTACATACAAAATTGTATATAGACACGTTCCACCGAAATGAAGCCACTACAGGGATAAAATAAAATAACAAAGGTAAAATTATGTAACCGATTTTGCGGCAGGCCAGTCAGATAGGAGCGCTCGTGGATTTGTTTGGAGGCCCAGCTGGACGGAGTTCGTTTGACCGTAATTTGGCTCTTTTATGATCTTTTATCTTTTGTTTTATACGACATGGGTAGGAGACTGTAAAAAGAAGGAAAATGACCCAAATAAAATCTCTGGCTAGTAAGGTTGGCAGACTTATCTTGTTCGTGTGTTGTTTATTATTAGATGTTATTGTAAGTACCTGTCTACCTTGCTGCTGCTTTAGAATACCATAAATATGAAGTTGTGTACTACTTTTAAATAGGTAAATAATTAAATTTCCTCAAACATGCTTGGAAATATGAGCATTATTTTGACAACCTTCTTCGCGATAAATCGATATTGCTGTACTGGCCACATACATGCGAGCAGCGGCAGGCAAAAGTTGTATGAAAATCCATATCTGTCGTGTTTAGCGGCCAAATAAATTACATAGTAAACTCATATCTGTCGTGTAATTTAAAAATGGTACGAACTTTTACTCCGATATATGGCAACCAAGGAGGTAACTTATCAAAGGTTTGGCATGGACTGCATCTATATGTTTAATTTACGCAGATTGAATGTATCAGAAAGGTATCCTTTTGAAATGTTTGCGAAAGAAAGCATAAATAAACTAAACCCTGGGCCCCGGAAGAGCCGTCAGAATATCAATATTTATAAAGCTAGATTTTACCTCTACATTTTTTTTCTTTTTACCCACGAGACGGTACGGAGACTGTATATGCGTTTGGGGTGAGAGGTTGTTTGTTTGTTTGTGCAAATCAATGTCCGATTCTGTTTGCAGTGATGGGTTCGGGTTTGATTGGTGCATGTTGTTAGATAGGAGTTACGGTGACAACTCACCAGGGGACGCTGCAGTAAACATTTGTTTGAGCAAAACCAAAACTACTATTCCGATTTTCCCTCCGTTCACTTGGATCCACTGCCAAGATCCACTTGTGAATCGATGGGTACAATTTTCTCATATTTTTTCTCATTTCAAATATAATAACATTTTTATATGCCACTTAAATCCACCAGCCAGTGGATCCAAATATAGTTAAAAAAAAATATGCCACTTAAATCCACCAATTAGACGATCTAAAAATAACTGTACAGGGTGCTAATATCTATATAATTAAAACTTTATTAGCTGAAAGTGCCAGGATCGCATAGATAACCAGGAGGTATTTTTAGATGTTTAAGATTTTTTTATAGGCAGCAGTTTTATACTGTTTTATTCATTCATTTCGCGTGCAAAAAAAAATCAAATTAACAAGATTAAATTGTAACAATATTATTATTTATTTATTTCAAAATCCACAGCTCTAAAAATTATAAATAAAGACAAAGTTGAAAGATTTCTGGATATTATGACAAATTATGTCAAAGTGAAGAATTCAATAATGATGTCTATAATCTTCATAGAGAAAACTCCATGCGCCTTTTAGTGGATTGAAGAGGAATATAAATTATCCTTGAACCCATCTGTGGATTGAAGAGGATCTAAATGTTTCCATGGATCTACCGGTGGATTAGCGAGGAATAAAAATTATCCATGGAGCCACCTGTGGTTCGAAAAGGAAAAAAAAATATAAAAAAAATCCTTGGGAGACCTCTTTCGATAATAAAAAATATGTAGGTCGAAAATATTCATCAAATGTGTAGTAAGCACGCAACGTTATAAAACCCTGATATACCCCAGAGTACGGACTTTAATTAACAAAAATAATCTGTGCCCGGCTCTCAGAAATATAGTCGTCATGTGGACACAAAATGTTAAAATGTACAGTCCAATTGGATCATCACTTTGTTCAACAGACGGACGTCCATTCATTTATTCTCCCTGCCCGTCTATTCATCTTTGTGACTCACTTTCAAATTAAGAAAGTTTTCATGTCTAAAATATAACATTCATTAGTAATACTATAATAATCTGAACATGATGAAATTTTATCAAAATAGAATGAAACATTGCTATGTTATTAGTTCTACTTAACTGATAATGGCGATATTTAACTTGTACCTTTAGTAAATATTTATTAGGTAGGTAGTTTACTTTTTATTATTAATAGATTTTAGTGTTAGTTTTACTTCTATATAAAAAAAATATTATGTCTGTAGTTCCTACTTATATTTATAAATGGGAAAGTCTGTAAGTTTATTGTTTGTTACTCAATCAGAAAAGAACAATACTCATATGATAAAATGTATCCAGATATTTCCACAGGAATGAGGACCAAGCGGGTAAAGCCGCATTCGGTTACTTGTATATAATAAGTTAACTAAAACACTCTATCTAATAGTTTAGAGCAACGGCTCAAACACGACATTTATTATAAGTACATATGTACTGACAGCTTGACGTTTCGGCTGTGTTACTACAGCCGTGGTCACAAGCAGAGTCAGTCTGCTAATAATGTATAATGGAACGCGAAAGTTTAAAATCTTGTAATACGGGTCTATCGTTTGAATACGCCATGAAAAATCAATAGGAATAAATCAATAATTGTGATGGCTGGTATCTATTTTCAGAAGCGAAAGACATCAGATTGTGTCTAGAATGTCCTATGGATTCGAATATTCGAATGACTATCAGATTTTTGGAGGTCGTTTTAGACACCCCCGCGACGTTATTTAGTATGAAGAAACAAATATAAATAAGAAAATATACTAGAAAAAACCACTGGTCTTATGTCGCTAAGACGGGACACGAACCGGCACCCTTAGGAATCCGGCCCAATGCACTACCAGTAGTATGAAACAGCTTAGTAGAGTCATGTTGAGTTTTAACTAAACCTCGTTTAGTATTTGATGAACAATCTTGCTAACGTAATTTGTAATAAACAGAACCAGTTTCAGTAGGTAGTAAAAAGATTTAAGTAATTCATATGAAATAATGTAAAAAAATATTGTTTAGTTTTAGAATTTTAATAGGAAAAAATATAAGTTCGATTTAAACATATATACTTATAGGCTTATAAATACTAGGGTAACGGATATAAATACATATAATTATACATATATGAGTATTAAGTTAATTTTGCTGAGACAGGGCCTATTAGCAGTACACATTTTGTTTTGTTCTATTGTACTATGATTCTTGTTTTTTTTTCTGTCTTAATTTATGTATCTACTTGTCTGATTGTATTTCTGTTTTCGTGTGTGTTGTTAATAAATGGTTTCTATTTCTATTTCTATATTTATGTGTAGAAATATATATAAACATCCATGACTCAGGTACAAATGCTCGTATTGTTTCAATTTATTCATTTAAAGATTGTTTAAATGAATAAATAAATAAATTCATCATTTGCCCCTACCGGGATTCAAACCCAGTACCACAGAGTAGGCGACATCTTGAAACTGGTGTACGTACCACTCTACCACGTAGGTCGTCAAAACTTATTTACAAAAGTTGTTCTTCAAATTTCACTAGTAACTTTAAGCAGTAATTATTAACACAAAATCTAACGCATGGAATACCCTTTTCGCTAAAGACATAAAGCAAGTGGCACCTCCACCAATCGGCCGGGATATAGCTCATTTGGTGGCTCACGCGTATTGCTCGCGCTCAAATTAGGATAATTACGGGTCCCGAAGAAGTTACAGTCACTGCGAGAGGTCATTTGTTTTTATTTCATATGAAGTGGATGAGCCCTCAAGGAACATTTCCTTTTTCATCATTCTCTGTGTGTTTCATTAAATTACTTTTCGTACGCCAGAACGTTTTGATGTATTCATAAAATGTTTTAACTTTGGAGCTTATATTTTTTTCTCTGTTTATTTCCACAACTCATTTTTGCATGTTTAGTCGGATAAACACGAAACGTTCAACATGCATGTCCCAGTTTCAAATGGTATTATAAAAAAGCTTGTAATTCTTTAAAAAAATAACAGAACAAACAAAATGTTGAATGTTTAGCCTCTGTTTCACGAACGCAATGTTCGTTAATTTTGAAACTATGGGATTGTTTGGTACGGCAGGGAATTCTTGTTAAGTATTTGACTGCAAGCATGCTAATAAAATTGCTTCATAACCCCTCCATTTCAAACTGCAGTATTGGTGCACATAAGAGCGTCCAAAGGCTTAATTCGCCGATTGCTGGCATGTTAAGCGCTTCATGGAAAACGCTGTTTGCTATTCCATTGGATCTACGCCAATAGTCATAGTATTATCGGGGCGCGCTTTTATTGGCCTATGAAATGCATTCGACTAATTTATATGGACTATTATGGACCTAAATGCACTGTGACCGGCGCATTTTGCTGGTGTTTTTAACCATATATTTAGTACTGAAATTGGTTGATTTAGAAAGCATAAAAGAAAATAATAAAATGTTGTGCCTACTTATAAAGTTAATTGCACACTAATCGTTTAATTTGTCATTTGCTTGCAGGACATCAGTGGTTAAAGAACAATGGAATATCTATTGTGGTTCATAACTCGGGGCCTGAGAGGTTAATATATTTTTCACCTCACACGCTCTGTAAAGGAGGTTTTGTCAATCAGCTTTTTGCGGCCTAGCGCGGCAAAGTACTTTTTTAATTTAATACCTAAAAATATGTCTTAATGCGTTCCGAATCACACTATTGACTTTTTTGTTATAATTGATTCTTATTTTAAATAGCTTTAAATTAATTATAATACTCCATTTTGGTTTGATTATATTATTTTTCACCTCACACGCTCTGAAAAGGAGGTTTTGTCAATCAGTTTAGGCGTAGAAAATCGCTTTTTGCGGCCTAGCGCGGCAAAGTACTTTTTTAATTTAATACCTAAAAATATGTCCTAATGCGTTCCGAATCGCACTATTGACTTTTTTGTAAGATTTTATTCTTATTTTAAATAGCTTTAAATTAATTATAATACTCCGTTTTGGTTTTATTATATTATTTTAGTTCATTGAATCATAAAAACAATAACAATAAGATAAAACTATTTATTATAAGAATTTTATATTCGGCTGGGTGAGATTTCACAACCTATAATTGGATTTCAGACTGTGACATAAATCTTTATTTTTAAATTGTCTTTGTCTTGTACCTCATGTCAGTGTCAACATTTACGGAATCGTTTTTATTCTTATTAATAAGTAACAATATATTCCTACTTTAAATAACTTTGAATTAACTATAATACTTTTATTATTATTATTATACCCTTTTTTATTATTTTAGTTTTTTATATCATTAAAACAACGAGCATAAGGTATATTTAGATTAAACTTTATGTTTACAATTTTTTTTAACGGAAGTTGACCGCGGAAACAACCATAAAATGTTCCTCGCTGTTGTTGTGAGGTGAAAAATTGTGTGTTGCGCTCGGCAGAAAAGTTTTTAACGTCTTGTACCTTTGAAATCCTCGCTTCGCTCAGGATTCAATCTTTGAACCACTCGCTACGCTCGTGGTTCAACCCTAGAATCCTTCACTTGCTCAGATTTCAATAGAGGTAACACGCCGCTAAATAACCAACTTTCCAACCTTGCATAACAAATAACTATTTCCTACACACACATGTTCCTATTAAGTATCTATGGTTCACTGCTAATAGTAAGCGAACCACGATATAGGCATCTTATTATAAACGATTTCATGTATTTTAAAGCACTAATATATTTAAATGTGTACAGTGAATTGACTCACCAACAAGGTAAATGAGTCACAACTTTTTCTAAGTGTTACATGTCGAATAAACTTATAGCATCAATCGACATTATTGTATCGACATCTCGGACCGAAAACTTGACAATTTGGAAGTCCCTTTGCACTCGGGTTTCCAATTTGTCAAGCGTTGCAACTTTTGTGGAACACAACCCTTTTAGTTGAGGCCGAATCTGTTTTGATCTTCTCCCAGTCGCAGTTAGTACGCGATAAAAGATTTACAAAGTGCTTTTGGTAAATAGTGCCTAGGTACAGTCGGGGAACTTCCCGGTTGAGGAGTAGAGCTTTTTCAGGGAGTTTTATTTAAAACAGTAAAAGATGTATAGAAAATATTTATATCACAAATAATAGACCTGTACGAGCAAGCGCATACATCGCATCATCAGCATTTTCATTATTGACCCACATTCATACGCATTGAAGCAAATTACTTTATTTTAATTATTATATTATAAAACAGTTCGCAATTAGCATTCTATCAAGTCACGCGTACTCATATCATTTACCATCTAACTCATAATATTTTTTATAGCTTTTTATTCTAAATATACACAAGTTTAATTCTAACAGTTTTATCATTTTATCAGTCAATAGTTCTAACCCGAACAAGACCATTAAGTGGTTTTCATTTGAATAATAAATACATGATTTCTTCAACCTTAGTACTTTCCGAGGAAACGTTTCCCAAAAAAACTCTACTGGTCAACCGGGAAGTTCCCCGATTGTAAATATACATAATATTGTTAAGTAGGTATATGTAGTTAGTCTGAATAAATTGTGAAACAACTTTATAATAAGAAGAAATTGAGAGTTCAAAAGTGTTTTGTTAAAAGATTAGAAACAAAAATTGAAAAGAGAAGAGGTTACAATGCGACCCCAGAAAAATCCTTGCCTGTATTTATTTTACATTCAAAGATATACACACAGAGATTGCAAACACAAGAAAAGATGCTCCAACCAGCTTACATTGTATAAGCTGCCGGCAAATGGAGCCCCATTGTCGTTGTCAATAAACATCCGATCGCATGTGTGCCATTTGTCACAGAGGGGTACAGCGAGGCTCATCCGTAAGTCACGAACGAGGTATTTGTGCGAAGTGTCTGTTCCGAACTCACGCGCATCCATCCATCATCCTCCCTAATCCTTGGAGGTACTCCGTCACATTTAATCAAGTTTCAGGACAGGTTAATATAATTTTCCAACGTTGATAAATAGAATGGATCCAAGGCGGAGCGTTTTAAATGGGACGCACTCCCCGCGGCTGCGTGAGCTCGTTTAAATTTCACGTGTACATACATTATTGCTTTCAGTGCTTTGAAATTTGGGGTGCTTTCTTTTATTTCACTCGAGCAAGTTTATGAGATATCGCCGCATTCAGCTAAACATTGACAGTCATTATTGTATAATAAACCAATAGTCGTTAATAATATTGTGTTATTTATGAAGGTACTTATCTATTTATGTGCATCTTAATTTAAGATGCCTCACCTATTTTTCCACACTTACATATAAATTCATGCAAGGAAGCATCAATTCATGAATGTTATCTTATCATTATTAGGTAAACAATATAACTACCATACTCAAGTTTATTTTAATTTCTCGCTAGATTTTAAGCTTTCCAAAAATGAAGTGTCCTATTCAAATAAGCCTGGGTGCTTTAAAGAAGTATCGGTTAGGACTTTGTTACATTATTCATAACCATTGTAGCCATGTCGCATCCAGCAAAGTAATGTCAGCTAAATGGCCTTGGCTGCGCGATCCGTGGCATGGCATTTGCATGTTATGTTTTATGTTTATATCCCATAAAATCTTCTCAGGCGGCACTGGGTGTGTCGATAGTGCACGTAATGGATTGGACAAGAATTGTGTCGTCATTTGGAGAACATGTTTATATTTAGATGTGCACAAAATAATTGGGTTGATTAAACCCCCTTTCTCAAGAACAAATAGAACTAGATTGGATGCAATCGGGTGTTTAACGTGATAAGGAGTCCGCCATATTGCTGATTATGCATTGAGTAAGTAGCTATTACAATTACTATAGTTAATACGATAAGATGGATCAACTTATAGCACATCCTAGAGAGCGGGAACGCCCCAAATAATCCGAAAAATATAATTCCGAATTTCTAAACTCCGTTTTCCAAAAGTCCGAATTTTCATGTATCCGACGAATTAAAATCCCGATTATGCAAAATCACGAATTTAATTTTTCCGAATGTAAGAAATAAGAATATTCAGTTTTCCGAATTTTAAAAGTACGAAGAATCATATTTTATTAGTCCGAAAAACGGTTTTCTGACTAACACAATTCCGAAAATTCATTATTAATCAATAAAATAAATAAATAAGTGACTTTGATTAATCGAGATTTAAATTATTCGGAAAAATTAAAACTCGGTCTTTTCAAATAGTCTCATTTAAAAAAAAATTAGAGTATTGAAATTCGGAATTAAGTTGATCAGATTATAGGGGTGTTCCCGTGAGGTAACGTGATAAACAAACGTGAATGAACGTGAACGTCGAGTGGCCCGCGTGCTCAGAAGCAGGTGGCCTTAACACTGCAAGCTTGATTGTCGTCACAGATGGTCTGCGACCGGAGCCTCGCAGCGCCGGAGCCGTGACCGAAGACTTGTATTGCGTTGCATATTAGTGACAGAACCCTAATATTGTCTTGCATACTAGTCAGTGCCAGAAACAAATCGCCTGAAAACCGACTACACGTGGTCTTGTATGCCCTACCCCTAGAGTGTAATTTAAGCCCGCGCAGGCGCGGAGCAGGTGGTGAGCGAAAACCATCTGCGATGATACGCACGCGTGGGACCGCCGGAGCCTCGCAGCGCCGGAGCTGTGACAGAAGACTTCCCTGATGCATGATTGCTTGTTTCCATGCCTGCTTGCATGCCTGCTAGCATGCCTGCTATGCATGCCTGCTTGCATGCCTGCTTGCATACTTGCTTGCATGCTTGCTTGCGTGTTTGCTTGCTTGCCTTCATGCATTCTTGCTTGCATGCAACCTATTAAACCTGTTTGGCGCAGGGGTACTAAACCCGCCTTCTGCGCCAGAGATCCCGGGTTTGATCCCCGGAAAACTATTACTTAAACATTTCGGATTAGTAATAAATTGGAATATATGTAGTATTTATGAAACTTCGGATAATTGTCGAGTCGGAATTTTGTTTGTCGTGATTGTAAAAGTTCGGCATTTTGTTAAATCGGATTTGTAAAAATCGGTGTTTTGGTAAATCAGACTTGTGATATTCAGACTTCGAAATCATTCCGAATTTTGAAAATTGCGGTAGAGAGCACAATGTGTGTAATGATTGACTAATTATCTAAAACAATGCTTAGTACGGCAAACAAAATTATACAAAATTGTAACATCTTTAGTTTAATAAAAGATGAAGATTGCATTTCTTTTTACTTTTAGCCAATACAAAATTAACACCGAATTTATTAATAAACCGCATTAGCGTACTCATTAACGATATTGTAGTTTAATAAGTAATTAATTGAAGAATATTTAATTAATTGTCGAGCTTTAAAAAAGAGATTAAAATTGCGTCACGCTAACAATTTAGTGATCAGCCCATACTTTGCTTAGGTACAAGTTTCGATAGCATAAATATAAATTCGGCAGCGGGTCACGGGGTCACGTATGGCGGTCATAGAGAAATGCTTTTAGCGAAATAACGCAGATTTTATACTCCCTAGCCCCCCCTACACTGAATCTGAACTTTTGTTCCATTCTCGTTTGTTTGTTGTTTTTTGTTTTGTTTACGTTTGTAACACACTATTATTTTTTTCTGCTGCTTTATCCTTTTGTTTTTTATTTTTTTATATCTTGTCATGGCACCGCGTTAAAATTAGCACAACAGACAGATCATTATGATTTTAATATAAAAAAAGCAGACTCGGTAATTACTTTTGTGTTGTAACCAAATAGGCTGCTCCAGAATACCAGCGTCTCAGTGTCATGCTCCGTATGTCACTGTGACATTGCTGAGGATGGGGCCAAGTTGGAGGCGCACTTTTTTTTTTTATCTTCAAGAGCCACTTGTACGTGTAATTAATTCTTGGGTTGAATTAACCAAGCGCTAACCCAGCTTAGCGCAAGTGACCCTAATTTAGTTTTAAGTTAATTAGTTTTATTTTTAGTAGTAAGTTAACTGTTTTTATAATTACATTTATTTTTTATTTTTTCCTGTACATGTGTGTCAATAAATAGTTTTTCTTTCTTTCTACATCCATCCCAACGCCTCACCATAAACGGGCTCAACCGAAAAAGTACTGGCTTATTACGATTCAACAAGTGGAAGGATCAGGATAGAAATAAAACGTTGATATAATCTTTCATTTGTTCCACTTGCACTTGCCATACGTAAAAATATTATTTCAAGTGATCGAGGTGCGCTACTCGCAACATCCTTGGTAGCAGCGGATGCGACATTGGTAATCGCACGATTTTCAATACTATTGTGACAGCTGATGTGACTATGGAATTAATAGCCATGGATGTGACGTTGCCAATGACAGATTTTGCTTAAATAATGGTGCCTCTGTTGTTGAAATTATTACCGAAGTCAGTTAGTACATATTATAGATTAAAAAGGAAAAGACATGCAAAAATAAATCATTTGTAACTACGAATCTACAATATCCAACCAACACGTTGTATCGAAAGCAACGTATTAGTTTGTAAAATATCGATTTATCACCAGTAATCACACACGCCAATAATAGGAATTCTTGTATTCCATTATTGTTAAATTAACCGAGGATGAAACACTTTCGTCAATCATACAAACAGGAATAATTAATTAAATCAATCACGCCGCCTGCGACGGGGGTTCCCCGAATTGGTTAATCCTCTGAAACCTTCAAATAATTTATCAAAATGGAAGCGATCGCGCGGAAAACAGTTATCGGATAATCAAATATGTTTCATCATTATCGCTTTGGTATTGTGTAAATATCGATTATCTGTTCGTGTTTCTAACTCGCATTATTCGAATTAGTCCGACGGGATTTTGATTTATAACTTGTTTTTAGTTCAAATTATAATAGAGCCGTATTTATAATAACAAAACGTAGGATATCTAGGAAATGATGTATTATCACAATCATCGCTATTTAAATAACCGAGAACTTTATAGGGATCAGGCACCAGAGTTCTACCTAGGGCTACGTTTTTCCCTATGGAAATCAGAAAAAAACTTTTTTGCGTCCAATCAATCTTTTCCTTGGAAATCACTCTTGCTACGAGCCTGCTACGACGTAGCTATGGGACGTTTTAAATGTTGTTACGTTGTTAGGTGACAATTTAGAGTATGAGCTAAGATCATTTATCACAAGATCGTTTAGAATACAGTAAGTTTCAAAAACTGTTCCTCGGTTAGGTACAAGCGTCAGTCTGTTCATTAAGTGATCAGGGGTCGTCATGGCAAGGCCGCGGCACTGGCGCGCTGCCAGCCACGCTGAATACTACAATGTTTTTATACGTATCCGAACATCGTTTTACTCTTGACTTCATGTTGCAGTAAGTGCTGACTGCGTATTGAGCTTTTATTCACAGTTGTTCCAACGGAATTATGAAGAGGCAAAGTGAATGAAAGCTAAAGGCTTTTTTTATAATCATATTTGAATTACAGTCACTAAATACAATTTGGCTGGTTATAATGTTCATATTGAAAATGGGAACGGGTATTAAATGCGTAGAACGTGATAGGTATTTCAGTCAGCCTGTGACCACGGCCGATGTAACTTGGTCGAAACGGCGGGAAAATTAGGTAGGTGAAATACCTATCACATTCTACGCGTTTAATACCCGTTCAATTTTCAATATTTATAATTCAACGCGAAAGTTTAAAAGTGTATATAATGTTCATACTTAAAAAATACGTAGTTCAAAATCATTAAGACTGTTTGTATTCATCTAGCGAAGGTAAAATACAAGAATCAAGAACACCATCACCAACCAACTAACTGAAGTTCATAAATTAACACAAACCACATTTCACAAAACCACAAATCGACTAACCCGAGTTCTATCCCAAAGGTAAACGGACAAAAATTGGCTATCGGTGATATGCCAATAAAACAGTATTCCTCGCCAGTAGTCGCAGCATCCGCGTTGTCCAAACTCGTCCACTTTTTGTTACTACCCAATTCTATTGTGATAAGTCCTCCGTCAATCATTGTTAGGCTCTCGGCTATCGCTGCCTTTAGCTGCATTCCCATTGTATTTATGAATTCAGTTTTAGTTTAACGAAATACGTGCAAATAGAATGTTTGAATATGACTATGTAGCAGCCGAGTTTTAATAAAAAAAGCTATGCAAGCGATTTGAAAAAAAAAACACTATTGAAAGCATAACCAAAAATAATGGTCCCTATCTAATGTTCGATGACGTCACGAATAAATATTAATGCACCCATAATTCAAAAACCTAATACATTTATATTTTTGTTGATAGTTGTAAAAACGCATAACTAATAGGTTTTAAAATACCAGTAGCAAGATTCTCTAGAAGTTCATCGCTATTATGTGAATATGCAAAATCTAAAACAGTGTACGTAGGGTATTGCAAAAAATGCTGTCAGTTGCCAAGAGAATAGCATGTTTAAAATAAAATACTATTAATAATAAAAATTTCTTATACCATTTTTAATGCTATATACCCTTTCAAATGAACTTGGAAATAAGTGTATTTTGTACTTCGATAAATCATTCGAGCAACCAGATTTCATTTGCAAATTGCTAAAGTGTTGCCGCTCTAATTATTCCAACCACAACCTCGAGTTTGGGAATCTTGTATTCTGATGATCTATGTTTTAGCTTTAGCTATTGTTGTTAGCTGAGACACCCTCCATCGTCTTACGTACTTTGTAACCAAAGTGTTAAAAACTTAGCGCAATTGAGTGAGGCCGCCAAAAAAGGATTATTTGCTAGACGCCGTAGCGTCTGGCACATTTTTTCGAATAAATATTTATAACTCACACACTCACTTTAAAATCAAATTTTATAGTTTCATTGTAAAAAGTATCATTTATATTAGTATTCTAAATAGACGGACTGTAAAACTACTTCTTTTCATTTAATAAAAAAAAAATATTGCAGGAATACACAATTTGCTAGAACAAATAAAAGTGTCCCCACCTCATACATAATTGGTATTAATGATTAAATTTCTGTTTATTCCACTGGCAAATAAAATATTTTCTTTGAAGAACGACATATTTAAGGCAATGTTTATTTACTTTACTACAGTTTAGCAATTAAAATAATAATAATTTTCATATTAATAATATAGTCCTAGTATTTTATGCTTTTATGTTACCGATTTTAAGTTACCATTATCTTGTATAAATACGAAGCAATTGAGCAGTAGAATCCGTTTAATAAAAGGCAACACCAGTATCTAACTTGTCTATGGTATGTCAATTACATGTCATGTCAGTTTGTACGCCCCACATTGTGCTTTTGTTCACCGCAAAAAAAAGTGTTATGTGATTTTAAGGTAAGTTTGTATCGTTTTGCTTTAATCGACAGATTTTTTGTTAAATATATAATAAATATATAGTATAATTTAGAGCTGTAAGTTATAAAATTTGTAAATTATTCATTATAGTGTCATGGATTGAGCGTCTTTTGAAAAGAGGTTAGATTTTATGTTACTTTTAAGTTACCATTGTTGTTTATTTTTAAGTTACGTAACATAAAAGTGATGTAAAGCCTAATGCACACTTGGAACTGTAAATAATAGCACAATGACATTTTTATTATCGAAAATTTTAAAATGAAGTATTTAGAAAAAATCAACCCGTCTCACAACCAGATTCGATGGGACTCGAACCCATGACCTAAAACCGATTTTTTCTAAAAACTTCATTTTCAATTTTTCAATAATAAAAATCGCATTGTGAATGCAAAAAAGTAAAATTTTAATTAACTTGCAATAACAATAGTTTCATCTTTAGCGATTGTGAAATATCTCTTTCGTGTGTGAGGGTAGTTATTACTTAAACATAAAGACTGAAAAATATTACATAAGTAAACAATGTTATTTATTATAGAAGAAGAAGTTAAGAACATTTTTTTTCTAATCTATTTTCAAGAGTCTTGCACACCAAGTAAATACTTATAATTTTAATAATTTCAAGCAAATAATTTTATTGATTTTTAAACTGATTAAAGAAGAATTATTATTTTTAAGAAGTTATTACATACCTATTTTGTTTTTTCATAAAATATAGGTTTAAAAATAAAAATAGTTTTACTGAAGTTATGATAATGTATATTTTTTTCGAAAAACAATGAATATTTCCCTATTGTAGACATGACCTTAGAAACTTTTATGTTATATCAGGCCAATTTGACGGCCTTACCCAATTAACAATATTTTGTAAGCTTTGACACTTCATTGTTTTTCGAACTATTTGCAGATACCATTGAATAAATAAATAAAGTTGGTTAAGTTGGCTAAACGAATATAATAAAAAAAAACAACGGGTAGCACTCCGGGAGTGCCGGCAGAAGTGAAAACCGCTTAAAATAATAAAAGCTTTGAAATTATTAATTTAATTACAAATACAATAGTTATTTATGAATAATGAATCTACAATATAAACGCCATCTATGGTACCGTAGTATGAAACTCTAATTATCTCTCAAGGCACCAACTCAATGTCATCAAGTATCAAAAACTTAGTGGCAACTATATCTAGATGGCGATGTAATGAAAGAAAATAATATTCCTCCCTTGAAATTAAAACTGACCTGGCATCAATATGAAAGTTGGTAGTAATGAGAGATCTTTATATAATGGTTGTTATTAAGTAATATACGTATATCTTTCAAGTGTGAGACTTTATGTAATTTAAAATAGATCAACGGTAAATGGTCTTACGAAGTTTTCACTTCAAAAATATAACATTTTCTCTAAAGATATGCTTTGGTCCGAAGCTATTAACTGATGAGGTGATGTTATCACGTTGAATGGCAATATAGGTTAAGTTTCATTATTGAAAAAGACATTACAGTTTTATAATGAACAGACGTTTAAGCTCTCTTGCCACTTGCAAATGATAAATTATTGACTGAGCGAGCGAAGCGCCTCAGTTTCGAGATTGGCGAAAAATGCTTTTGGTTGTCTGTCAGTCAGTCTGTTCTTGCCTACAGGGAATGAGGGGAAATTTTACTGTAGCGTTGTATTAGGGCCAGATTTTGGACCTTTTCGGAAATTTCCTCTTTCGCGAGACGAACCCGTAGAGACCAGACTCGACCTCCTAAGACTAGCTTATGGTATGAATGTCACAGAACACAGAAAGGCTTTCTAGGACCGAGGTAACGGGAGTCATCATTAAAACTTTTACACCTATTTTGCTCAAAAGTCTACAAAGGTAGTCTAGTCTAGTCTAGTAGTAAGTCTTTTGGAAAATTCAAGCACGTGAAATTCGATTTAAAATTGGACCATCTTCGTTACTTTTGTTGCGCAAATTACTTTATGTAGGTATTAAAATTTGCTTTAAAATATGGCAAATCCGCCCTAACTTTGCAAGCGAGGTCTACTGCTCACAGAACCACTAGTAATAATTTCAGCTACTTCAAAAATCTTGTTATTTGTATGAAAATTAATTGTCAATTCATCGTTGGTTATCAATTTTAAGGAATGCACTGTGTACTGATTTCTAAATAGTAGTTTGTACAGTGCAACCTGCGTCGTGTATAAACTGATGTCGAATGTGAAACGGTGTATATTAATTCTGACTGGGAGGTAAGCTGGCTGTGAGCTCTACAAACCGAGCTGTTTTACCATAAGCTAGTCTGGTAAGCTGTTTCCCTGTTACTGAAATAGACGTATCGGACGGATTACGATGTAGTTTGTTGGGTAGTGTTTGTATCTGAGTTTTAA
Source organism: Chrysoteuchia culmella (assembly GCA_910589605.1). Lineage (NCBI taxonomy): Eukaryota > Metazoa > Arthropoda > Insecta > Lepidoptera > Crambidae > Chrysoteuchia > Chrysoteuchia culmella. The sequence goes on along the minus strand of OU342642.1, from coordinate 13,214,064 downwards.
TGTAAAAAGGATAGACCACCTAATTGGAAAGGTAAATTATATCGGACACGAATGAAGTTGTGTAGTGTAGTGTAGTAACAAAAGGCGTGTGTTGTAGATTGAGGTATTATTTATATGTACTGTGTTGTTTTAATTTTTTTGGCGTGTGAGATGACCCTAAGCGAGTTTTCCTAAACTAATTTGTGCTTCACAAGCTCCCGAACGTTAAAGATCATACATTTTGTACCTACGCGTTTTTAATCACTGATAAATGTATATTTTCAATATTCGGCAAAGAGCATCCATTTCAAAGGTTCTTCGCCGACGTTCAATATCGGGGCGGTACCCTCATCATGCTTAATGTTGCCAATAAGTAAGAAAATTGCTGAAACAGGGAAGGGCCGTGCTTTACTTAACCTGCCCGGTATCTTATTACAGTAAAGAGTAAATCAAAAAGGAAACATCCATCGCAACTTCAACTTCGAAATATAAAAGTGATTGTACTCGAAGTTTCGAGCAACTGTAATTATTCAAAGAACTCCATACTCGCAACTACCGTAGGGACTCGAGAAGTATTGCATGCAAATTCCGAAGCTCACCCAAATGAAGTCACAGCCATCAAATAAGATTGATAATGAATAGAACATTATTTTCGAAACGAATATTCTAATGCGTCCCAGAAACGATAAATCGTATTTTTATAATGTTAGTAGTGTAATATTTATTATCAATATGTAACGACATTTACAATCTAAATATAACCGAAAACCTTTACCATGCGGTCGGAAATGAATTTCATTTAGATAGGTTCGAGGTTGTTCAGTGAATGCCTTCGTTCGCCTACATTTATTAGGCGTAACGCGTAAAATGTCAAGTCGTCTTCCTTGCTTCGATGGCCGCTTAATGGCGAGCGAGTTATTTTAGGACATATTTACCCCTCGTGGTCAACCATCCATTTACAACGAACAAAAATGTATTTTTTTATAATCAATATCCCATTAACCCACTTTGAAAGTTCAAGAAGTTCTAATCGACTAAGTTTTAGGTAATCGTTATCTAAATATAATGTATTTTTAAAGCTAAAGGTGTTCCAGAAAACATGAATGTCAATAGGCAAATATTCGTTTCATCCTCAGTAATTAAACCTATATTACAATTTATGGATATACCTAGACAAAACTACCTTACCTACATTTGATTTATATTTTTAGCTTCTCATATCTCAACGATATTTATTTAAACTCAACCGCGCTTACAATGGCCGGTAATTTCCTCCTTCCGTCAGCTAATACGTTTTCATCCCAGAGTAATTGGTGGATTGGAAAAGGATCTGTATTGACTTCATGTACTTGCAAATATGTACGTAATTTCGCATCCTATGTCCCTTTCCTTGATATGCACACTAAATATTACTATTCCGCACGCGCCCACGCGAGAGAGTGAGTTAAATTTAGTCCAAATAATGAACTACTGGACGACATAATAATATTGTTTTTAGGGTTCCGAACTTCTAAAGAAAAAAAAGGAACCCTTATAGGATCACTTTGTTGTCCGTCTGTCCGTCCGTAGGTCTGTCGCCATTTACCTCGAGAACGAGTGGAGGTATTGAACTGAAATTAAAAGCATATATTTAGGTCAACAGTCTGTTGAAGGGGTAAAAAAAAAAATTTTGTTAATTAACGTAAGATAGGAAAAGATAGGACCGTTTATGTTGCAAAAAATTTAGATTTCGACACCATCAAGGGAGTCAAAATTCATAGGGTACCTTCCATTGACCTATAATCGTCTTTTATCGTCTTTTACTGCGAATACAGGAAAAAATCTAAAAACTATACATTTGTAATGAAACCACAAAAATATTGTCGTTACTTTCGGAAAACGAATTCCGGGAAAAACTCAGGAACGCGTTTAGGTATCGAGTTGAAATTAAAACCGAGTTGAAATAAATTCACATTAACAATCTCTTCAAGCTGTGAAAAAATAACTTCAAAATTAAAGTTAAAAAAGTAAGGCCAATTATGCCGCAAAAACGTATACTTCAACACTCTAAAGGGAATAAAAATTCATAGGGTACTTCCCGTTGACCTATAACTATGAAATTTGGCAAGTAATATCATCTTTTACTACGAATACAGGAAACAATCTAAAAACATACATTTGTAATTTAATCATAAAAATATAGTCGTTAGTTTTAGAAACTGAATTTCGGGAATAATTTGAAAAAGGTGTCGAGTTGAAATTAAAACTATATATTATTCACGTTAACAATCTCTTTGAGCTGTGAAATAATCAAACTTAACTTGACAACAAAAACCATTTCTTTTATTTAATTTTTATTTCAGTTTTTACAGTATGCGTAAACGTAAACATAACCATAATTTTCTTGATTTGAAAGTAAATAATGAAAAAAAAACTGTGCAAGCATGCAACACCTTAGACCACATCCTGTTTGTTAAGCACGATGGTGGTCAAATGCCTGCCCAGTTATTACAAAAAAAAAACTTCAAAATTAACGTTACACGTAAGGGCATTTATGCCGTAAAAACGTATACTTCAACACTCTCAAGGGAATCAAAATACTTTTCGTTGACCTAGAACTATGAAATTTGGCAAGTAGTGTCGTCTTTTACCACAAGCTCAATTAATGACTTAATAATACACACATTATTTTGTTTTCTTTAACAGCTATGTTGTTGACAATAAAAACTTACGCTGCTTTTTTTTCATTTCTAAGAGAAAAAACAACCTCCTGAAAGTCATAAAGTTACATATAAGTACAAAATCATGAATCAGTTTTATCCACATAATATACCTACCTATGTACTATATATGTATAGTATACCTACTTCAATATTTTAAATGCATTTATTTTCTTGATACTGCGATAGCATGCCAAGAATAATAAATGTTATCGTACTAGAAGGAGGGAAGGGTTTCCTTGATTAAAATATTATGCGCGACACTCGGGCTTCCAGCAAAGCTCAACATTCTGAGAAACTTGAAATAATTTTACACTGTCGTAGTTTTTGTAACACTTTGCGCTAGATAAGGGATCATGAATAGCTTGAGGAATACTTTGTACGCTGTTCTTTTGTTATTAACCTTATTTTTTTAGGGTTGGCAACCAACATTATAAGAAAAACTGTGCTTTTATAAATCACAGTGTTGTTCTCGCCCTGTTTGTGAAACCTTGTTCAATTATTTTAATATCAAGCTCCAAAAATGACCGCCTCTGAAACCATTTGATATAATTGCTTCAAAGTAAATTTGATAATAAAAACCATTTCTTTTATTTATTTTTAACCGACTTCAAAAAAAGGAGGAGGTTCTCAAGTCGACGGTTTTTTTATGTATGTTTTACCATAACTTCGTCAGTTGTTAACAGATTTTTATAATTATTTTTTTTTCTGAAAGAAAACGGTTTATGTGTGGTCCCATATAATTTTTACGAAGATCTGGCTAGTAGTATTTTCATAATCCTGAAAAATATCAGTCACGTTTTGGCAAGTAGTCGTTTACCTAGATGACATCATTGTTGTGTATGGGCTGATTTTTTGTGTAAGTACCGGCACATGATGTAACTAAAAGATCTGAAATAAAAACATATAAAAAAAAAATTTTGGAGTCGGTGCTAGCTAGCTAAGGCCCAAAAAAATATATAGTTAATAGAAGTGCAATGTAGAATGCCTTGGCTGGCACCGACTTCAAAAGTTTTATTTTTTACTTTTTGAAGTAGGTTTTAATTTTTTTTTATTTCACTTTTAACAGTACGTGTAAAAGAAAACATAACCTTAATTTTCTTGATTTAAAAGTAAAAAATAAAAGTGTGACGCAGTGTGACGCGCTTTTGTATAGATTTTATTACATATTTTTGCCTCAGCCCCACATTTCCTTGCCAAAATTAGACAGTGATGTACAATCGGGGAACTTCCCGGTTAACCAGTATAGTATTTTGGAAAACCTTTGCTCATAAAGTACTAACATTAAATAATAAATTATTCAAATGAGTTTTTATAGGGGGCTTGTTTTTAAAGGAACGGATATACAGAAAACGTTTATATCACAAATAATAGAACATTAATAGGTAAACCTAGGTATTTATTTCTATATATTAGGTTATATTACCGTATAGTGCCTAACCTACCTAGTAACCTACCTAGTACGCCACTACCAAACCGTCTGGCCAGCGTGGTACCAGTAGGCTAAGAACCTCCTATGAACGCTACAATAGGCGTGTGCTAGGAGAGGCCAATGTCCAGCAGTGGCGTCCACAGTCTGATGATGAGTACGCAAACCTCGGTTGGTCTCTTTGAGTGTTTTAATCCTCAAGAGAAACAGGATCGAATGTCATGAAAAAAAATTTTTGAGAACTGCCCATTTTTCTGCCGACTGTAATTTTTTTCAAAATCTGTGAAAACAGTTCAAAATTTCTCAAAAAATAAAGGATGGTTTCTTAAGAACGTTTTCATGTAGCTACAACGGTTTAATATCTGCCTTTACTGGCCCGTCTTAATTTTCCACCCTGTATAGGACTATAAATAACCCTGTAATAACTTTTATCAAAAATAATGCCAAAACAGAAGAACATAACATAATTAATTGCCGAAAATGATATACTTATTGTAAAATAGTTTTTAATTAATATGATAAAAACGCCATTTTGTTTGTACTTTATCATCGTAATTACAGTTCAATATACGTTAATACTTGTTTAATCGATCCACCTCAAGTGTTTTCGTTGGATTGAATCGTCAACAGTTTCATGGCGATTTAATATGAGGTTTATGAGGGTTAATGGGGCGCTGTTTGTTTTCACCTTCGATCCTAAATGATGTGCTCAACTGTCGAATATACGTACGCTTTGTAAAATAATTATCGTGTTTAGCTGTTGTTAATGGAAAGTAAACTAGTACAGATTGATGAGGTTTTTATATTGTTATCTAGGTACTTTTTGTTTATTTTGTATTTTTGTTATTGAGTAAGTACCTAAGTCAATAGTTCTGGGTTAGTGAGTTTTTATTTCGATTAGTGTACGATTACTTATTTATTATTATTTAAATAAATATCAGATATATAATATGCATAGATCGGATTCCGCGATAAGAGGCGTACAGTCGGGGAACTTCCCGGTTGACCAGTAGAGTTTTTTTAGGGAACTTTATTTCAAAAAGTAATAGAAATATAGTAAACTTTTATATCACAAATAATAGAACATTAATAGGTATTTCATTTGAATAATAAATTATATCCTTAACCTTAGTACCTTCCGAGAAAATGTTGTCGAAAAAACTTTACTGGTCAACCGGGAAGTTCCCCGATTGTACCTAGGTGCTATACATACACCCCAGCCCTACCATGAACACCTATATCACGTGATATGATATAGCGTATCATGCTGTCTTGCTTACTCCGCTACAATGTGACACTTTATCGAGTTATAGATTCGATAAAAACCGCTGATGCTAGACCTACAGGGTGTGGTTTAACCCGTGAACTTTGGCGCTGTGATAACTACTAAAGCCCACTTTTCATAGGAGTTAGTAGATACATACTCTTTGAGCCCATAATAGAGTCAGGGAGATTATTTTAGCAGTTGCACATACAACGTGATTTTGCCATACACAAATAAAAACATATAAAGCACATCAACTTTTATTTGTTAACCTTAAGTGCACCCTTATCGCGTGTATAAGTGTGTTTAATATGTTATTCACTGAACAATAAACACGTAGACTCCAAAATAAAATATATACATGAGTGATGACCGTGTGCTATTGAGTAAGGATAGGTATATTGGTAAGATAGTCTTTTGAACCCCAATTCAATAGTAAGTACCAATAGAGGCTTAACTTGTGGCCAGAATGTCGACATCGGGCACCACTAACGGGTGCAAGTGCTAACAATGACCTGCTCTGCTCGATCTCCTTTGCCAACAATAGTTTCATAACTATTATGTAACTCTCCACAACAGGCATTGTCAACTATTTGTCTTGTATATTGGCAAGCAAGTAGTAAGCGGGAGAGACAGTATGGGCCGTTATTTTTACCCGACTGCAACGAAAGGGTTAGAGCTAGCGCAGACGACGGATAACGGAGGACTTTTTGTCCGCGACACGTCTTTATTGTTAACCAAATAAGATTGAACTTAGATCGCGAATATCCATAAAAAGTACGCGATAGTCTGCGTTATATATTCAACTTTACATTCTTAGTAATAAGGTCGTATCGCGAACAAAAAGTGCTCCAATGTCCGTCGTCTGCGCAGGCCCTTATGTTTTCCCGCGTATCTTGTATGTGTTTATATGTAATATTTATATTACCTACATCTTATATCTCAAATTACTGAACGGATCTCTATAATTAAGATATCGTTAGATTTGTCTTGACAGCCAAGTGTTCTTAAGTAACTGATGATAAAAAAAAAACACTATAAAGGCTGTGAGGTGCTATTATTCAAAGTGAAGAAAAAAAATATTTTTTAGAATACTTCAATATGGGTATCAAAATAAAGGGCTGTTCTTAAGGACTTCAAAAAGGTATTCATGACATTCATGACCGATAAATAACAAAAAAGATATAAATAAAAATAGATAGGTATTAAAGAACTGAATAATAAGTCGAATCATTCATAATGACGTGCCTCCGACTGCATGTCATGTTATGTTAAATAAAATATTTTTATTTTTGCCTTTTATGTTTGATCTTGTTAACATCTTTTTAGTTTGCTTGTATTTGAGGCAGGCGGGTTTTTTAGCTTTTTAAATTTATATACACTCACCGGCACATTAATGGCCCACCCCATTATTTTCATACAAACATGCTCACTTTGTTGCCTCCGTCTGCATGAGGAGTCCGTGGCGTAGTGGTTCGCGCGCTCGGACTGCGATTGTTGAGGTTAAGTAACGGTCACGGGATGGGTGACCATAAATTTATTATCTCGAGCTCCTCCGTGCTTTGGAAGGCACATTAAGCCGTTGGTCCCGGCTGCATTTGCAGTCGTTAAAACCATCCAATCCGCATTGGGCCCGCGTGATGGGTCGTGGCCTGTTCTCCTTATCCACCCATAATGAAGGCCAGTGCCCCAGCAAATTTAACATTTCAAATTAAAATTACTGATGACGATGCTCACTTTGGGACTTTATACATAAAAATGACAATACATTTCTGCAATGATCTGTATGCTAATGTTTAGGTTAAGCGTTCGACTGTCCAATTAGCACCTTCAACAGTTTTAAAACTCTCTTCCTGTTCTCATTGCTTTACTGCCATATCATATTGTATGGAGTTTGATGAAGCATGCATTGTTCTGCCTCTGACAAATGCAATGGTTTCGGTACTCATTCATATTTCTAATTCGACAGTTGAACGCTTAACATAAACATTATTTGCAGAAATATATTGACATTTAAATGTACAGAGTCGCAAACTGAGCATGTTTGTATGAAAAGAACGAGGTGGCCCTGGCCTTGAGTGTATTTCTCCTAAAGCTTTCTGAGCTTTGAAGTTATGGTTCTGCCTTAGCAACAAAAACATAATATAAACGATAGTAATAATTATTCAGTCATTAAGTATTGAAAAAATCCATAAGTTAATAATGTAGTACATCCCTCCACTGGCACTAAAGTGTATAATAATAAACGACCCGATACAATTAAACACGTAGATTATATAGATCGAATTACTTATCATTACCAATATCACAAAGAGTGGGATCCACTTCCAATACTTTTTGTAACAAGCTTGTGAGTAGTTTTTTTACTTTGCTCTTATCCATTAGCTACGAGTTGAAAACTGCGGTCACTTAATATAATGACCAATTACTATAATAGACTTCGTCACTGCCTCATCTATTAATCTTGCAGAGGCGTTGCAAATTATTGACGCTACGTAAAAGTTAGTAATGAAAATTTATGAAGAATCGCAAAGAATTATAGATTTAATGAAACAGATTCATCATAGTTACTATTGTTAGATTTTATCGTGTATATTTTTCGTGCAGTACCCATCGCTAAAGCTGATAGTATTGTTTTGTAAATGCTGATTTTAAACAGTCTACAACTTTCTTTCTGTTGAGGGATTTGTTTGGCTTTCGTTATGATTTGCAGGAGCAATCTAAATGTAATTAATGTAAGAAACCTTGAGAAGTTTCTGGTATTGGTATTTTATATCGTTATGTAAAATGTAGCCAAAACAATAGTTATTTGTTATGCAAGGCTGGAAAGATGGAACTCATCGACGAGTTACCTCTATTGAAACCTGAGCAAGCGAAGGATTCTAGGATTCAAAGATTGAATCCTGAGCGAAGCGAGGATTTCAAAGGTACAAGACGCTAAAAACTTTTCTGCCGAGCGCAACACACAATTTTTCACCTCACAACAGAGAGGAACATTTTATGGTTGTTTCCGCGGTCAACTTCCGGTAAAAAAATCTTTAAACTTATAGTTTAATCTAAATACCTTATTCTCGTTGTTTTAATGATATAAAAAAACTAAAATAATAAAAAGGGAGTATTACAGTTTATTCAAAATAATTTAAAGTAGGAAAATATTGTTACATATAAATAACAATAAAACGATTCCGTAAATGTTGACACTGACATGAGGTACAAGTCAAAGACAATTTAAAAATAAAGATTTATGTCACGTTCCGAAATCCAATCATAGGTTGTGAAATCTCACCCAGCCTAATATAAAATTCTTATAACAAATAGTTTAATCTTATTGGTATTGTTTTTATGATTCAATGAACTAAAATAATATAATAAAACCAAAATGGAGTATTATAATTAATTTAAAGCTATTTAAAATAAGAATAAAATATAACAAAAAGTCAATAGTGCGATTCGGAACGCATTATGACATATTTTTAGGTATTAAATTAAAAAAGTACTTTGCCGCGCTAGGCCGTAAAAAGCGATTTTCTACGCTGAAACTGATTGACAAAACCTCCTTTTCACAGCGTTTGGGATGAAAAAATTATGGTTTATGTCACGTTCCGAAATCTAACCATAGGTTGTGAAATCTTATCCACAAATTGAAAATTCTTATAACAAATAGTTCAATCTTAATTTACATTTAATGAATTGTTTTTATGATTTGAGGAACCAAAATAATTATATGAACAAAAACGGAGTATTATGACTTAGTTATTTAAAATAATAATAAAATGTAACATACAAAGTCGATAGTGCGATTGTGATGTATTTTTATTTCTAAATAAAAAAAAATACTTTACCAGCCTAGGCCGGGAAATGCGTTTTTCGACGCAGAAATTGAATGAGAAAAGCTACTTTTCCGAGCGTGTGTGAGGTGAAATAAATTTTGAAAGTTTATAGCCAGTTCTTCACTTTATACAGTCTTCCAAAGTTAAATGGATATCATAAATGTCTAACGATTTGCCTGAAAAATATCACAGGTTTAACTCGTTTTTTTTTGTCTTGTTTCAGGACTCGGACGGGCGTGGTAGGCGTGCTGCTGAGGGTCTCGCGTCCTCTCCTGTGACTAGCCAGGGCTCTCGCCAACGGCACGGGCGGCGGATTGTAAGTTAATACATACTACACTCATGCCATTCCTAAATCCTTTGTGGGGGTGGCATTGCATCAAAACTGCAGCTTGAGAGTGAAATATCTACCTCAATGACGCCACCTTTCTCGTTGGTTGGGTCAAAGATGATGTCCAGAAATAGTAGTGAGAGGTTTCCAGCCCATCATCTGAATTAGTTTTCGAATAAGTATATTTCCATTGATAGGTTTTTACCTGGTTCTTACTATCTGCACTGGAGAGCTAGTAGCTGGAACATCACATTTTTCTTTCAAGATTGTAATCTAATTTGTACAGTAGGCAATTATTACCTGTGCGTCCTTCTTTGATAAACTTTTTTTATTTCATTTGACGATGATCGATTGTAAAGAAGGAAAAGGAGGGGTGGCTATTTCCTGCGAGAAAAAAAGTGACATGGATAAATTTGATTCTTGAAACACTTCAGAGCGAAGGCCAAGTTAAGCGGCCAATATTGGAGAGGCACTCAAAACTGCGTACATTCGCTTTAGATTGGAAATATGGGTTGCGGCTCGAACTTTCATCTCTGGGAAACTTTCCACTTCAATTATTTATATCAATGACATCTTAATTCACCGATCTTACGAATATCTCAATTTCTGCCCAGTATTTTAAATAAGGTGGTGGTTTTAAATTCAATTTAATTCAATTGAAAAAGTATTTACATAAGGAGCAACTCGTCCTAAAAAAGCTGATCTCAATTTGATCATATCCGTATAAGAAAATCATCATGAAATCAGATGATAAAGCTATCTTTTGTATTCCAGAGGCGTGGGGCGCGGCGCGTGGCGGCGGCGCGGGCGCGGGCGGCGCCATGACGCGGCGCCCGCCACCATGACGCTGCCGCCGCCCGCGCCCCCCGCGCACCCCGCCGCGCACCGCGCAATGCGCTATTACCGCATCTGGATATACGCGTGCAACGGCGCGCTGCTGCTGGGGGCGCTCGCTTTCTGCGCGGCGGCGGGCCGCGCGCTCTCCGACTACCGGCGTGCGCTGGTGCCTGGACTTGGTGCTGCACAACCTGGATTCCTCTACGGTTACGCGGCTCTACCGGCACAAGCCGGTCTGCTTCAGCTTCTCGGCTGCCTCGCCGCATTGCGCCTCTCTGAGCGCATGCTTAACGCTTATTGGCTCGCTCTGCTAGCCCTTCTCGTCGGTGACGCCGCCATCGGTGTCTACTGGGCGTTCCGCTTCGAGCGGGTCTGCCGGGAACTACGACCGCAGCTTCGTATTCGCCTTGCTAAAGACTACGACTCAGATTTGGACTTCTCTGAAGCCTGGGATCGGCTTCAGAGGGAACAACGTTGTTGCGGCGTCACCGGTCCAGCTGACTTTGCCGCTTTTAACAGAACGACCCTACCGCCGAGCTGCTGCCGTATTCCAGCCCACACACCAGCCGTAACACCAGCGATGCTCGCAACCACATCAGCCTCTTCTCCTGTACCCTTTACATCTGTACATTGCGCTCCACATACTGCAGCTTGTGCGGAGCGCTTATTAGTTTGGTTGCGGCGGACAGCGGACGCATTGTTCGTGTTAGGGTATTGCGTAATAGCATTTTTAAAGTTGTGCTTCCTCGGAATTCTCCGATATGAAATAAAAGAAATGATTCAAAAAATTAGAATATTACGTAGTGAATTGGGTGCAGGAGAACTACTGGACGGCAGTCCTATTCATGGAGGGCCTCTATCACAGACGGTGATAGTCAATGCTGTAAATGCAAACGGCGGTGTACGCGCACACGGCGGCAGCCCTGAGCGGGCGGGTGAGCGCGAGGCACTACTCGGGCGCGCCTCAGAAGCGTGTTCAAGGCGAAGCACGCATGAAGAGCCTCTCGGACCAAAGACCGTAAACGGCAATAACAACTGCGAGATGCGAGAGTTGGCAAGGAGTGAATACCGGCCGCTGGCCGTGGACAGTGCGGCGACTAGAATCTGACTAAGATGTTACCTGGAGCGGCTGTTCGGGCGGCGCTGGCGGTCGTTCCCGGCCGCCGGATTCGAGTCAGAGCTGCCGGCGGCGCGGGCGGCGCCCGTGTGCGTACGCCGCACGGGCGCCCGCGTCCGGCTTGATCACCGCCGCCACACCCGTTCCGAATTTGAGCTGTAAGTCTTCAAGATCTGCCAATTCACATGCGGTCATCGTTACCCGCTGTCAATTCCGAATGCCCAAAGCCGTTCGTTGTGACTGTGTTTTATTCATAGGGCTAGTTTTGATCAAACTGTACTAACGACAAGTATCAGTGCTAGAGAGATTTAAATGAAGGATTTTAGAACTATGAGGTGGAAGTAGACGTGAAGTGTAGCGTGCATAACTTAGACAATGTGAATTCCACGAGCAAAGCTTGTGTTTAGTTCCTACGCTTGGCAGTTAAAGTTACTTTGTTAAATAGAAGGAAATTTATTAAATGTTTGTGTTACGCCATACAGGGAAACGGCATAGACGTTAAAGTGTCAGACTTGAGCAAGTGCAGGTGTGGAAATAAACTGCGGTGAAATACCACCAATGAGAGGTTCTACTACGCCCCGCGCGCGCGGCGGCGGCTACCATGTTGCACCATCATAACAATTAATTGAATGTTGACTGTATTATGTTTAGCAGTAAGTTCAGCCAGCTTTTTATTGAAATACCAATATACTTATGAACATACCAATATACGTAAGGTCGATCAGAATAGCCTATGTACGAAATTTATTTAATATTTGTACTTGCGTAAGAAGTGCTTGGAGTCGCCTTCCCCATCATATCCCATCACTTATTGAGAGATTATTTTGGTGACGAAGTAGGCATTAACCTTAAACGGTTTAGTTGTAGGCATCTGTTTAATTATGCACCCCATAACCGACCAGCGTTCATAGCTATAGATTTAGGGGCTACATACAATCCCATCGCTTTAATTAGTTTCACAAGTTCTCTATGTCCAGTTTAGCTTCCGAGATTATGAATTTAATACAAACAAACATGTTCCAAGCGAAGATCTCATTTAGCAATAGTACCTACCTAAATACAAACAATGTCGGTAATGTAAATAATTATTAATAATTTGTATATGTGTAGTATGCGAGTAACTGCATGGACAGACCGACAAACCTAGTACTGATATGAGCTTATCGACGTAGTGCCTACAAATATATGCTTGTAACAATTTATCGCAAACGAATACAATGGCTTTTCGTTTAAAAGCAGGTGAATATAAGATTTCGTATAATACTTTATCAAAGGATACATTAGTTTTGATCGAGAGAACAGTACCCCTATTACGAGTTTGCTTAACATGACATTTACAGGACTCGTGAGCGTAGACTATCGGATACACTGCTCATGTCGTAAAACAGTCGCTAAATATGAAAGAGACAGAGCTACATTTTACATTAACGTTTACTGTAACGTCGAGTTTGCCAAACTCGTAATAAGCCTACAGTAAAGCTAACTAGATAGTATATAGTTTTGGGGTAGATCGCGCCCGATTATACAATGAAACGTAGGTGGATTAATGGCTGTGCAAGTTAGGGTGAAACCAAACCAAACCAATCCATGCGTGTGTAGAGTTCGCGGTTGAAATAATAGTTAAGAGAACAGCAGTCACATACTATACTTGGTGGACGGTCAACTTAATGTTTGAAAACCTACATACATATTTGTACTTATTACGACGTAACTTTATAGACATATTGTAATGACGAGTATGAAATTATGTTTGCTTAGAGTAGGTATAATATTTTGTGAATTTATGCAGAAAAATAGTTTTTTAATATTGTTGTCACATGAATGTACCAATCTTATTGAAAATTTGTACCTATATTCGGAAAGTTGAATAATTTGTAGCTAGGATCCAATCTAAATCCTACATTTCTTCCAAAAATGACGGTAAAATAACATGTGCCTTGGCTTATAAAATCGTATAACTGATGTTATGTTTATTGTAAACTAATCGATATAAAATAAAAAATACTACTCGTCTCTGATGTGCTACCTGACCCTTTTGATTTAATCTGGGCCTGCGGACCTTCTGTAACTCCACGTATAGTAGTTAATATCCTTTTTGTCTAGTCTCTTTCGGAAGCACAGTTTTTATAATCTGTGTCATCTCGTACGTAGTTCCTGCAATTATTATGACGAATGGTTCTCCTCAAGAAAGTTCTGGCACAATTTTGGCAAAAAGGGCTACGCGAGCGATCCGAGCACCAACATTAGATTGAACGAGATTTTGAATTCTCCACTGTCAATATTAGTTTTATGTGTTCATTGTTACGTGTGTTTATTACTATAGTAGAGTTGTTACAACTTTCCGAAGGTACGCACTAGGCGACTGAGAGCTAATACTATCATAATAAAATGCATTAAATAAAGAGTTTGTTAAAATGTTTGGATTTTTATTTAAAAGAAGTACTTTTGTAAGATGTTGGTAGAAAAAATGTTTATAACATTAATACTGTTTCTTAGACTGATAAAAATTACCCACACTATAGATAAAATAATATACAGGGTGGAAAAAAATACGGTCATTGGAGGGAAAGTACCCTAAATATTGATGTGAGTAAATTTTACGCAGAAAAGTCAATAATCTAATAATTAAAATTAGTGTATTGCTGCACATGGTTCATATTTCGAGCTACTAAGTAAATTAAAGTGAACTTCATTTTTATGTTAGTCGGTGTGAGTAAGAGGTAGGTCCAATAATGTATTTAACTATGTAATCTTTCCTGGCTTTGTCTTTAATTTAAGACATTATAAGTTACTCCAACTAAATTGATCTTTATACTAAACACTATCGATTAGTACCATAAAAGTACACTATGTTTTTTCTCAAATAAGCCGGTTCTAGTTCAGTGCAGGTATGTAATTTTTCAAAAATCTTCGAATGCAGTTTTTATTTATTTTTGAAAATGAAGGAATGTTTCATCTGGGTAAAATTTGCTTGCATCAATATTTAAGGTACTTTCCCTCCAGTGATAACTTTTTTCCACTCGTTAATGTGTAGTCGAAAACAAAATGCAGGTATTCTTTATACTTAACAAGTTTCAAGGATACTTATAGCAGAAATAGCTCTTTTTTTCAAAGTCCAGTAAATAACTACAATTATACTAGAAACTAAAGCTTTTTACTTACCTGCACTTTGTTTTCGGTCACTCGATAAGTTCTATCCATATTCGCACCGCCGATCACTAACAAATCGCCTCGTAGCTCTTGAGGTTTCTTGAAAAAAGGTGAATCTTCGCTGACATCGGTCTGACTGCGTCTCGTCGTGGAAGAACTATGAAAATGTCTCCGGGCATTGACCGAGCTCGAACCAGAGAATCCAATATTGCGACCAATTACATTGTCGAGATTCTTCAGTTTTTTGAATTCGATTGCTATATCCGCTCCGACTTTAGCATTGTTCTTTATGAGAGCGATGTCTGCGGTCGTTAAGGAAAGAAATTGTGGCAATTATGGTCGCTACTATCATTTCGGCATCGTTGCCGTATCTGCGCGATAATTTAAGTTCAATTAAGCCATTTTATTGCCCAATTATCAGAAGGTGTTAGATATCGGGAAAGACTAGATGAAATAATTAGTTGGAACAAGGGTAACTTTTTGTATCGAATTGACTTCAGACTAGCATACCGTATAATATGTACAGTTGGGGAATTTCCCGGTTGACCGGTAGAGTTTTTTAGGGGGCTTTATTTTAAAAAAAGTAATAGATATATTGAAAATGGTTATATCACAAATAATAGAACACCAATAGGTATTTACTTTCAATAATAAATTATTTCTTTAACCTTAGTACTTTCCGAGAAAACGTTATTCAAAAACTCTATTGGTCTATTGGAAGTTCCCCGATTGTTAAAATTTTGTTTTTGTAGAAATGTCATTTTACATATAAAAAAATTTACTTAAATATTTTAATTTATATATAATTGTAAAAAGGATACTAGCTTTGAGTGAGGCACCACTGGTGACTTTGGCGACGGCCGCCAAGATGAACGGCGTAACTTCTTTACCTTTGATCCCTTTTTCCTTAGCTTCGGTCAAGGCGACTTCTATTGCCTTTTCAATCACGGACTCTGGAAACGAATCTTTAATAAGTGAAACGGTTTTCTTTCCTTCTGTGTTACGTGAGAATCTAAAATCACGTATAACAAGAAACATTTTTAATAACAACTTGCGGTCTTGAATAATCAGATTAAACTGCGTTTTTAAAGAGTTTAGAACATAGAATTGTGGCTTTAATGGGCTATTCGGACGCTCGCTGATGACCTTGAGCAGTAAACCCATCAGTGGCGAGGGTCGAAATAAGGCAAAGATAAACCGGATCAAACATTTCTCCAAAAAATCTCTAAACTCTATGGTGGATTGATGGATTGGGATTTCTAAAAGAGAAGCTGACGGGAATCGGTATGTATGGACCCCTTGCCACTGAAACCCATGAATCCGCTTGGTCGTTTAACACTACAATAGTCAGTGTCATGCAAGTTGCATGAGTCATAAGATTACATCCTCAGACAGACAGAAGCTATGATTGAATAATTCACATAAATTACTGACGGCCGTTTAGCAGGAGCCGTATGCAAATACAGCTGCACTGAGACAGATGTTGATTTAGTGACAGCGATGCGAAGTCAAATAGGATACTCTGTAATGCAAAGTCACGTTTGCAACTCCTGGTATAGTAACTCTGTTTATCGTGGCATTTGCTATTTCGAACAATAACTTATTTTTCATTTATATATCACTAGTGGTAGGGACAGCTCCTGTATAAGGAAACATAAACAATTGAGTTTAAGGATGTCTCATTAATCGGAAACATCAAATTCGAGCGAATTTAACGACATTACGAGTATATGAAAAAAAAACGAAACATAGCAAAAGCTCTTCTTAAATTTTCATGAAATAGTTATTTGTTATGCAAGGCTGGAAAGTTGGTTATTAGCGGTGAGTTACCTCTATGAATCCTGAGCGAAGCGAGAATTTCAAAGGTACAAGACGCTAAAAACTTTTCTGCCGAGCGCAACACACAATTTTTCATCTCACAAGAGCGATGAACATTTTATAGTTGTTTTCGCGGTCAACTTCCCGTAAAAAATTCTTTAAACAAAAACGTTCATCTAAATATAGTTGTTTTAATGATATAAAAACTAAAATAATAAAAAGGGGGTATTATAGTTAATTCAATGTTATTTTAAGTAGGTATATATTGTTACTTAAAAATAACAATAAAAACGATTCAAGACAAAGACAATTTAAAAATAAAGGTTTATGTCACGTTCCGAAATCCAATTATAGGTTGTGAAATCTAACCCAGCCTAATATAATATTCTTATAACAAATAATTAGTTTAGTGTTATTGTTATTGTTATTATGATTCAATGAACTAAAATAATATAGTAAAACCAAAACTATTATTATATATTATTATTAATTCCAAGCTATTTAAAATAAGAATAAAATGTATCAAAAAAGTCAATAGAGCGATTCGGAACGCATTATGACATATTTTTAGGTAAAATTAAAAAAGTACTTGACCGCCTAGGCCGCAAACAGCGATTTTCTACGCAGAAACTGAACGACAAATCCTGTTTTTCCGAGCGTGTGAGGTGAAAAAGTGATTAACTACATTGTGCCAGTTTTAGAAGAGACAACAGGGCGCTACAAAACGTTAATTTTGACAACTTTTAAATTGTCTCGCCCTTGATGTTTCTTTTTAACCGACTTCAAAAAAGGAGGAGGTTCTCAATTCGACTGTATTTTTTTATATATTTTTTTTATGTATGTTCTACCATAACTTCGCCAGTTGTTAACAGATTTTTATAATTCTTTTTTTATCTGAAAGAAAATTGTTTATGTGTGGTCCCATATAATTTTTACGAAGATCTGGCTAGTAGTTTTTTCATAATCTTGAAAAATATCAATCACCTTTTGGCAAGTTGTCGTTTACCTAGATGACATTGTTGTGTATGGGCTGATTTTTAGTGTAAGTAACGGCACATGATGTAACAAAAAAATCTGAAATAAAAACATTTTATAAAAAAAATTCGAACCGATTTCAAAAAGGAAAAAATAAAACTTTTGGAGTCGGTGCTAGCTAGCTAAGGCCAAAAAAATATATAGTTAATAGAAGTGCAATGTAGAATGCCCTGGCTGGCACCGACTCCAAAAGTTTTATTTTTTCCTTTTTGAAGTCGGTTTGAATTTTTTTTATAAAATGTTTTTATTCAGTGGGTATCTGCATGTGTAAAAGATATAGGTATATCGGGATTTTAATTACCGTCCATAGCATATTCTTCGGGGACTGGCACGGCCACAACGATGCCCGAGGCCAACTGGAGCATGCGTGCTGCCTTGAGTACCCGCGCCGCGTGTTGTGCGTCCTCCACACAGTACGGTGCGTGGTGCCCCGATCGCACCGTATAGAACGCAGGGAAATCGGTACTCTTGCCATATGTACATACGCAGACTCCTTGTGTTTCCTAACAACAACAAAATAATAATCGTTTCTAAATAAAATGGAAGATCCTAAACAATCTCTATGAATGTACCTAAGTGTTCCGAAAATTTATAGCCACAGAATAAATACAACCTCTTCTTTCATGAAACTATTTTGAATTGACGGCTAATTTCAACACAAACCTCCTTTGTGAAAATCAATGGCCACCTATGTGTAGTTTTTTTTATTTATGTTTAAAGATTATCTGTCACTCTTCTTTTGTTTGCAACAATGGACGTCTCGCGGGAAGCTTTTCGTGCTATGATTTTCTATGATTATAAACGAGGACCTTCAAGAATCTAAAATAAATTTACAAGCTGCTTTTGGGGAATCTGCCCCTGGCTATCAACTATTATTTATAGGTTTCGAGAATTTAAACGTGGTCGAGAGAACTTCAACGATGATCCCAGACCCAGCCGACCACCAACTGCAGTAACTCATTAAAACGTCATCAGGGTAGAGTGGCTAATGCGAGAGAATAGACATATTACACATCGAGAGATACATCCTTAACTAAACATTGGATCACAGGCAGTTTCCTCCATCCTGCATGACCTTAAAGTTAGGGAGCTTGCTTTGCGATGGATACCTCATTCTCTCACCGATGAGCAAAAATGCCGTCGTGATGATTGGGGCAAATTTATAATTAAATTAATTAATTTAAGAAAAGTTCGAAAGAAGAACTTCGCAAAACGTATCATACATTCTTAAAACCGACGAATCATGGATATATAGCTACGATCCTCTCACGAAGCAGCAATCCACGCAATAGGTGTTTGAAGAGGACGATTTGCAAACAAAAGTTGTTTTTGCAAGAATTTCAGCGGTTATTTTTCGACCTCGAGCAAGACACGTTTTTTTAATGTTTTGAAAGCTGATCCACCCGAATGCATAAGTGCATTGGGATTGGAGAGGGATATTTTGAAAAGCTGTAAATAAACTTTTTTTAATATTCTATAATTTTTTTATTTCACTTACTATTTTTGGAACAGCCCACGTATGTACAACCAAAGAATTTACCGTTACACCAGTAGAGTTTTAGGGAGCGTTGTTTACTTAAATAGTAAAAGATTGTAAATAAGTTTGTCACACTTAACGACATTCGAAATAGTTATTTGTTATGCAAGGCTGGAAAGTTGGTTATTTAGCGGCGAGTTACCTCTGTTGAAATCTGAGCAAGTGAAGGATACAAGGATTGAATCCTGAGCGAAGCGAGGATTTCAAAGGTACAAGATAAAGTTTTATCTAAATATGCCTTATTCTCGTTGTTTTAATGATATAAAAAACTAAAATAATAAAAAATAATAAAGTTAACTCAAAGTTATTTAAAGTAGGAATATATTGTTACTTATTAATAAGAATAAAAGCGATTCAGTAAATATTGACACTGACATAAGGTACAAGACAAAGACAATTTAAAAATAAAGATTTATGTCACAGTCCGAAATCCAATTATAGGTTGTGAAATCTCACCCAGCCTAATATAAAATTCTTATAACAAATAGTTTAATCTTATTGTTATTGTTATTATGATTCAATGAACTAAAATAATATAATAAAACCAACACGGAGTATTATAATTAATTTAAAGCTATTTAAAATAAGAATCAAATATAACAAAAAAGCCAATAGTCCGATTCGGAACGCATTATGACATATTTTTAGGTATTAATTTAAAAAACTTTGCCGCGCTTGCCCGCAAAAAGCGATTTTCTACGCATAAACTGATTGGCAAAACCTCCTTTTCAGAGCATGTGCGGTGAAAAATTAATTTTTGCTATAATCTTATTACTTTTCAAAAAAAGTTTACCGAATAAGACTCTACTAGTCAACCGGGAACTTCCTCAATTTTATTTTAAAATAAAAGCCCTAACCGCTGCAGTAGCGATATTGTTTTGTTTATTTAAGTGTTTTTAAGATAATGATAATGAGTGATGATCTTCTCACCAAATACTCAAGTGTCCTTCCGATATCAAGGATGGATTTCACTCCGCTGCAGACTACCAAAGTTTTGTTTCGGCCAAGTTCATTCAGATCAGCTGATATGTCTAGAGTGTTTTCTCCATCACGATGTACTCCACCTTAAAAAAAAAAATGAGATAGTAAGGATTGACAATCTAAGTTGAAAATCGAGGATGACCATGCCTTTTTTAAATGATAATAATTAGACATGAAAACCTAAAAGTGTGTGTGCAAGGACACACATACTTTTAGTTAATGCAAAAGGAGGACTACAAAAAGTAAAAGAGCTTAAGAAACTGAACTAGCAACTACCTTTTTTGTATACGAACGACAATATATGTTCGGGAATTATAGTTTATCGCAGCTCTAATTTCATAGAAGTGCCTTCCTGAATTGATAGACCCCGTTACAGTGTGGTGTTCAATATTATTGAAAGAGTTTCCTTGTATAGTAGGAAAACAAGATTATTTTCAGTTCACTTTATTATTGCACCCTTATTACCATAATTCGCAGCGGAAGGCAGGCATACATCCTGCATCAGGCATTAATTAGCTTAGTGAATTTCAATTCAATTTGTAAGCCGCTGCAGCAACGAAATAAAGTGTTTCAAACCACTAAAAAGTAAGTACCGTAAATGAGTTTTGGGAAATGAATCCGCTTAAAGTTTAATCCCCCGACATGTATTCTCACTACTTTATATAACTTCTGGGATTAGCTTTGGGATTAAAGTTAACTAAATAAATTATCTATTTATAGAGAGAGTCTGCGAAGTTCTTGCGCTGACATTTATTGACGTGACGTGACGTGATACTGTTCATTTATTTTAAGACTTACAAGAGAGTTTACAAGCTCTACTTCTTTTCAGGGCACATAATATTATATTCACTCAATCTTTATATGGATGTGGTTTCAAGTCAAAAGTGTAGAAACACTAAAAAATTACGTTCATTCAAATAAGGCACGTCAAACGCACCGTTCCTCTTTATTATTTCCATCATTCGGCAGAAAAATACAGCAATCGTAATACCTTAAACCGAGATGAATAAGATTTACATTCAAACCGTTCATACGCTTTCATGAATATGAAATATATAAGCGACGAGACAGCTGTGGGCCGTATCATCTGCATAATAACATTGTCAGTGCTAACTTATGTATGGGGTTGATTGACACCTTCAGTTCCAGAAATTGAGATGTTGTTTAGTTCAGAGAAACTCGGCTGGCGGCGATACGGAATAACATTTATTTAACTAAACTTTTTGTGGCTGAGTAGATATTCTTATAACTATAGGTATACCAGTAAGTATGTACAATCGGGGAACTTCCCGTTTGATCAGTATAGTGTTTTTGAGAAAAGTTTTCTCAAAAAGTAAGACTTATAGAAAACGTTTATATCACAAATAATAGAGCTTTAATTTTCATTTTATATACAAACTATTTCTTTAACCTTAATAGTTTACGAAATATTTATTGCTAAAAAAAAACTACACTGATCAACCGGGAAGTTTTCCGACTATACGTACAGTAACAGCTGCTCACAGTAAAGTATGTTGGCACGTACTAATGGTTTAGATATTTACGAAATTGAAGTAAACTAAAATCACATGTTATTTTTTTAAATCTTACTCAAGAGCAAATTATTAGTGAATAATTAAGCAACCTATCTATCAATAGAGAGGGCTTGTCATCTCATAGTCGATGGCTATTCATAATTACTAATTTGGCGCAATGTAGCTAATTAAAGACAATAATTACTTATCATTATCAGACAAAACATATAACAACGACAATTGTATTTAGAACTGATACAAGTCATGTTTTAATATTATTATGTTAATATCAACAATTGGTCCATGTTTTATTTCAACGTATATAAGCACTTAAACCCGACATTCGCCCGCGGCACCAGGGGGTGAATCTCAAAGTAAGGCTCTTGTCCGAAGCTGAAACACTTCGCGTCGCTAAGCGTCTACCACGGTGTCCGTAGAAAATTCAATTTGGTCCTATGTAACGAAATTTCGTAGGAGCGACGCAGAGGTGATCGGGAAACAGAATCCGTTGTTAATTACGTCGACCAATAGGCGGCGGTCTCCTAGATAGAGTTACGACACAGCGGAGACGTGGCGATGACGCTTTTTGTTACCAACCTGTTGTTTACTACGCACATAATGGTCTATTAATCTCATTACATGTAAGATTTATTGGTCGTTAAAATGAGCGACGTGGTGATGACGAGTTGATGTATATTTGAACTTAAAACTATATTAAATATTAAGTTGGAAAAGTTATGTTGTGCCCTAAGCTTGCTGATACAAATCCGGCTCGAAGGACCAATATGTAGAAGTAATGCAGTTTCATTGCTCTTTTATTGCCAAACTTGTACAGTTATTCTTGTGGTAAAGAGCACACTCTAAAGCGATCCAGCCCTAACTTCATTAAACGAGTGCGCCACGTGGAAGCGATGAATTCACTCGTGCTATAGACGAAATTCATTGATATTCAGGTATGGACTTCGAACGCTGGTAATTGAAGTGTTAACGGTACGTTTGTGCTTGCCTCTGACTTTTGAGTTTTCAGTAAAAAGGTATGATGGACGGGGAAATTTACTCAATCGTTTTTGCTACTTGGTAGGTAGATAGTTTCCAGACGCTGTTATTCTAAGATTAGGTACTTACTTAGGTTAAGCATTAAAGTAATAAGTCGCAATATGTAAGTCGTTAATAGAGACAATTCTCAAGCTATTTTAAACGAATTTCGTCCAAAGAATTATACAATAGTAGTTTTTAAAGTAAAAAATTCGTTCAATTAACAAATATTACGATAAGTTAAATAAAAAGTATGTTTAAAATGCATTATATCGAGTCGAGTATAAATAGTAGTGAATGACTCGCTGTCATGACGGCTGGAAGCATTCGTTTAATATGCGAGACTAAATACCGCAGCCCTATTTTAATTAACATCGAAGGGTTCGTATTAACACGTTTGCTAGTTTCGGTATATCAAGGTTACTGAAATTACTATTAGTTAATAATTGGTGGACAACATTCATTGAAATAAAACATTTTAATGAATAACACCCCTGTGTAACTTTCACTTAACTAAGATCTTAAGTTTTGGCGCGCAATGTTCATTGAGATAAAACTTTTTATAAAAAAATAAAAACCGACTTCAAAAATCAAAAAGTCAAAAATATACCTTTTGTTAGAGTCGGTGCCAGTCAAGGAATTCTACGTTGAACTTCTATTACTTTTATTTTTTTTACCTTAGCTGGACCAACTCCAACAAAAGCTTTATTTTTTAATTTTTGATTTTTGAAGTCGGTTTTTATTTTTTTATAAAAAGTTTTTTATTTCACACTTTTTAAAGTTAGTATAAGTCCCACACTTCGGTTTGACTCAAACTAGTAGTGTAGGCAACTACTAGTTTGAGTCAAACCGTTTTTGGTCAAACCGCTTGACCGATAAGCAGCGTCATGTAGTGAAATTTATTGCCATCTTGCGGTTTTTACAACAGTATTTTTGAGATTTCCTGACAAATACTGAACTGATTTCGAAATTTTAGAAAATGGGATTCACTTGGGTACACACCTGATCTAATAACTTTGAATCATTACAATCGGTCCAGCCGTCTTCGAGTAATCGATGTACATACATTAAAAAAAAATATACGCGACGAATAGATAATCTTCTTCTTTACAAGTCGGTTAACAACTTCAACGGGTTTTAAGCGCACTATATTTCAAGAGTTAAGATCAAATTATCCGTGTTTTTAAGGTATTTTGGTTTTTCTGACGTTTCGGCACCTTTTCATCTGCCGTGAGCACGGGATGCCTTAACTCGTGAAATATATGCGTAGTGCGCATAAAATCCGTAAAAGTTGTTTTATTACTTTCACTTAAATCTGTCATATGTAAAGTGAAGTGAAGTTTTCATAGATTTGTAAAAAAATAAAACTTAAAACATACATACGCTCAGAAACGTTTAAATTGAAAAAAAAACAATGAAGCAGAATAGCATATAGATAGATACTAGGAGTAGTTGACTCAATAATGCGAAACAAACTGAACATTGAAATACATGATTTTACATAAGTTTGCTAAAACGATCCATTCATTTCCCCAGCTTAAGCAGGAAGCATGTTTCATCCAGAATTCAGGCTATGTCGACTATATGGAGCCGCGTTGGGTATTGCGATTAAGAAAGCTTTTAGCGTCGAAAGCTGGAATACTGAAACGATCGAGTCAGAAGCTCATTCGTCGAAATATGGTGACTGTTTATGAACGATTACTTTGTTCATATAAATTTAAAAAAGAAAATAACGAATAATTGAGGTTGAATTAACAATAATGTTAGACGAAGATAAACCGTTTGCATAAAAAAGTAGTACTCGTTACTTTATAAAAACTGTTTAAAGTTTTATTGTATTTATATTGGTACACGCTAGGAAGCTATCATGATCACCATGATAAGATAGATACTGAAGTTTATTTATAAATCACATCATTGAAGACGTTATTAGATAATGTTCGGGTACGTAGAGAAAAACGGACATAGTCAAATTGTTTTTAGAATATCATATTTATATATATACCCAGAAGTCATATAATATAGAATAATAGCTCGGTTGAGAAAAAAAAGAAACAATAAAAACGAAAATGCTTTTCAACTAAGATTTATTTTTCAATCCAACTGCATTTCATTATTCACTCGAATCCCGTAGCTTCACCGTAGCTCGTAGCATTTCGTAGCAATCGTAGCGTGTTCATTTTATAATTTACTGTTTTCCTTGCGCAGGCTTCATGATATCACGTCGTTAAATATTTGCTGTGTTATAAGTCGGAACTGGGTTTCGTTTATTGAATTATTTTCGAACGAATCGCGTGCGAATTTAACAAAATGATTTATTTGTTTTATTGTCTTGGAAAGACAGGCGGATATTATTTAGGGAAATATAACAAAAAAGTCACGTAAACAGTATTATTTTAAACATATTGTAGTATTTATTTATGATTAATTTTAAATAGAAAAATATTGGAAAAAATCAACTCGACCACAAGTGAATTCTCAGATGGGACTCGAACCCACGACCTTTGGAAATCCGGTCCAATGCTCTTTTATTTAAAATTTATCACAAGTATAAAAATAGCATTAAAAATGCAAAAATTAAAAAATCATAAAATATTGTAGTATTGATTACAAAACTTTATGGTTTAACAGATAAGTACTATTAATATGTGCAATCAACAGCATAAAATCTATACCATGAGCGCGCCCTTATTTTCGTACATAACCAGAGTGCTTATGTTACATAGTTAGTATTCTTTGCTATTACGCTGTATCCGGGCTGTATCTGATTTTGAAAATAAGCACAATTTTATAATTAAAAAAAAACTATAATTAAAAGTAATGTTACTTTTACATTGCTTTACTCTAGCGACGAGTACACCAAAAGACTTGCTTATGCCCCAAATCTTTGAAACTCTTCCGTGTCACTTGAACTCGTAGATAGTTCCTGAACTACATAATTTGAATTATCGTCATGTTTCCAGCCTTACGGTTCGTAAATAAGCCAATTTTTTGAACAACTATCGAAATAACTGTATTCTGTGAAATTAACTTTTTCTTTTACGATTTCCTATAAATATCATAATTGCCATATAGGGTAGAAGCGCCGGCTGTGGCTATTTAAAAAAAAACGATGTCTGCACCAGCATTTAATGAAGAGGCTTAGAGTGCCTGCAATTACATCTACCTACCTTCTCAAAATTTAATATATTTTTAGGTGTGTTAATGGAAGTATGGAATTGTTGTTGAAAGCCACTATTTAATCTTACATAATAAGCTAAAGTAACAATTTAGTCCATCTGTAATAAATCTCTCTTTCGGGTTCAATTCCCGAAGGAGGCGAGAATGAAGTAGAAGTAGAAGTCAAGGAAACTCTTCAATATTTAACAAAATTTAAAGGTAAAATACCATTAAAAATACATTAAAGAATAAAAATATCTAAGTAAGCTTTCTGATGTCCAATAGCGAATGAAGTAGATCGTAATTGCAAGCTCTTTTGTGCCCAACGAGGGTCCATCCAAGCATGTAAGTGAAGTGAAGAATTTTAAAAAAAGCACGCTCGTGATATTTTAGTACTCCGTTCCTATAAAAATAATTCTCATACAATAATATAGTTATATTTCGTTCAATCGCTCGTTAAAAGATTTTATTACGACCTACAAAATATTTTATTTTTTATTTTTAACTTTCCCTTCAACTTCCCTTCTTTCCCTTCCCTTCCCTTCTTTTCCTTCCCTTCCCTTCTTTCTTATAAAATAAGAAAGTTAAAAATGTAAAAAAAATATTTTGTAGATCGTAATTTGGAGGGCACAGATTTTGTGTACATCTACAAGTGTACATCTTTCAAACGGTTGACTTTCAGTAAAAATCGTTTTGGGAAACTCAATGCAATTTTGAAAACCTATCTATAGACACACTGCTCGTATAGGTTTGATATATTTTTTTATTTTTAATCATTCATAAAAAATCCTAAAGTGGTTTACAGAATACATGTACCTAATACTTCAACTGTGTAATCTCTTAGGCACGAGGTACCTGAGGGAAGTCTGCTCTACTACCCGCGCTTGCACCAGCCCCCTGATATGTAACTTGTTTCTATCAAAGCTTGATTGAAAGTGCAGTCACATTGCTGCTTTAGTAAAAATCAATGTGACAACTATCTTACTAAAGCAGCAATGTAACTGCACTTTCAATCAATTTCAATCAAAATCTGTTAGTAACAGTCAAATAACCAACTAGCGGGTCTTCTGTCAGGCCGACTGCCAGCTGACTCTTTATGATCGCTATCGTAACTTTCACTGGTTTCAATTCGACTTCTAATCTCACCTATTTTAATTTTTTCCTCAAAATTTGTTAAGTATACTCTTTGGTCAACTGTCATTTGTGTGTGTCATTGAATAAATGTCAGTGCGTTAATGGCCGTCTTGGATTTTACTTGCTTTCCGTAATATTAAATATCATATACATAATATTGGCGACGAGGAAAACGAGATGTTCAAAATAAAAAACATTTTATAAAAAAAAAACAAACCGACTTCAAAAAGTTAAAAATAAAACTTTTGGAGTCGGTGCCAGCCAAGGCATTCTACATTGCACTTCTATTAACTATATTTTTTTTTTGCCTTAGCTAGTTTGCCTAGCTAGCACCGACTCCAAAAGTTTTATTTTTAACTTTTTGAAGTCGGTTTGATTTTTTTTTATAAAATGTTTTTATTTCAGACTTTTAGTTACATCATGTGCCGTTACTTACACTAAAAATCAGCCCATACACAACCATGATATCATCTAGATAAACGACTACTTGCCAAAACGTGTATGATATTTTTCAGGATTCTGAAAAAACTACTGGCCAAATCTCTGTAAAAATTATATGAGACCACACATAAACCATTTTCTTTCAGATAAAAAAAGAATTATAAAAAGTTTCATCAAAATCCGCTCAATAGTTATTGCGTGAAACTTCAGCTCGAACAAGAAAATAACAATTACCTGGATGATATAATTGTTTCATGACTTCCATGACATTAGGCCCCATATCTCCGAAGATTATCATCGGATCTCAATGAGACTTATATGGGACCAAATTGACAGTGTACCCGATCGAACAAAAAAACAACTATTAAAATCGGATCACCAACACCGGAGTAATCGGTATACATACATCAGACAAAAAAAAAAAAACGCGTTGAATTGAGTACCTCCCTCCTTTTTTGTTGAAGTCGGTAAAAAATGGCGTGCATTAATTTCGGTATTTTGAATAATTTCGACTACAGTCTTCAAACATGGTAGACTTGGAAGAGTAGATTCACGCTCAACGACATCGATGCGGTGAAAGTTGCGGCGGGAATTAAAAGACGAGCGATTTTTGTTTAATATTTATCACGAGCGATTTTATTAAGTGCACTCAGTGAGACCACATACAAACTCCGTCGGATCTCGTGTTGCCCAAGGAAATACAAACGGTTCCATTTGAAGATAGTGTCACAATTCTCGACAATCATTTTACTCCAAAGTCGACTGGTGAGCGTCACAAATTTTATGCATCTTCCCAACGTCCGACGGGTTTAATGTCACAATGGGCAACGAGGCTACGAGGTCTCACTTCCCAATGCAATTTGAGTAATGTGGAAGAGGCATTACGGGAACGTTTTATAATGGGTATGTTGCCAGGAGTGGAAAAAACTTTATATGCAAGAAAGCCGTGCAGCTGATGGAGAATCTGCGCAGCGCGCCCTCCACCGCCGCCGCCCGCGTCAGCGGCGATCAAGCGGCCCTCGCAGACCAACAGCTGCTCAAGATCGGGAAACGTTCTTCGACTAGTGTTCAAGTGTTAAGAAAAAGTGTTCAGTGTGTGGTTACTCAAATCATAAACCGTGAAGTGAATTTACCATTTGAAATAGACAGTGGTTCGGCTGTAACTGTTGTGTGTCAGGACCCATTTAATAGGCATTTCAATATCTTAACCTTATGAAGTACGATGAAATAGTTGCTAAGTTATAACGGCCAAGAACTGAGCTGTGCCGGGCGCGTTATTATGTCGGTGCAGTAGTGGGGGGACACACTTACTCGATGTTTACGTCGCGCGCGACGGCTGGCCGGGGCGGCGGCCCGCCATTGCTAAGTAGGGAATTAATTTCTAAATTCCAATTAATGTTAGCACCTGTTTATAAGTGTCAGTTTTCCCAAAATGAATTAGAATCTTTACATTAGCGAACACCGTTGAATAACTTTAAGAAGTTTTAAAAAGAATAAGGTTAAATTGATGTTAAAAGACAACGCTCAAATATTTTTTTTAAAAAACGGCTTATAGCTTTCGTCTCAGGGATAAGGTTAAAAAGGAAATCAGTTGTTTAGTGGGGTTGACGTGATACAACCAGTGGAGCTGTTAGACAATGCGTGACCGGTTGTACCAATTTTGAAACGAGATGTTTCAGTTCGTATCAGTGTGGATTACTCAGTAAGCATCAACATACAGTTAGTCGTTGAACAGTATCATCTGCCAACTATAAATGAATTATTTTCTAAATTGCATGGTCTAAGTATGTACAAACTTAGATTTATCGATATCATACAATACATTTTGCTAGAAGAAGAGTCGCAAAAGCTAACATGTATTAATACACACCGCGGGCTTTTTGTGTATACGCGTCGCTTTTCGGATTAGCGAGCGCGCCAGCCACTTTCCAGCGCGCTATGGAAACTTTACTTTCGGGGATCGAAGGTACTTTGTGTCTGTTGGAGAATGTGCTTATCACAGGTAATAATGATGTTCAGCACATCACAGAAGGAGAAATGCCATTTCATTCAAGATGAAATATGTTATTTAGGCTGCATTAATAAAGATGGTTTGAAAAAGTCATCTGAAAAGGTAATAAAGCCATACTAAAGGCGCCGGTGCCCACAAACGTAAGTCAATTGCAGTCTTTCCTTAATTAATTATTATAGAGGCTTTGTACGTCAACAATTCGTAGTCCATTATATGAGCTTTTAAAAAACCAACTGAATGGCGTTGATCTAAATCTGAGCATGAGGCATTTGAAAAAAAAAGAAATATATTATCTTCCGTTAAAATTTTAGCACATCTTGACCCCAACGCTAAATTTATTTTGACCGTAGACGCGTCGTCAAGCGGGTTAGGTGCGATTCTGTCTCAAATTGATTTAAGCGGTCACAAAAAATCACAATAAATGCAGCCGAAAAAAAGTAGCAAATTCAAAATAAGCGACGGCCATAATAATCGGAGTCCGTCGTTTTCACCAAATAAAAAAAAAATACTCTACTGATCAACCGGGAAGCTCCCCAATTGTACAAGGTACGCTGCCCGTCACAATACAGCCGCTTCGGGAGGCCACGATAAGCGATGTCGTATTACGGAAAGTCATTTTTACATTTCAAAAGGATGGCCCAGGAAAGTTGTTGACTTTGCTATTAAGCCTTACCACCAGTGTAGATTGCAAATGTCTTACGAAAACGAGTGTATAATGAGGGGTCATAAAGTGGTGATCCCTGAAGTTCTGCGTTATAGAATTATGTCAGAGATGCATTCGTCACATTTAGGCATCGTGAAAACGAAAGCCGAAGTGGGGGCACGGTTTTGGTTCCCGTGAATAGACGAGGCCGTAGAACGCTTTATAGGTGAATGCGAGGTATGCGTGCAGCTTCGGCCGTCGCATCCGGGGCCTCCGGGCGCCTAGGTGCCATGTTCCGGCGAGTAATGGGCAAGCGAGTCATATGTCAAAATTGTTAAAAAAGGAATTAAGTCGTGTATTATGGATACTTCTAACGCTAGGGAATGCAGATTAAAATTATACAAGTATATGTTTAATTATCCAAACTCGGTGCATGTTACCACGGGACCATATACCAGTTGGTATATGGTCACAAGTTATTGTCGCGCTTAGATATATTGAATCCACTACCGCCATCATCGCCCTCATCTACCTCCTTGGCTCATACGGTTAAATCCAAACAGTATATTATGCAAGCTAAAGCAAAGACGGGGAAATTAAGAGATTTTTTACCTGGCCAAATGATAATGTATAAAAATATAGTAATAATAATAAGTTTAGAGTAAAGACACAATGATTAAAAAATTTGGTAAAAATGTGTTCATAATAAGAGACTGTTTAACTTTATGTCAGCTAAATAAGCACTGTTACTAATTAATTTTAAGTAGAAATAAAAGTCTTGTTATGCCTTGAGACTATGACCCTACATTACCCACATGCCCGGCTCTAACTGACGCAACGTCTCGTTGTTCATCACCGCATGCAATGTCCGTAATGAATCACTGTCGAGGAAAGGCAACGAGGACAGTGTGGACGACGTTAATATTGAGGGAACAATTACGCAGCTACCGCCGCCATCACCCATAAATGCGGCGAACCAATTATCAGATATTCAGCAGTCGCCGAGTTATGTGACTGTACGGCGTAGACGGCGCTGCCCGGTCTCGCTAGCTGATGAAGATTTCGTTGACGCAAAAACTACCTAACCTAATCCAATCTTAATTTAGTGTTTTAATCTGACCTATTCCTCCAGTAACGAAAATAGGTATGTCAGCCAGTTCCGCAGCGATGATAGTGCCAGCGACGGTGGTGGCGCCATCGAGCTGGGCGGCGAGGATCGGCGCGAGGTCCCGACAGGAGGCCTTCACGACCCCTCGTGCTTGCGCCAGGCCACGGATCTGGTCTTCTGTCAGACCGACTGTCAGCTGGCCTTTCAATATCGCTATTGTAGCAGGCACAGCACCCTAAGGGATACATAGAAAAACAATATATTAGACAATCAACAAATTCAAGAATTTTACAATCTATGCCAGGTGTCAAGTTTGGCGTCATGTCATATCAAGGACGGTATGTTTATTTTTAACTGGACACATTATCAAGCCTTATCGTAGGGCTAGCATAAATGTATAGGAATGTATAGGAAAATGTAGTTCCGTTTACGTCTGATAGGAACGCTGCTCAAAATGTCATACATTTTATGACGTTACGTCGTCAATACTTACACGAAAGTTTTTCGTGCTAGTCCAACGGTTTATGTAATAACTTATTACCTAAATAACGTTAGTAAGAAAAGGTGTTCGGGTTACCGACTACTACTTCTGTTCAGCTTGATTTGTTGGCGACTATTTATTTATTTTATAAGAATCAAAGGATATTAGGTAAAAACATGTTCATAGATTAACATATGCCAGAAAATAGGAGTTTCCGTAATGTCTGAAGAACCTAATCAATTAGCAAGTACAGAACTATTCAGTATAAGGAAGTATTTTGTTGACGTTATAAGAAACAGCAAAATAAAACCAAACTGAACATACCCTTTTCCTTATTATATCTTCGACTTCCAAAGCAGTATCCAAGTTTTTGGGGTACGGCATCCCATGAGTAATGATCGTGGATTCAAGAGCCACTATTGGCTTATCCCCAGACTTCGCCTGTCTAACTTCTTCAGAGAACACTAGAGGGGGCGGGGCGGTACCCCAAAACCGATTGAGGGGGGGCGCCCAGCGGGAACCCCTACATATAGTCTTCAACAGATACGCCATCTTCGTTTCTAAAAATAGAAAAGGTCGTTAAAATAGATCGAGTGCCTACGGAAGATGAATAAGGAATAACACGAATATCTCGAGAAAGTTCGAGTTGCGAGATTAGTTCATACCTAATACTTTTTGTTGGTGGGATGTACTAAATACCTATATCCTCATTCATTCATCACTTACCTACTTTAGATTTATGCAATACTAGCAGCTGCTTGCGGTTTCACCCGCGTGGTTCACGGTCCCTTGGAAATATCGGGATAAAAAAAATCCTATATTTTAATCAAGGCGATCTACTATCTCTGTGCCAAATTTATCCAAATCCGTTCAGTATCTTTCGCGTGAAAGAGTAACGAACAAACAAACTGACATACATTCGCATTTATAATATTATAGTAGGTTATATTCTATATACGAAAAGAAAACAACTAGTCTCCAAATTGCTAGAATAAAAACAGGTAAGTAGTTTATCTTAATATATTTATCATTTACAGTGTATGATCCACTACGAAAGGATTTTTCGAAATTCCACCCCTAAGAGGGTGAAAAGGGGATGGAAAATTGTATGAAAGTCCGTCAGTTTTGAAGTTAGGATCTTTAAATTATGTATTTAGGTTGAAGATTGAAAAAAGACTTTCACTTGTCTCGGCGTTTTTGATAATTCCACACATGATACCATTTAATAACATTCTTAATACGAGTATCTTATCGTCTTTAATAGAGAAGTTTACCAATTCGTCAGTGCCTACGTACTTACTTATATTTTATAATAGAACTAAAAGTAAAAGTAACTATTAAAATGCAAAGTAGCATCTTTTTGAAATCTTTTTTTTTTGTTGTGATGATAATAATTAGATAGCCGATGCCTGTGATTTAGTTTTATCAGTCATATTTCAATGTGGCTTTGTAACACGCCTTCGAAATTAACAGAGTAGCTCAAGATTGATTTTCGGTCACCCCCCTCGCCTACCACCTACTAATAAGTTCTGGATAGTTCAATTGGCAGACCTTTTGACAGTTTGCTATATGAAAAAATTACAAAGTAATTGGTGAAACCGACCCTTACTGTAATACGTACATTTCGATTCGTTATTAACCATTTAAAGTGCTGAGGCATGTCTTAGTAAGAACAAAAAGGTCATGACGGCCATGCCAAAAATCCATTTACAAAAAATACGCCAGAGTTGGTGGCAGTGTGCTACTAACGTACCTAAGTAGTTAAAGTTATGGCCTGCGCAGACGACGGACATTGAAGGACTTTTTGTCCGCGACACAACCTTGCTACTAAGAACATAAAGTTGAATAAATAACGAGGACTATCGCGTACTTTTCGCGGATATACGCGGTCTAAGTTGAATCTTATTTGGTTAACAATAAAGACGTGTTTCGGACAAAAAGTCCTCCGTTATCCGTCGTCTGCGCTAGCTCTTGAGCTCAATTATTATTAAGTTCATATTATTTTCAAGGCAGCGAAATCGACAGCTTTTTTCAAGATTTTTTGAAAACTACTGTGGGTACGATATCAGGAGGCGCAGTGGTTCGCGAACCCGGCCTACGATTTAGTTTCGCAATGGTTGGTCACGGGATTGGTGACCAATAATTTACTATCGTGCCTCGGAAGGCATGTTAGTCCCGGCTGTATTTGCGGTCATGAAAACCCACCACTCCGTGAGTGGCGGATCATGGCCCATTCTCCTTATCTTATGACTTATCATTGACTTATATATTACTAGCGTAGTAAAAATGTTAAAATCGATATGGGTGTCGTTATTAAGGTTTTATGAGATGTTCATTGCAAAAATGGCATTGATTTTGAAGTCTGAGGCAGTGGAGTGATTCAACCCTGAAAGGTTTGAAATACCCCTATTTCAAAACTTTCAAATTTTGTATAGAAAAATATGTAAAACAAACATAGCGAATTTGATCGCGATGGCTTTGAAATCTTTCTCACAATACTTCGCGACATGAAATACTATTCCATTCATAATAATCCCTTATAATATCAATATAAATCTATAATACCGCGTGGGGCCTATAATCGCGGAAAATATTGAAAATAGAGACTCTCTAGAGTATTACTATTTATTCTGAAAAGATTTCATCTAATCAAAACCCATGCATTACTCACAATAAGAATTTAAAGTTACGATTCATAATCAGTGTAGTATTGCGAAAAACGATATTATCGCTAACGTTGCGAACTAATCGTGGTACAGGGGACAACACAAACTTACCACAAAACATCACGATATCACTATCCATTAGAAAATTTATCTTTATTTCATTGAATAGCAACAGCCCCTGCTACTTCCTACAGCTTAAAATCTCTGGTTCAAATTAATTAAAATTAGTATAATATTAAATATTGCAATGACAGTTATCTGTTTATAATTTTATCCATCATGCATGACATGTCATGTCAATCAATACCAAGTATACTCTTTATACCAAGTAGATTCAGCTGTTAAGTTTGCATAAAAACTCCTTGTCAAATAGTTTAAAATTTAGAACAGAAGGAAAAAGAAAATAGACTTTGACTGTTATGTCAATAACTGTCTGTAAAGAGAAATATGACTGTGTTTTTTTCCGTTTTGATCATAAATATATATTGTGTGGACTGAGTGTGTGAATTTGTATTTAAGCCACCTTCTGCTATCTTCAAATCCCACTGTGCAACCTATGTTGAAATAAACCCAACATCAGCCATGGAATTATTAAGTACTAGTACGTAGTACCTGCTAATTCTATGGATTCTACGCTTTTTACATTATGATCTTTTTATAAAGAACATCATAGTGTTAAAAGAGTGTAAATTCAAAAGAATAATTTTGATTAGTAAAGTCAGAATATTGTCATGGGAATTTCTATGGTTTCAGTTTAAATTGATTTCAATTTAAGTAATCGTATTGGATTCATTTACACAATTTATGTGAAAGTGCAAAAAACACTCCAGAAAGAAAACAATACCTACGTGGATTCATGAAGTCAGACAGTAGGTATTATTTTTCTATCAGCCGACACATAAATTGTCAAAAAGACGTTCCGAGTAGCTCCGAAAAGTTGAGCGGTACCATTGTTTGCATTATATTGAATTCACGATTAAGTTTGTTAGAAAAAATCAAAAAGTAAAGATTAGGTTTTAATTAGTTAGGACCCTAATGATTCAATCACTAGTGACATAAAGAGCCTCCGTTTTTAATATTATCCCCGGTTCTAGGCCCCAGACGGTATACCTAAATATATAATACCTAGCTATTCTTTTTCACGAGTAATTAACCACTTAATCGCCTTTAATGAAATTTAGTGTGGACATAACTTGAACCGTGGAGAATGGAATATTTTTTTCACCTCGCACGCTCTGAAAAGGAGGATTTGTCAATCAGTTTAGGCGTAGAAAATCGCTTTTTGCGGCCTAGCGCGGCAAAGTACTTTTTTTAATTTAATACCTAAAAATATGTCATAATGCGTTCCGAATCGCACTATTGACTTTTTTGTTATATTTGATTCTTATTTTAAATAGCTTTAAATTAATTATAATACTCCGTTTTGGTTTAATTATATTATTTTAGTTCATTGAACCATAAAAACAATAACAAATAGTTTTGTTATAAGAATTTTATATTAGGTTGGGTGAGATTTCACAACCTATGATTAAATTTCGGACTTTGACATAAATCTTTATTTTTAAATTGTCTTTGTCTTGTACCTCATGTCAGTGTCAACATTTACAGAATCGTTTTTATTCTTATTAATAAATAAAAATATATTCCTACTTTAAATAACTTTGAATTAACTATAATACTCCCTTTTTTATTATTTCAGTTTTTTATATCATTGAAACAACGAGAATAAGGTATATTTAGATTAAACTTTATGTTTAAAGAGTTTTTTACCGGAATTGACCGCGGAAACAAATGTTCCTCGCTGTTGTGAGGTGAAAAATTGTGTGTGGCGCTCGGCAGAAAAGTTTTTAGCGTCTTGTACCTTTGAAATCCTCGTTTCGCTTAGGATTCAATCTTTGAACCACTCGCTACGCTCGTGATTAAATCCTAGAATCCTTCACTTGCTCAGATTTCAATGAGGTAACTCGCCGCTAAATAACCAACTTTCCAGCCTTGCATAACAAATGAACTATTATTCCGATAGATGGAACCACCATATCCACCAAGGTGACTGACTGATCTATCAACGCACAGCCCAAACGGCTGAACCTAGAAACTTGAAATATTGCATAATAATACCTCAAACAGTGCAGCCATCCACTAAGGGAGGATTTTTGGAAATTCCACACCTAAAGGGTTAAAACAAGGGATGAAAGTTTATATGAAAGTCAGTCCATTTTGAAGAATCTTCAAATTTTGTTTTCAAGTTCACGGTTAAATACGGTTGATAATTACAGCCCCGAAGGGGTGAAAAGGGAGGTGAAGTTGTGTATAAAGTTCTTAATTTTCAAATTTAAAATCACAATATTTATGATTTAGGCTTATGGTTAGAAACATAATAATACAAACAAACAAACACATATTTTGTAATTTTCTGAAAATCGACTCCTAAGGGGGTCAAAAGTGGTGGTGGGTGGAAACTACTGTAAATTCAACCGAAATCGACGTCTTATCATGTCTTCGGTATTGCAGAGGAGCTCAAGGCTTTTTTTGGCACTCATCCTGAGCATAGTAAAAGTTTCTTAACTGCTATAGTAGCAGGTTGAACACGCTAACACCATCGTCCTTTGCGTATTATAATAACATCGGCTAGGTATATATAAGTTCTATAACGCGTGTACGAGATTTTAAGCTGTGGGAAGTAGCGGGGGCTGTTGCTATTCAAGGAGTTAAAGGTAAATTTTCTAATGGATAGTGTTATCATGATGTTTTGCGGTAAGTTTATTATTGTCCTCTGTACCACGATAAGTTCGCAACGTTTTAGCGATAATATCGTTTTGCAATTATACACTGATTATGAATCGTAACTTTAAATTCTTATTGTGTGTAATGCGTGGGTTTGATTAACTGGATTTTTTTCAGAATAAATACTCTAGAGAGTCTCTATTTTCAATATCTTACACGGTATAAAGCATTTAAATTGCCGTAAGAACCATGACGCTCTATTGCGAGCATTTTTCTTGAAACTGTTTAGAATGCAATAAATTATTAATCGCTCCCGTCCAATTACGAAAAGCGCCCTAAATTTGTAAAGGAAGTATTTATTTCATTAAAGACTCGATATCTCATCCAGTAGCTTTTGTTAAAGAGGCTCTTTTGTAAGCAAGTTCTACTCGAGGGATTCGTTGTTTTTATAACCATTGATAAAATATCAAAACGGGGATATACTCGTAGATACTGAATCATAACATTACCTTGCGTTTTAATATTTAATATTATACGTAAAAGTAGGTAGATACCTACATAAGCGCTTGTTGAGCTATTTTTAGAAGAACTAAAGTTCTAACTAAAGAACTAAAGTGAATAACAATAAAATTAACTTTAATTGTAATACCCATCAGTAAAAAAAATAACTTTGGTTTAATACTGGAACAGTTGTTACGTAGGTAATTAAAAAAGAAAAGTATGTTAAAGAAGCTATATTACTATAATGTCTACACCAGCCTCCTAATTATGTAAGATCTGTTGCTAACAACTCTCAATTGCAATGAATGAAATTATTACTTTTGAGATTAGGAATACGTACAACTTTACAGTTTCAGATATATTTATTGCTTTGAAATACTCGAAGCATTGAAACCGAAAAATCTGAAAACTGAATAATAGATCCATGATTGCTAAAGTGAATAAAAACATTTTATAAAAAAAATCAAACCGACTTCAAAAAGTAAAAAATAAAACTTTTGGAGTCGGTGCCAGCCAAAGCATTCTACATTGCACTTCTATTAACTATATTTTTTTGGGCCTTAGCTAACTAGCACCGACTCCAAAAGTTTTATTTTTTACTTTTTAAAATCGGTTTGATTTTTTTTATAAAATGTTTTTATTTCAGATTTTTTTGTTACATTATGTGCCGTTACTTACACTAAAAATCAGCCCATACACAACAATGATGTCATCTAGGTATACGACTACTTGCCAAAAGGAGATTGATATTTTTCAGGATTATGAAAAAACTACTAGCCAGATCTTCGTAAAAATTATATGGGACCACACATAAACCATTTTCTTTCAGATAAAAAAAGAATTATAAAAATCTGTTAACAACTGGCGAAGTTATGGTGGAACATACATAAAAAAAAAAAGACGGGTTGCACTCCGGGAGTGCCGGCAGAAGTGAAAACTTGATTATTAACGTTGAGCATGTTTGATATTTTGGAATGGTTAGGGAATAATTTTGCACCAATTGCTTTATCAGTATAAAAGTACTATCATTTATGTGGTAGAATACAATATTCATTTATTGCGCTATCGTACACAAACATGACAAACCATATTAAAGTGAACGTTAAGTTAGGTAATAAGATATAAGAAAACATTAGTTATTATAGAGAATCGAAAAATATATATTGACAATAAAACAAGAGACAAGTAAAAGACATTATCAACAGTCTGTCGCTAAGCAACCGAGACCATAGTCAACCTGTCACCTCAACATTCTCCATCCGTCCTACGCTTTTTCGATCAGGTCACGTGTCCTGACGCGAGTTTAAGATTTTATACCCATTACAGAAAAAGTGCTCAACGCCGCTAAAGAAGTTTTCACTTCAAAAAAATATTAAAAAAAATACAGTCGACTTGAGAACCTCCTCCTTTTTTGAAGTCGGTTAAAAATAGAATAAATTTTAAAGACTTGTTTGCAACGCGTTTCGTGTCAAGGGGCATATCCATAGTGACCATAAAAATACAAAATACGAACAGAGTTCGGCTTTTCATACCATTGATTGATAAATCATTCGCTTCTGTAGGTAGCTCGTTCAGTTGGTAAATTATTAAATAGTATATTTCATTACGAGTGCGGAAAGCCTGTCATTGCAAAATTAAACTCTTTGCAATGACGGTTCCGCACGTGTACTGTTAAACAACTATTTTTAATACAGTTGCGAAAAAAATAAGAAATTTAATAAAAATAAAATTTTTGGAAAATGGCGCCAACCGTAAAAGAATATAAGCAGAGTTTTTTTTTGTTTTCTTCACCCATTCTGGGTAGGCAAAGGGAACTATGCCCATACAGCCAAGTCTTAAGTAGAATTTTTTTATTGATATGAAATGCAAATGAAATTTAATGAGATGAAATAAAACGAAACCTAACCTAACTCATTGAATCAAATCATTAAATCTGATATTGGAACAAATTAGTACCTTCTTTTTAGAAATATTTGCATGAATCATAAAAACTCCTATAATTTTTTTTTGTGGTTGGTTTTTTCTTCCTGTTTGGTTTTTTCTTTTTAATAGACATTATAATGACAGTTGGGAAAGAGAACGCACGAGTTTGGAAAGGTAAAGAAAAAGCTCGAGTATGTAATAGCCCACATTCCGAACGCTATACGTCCCTGCAATACGCTACGCCACTTTTTGAGCAACTGTATTAAAAATGTATTTTTGAGTTTGCATAGACATGCTTTCATGATAATTATTAGCTTGTGTATTAGGTATTAAATTGTTAACAAAAGAGGGTCTTGAAAAATTAAGATCTTTGTAATATGATTAATTTTAAATAGAAAAATATTGGGAAAAATCAAATCGACCACAAGTGAATTCTCAGATGGGAAGATTCTAAGTATAAAAATAGCATTGACAAATGCAAAAATTAAATAATCCAAAAAAAAAATGAAATAATTTAAAATTTTCTTACAAAGAATTTGTTTGGTATTTTTTTATACACAGAACTATAAATAGTTCCAAGTTACTTTTATTTATTCATTATGTTTTCATGTTCTGGCAAGACAAAATTTAGCGTTAAATCTTTCATCTGAGTGCTTAGTGTGGGTTTTTTCATTTTACTCGCTTGCGCCGCAGTTTGCGAATTGAGTTTAATTCTCAACCTTATTCCTATTGCATTAAGGCTATCTGTCAAAATTTTACTCTCACGCGACGGTAACG
This sequence comes from Chrysoteuchia culmella, assembly GCA_910589605.1. Lineage (NCBI taxonomy): Eukaryota > Metazoa > Arthropoda > Insecta > Lepidoptera > Crambidae > Chrysoteuchia > Chrysoteuchia culmella. The sequence continues at coordinate 13,173,943 of OU342642.1, read as the reverse complement.
TTTGGACAATTGCAAACTAACACTAAGCCCTCAGTAATTCTTCTTTAATTTGAAATGGTCATGTTGTTACACACTGTATTGAGAAATGCTTTAGAATTACTAATACTAATAATTAATAAGTAGTAAGTAAATAATAAGTATAAATAGTTCTTTTTCCCCACGACGGACGGAACAGAACGGAGGCGGTATATGCGTTTGGGGTTAGAGTTAGTTAATTTGTTTGTATGTATGTCTGTTAACATTTTCCTCGGAAACGACCGGGCCGATTTCGATGCGGTTTTTTACATACAAAAGATTTCATTTCAGAGCAGGTTCTTAGACATGTTTTACGGTGGTAGACCACCAGGGCAGGCATTTTAAGAGTTCTCAAAAACTACTAATTTATGTAAGTTATTGTAAAAAAGCGGTTGAGTTTCGAAATAAAATAAATAAATAGGCCCCTGATCGGTCATTTTCATAATGAAAATGAGATACTTACAGACAATTTTATTGCCAAAATTCTGTTCTCAGATCAGAAAGCATTTGTACGACAATATTGCGCAGCCGCCGTGTAATCAATCATGGAAGGAGTCGATGCTGCTTGCCAGCTATTAATGTACAATGCTGGATTGTATGAGTGTGTCGATGACCTCTTAACCTGGGACGATTCAGAATATTTTCTGAAATAAACTCATTTGCAAAAAAACGGGCACCTAAGCAATGAACCATTTCAAATGTTAATATTGCTTTGTTTGATAATTATTGGTAGTTTTATCCTCACAATTTGGTAAATTAATAAGAAAATAATCGTTTTCATCAGTATTTCATAAAATTTAGATACAATTTATGGGAAATAATGCTAAACCTCGCTAGTAGTGTATGTTCGCTAGTAGTGCATATACTCATGAAGTAAAAATAAAAAAGTTTTTTGTTTGTTTTTCTTTAATAAAGTAAAAGCAGATAAATGTTTAGTATCGAGTGTGACCCCCTCTAGCTAAAGTCACAGCTTGAATTCGTCTGGGCATGCTAGCGAGTATATCCCGGATACTTGCTTGCGGAATACGTTCCTACTCCGCAGTAATCACATTCTTCAGCTCTCTGATGGTCTGCGGAGCCGGGTGTACTGATCTCACACGCCGTTTCAGAACGTCCCAGACATGCTCTATGGGATTGAGGTCGGGACTTCGAGCTGGCCAATCCAAACGACGAATGCCGACCTCTTGCACATACGCATTAACATCGCGGGATCGGTGGGCGCGAGCATTGTCGTCCATAAAAATCGAGTCTTCACCTAGAGCGGCCAATGCAGGTTGTGCATGAGGAATTAGAACTTCCGTTATGTATCGATGCCCAGTCAGTGAGCCGTTTTCAATGAAGACTAACTCTGTACGATCCATTGAATTTATTCCTGCCCAAAACATAACAGAGCCCCCACCATAAGGTGTGATTTCTTCGAAACATGCCTCTGCAAAGCGTTCTCCTTGTCTTCTTAGCACTCGCCGACGTCGATCTTCACCGAACAGAGATATCCTGGCTTCATCAGAGAACAAAACCCTTTTCCAATCTTCTTGAGTCCATGATTCACAATTTCTAGCGAACCTAAGCCTGTGAACTCTGTGCTCACGGAGTAATTTGGGGCCGCGGGCCGGGCGGTGACTGCGTATATTGGCAGCGAGAAGCCTCCTCCTGACCGTCCATAGACTAATATGCACATTTCTTACTTCTTGGAGGTTGTTCTTAAGATCCACATACGAAGATTTGCGATTTCTCAATGCGCGACTCACAAGAAAACGATCATCCCGTGGTTGGATACATGGTTTTCTTCCAGAACCAGGCCTTCTCTCGACGGAACCAGTCTCCTGATATCGCTGCCAGGTCCTTTGGACTGCCGAGCGACTAACATTTAGCCTCCTAGCCACGAAACATTGGCTGCAACCCTCTTCAAGCAGCGCGATAATTTTGGTAGCTTTTACCACTTTATCTACCATTTTTGATACAGCCAAACAGCAATAAATAAAGCTTTGACAGTCAAGGATATGAAATTAATCGATAAAAATTGAATAAAAGTTATGAAAGTCGATGTTAACTTCTGGAACTTCGCGCCAAAAATGTAGGATAAAAAGGGGTTTTCTGTAAACATGAGCATCAAATGAAAACTTGAATTTAGAACGTACTTTTTTAAATACCACAGCATTTTTAAAACCGGCCAGTAACGCGTACAAACGATTGAAACCTTTTTGGTATTGTATCTTTAAAGATGAATTAAAATCAAAACCGCCCGTTTTTTTGCAAATGAGTGTATAACAATCGTAGAAGTATTTATGTATTATTCAAAGAATATAGTTATAATGAAAAAAATATCGTGATATTTTTTTATGATACTTTGAAAAGTACAGAACGTGTTAGGCGCTGGTTTCTCTGGCCCGCCGCACGCGACCGACGACGTCTGGAGACGCGTCTGCACGCCATCGGCCGCGGGCGTATGGGTTGTCTGGCGGAGACGCGTCTGCATTTATGTTCACCTCTAGGAAGAGTGACTTGGCAGTCAGATCTTGTGTAACTTCGCATTGATACAATGATGGTTATAATTTTGAGGTTATAAAATTTTAAAATAAACACTTACCTGGAATTTTCATTGTTTCACTTATATTCTCTTATACTTTGTGCTTTAAAATATTTTTCTTATAATTTTTGTCAGAAGCATCGTACAATAAAGTGTTACATCTTATTAAATTCATAAAAAACTCGTCATTTTCCTTATTAAAATTCATTGTAAAAATCAGGACGCCGTGGCGTGCGCCCGTCGCTATTCTACAAAATGATACCGACCGACGCGTGTGGCGTGCGACGTCGCCCGCTTGCGCCGCCCGCCGATGTCTTTGGCGGCCGGCGGCGTCGGCGTCGTCGGCGCGGTTAGCACAATAGGTTGTTTATTTGGAGAAAACACCCAGATTTTCACTTGTAGGTGAACAATTAGTTATTAAACACACAAGACACGTTATTTAAAGTTAATTAGCCATGCGGATACATTTATTATCAATTTTATTGATTAGCACATGTGATTCGTGTCGTGGGTGCGGAGAGATTCAAAGAGGAACAAATATGTCGTCCATTCTTTAGACGAAATTTAACTCACTCTGTCGCATGGGTGCGTGCGGGATTGCAACATTTAGTGTGTATCAAGGAAAGGGACATAATTAAAGGATGGGAAATAACATACATATTTGCAAGTACATACACAATTCCTTTTTAAATCCACCAATATTAAATCTTTATAAACTAACTTTATGGTGATAGTCTATTACTTGATTTTTTTATTTTGATTTAACTTGCATATTTTTATAGCAAACTAACAAAGGTAAAAAAGTTACAAAATAAATCCAATTGGAAATAAAGGAAGTGCCTTAAAAGCAACAACAGTGCGGATAAGAAAACTGACAAGGATCGCACAATAAATAACAACTGCGATAAATTACGAGGTCCACCGACTATCGGGAGGTAATACGAGCCGGAGATATCAATGGCGGCATTGGCAAGGTCCAATGTTTCGTGGAGGTATGAAACTCAACTTTTACTAAAGGGTAAAATATGAAAATAGTAACTTTTATTACGGGCATATTTTCAATACTGATAAAGAAATTATAAGAGTATTTTCTCAATGAAGCACACACTTTCTAAATTCAATAAAAAAATCTCTGATCGTCTTCAGTGATGTCGTGTTTACTAGATCTAGTAAACTTTGAAAAAAAAAGACGGGTTGCACTCCGGGAGTGCCGGCAGAAGTGAAAACTTGATTATTAACGTTGAGCATGTTTGATATTTTGGAATGGTTAGGGAATATTTTGCATATTATTATTAATAAATAATAATAATAATAATAATAATAATAATAATAATAATAATAATAATAATAATAATAATAATAATAATGATAATGATAATAATAATGATGATGATGATAATGATGATGATGATGATGATGATGATGATGATGATGATGATGATGATGATGATGATGATGATGATGATGATAATAATAATAAACAAATTTATTAAATTTATTAAAAGCCTAAACGAAACAGGCATACATTTTCGCCGCGCCGTAGAGAGGGGATAGCTGTCTACTCTCCATCCGTCCTACGCTTTTTCGATCAGGGTCACGTGTCCTGACGCGAGTTTAAGATTTTATACCCATTACAGAAAAAGTGCTCAACGCCGCTAAAGAAGTTTTCACTTCAAAAAAACACAAATCGGTTCTAAAATGACCAAGTACTGAGGTAACAAACATAAAAAAACATACGCACGAATTGAGAGCCTCCCCCTTTTTTGAAGTCTGTTAGAAAAGTACAGACAGTAGATTTTTAGAATACTGTAATTTCTCATTTGTTAAGATGAGTTCTACTTGATTTGAGGTATTAAGAAAAGATTCTTCTACTTATTTATATAGTAATAAAAGTGGGGAAAAGTGAAACTACAATGAATAACCAGCTATTACAAGCTCAATAAAGTATAACATGTCAAGATTTATAACATATCTAATATGAACCCTTTGGAAGAGACGGCAAAAGGGTTTTGTGAGCAATATTAACCACAGCAGCCCAACTAACAAGAATAGTATGATTACTTTAAGACAGAAAAAGAAAGTGCTGCTGTACCTACTTAAATAGCACATAGTTCTAAAATAATATTACGATAATGCTTTAAGTAAGAACTTAATTTTCTTTTTTCCTTATGTCTTGTATACCGCGTGGGGCCTATAATCGGGGAAAATATTGAAAATAGAGACTCTCTAGAGTATTAGTATTTATTCTGAAAAGATTTCAGTTAATCAAAACCCGTGCATTACTCACAATAAGAATTTAAAGTTACGATTCATAATCAGTATAGTATTGCAAAACGATATTATCGCTAACGTTGCGAACTAATCGTGGTACAGGGGACAACAAAAACTTACCGCAAAACATCACGATATCACTATCCATTAGAAAATTTACCTTTATCTCATTGAATAGTAACAGCCCCCGCTACTTCCCACAGCTAAAAATCTCTGTTTCAAATTAATTAAAATTAGTTTAATATTAAATATCGCAATGACAGTTATCTGTTTATCAACTTCAACTTTTTTGCTATGATAGCTGCGTCTCGTTTTATCTGTTTATAATTTTATCCATCATGCATGACATGTCATGTCAATCAATACCAAGTATACTCTTTATACCAAGTAGATTCAGCCATGGAATTATTAAGTACTAGTACGTAGTACCTGCTAATTCCATGGATTCTACGCTTTTTACATTATGATCTTTTTATAAAGAAGATCATAGTGTTAAAAGAGTTTAAATTCAAAAGAATAATTTTGATTAGTAAACTCAGAATATTGTCATGGGAATTTCTTTTGTTTCAGTTTAAATTGATTTCTATTTAAGTAATCGAATTGGATTCATTTACACAATTTATGTGAAGATGTCTTGAGTGCAAAAACACTCCAGAAAGAAAACAATACCTTCGTGGATTCATGAATTACGATAGTAAGTCATACAGTATTATTTTTCTATCAGCCGACACATAAATTGTCAAAAAGACGTTCCGAGTAGCTCCGAAAAGTTGAGCGGTACTGTTGTTTGCATTATATTGAATTCACGATTAAGTTTGTTAGAAAAAATCAAAAAGTAAAGATTAGGTTTTAATTAGTTAGGACCCTAATGATTCAATCGCTAGTGACGTAAAGAGCCTCCGTTTTTAATATTATCCCCGGTTCTAGGCCCCAGACGGTATGTAATATAAGATTTTTCATTATTTCATAATTATCCGTCGATCATCAAGTAAGCGTATTTATTAGTAGATTATGCACTAAGGGCATAAAGCAATGTCTTATGTCACGGGCAGCATATTGAATCCTGAGCGAACTGAAGAATTCTGTAGATGTCAATTCATTGCGAATGGAGCGAAGTCTTCAAGTCTGCGCAAGGCTAAGACACTTTTATCCCGAGGAGCATACTCTATAAAATACCTAAGTACTGTGACTAGTGTACGTGACGTTAAATAAAAAAGAATTGAAAACATTTAAAACTATTAAATGATACAATTAAACAACTTGAGGAAAAAATATCGAAAGGATCGATTTTTTTCCTTAGATATCTAGTTCCGTAGGCAATGCAATGATAATTTTCATTATATCTGTGACCAAGAGTCAAGACTACACACATTCACAATATGATGATTTGCCATGTTTTACTGATAAGTGAAGACATGAATCAAAAAGCTAAATTAAAAATTTTGAAAAATCTACGACGGTTAAACCGTAATTGAAAAATGATAAAATAATATAAAAACCTCCAACTTAAATATCCATCGGGGGTGCCATTAAACGAACTATACTTTTGCAGTTTTATAGTAACATGAATTATTAAATGTCAGTCAATGGCAACCCCCGACGGATAATTTTAATTAATTTTGTTTTTTATTTCAAACTGTTAAGAGAGCATAGATATTATGTACATTGTACTCAATAAAACCCATAACTGAAAACCGCATCAGAATCGGACTAGTAGTTTTGATTTTGCTTAAACAAACAGCGCCCCCTGGGTTGTTGTCACCGTACACTTATCTAAGAACATTCAGCAATCAAACCCGCAGTGATGCGTTCACTGCAAACCGCATCAAAATCGGAATAGTAGTTTTGGAGATAAATGGCAACATTGGTTTGCACAATAAATGTTTACCACAGCGCCCCCTGGTGAGCTGTCACCGTAACGTCCGTAACGTCTATCTAAGTACATGCACCTTGGACGAATTAACCACTGGACACGAAACCCGAGAAGAATGTATGAAATCACGATCAACCAATTCTTGCGGGGGTGAGGGGCGATTACTAATGTCAAATAATGACAGTAGTGCTTGAAGTAATCGATAATTTTTTTATCGATAAGTAAGGAGTGAATGAATGAACCTATTGAGTTTAATAAATCAGGTGTGTTTTAAAGAAATTAGTAAGTTAATTGTTTATTTCGTGGAAAAATAAAAAGCACGATAAGTAAGGAGTGAATCAATGAACCTATTGAGTTTAATAAATCATGTGTGTTTTAAAGAAATTAGTAAGTTAATTGTTTATTTCGTGGAAAAATAAAAAGCACCTAATAATATGAGAATCTCATTTAAAAAATCCTCAAATTCATAAAAACTATAAAATTTTGGAGTGAGGGCTACATTTTGGAGTGAGGGCTTGCTGGACACAGGATGGCGTAATATTGATCAGGACTTCCGATGGCAAGCGCCACAAAGCTATCGTTGAGGAGGATCTGGACTCCATCATTGCTGGATATCCTAATGACGCTTCGTCGGGTGCCGCGAGTCGTCGTGTTGGACCTGCCAGTAAAAAGAAGTAACTATATTAATGTTTTGTTCTCATTTGTTTCAATTACAGTTCTCAACTATACAGTATGGTCTATACTCAATAAAGAGTCTGATTTAAAATGTACATTTCTGTTAAAAAGTTACTGTTACTTGCCTTTTGTTGCATGCATCAGTCTAAGTTCTCTGTTGTACTTAATTGTAAATCTTCTAAGTTAAAGATAACCCTTACAATAGAACAACATACACAAATGTGGGTAGGTAACTTTTTGTTCGCGCTTTCACTTATATCCACAGATTAGACATTAGTTTGGTTTTTTATAGTTACTACTATGTCTTGTTTCTTCCTGTACTGTTTTAACTATTGCAGTCACAATTTTCCAATGAACAGATTTTTTCATTTATTTATTTGTCAATGTCAATTGTCATTGTCAGTTATGCATGTCTGTCACTTGTCAGTGTCGTTTATGTAGAGGTTAGGCGAAGACATTAAAATCATACTGCCAATTCTTGAGTGACATAAACTTACAAATTGTCGTCTGTCAATTTTTTTTTCCTATATTTTGTCCTTGGCATGTAGTTTCATTGTGACTATTTTCATATATTTTTTTACATATATTTTAAAGTGCCCTATAATATAAATTGTTTGTTAATTGTTTATTTTGTTAATTAATTATTTTTATGGGTCATTCTCTTGTTTCTTTCTTTATTTTTGTTCTCTTAATAATGAATATTGTAATTATTCTATTTTTTATATATCGTGTTGATGTTAAAGCTGGCGGGTGGTGTGGAGATACTAAGTGTAACAAACACCACTCAACCAACCTTTATTTTATTTAGTTATTATTTTATTTTCTTTTATTTATAAATATTTGCTTATATATTTATTTACTATGATATTAGACGATAACTCATATTACTCTGCTAACGAATCTGCTTCCAGCGACGATAGTTTTTGCTCCGCTTCCGATACCGACACTCTAGGTGACTTTCTGACTCAAACTTTTCCCTTGTCTTTCAATTTGCTAAACGTGTGCCACATCAACGCTCAAAGTGTACCCAGTCACTTCAACGAATTGCTTGACGCGTTTACTAGCCCAAATATACATGCAGTTCTGATTTCAGAAACCTGGCTAAAACCACATCTCCCATCTTCTCTCTATTCGCTTCCTGGTTTTAACCTTATTCGAAATGACCGGGTTGATGGGCGTGGAGGTGGTGTTGCTATTTATCTCCGTAGTAATTTTTTTTTTAAAGTAGCCGCTTCCTCTAGCGCCGGCTCTCCCGCTGAGTACCTGTTTCTGGAGGTTGGAACCGGGCGCAATAAGGCTATTGTTGGTGTGGTATACTGTCCCCCCTCTCTTGACTATTTCACCGAGTTTGAATCGGTTTTAGAATCTTTGGGCACCGAGTATGCACATCACATCATCATGGGTGACTTTAATACCAATCTCCTAGAACCCAATTCCCCTCGGTCCTATAAACTCCATCACATAATTAAGTCAGCCAACCTCCATGTCTTACCTTTGCAGCCAACTCACCATAACCTTGATGGTGATGATACATGGCTCGACTTAATCCTCACATCTAATCCTTCTCTCGTCCCATCACATGGTCAACACATCGCTCCTGGATTTTCCCGTCACGACCTAATTTTCCTGTCCTATATTCTTAAGCCCCCTAAGCCCACTCCTAAGGTCTTGCACAGGCGCTGCTTTGCGCGTATGGACATTGACGGACTGCAAAAAGATGCATCGGAAATCGACTGGGATCCTGTCATTCAAGCCACTACCGTAGATGCTAAAGTTCAAGTGTTCAATGATATTGTACTGGCCCTGTATGATATCCATGCGCCGATCAAAAAGATCAAACTAAAGCGGCCACCGGCGCCTTGGATGACCAAAGGTGTACAAATGGCGATGAGGCGTAGGGACAAGGCTTTCCGCAAGTTTAAAAGGGATCGCCTGGACGACAGTTGGAAACTTTTCAAAACTGCCAGAAACCGGTGTAATCAGATGATACGTAACGCAAAACGTCGCCATATTCTTGATAACATCTCATCTCCTCTTCTGCTGATATCTGGAAATTCCTTGGAACTCTAGGTATTGGCAAATCGCGACATTTAGACCGGCCCAACACTATTGGTATTAACGATCTTAATATCCACTTCACCTCTTCATCGAAACTTGATGGTGCGTCGACTTCACGCGCTGTTTCTTCTATAGCAGGTCTAACGCGTCCTAATATAACCCCTTTTCATTTTTCTTCAGTCACCCAGACAGAGATCAAAAAGATCATCCTATCCATCAAGTCCAATGCTGTGGGTTGTGATAGCATCAGTCGCCGCATGATTGTTACTATATTGGACCATCTGCTTCCTGCCATCACCCACATCATTAATTTCTCCCTTGATTCCGGCGTTTTCCCTAACCTCTGGCGTAAAGCTTATGTCCGTCCTCTCCCGAAAGTTGCTAATCCAACTCATCCCAATCAATTTCGTCCAATTTCCATCCTCCCCTTCATGTCCAAAGTACTAGAGGCCTGTGTCCACAAACAATTCTCGCACTTAATCCATCAGAATTCTGTCCTAAGCCCTTTTCAGTCCGGTTTTAGGCCTGGACATAGTACCACTACCGCTCTCCTTAAAGTGACAGGCGATATTAGGGCTGCGGTTGAGGATGGTAAGGTAACCGTCTTGGTACTTATTGACTTCTCCAACGCTTTTAATACCGTCAGTCACGACATCCTTCTCTCCATATTGTCCCATCTTATGATCTCTGAAGAGGTACTGGAATGGTTCTCATCTTATCTTCGGGATCGTCACCAGGCAGTGCAGTTGGATGAAGCAACATCATCCTGGCGTAGCCTGGATACTGGCGTTCCCCAAGGCGGCATACTTTCTCCTCTCCTTTTCTCAATTTTTATCAACTTTATCACACATAAACTTCAGTGTTCGTATCATCTTTACGCTGACGACTTGCAGATATATGCTAAGGCAAGTGTTGATAACCTAGATGATGCAATCAACGCGTTGAATAGGGACCTACACAACATTAAGTGTTGGTCCGACTGTTTTGGTGTAACCGTCAACCCGGGTAAATGCCAAGCTGTGTTGGTAGGCAGTTACCGTATGATATCCAGAGTCGACTTGACCAATTTGTCTCCTATTATCTTCGATGGCGCTACAATTACAGTTGACCATAGTGTTAAGAATTTGGGTTTACATTTAGACTCCAGGTTAAACTGGCAGACTCAAGTGACAAGTGTTTGTCAGAGGGTCACTGGAATTTTGAGGTGTCTTTATCGCCTTAAAAACTTCTTACCTGCCAATATCAAAGCATTGCTTGTGCAGACTTTAATTTTCCCTATAGTCGACTATGGTGATGTGTGCTACCTCGACCTGAATGCAGATCTACTTAATAAGCTTGACCGTCTTCTAAATAACTGCATTCGATTCGTTTATAATCTCCGCAAGTATGATCATGTGTCCGCACACCGATCTCTGCTTAAATGGTTGCCCATTCGGCAGCGTAGAAGTATGCGGGCCTTGACCACCCTCTTTACTATACTAAACTCCCCTAATGCCCCCCCTTATCTTACTTCGCGTTTCCAGTACTTATGTACTTCTCACGATAAAAATCTCCGTTCTTCTTCTAACCGTTTACTTATTTGTCCTTCTCATCACTCCGATGTTATTCATTCTTCATTCTTCGTTTATCCTATTCTTCTGTGGAACGCCCTTCCTTTTGACATCAGAATGTCCACCAGTCGGTATGCGTTTAAAACCAGGTTGCGTAAATTCTTAACAGAGCAAGCAGAAGCTGCTATTCGTTAAATTGTGGCAAATCGTCTATAACAGTAGCTATCGTTTGTATGTATATAATATTATATATTTATATATAGTATCTATTTATTTAAGTAAAGTATTGTATAAGTATGTATTTATATTCATAATAGTACTTATATTTTATTTAATTACAATTAATCATTTATTCCCCATGTTGTTTTTTTTTTACAATGGTTGTGCACCCTACTTCTTGTTGTCTCCACATCACCCTAAGGTTGACTGGTAGAAAATGCCTTAGGCATTAAGTCCGCCTTTGTACAATGTGCATAAAGTATTAAATAAATAAATAAATAAATAAAATATGGTTTCCAAAGTATGGTTTGTGTTTGGGTTTTTTTGTGAAAAATGGGTAGATACATGCGACCTGATACTAAGTACTGATAAGACTTAAGATGGAAGCGCGCCTCTCCCGGAATCCTCAATCACTGAGGAACTGGCAATCTTACCACTAACTGCCGGAACGGGATTAGATAAGATGATAGTCGCTAGCCAGGCGGACTTACAAATTACTTACTAACACTTTTTAAGTGAGTAAAAAACATTAATATTTGGTTTATATAATAATATAATTCATTATTTACATTAACTTCTTCTTCAATCACTCGAGCTTTTTTATATAAAACAAAATATGGGTAATTAGTTCATTACAGAACCTTTGTATAGGGCATACACAATAGCAACCCCTCCATAAGTGTTTAATTTTATAATTTTATATCTCGTATTCGACATTTTTTTGGAGCCAAAAATCTAAGTATACTAACTGAAAATAATCATCGACATTATAGGATTGTCAAAGATCGTTGAGACTAAAACATTTTAATTTCTCAAATGTAAATATATATACTATCCATTTACATTTAAGAAATATGCATATTTGTAAGAAAAAATATAAACTTGTTTTCACTTTATTAAAGATCTCAAAATTTACGCCACCGTACAAAATTAGCACAACCTAAACCCAAATTAGAAATAGTAGACTAGCGTTGAGATAGCGTATGGTCCAGCATACGCTATGACAGTTTTAAACAACAAACTCCCAGAAGTTATCAACAAAACATCGCATATAAATTACCTATATTTAAGAAAAACCCAAGACAGTATCTTTCTAGCAACTACTAGCTGAAATACTAATTGCAAGAATATTTCAACCAATAGTTTATTCTAGTTTTAAGATTGTTTTACTTGAATATAATAAAACGATCTTAAAATTAAAATAATTAAAGATTAAAAAATAGTATAATATAGCTTACGTACATACATAAATATAATTTTATCCTTGCTGTGACCTAACAAGGTCTATGTTAAAACCAAATAATAATGTAATGTTTATGATAAATTTTAACGAGAATAATATTGGAACAAATGAACTCGACCACAAGTGAATTTTCAGATGGGACTTGTACCCACGACCTTTGGGAATCCGGCCCACTGCTCTAATCAAATCAAATCAAATCAAATCAATATCATTTATTCAGTCTAGGCTGTTACAAGCACTTATGAACGTCAAAGAAGCTACGCCATCGGTTCACAAACCCTACGGCGGGAGACCTTGTAACGAGAAGAACCGGCAAGAAACTCGTCAAGGGCTATTTTTTTCTCCCTGTTTTATTTCATACAGAGTCGTCAAATTGAAAAGTGAGCTTAACATATCTGTAAGGTCAATTTCCATCACAAAAGAAAATACCAATGAGCTCTTACCAATGAGCTACCGAGACTTGCGGACCGCTGTCGAAATTCTCCGATACTTTTATATTTTTAATACGCTGTAAGAATATGCTTCCTTGCATTCAAAAGAGAAAAAACACAAATGTTTAACTATCAATTATGATGCAACAGCTAATAATTTATGATTTTTTAAATTTTTGCGTTGTCAATGCTATTTTTATACTTATGATAAATTTTAAATGTTAATGTACAACACACCATGATATTGTACAACATAAGTCTAATACTAAAACAATACCGTGACTGACTGACAGGCAACGCACAGCCTAAACGGCTAAACCAATTAAACTGAAATTTTGCATACAGGTTCTTTTAACGATGTTGGCGAGCACTAAGAAAGGATTTTTTATATTACCACGGGAACGGGAACCATGCGGGTGAAATAAGCAAACATTTTTTTTAAAGGTTGATGCTATATTTCAAATATAAGTTCGTAGGGTTGCGTCGTTTAATTACAGAGTTTCTATAGCCATCTTCTGGCTCAATCATCAGATTGATGTTATCTAATACCTGAGTACTCGTCCATGTTATCTCCCTGCGTACCGCTTCCACCCAATTTCTTCTTGTTAGGGGTTCAACTGTAAATCTGAAATTAATTTGAATAGTTCCTACATTAAAATTGGATTCGTTCGTTCATTTACATACATCGATAGGTTTATCGATATGTTCAAGCCCTATACGATATAAAAATGACAATTGATTGAATGAGTGATACATATAACCAAACCAAATTACTTATGCAATGTCTTTGAAGAATTTACATGTACAATGATTACTTTTTGAAATGACGTATTACATTTTGTTAACATATCAAATTTTATTTATTTTACGAAAAAATGCTACTCTAATAGATTGAAATTGTACTTACGAGTGAAAAGAAAAAAATATTGATTGTCCGGTATGATTTTTACGATATAACACAGCGCATTTACCCATTTTTGAGATAATGTTACACTTCGAGATCTCGCGTCATACTGACAACGCCATATTGCTTACTGTGTCTAAAAGGCTCAGTAAGTGGCTAGAGGGGTAAGGCGAACGCGGTCCTCGTTACGCGTCCAGTGGTTAATTCGTCCAAGACATGCACCAATTAAACCCAAACCCATCACTGAAAACCGCATTAAAATCTGGCTACATTTTGGCCAAACATTGGTTTGCACAAACAAACAAACCACCTCTCACCCCAAACGCATATAGTGAGTAAAAAGCACGGTAATGAAAGAGATACTAGCTATTACATTAAGTTTGAATGAGTGCACCTGAGGACATATAAAATGTTTTACATCTCTTATGTTCGGTAAGTATGTTCTTATTACCTCCAAATGGGGCTTGTAAGTGACTAATTAGCGCTCTAGGGTAATAATGTAGCTAGAAAAGCCCTAGGGCGGTAAGTAATTAAAAAAAAACACTTCTTTCTTTCAAAAAGTTCGCGTACATGTAACCATCATACTGGCAATAGACATCATGCATTCAGCTCAATGACCAGGGGGTCGACACTTCATACAAAAATGTAAAATATATGGATTTATGAACGTAGTTTGTGCCAACATTAAATTACGAAAAAACCCGACTAATGAAAAAGGAAGTTTAATCGCTTTGTCATATCGTATTATAACGACAAGGTAATTTAGCCGCATTATACATCACGTCAAGTTGGCCAGCATGTGACGCGCCGCCAAATTTAATTTTATCTGTCAGTGATAACGTAATATTTTGCTCAGAAATGTTTCATTTAATTTTACATAATTTTTATAATGTTATTAATTACAAAGAGACTTAATGGGTGGCAAATCTTTGGGAATCTCCGAAATTTGTTGTCCGTAGAGCGAGAAGGTTTTGGCTAAATTCCCGCTTGAGCTGAACAGGTAATATTATCAATTGTTTTAATAAAAACATTGTATAAAGTCCATTTGGGTAAAACCAGTGTTCATAATAATAGTATTATTAGTAAATATTATGGATTTAAGTAATAATTTTATGAAAATTTCAATATCGTAGTGTATGTACTATATTGTCATAGTGCTGTGTCATTGTTATGTTAATAGTTATCGATATTGTTATATTTTAGATGTCCGTCATGGGACGAAGACTTCCATCCATCGGTTGGATCCCGGTTCCCGGGCGAATAACATCCAGTCCGGAAGAAGATCTCACCGCTATTGTTCTTTCTATCAGCGGCTGCTTCATCCTCCTGATACTGCCTTCCAACATTCCTACAGATTTATCAGAATTACATAAATCATATGAAACCTTGTTTTATTTGTGCAACACTATACTAATAGGTAACTAATAACTTCCGAGTGGAATGCGAAAAATTATAACGGTGTATGTATTAGTACTTTTTTTATCGATATCGATACAAATATGTTTAGGGATGCATCCCTAATCCCTTGTCATTTTGACAACTGACACTATTATGTTGGTTGGTACCTCTTAGAAAAACTCAGGTTGGTAGAAACTACGTTCATAAATCAGTTTAGATGCTTGTATGGAAGTGCCGTCTCTTAAAAAGTGATTACTTGCTCAGTGCCCAATGTCCAAAGAGGTCGCTTTGCTATCATCATCAATTTTAAATATCGAACGGCGAAGCTCAATTTCGATCTTGAAAAAAAAAATTAAAATGTTCTTTACTTATTCTTTTTAATGAAAAAAGGCAGGAATAGAAAACTTTTACTTTAAATATTGTTTGTTTTTGGGATTGTTCTCATTTCACTATAAATTTCAACAAATAAAATGTTTTATTCTTGTAATGCCGGTTTTTTTCTACTTACCTCACAATCGAGATGTAAAGCAGAATAGTTAGTTGTGATAAATTTTGGAAATGAGCATGAGCATTGGACCGGATTTCCAAAGGTCATGGGTTCGATTCCCATCTGAGAATTCACTTGTGGCCGAGTAAATTTTTTCCAATATTTTTCTATTTAAAATTTATCACAAGTATAAAAATAGCATTGAAAAATGCAAACATTTAAAAATCACAGAATAGTTAGCTCGGGTGTAAGCATCAATTGCACCCTCGAACTATATATAAATATCTCGGGCTGCAATTTGATGCCTTATAGCCCTTGGCTACTAATCTACTATTATAATATGTTCGCAGGAGTGCACAATATCACATAATTCCAATTTCAAATGTTTTCTTGGTGCTAGGGACCCCGATACATACAGCCATGTTTATATTTTTCAAAGGAGTAAAGTCTCTTTGAAGTGGCAATTTCATATATAAAAACTCCTTAGACCAGGAATTTATGTCTTGAACAGCCTTGTTTTTTTTTTTAGACACTATTTTTGATAGAACTTTTTGTTGACATTTTGGCGTTCCAAATTTTATCATAATTACCCAAGGGAAGTTCCATACAACATTAGCTCCCTCCCCTGGGCATTAATAACTTACTTTCAAATTGAGAATACCTATTTGACATTTAATACGTGCTACAGATGCGGGTGGTGTATAAAATAGTATTTATATTAATCCTACTTCCTACTAATATTATAAATGCAAAAGTATGTCAGTTGGTTTGTTTATTTGTTTGTTTATATTTCAAGCAAAAACTAATAAACGGTGGATGAATTTGATATACGTGCCATCTGCAGGACAAAACATCGTGCCCTGGAAAGGAAAGGTCTTTGTAAAATCGACGTCGGATCGGGGTGAACAGGCAACTTTGACGAGGGCTATCGCCGCTCGCAGTCGCGGGGCATTAATCAACGCCTATACTTCGACCTCACCTGTGTACAGTCAACGGCAACTCCACTTTATACAGACTCTTGCACGATTTCGAACTCAACGGCTTAAGTCTTAAAGTTAAAAGTCGAATAGAGAAATTTTACAGTTTTGTAAAACCGGTCCTGCTGTTGACCGTACCTATGTCGCTAACTTAGAAATGCAATTCCAATTCAATTCCGGTGCCATACGGTTCACAATCGTATAGACGGTTGAACGGACGATCCTCTTATTTGCCCTAAAAATATTTGCATTTGTGTGAAATGCTGACGACCACCCCTTTACAAAAAATACCTCTAGTATTGGTGTGCGGTACTTGTGGTAAAAATATAGTATTTTTGTAAACCTTTCTTGGAAAATTCTATTCTATTTATTTTTATACACAATGATCTACACATATTTGTTTATACAGAAGAAAAATGTAACCTTTTTTTTATTTAGATGTGAAAAGTAGTTTCCGTTGCTATGCAGTTGCTTAGCAACCAATAAGTTTATTGATGCTCAACTAGACAACTGGCACGACAACGGGCTGTCACTATTATTTTCAAAATACTCATTTAATTATTTGTTCCACTTTTTGGTTTTAAGTTTGATGTAGAGAAAACGTGATATTCCAGCTGATCTCTTTTGTATTTATTTACAATTAATTTGGTGATATCAAGGTAAGTCGCTTTTTTTTAATAGAACTTATTGTAAAATGATATCAGTATCAGCAGTATCATAAATAAAAAATATATCAGGATGATGATGCAGGGAAATTCTCAGGATGCACTTTGATTTATAAATGATACACTTGACTTGACCGAGGTTGACCCATTCTACGGGTTCGGAGTAATTGTACTGAAGTAAAATAATAAAATGACGAATTTACAATTAAAGAAAAATAATAATTGACTATTTGACTCCATAGTTCGTAACTTGTAGTTATTAGCGGCTATATAATGTACAATGACTCGTACATCAATAACACGGCTACGGGCATCTCGCCCACGAGCGATAAAATTAGTGCTTTTTAAATTACAACACACGCGAACCAATTCGCAGGCAGCTGTTTGTAAGCACTATTGTATCGGCAATATTTACGACATCGAGTTTTGGACCTCCGGACATGACAAATCAGGCGCTTTGTTTATCTGATGGCCACGCAGTTAGAAATAGATCACACTTCTACTAAAAAGTTTATTTGCTAGAATTAAAAAAATTAAGTACCTATTAAGTGAAATAAAAAAATCAATGTAACATAACATTCATTACATTAGCACAAGTATTTTTATTAAACAATGATTTCTAGCATATATCGTCTACACAGAACACGTATTTGAACGACTATCTATGAAGATATAACTAAAAGCCCATTATGACATCACCGAGGAAAGTTACTGCGCTTGGCTTTCCATATGATTTCCATATATGGAATGTAAATATACGGTCCTAATGCTGTTTTATGTGCAGACGACCATAACGACTATTCAAATGTTACCTATATTTATATCAAGACAATAGTTCACATTGATTGCGATTTTATTTTGCAGTTTCATTTATTTTATGTTTTTAACCAATACGTATAATCTTGATATGTATCAATGTTAAGGAAAATTATTATCTTTCCTGACAATATATGAAAACAAGAGTTCTAGACTCGTAAAATATACTTAAATAATAAGAACCTAATCAGTTGTCAGTAAGGGGCCAACATATCCAATTGACGAATTATATAATCCCCCATCTATACCTAGATCTAATTAGTGAAAATCTATGAACATAACATAAAAAAACATATTTTAGTAACGAAGCTTAACTGGTGAAATTACTTAATTGAATTGTTAAAAATAACAAATAAACAATAGATGTTGCAAAAATGAATATGATAATTATGGGCAGACAGCTTCTATCATCATAATCGATTGAGATGACGCAGAGGTACGATCATCACTTCTGAGCCGGGAGTCGCTTTTTCAATTTCCAAGGACCAACTTGATTAATTAAATGGAAACATGTTCCTGTTTCTTCTCCATTAGTTTCTTGAAATAACCTTAGTGCCAACAGATCTTTCAAGCTAACATATTGCTGCTTCCCAAGTACAATCAAGGTACCCTGCGTTGTGCTGATGTTTCCCAGAGGAGCTATAACGATAGCTTGAGGAGCTTTCGAACCACTTTGATTTATATGTTACAGGGAAATAGAACTCCCTTGTTGGGATAAATAACGCATAAAGTAGATATCCGAATCTAGTTTAAAATATTCGATGTTACTACGAACGAAAAAAAACTTTATTCATCTCATACTTAATACACTTAGTTACTACACTTATTACACCATTTCAATGTTTAAAAATATCTGTAGACATTGTATAGTATCTGGAGCCCGAAAAAAGTTTTTGACCATAATCTTGGTATTAAGAATATTCTATATATATTTAAAATATTCAAACTAAATTGGAATTTGTTGCAGAATTTATGAATAAATATACAAAAATCTTGTAATTTTCTAAAACCAATGGTAAATAAGTTCGCACTGAAATTTAAGTGATCTTAATATCTACTGCACAATATTTATGTCTAACGTTTAATAAACGAGAAAAACGTCTGGAACTACGAAAACTTTTAGCCAAAATGCTTGACCATTTTGTCGTGAGACGCAATTTTGATATGAAAGAATTCAAATTGTACTTAAAAAAATCTGAGTAAGATATTTTCATAACTGCTGATGCAAATACCTACCTCAGTTCATTTTCACAATTTTCGTCATTTAAATGATCCTTGACGATTATTGTATCAACATTGCTAATATTTTAACTTGTAATTAAAGAACATCTGCAATTAACGTAATAGTTAATAAATAATAAAATAAAAGTTAATAAATCGCGGATTCATACCATGATCTGAAACAACGAATTCAAAAAGCGTCCTTGTTGATTCACACCCTAGTACAATACACCGTAGTACGAAAAACCCTAAACAACAATAATTGTTGTTTAGGGTTTTTCGTTGTTTCGTTTCACGTGTGGTCAACGACGCTTTTTGAATTCGTTATTTCGGATCATGGTATGAATCCGGGATTGTGTGTTCAACAGTGATACTATTTTATACTTGACAATGGCGTGGGGTTTGCCGAAGCTGCCGGGCCTCATGTTCTCAGACCCGACCAAGACCCAGTACCACATAAGAAGCTCGCTCCGGTACTACCAAGGTCACAGGTTCCCGGACACCGTCATACGCGCTCCCGGGGGAGCGGCCACGGATGTCGACAGCAACGCCTTCGCTATGCCTGAGGATTCTGTCAAGTTAGTTTCAATTTCAATTTCAATTTATTTCCGTTCCAAAATGTTATAAAATAAGTAAAGACACAATTTTGGACCCAGCATGCGTAGCATGAGTACTTCGACAAAGTTTTATCGACATTTTTCTCGCGCGAGCGTACAGTCTGTCGCGCTCACACCGTACTAATATGAGCGAGACAGACATTGCGAGGTAAGCGTCTACAGCGTGTCGCGGTGCGCATGCTACGGTGGCTGTTGGACATAGCAAATTTTAGAAGAGAGGATAAGGCATCTTGTGGTATTTATTATTAACAACCTTTATATTAACAAAATTATAATTATATTTTATATTTTTTTAACTCTTTGTCATTTAAATATTCTTTTACTGTGTAGTAGGTGTAATTTAACAATAGGTTTTTTAAGAGTGTTTTAAATTTTACGAAATTGTTTTCATTTAGAATTTGCGTTAGTAAGTTATTATAAATTTTTATTGACATTATATGAGTACTACATGAGTGTTGGTTCAAGCAAGAAACGGGCAACATTAATTTATTTTTATTTCGCGTGGAGAATTTTATTGGAGCATCCTGGCGTTTGGTGTACAGTTCTGGATGTTTGCGGACTAGCTTGCATATCTCCATTATGTAGATGGTGGGTAGAGTGAGGATATTGTATTTAAAAAAAATCGGCTTACAACTCTCAGTAAGCTTTTTTTGTAAAATAAAAATTGAAGGTGAGTCTGTGCTATTTTCCCAGAGTATCACTCCGTACTTTAACCACGAGTAAGCATAAGCATAGTACATGTCCAAAGCAGTTCGAATGTTAGTTTTTTCTTTATTTCGCGGAAAGCGTATATGAAACTGGCTGTGTTTATCCAACGTAAGTCAAGGTTAAACTCATTGACAATTTCAATTTTGTGATCCTTATATTGGAAGCTGAAATTAAGGGACTTTTTGGTGTGGGTGGAACATCAACGCTATTTCTTATAGTTTATCCCAAGGTTGTGGTCATTCATTAATTTGATTGTTTTATCAAATATATCATTGAGTTGGGTACCACTATTCTCGACCGCTGATTGAAACCTCATCTGCAAATAAGACGCACTCTTCTTCACTCTAATTGTAGTAAATATATTATGTAGAAAATATGTATTATTAATGTACAGTCAAAAGCACGTCAGGATTTACAGTTGTACTAAGAAATTGCCGCTATTACGAGCGACATAAGGCATCTCAACGATAAACTGGCTTATGGAGAGTGCTGATTTATTTTGTGTTTATGGAAATAAAGTGATTGAGTATAAAAAAAAGATAAATCTGGAATTTAAAAGGTGTATTTTCGTTTTTAAATGAACTGCCAGAGGTCTCGACTCTGAACCCGTTATAAAAAAAAATGCTTCACCCCATCGATATTTAGCTTAATTTCATAGAACTCTAGAGCAGAGAAATCTATGAATGAAGAGTTTTTATGTGATGATGTAGAATCTGTCCATAATCATTCATAAACGGTAACCCACAAACTTCTTATCTGAGAAGATTCCGATCTTAATTAGTATATTTTTAAACAGCTACGATCCATCTCTAACGTACGGGCGCGTGAAGCAGCCAGCTTTGCCAGCCGTGGTGCCGCACTGGGTACACTACGACAAACGGTGCTTGAACTTCACGGCGTTCTTCAAACAACCGGTGTATGACAACCCGAATGAGAACTACAGAGTGCGCATTGTAAACATCGTCTACTTCCTCGAAGATGATACTATCACCGTCATGGAACCGAGAGTCAAGGTAATTTGAAATTTCAACAGCATTATCAGACATTTCAACATCATTATCAGACCTAGAACATCAATATTATTATACTGCTGTATTTAATGGGTTTCCTCCAAGATTTATTAAAAATAATGGTGCTTTATTGGCCTAATACAACCTGCGGTGCCATATAGCTGAGATGATGATTATGATTATTATAAGAGCAGAGCGTCTAAAAAGGCGCTTAAGCAATATTGCTTAGGAATCATAATGTGAATTCCCTAACAATTCATTTAGTCGTTTATTTTCTATGGAATTCAGGTCAGTGTCAGTGATATTTAATTGCGTTACAAAGTATAGTTTGCTAGTTATTTACTTAGAGTTTGACTTAGGTTTATTTTAACGGCCCTTTGTTTGCTCTGTGACGCCCTCAAAAAAGTGGTTTTGTCATTTATCCTTTTTGTATTGTAGTCCGTTCAAATTAGACAAAAAAAAAAAGAAAGAAGATACAAAAAGTTCCCAAAAAGCTGAAAGTTTGTAAAATTGTTCAAAACATGATTATACATGAAATTTAAAAAGTCCTCATCTATCCGGTACCTGGAAAATAAATTTCGAAGTTAAAGGAAAAAAAATGGTTTATTTAACGATTTTCAGCAAAACGGTAAGTTTTATCATAAAATTACCTAATACATAATTGTAGATTATGTAATTTATATGACCCACAATGAACCCCAATCTCTCTTGGTCATCGCGTTGTGTTTATTATTGTCAGGAGATGGTTCTTATGAATGAATTGAAGATCGAAATTCCCTGATGTGGAACCATAGCAGTCCAGCCAAACTATGAAAGATATAAAAATAGCAACATTGCTGTTGAGACAATTTACTTGCAACCAGAATAAAGGAGAAGAAGAAGAAGAAGATCAAGAAGAAGAGAAAGCGCAGACTTTAAAGAGTATTTGAAAGTTATGAATCCGACGAATAAATTTCTCTACTTTTTTTTATTTACACAACTTTTATCATTTCTAACCCTTGCTAATATATGTTACTGGCGGTCACCCACTGTTTCAGCCGCGTGGTTCCCGTTCCCGTGGTAAAATCGGGATAAAAAGTAGCCTGTATTAGTAAGTCTACAGCTTGTCGTCCCCACATACCAAACTTCATCAAAATCCGTTCAACCGTTTAGACGTGAAAGAGTAACAAACAATCAAATAAACAAACTGACATACTTTCACATTTATAATATTATATGGATGGGGTTTCACCCCAGTTCTTTTCGTAATAACACGTGTTGTGAGGTTCCATTTTTAAGTCGATCTACCGTACATTTTAATAATTTTAATAAATACGCAAATTTTATCGCGAGCAAGCCATTAATTAAGAAAGAAGAAGTATAGTAGGATAGGATAATGCAATAGTTTCAAATTAAGCAGAATCACAACAGATCCGTGGAATAGGCCTTTATGGGATACCATATTTTGAAAAGTTTTTTATATAATTAAAGAGTTGCGGTCCAAAGCTTTGCACTCTACTTGAACGATAACATTTATCAAGAAAATTGGATATGATGCGGTAATGGCTCCAACTCTGAATGTAATTTTTCACAATATATAAAAGTTATAGAATAGCTAAAGCATGTCTGCAAGATTAACTTGTCATTTCTACCTTCCATATTTGTTCTTTTATATTTTAATGTTATGTTGTCAATTAATAGAAATACATACAGCTCCACACCTACCTCTTTGAATGTAGGTATAGTTTCTCTACATTTCTAACGTAAAATATACAAAGCAATATCTATTACAATATTACCCACTTATTATACAGTAACCCAAAGGAAATATCTCTATTATGGTATCTAGTAAGGTGCATTAAGCTAAATTTGAGGTACCTATCACAAACCAACGTTAGAACAATGTAGTAAAGGTCACCCTAGATTTAGCTGTTCGTGAGGCAATGTCACACTGAACACAATTAAACCGAAATAGTCCCTGGAAGGTAAATTCGGAACCGTTTCTAAACCGACAATTTACGACCGATTATGTCTGAACATTTATGCACAATTAGTTTCGGTCAATTTAGAGAGACTTTATTGATGACAAGTCCCTTGAAGCTTATCCGAGGCTTTCTATTAAGATTAAGCGTCATTTAGATAACTTCATTAAAGTCGACTAATTTGTAATTTAAACTAATTAATAATGTTACTTGATTCGTTGTACTAATTAGAAGTACGTTCATGGTGATGAGGTGTTTTCTGCTGTAAAGACTTGTACTTAAGTTATTGTTATTTTAGATAAATTTAAGAAAATGCTTAAAGTTGAATCGTTATATAGTGTTAGTAATACATGCTATTAATATTAATTAGTTTAAAAAGAATATAAAGAGAACCTAGTGCAGGATTTCATCTAACACCAAGAAAACCGAGGTGTTTATGCTTCGTATTTATTTCTGAACAAAAAACTTATTGGTGCAATGAAATAAGCCAGCACATTTAAATAAATTTCACTCTGTACCCCATGCCCAGGCATTTCTTTAGCTGGATATTATTTATTTATACTGTCACACGTCACAACATGTGCCCAAAGGACCGATTTATCCCCGTCGTCAAATATGCAGGAAGGTTACCGTTACGTACCCCGCCAAAGCCTACATTACGACGGTTGGACATAAGGGAATGGCTCGGATTTACACTGAATTGATGCGTTTCTAAAACGAATTGCCTGCCATTATTGTTAAATATATGATTTTATAAATGTTTTACAGTTTATTTCCATGTATATGTCGGAGGATAATTAGATAAATCGTTTTTTTGCGAAAATCTTAGGGATATTGCGAAAACACGGATAATTAGGCAATGGTGTTGTCATTTCTCAATCCTACTAAAAAAGATAGGATTTTTGCGAAATAACTGGTTGCCTTAGTAAGATTACAAAAAGCATCGCTGGCTATTATGAAATAAGAACACTGATTGGTTGGTCGGACCGTCCAAAACAACATCTTCTCTGATTGGTTGACGTCTTGACGTTTCAAATGTCAATCCATTCTCTCAGGTGTAGTAAACTTTCTGTGAACCAATCAAAATAAGAGTTAGCAAGCAAGCAAAAATTAAGCTAATCAGAGTAAACAATAACCAATGATACTAAAGCAACCCGTATTTTTGCAAAAAACCCTATCTTTTTACAGTAAGATTGAGAAATGTCAACACCGTTGTCTAATTATCCGTGTTTTTGCATTATCTCTGGGATTTTTGCGAAAATGCTATTTATCAAATCCTCCTACGACATACATATTGCATAAACTAATGATCCGAAGTCATTTGCAGACAAAACTATTTAGTAGCCCATTATCGCTTGCATGCTCGCTTGCCTGCCTGCTTGCATGCCTGCTTGCAGACCTGCTTGCATACCTGCTTGCCTGCCTGCTTGCATGCCTGCTTGCCTGCCTGCTTGCACGCTTTCTTTCAGGCCTGCTTGCATGCCTGCTTGATTGCATTCTCCTCACATGAATGAATTATTTCATCAATTTCACATAGGGAAATGGTTAGGCGTAACAGTGTTGGGCGAATCGTAATTTAGTACTTGGAAACAGTAGGGATAATGAATGGTTATGCCTATGATGAGCTTGGGAAGTGAAAATATGGCGAAAAAATAGGCGAAATGAAAATAGACTAAACTAATTTAGGTCATTTGACAATTGTGTGAAATTTTTTTAGGCCTATTATATGTGTGCTAAAGGCCTAATGGCCTTAATATGCAAAAAATAATTAGGCGTTCCAATATATACCCTAACGACACCCATATCGACTTAAACATTATTCCCCTTTTACCCCCTTAGGGGTTAATTTATTGAGAGGATTCTTGTATTAAATTTCCAACCATAAGCCTACTAAAAATATAAATGACTTTTACTTTAAAAATAAAGGACGTTTCTTACTCAACTTCACCCCCTTTTTCACCCCAGAAATTTCGAAAACGTCGAGTTCATTTTTAATCGACATCCCAAATACAAGACTTGAAGATCTATCTATCTTCAAAACTGACAGACTTTCTTATAAACTTTCATCCCCTATTTCACCCCATTAGAGGTTGAATTTCGAAAAATCCTTTTAGTGCACCCCTGCACCTCATAAGAAGCCTGTGTCAAATTTGGAGTTTCTTGACCCACCTATTTGGGCTGTGCGTTGATTATCAGTCAATATGTCAGTCAGGATATTGAATTTTATTTAAATAGATGTTACGAAGTAGTTGTAAACTCAGGATTGCAATATTAGGTAATATAATATGGCTACTAAAAGCTTCTTTTGTTCTCATTCATTTAACGACCTCCGTGGTAGAGTAGTACCAGTTTCAAGTTTCGCCTACTCTGGGGTCCCGGGTTCGAATCCCGGTATGGGCAAATGTTTGTATGATGAATACGAGCATTTGTACCTGAGTCATGGACGTTTATATGTATTTCTACACATAAATACTTATATATGTATAATTGTATGTATTTATATCCGTTACCCTAGTATCCCATAACACAAGCCTTACAGTGCTTACTTTGGGGATAGGTTAATTGGTGTGAGTGTAAATAGTTATTTGTATTGAAATCTGAGCAAGTGAAGGATTCTAGGATTGATTGATTTCAAAGATTGAATCCTGAGCGAAACGAGGATTTCAAAGGTACAGGACGATAAAACTTTTCTGCTGAGCGCAACACACAATTTTTCACCACACAACAGCGAGGAACATTTTATGGTTGTTTCCGCGGTCAACTTCCGGTAAAAAAAAACTTTAAACATTAAGTTTAATCTAAATATATCTTATTCTTGTTGTTTAATGATATAAAATACTAAAATAATAAAAGTTATAGTTAATTCAAAGTAATTTGAAGTAGGAATATATTGTTACTTATAAAAAACAATAAAAACGATTCGGTAAATGTTGACATTGACATGAGGTACAGGACAAAGACGATTCAAAAATAAATTTTTATGCCACGTTCCGAAATCCAATCATAGATTGTGAAATCTCACCCAGCCTAATATAAAATTCTTATAACAAATATTTTAATCTTATCTTTATTGTTTTTATGATTCAATGAACTAAAACAATATAATAAAAAGAAAACGGAGTATTATAATTAATTCAAAGCTATTTAAAATAAGTATAAAATGTAACAAAAATGTCAATAGTGCGATTCGGAACGCATTATGACATATTTTTAGGTACTAATTTAAATAAAAATAAAATTCTAAAATTCTCTCCGTCCGGGGACTACAAAAAGAGAAATACTAAAAGGGTATATTATACGTTGGGTATAATATACCCTTGTTGGATTTTTTTTTGTGCAGGTATTTTTTAAATTTTACTTTATTTTATCCTTTTTAAATTACACACAAAATTAAAAAAAAGCCGCATTTGAATCGCTTAATTCGTTTAGGCACTACGAATATTTATGTACAGAAAGACAAAAAAATTATTGCCGCCATTTTGTTTTTTTTGCTGCACCTAAATTTGCCCAGGGTGTACATTATTTTAGTCAAAGCACTACCTTTGTATCTTTTACCGTTTCGGCGGGCAGTTGACCATCTCCATAAATGGCCAGATGGATTTTCATCAAACGTGGCTAAGAACCATCTCGATTAATTTAGCTTTCAATAAAAAAAAAACCGCATTAAAATCGCTTGATTCGTTTAGGCTCTACGAATATACGTACAGACAGACAGACAGACAGACAGATAGACAGGCATAGGCTTTAAACTTATAACACCCCTCTTTGCGCTGCGTCGGGGGTTAAAAAGTACTTTACTGCGCTAGGCCGCAAAATGACAAATTCTCCTTTTCCAAACGTATGAAAATTTATTTATTTATTATCTATTATTCACCTCTGATCTTGAGTGACCGTATTTTTTTAAATAAGTATACTAAAAAACTTTGGACAGTCATTTCTGAGATAATTAAAACATACCATACAATTTGTTTTTAATACTTAACTAAATTAAGTATTTTATTTACGTTATTGTACGTACTCTGCACAATTTTGTGTCCCTGAATTGTCACAGACAAACCTTTATTTACCTTTCTCTGTAAAAAAGTTATAACTCGAAAAAATTTACTAAGAAACATTCTGAAGGAAATATGTCTTAAGACAAAGCATTTTAGTAATGTCTTAAAAGTCGCAAAATTAAGGCTACATATCTGAAGAAATGTGTGAACCCTGAATTATTTGTATTATTCATTTAGTTGATACTATGGACTCATACAACGCGTGTTTTATAAAACAACGCTACGGGATGGTGTACGAAGATCATAATATGATTGCCTTTTAATCTGATTACATTCTAGCAATACATTTACATAATAAGTATATATTAAGATTTGTTCGTTTTCCGGTAAATCATATTACCGTTATAATATTTTAAACGTGCATGGTCATAATCACTATCAGTCAATATAAAAACGGGATTTTTACCATGTTTGTATTTGTTGTCAAGTTCCCGATTTTTCGGCGCATATTAGTTACATCGTGATCATGGCGCATTCAACTGCGCCAAAATATCGGGGCCTCGACAACAAATACAAACATGGTAAAAATTTCGTTTTCACTAATAGTGATATTACATATTACCGTTGTTGCTATCATCATTAGCTATTAAATAATAATATCATTCATTTTAGACATATACAGTCCATAGTGTAAATAACAATAATCTTATGCTATGTAACTTACTGAAAAAATCCTGCAAATGATTTGCAGTAAGAAAATCTTGAATAATTGGAAGTTTTATTTGTTTTTATTGTCTGCGCATATGACGTCAAGTTCCTTTTTTTCTGGTCTAGAACATAATTCGATTGCAATGCAAGTAATAAGCCCGTTTGTCATAGCATACCTATATATCTTACATGACATAACATCTTTCAATAATGAATCAATAACGAAAGATACGTACATTTTAATCATCAAAATCTTTAATCTAAAATACTTTCCATCTAATAGTCGATAGCGAATCTATAAAAGTACGGGGACCTTTCACAAAGCACGTCGCCGGCAGTCTGAACCGGCCCTTGTCGTTAGGACCTCGCAAATGAGTTCCATTTTCACGTAACAAATTCTGCGCTTTAAAATACCGAGCGAACTGAAATTAATTGTAACTTCAAGACCATATTTGAAAAAATATTTGCGAATTTAAATTTTTTTGCAATGAAAACATATTGAAAATAAATAAATAAATGACAGGGCAGATAATTATATAGATATAATTATTTAACTAAACTCACCTGGTCTCATCAAAATAATATTTTTTGTTTAGGTACCACTTTTTAAATGATATCTGTACCGGATTTCATAACCTACAAATTTTTTTTGAACGACGAATACAGATTTTTAGGGAAACGGAAGGGCCGATTTTCAATGCTCAGATACCTCACTATTCCTCTGATAAGATATTATTATGCAGGCAAATTCAAGAACTACAGTGTGTGTAAGTGAGATGTAAATATTGCGAACTGCATTTGTTGGAACAGGAGATTAGATGCGCTTGAAAGCTGTCATATTTATTTGATATACTGTACGTCAGTCGATGACAGTACCTACGACATTTTTGTCTGAGCTTTAGGCTCTAGACAGACGGACTGCAATTAAACTGCAATCCCGACTGCCAATTGCAGTTTGAATGCAGTTGGCACGACTGGAATGAAACTGCAAGCTAACTGCCCGTCAACGTGCACGTGCAGTCGGTGTAACTGCACGACGACTGCACACAAACTGCTGGTCGACCGGCAGTTGGCTTGCAGTTTCATTGCAGTCTTGCTAACTGCATTCAAACTGCATCGGAACTGCAATTTGGCAGCCGGATTGCAGTTGAATTGCAGTCCGTCTGTCTAGAGCCTTAAGCCGCATGGACAGGGTCAAAGACGGCGTTAGCTAAAGCCGCGTGGACACGATCAAAGTCGGCGTTGGCTCAAGCCGCGTGTTGACAAAGTAGCTTTAATCAAAGTCTAGGTACGCATACGTAACTCAACTCTTAATTATTTTTATCCTGTTGCATATAAACGTAAAGTTATCATTAATTGTAACATTCGCGGAACACACTGATTCCTTTAGCGACATGCTTGATTTGTGGTTCTATTAAAGACAGTAGGAGTACGGAAGGTTTTTGTAAACAAAATCTTTACGGGATTTCTTTGCCAACCCATTTATTAAATGGGTCTCGGTTGTAAGAATCTTTGTTTCCGTTCAAGGTTTAAAAAATTTAAGCATTTAATCTCTTCTTCTTCTATTGCCATGTTGTTAATATTTCTTTTTTTAACCAACGTCAAAAAGGAGGCGTTTCTCAATGCGGTTGTGTTTTTATTTTAATTTTTTTGTACGATCTGCAATTGCGCGGAGATTTCGAATCGGATTTGCGTGATTCTTATTTAATTCAATGGGTGATACTTGCCTTGCTTTACTTTAGTAGTGTTGATGTTCTGTCGTCCTGGTTGTTCTTGCAGTGTAAAGCAAAATATCAGTGCAGCAGGCCCAGCTTGCTGCTTATACTGAGCTTGGCACAGTTCGGCGTCATGCGACGATTGCGCAGTGCGCGTTTTTTTTTTTATTTTATTTATGTCGGTATTTATTTATTTTCTGTTGTATCGTTGTGTGGATGCCAAATAAACATTTTTCTTTTTTCTTTCTTTCTTTCCATTTGGTCCCATACAAAATACTTTACTTTGGCCCAGTTGTTTTTATTTATGAGCATTTTAGTTTACTTTGGATGATGTAATTTTCACGATACTTTTTAGTGTAAGTGGGAACGGGCCACTATGTTACTTAAAAAAATGTGAAATAAAATACTTTTTTATAAAAATAATAAAAACAGACTTGGATAATAAAAAAATGGAGTCGGTGCCAGCCAAGGCTAGAAAAATAAATGTATAATAGAAGTGCAATGTAGAATGCCTTGGCTGGCACCAACTCCAAAAGTTTTATTTTTTACTTTTTGAAGTCCGTTTTTGACAGATTTCAATTGAACGGGAATTCTGTTAAATCCCATTCGTTAAAGACAGTGTTCGTTCTTTCTTATCTTTCACTTGAATTTATATCATCATCATCACATCAGCCATTTTCAATGTCCCCACTGGTGGGGCACTGATCTTATTTATGGATCGATAAGGAGAATGGGCCATTACCCACCACGCGGGCCCAATGCGGATTGGTGGATTTTAACGACTGCAAATGCAGCCAGGACCAACGGCTTAACGTGTAATCCGAAGCACGGAGGAGCTTGAGTTAGTGAATTTTTGGTCACCCATCCCGTGACCAACCATTGCGAAGGTTGCTTAACCTCAACAATCGCAGGCCGAGAGAATAAACCACTGCGCCACGAGCTTCTGGGTTTATATAATCATTTATTAAGCAAGTTCATTGAATCTACACAAGAAATTACGAAAACTAACTTCAAACGTACTGTAGTAACCTCTGTACACAGAGGTAATAATCACTGGTACGTTTATCGTACTGTATTTTTACCTTTATATTACTTTTATTTTAACACAACAAAAGAAATCAAGAAACAAAAACTAACCTCAAACTTACTATTTATCGATAGAATAAGCCGTTATCTGGCTTTTAAAGGTTTACATAGATTTACTCATCAGTTAGCGAGATATTCATAGAAAAAGGCTTATTTGACGATTGAAAAACAGATGTTTTTACTATCTGTCGAATAAACGCTATCTAGCTGTCTATCTGACAATTGAAAAGTCGGCCCTTAGTATGTGATTGTCATTTCTATTTAGTTGGTTAACAATTTAACTCACTGATAACTCTTATCTGAGCATTGAAAAATCGGCCCTAAACCAAATACTTAATTAATAACTAGCAAACACTAGGTTACGTAACGGTATGTTCTAAATTCAGATAATTATTGACCGAGCGAGCGAACTGTCTCAGTTTTGAGATTGGACAAAAAATGCTTTTGTCCGTCTGCGCCTGCAGGTCGCATTTTCCAACCGATTTTGACGAAAATTGGCACACAAGTTCCTAGATTTATTTAACAATTGTTATCGATCGCGATTTCTTTTATTGGGAGTAAAATAGAGGTTTATTTAAAAAAAAAATTGTGTAATTATGTTTTGAGTTTTAAATAATTTAAAAAACGTGAAGTCATATACCTAAGTATAGTTTTCATTTAAAGGGTGTCTCACAGAAACGCGTAATCTTTCTATTGTCCGTAATTTAAATGAGTCCTCGCCTGCGTGGTACAATCGGGGAACTTCCCGGTTGATCAGTAGAGTTTTGACTTATATATATTAATTACTCCTTTGCCTATTTCATGTTATCATACGATTAAATAAGTAGAGTTTTTTTGAGAGACAATATTTAGGTATTAGGTAAAACAAAAGTGCGCCCGCCGCCCGCCCCTCTCTTGGTCCCCTTTGTCGTACCCCCGCGCCCCTGTACCGCGCAGGCGAGGACTCGTTTAAGCGGTCGTACTATAACTGATTTTTATTCTATCTGGAGATATACTTATGAAGTATCCCCAAGCAGCGGATATTTGGTTTGGAGGTAATTCTTGCAACATTTCGCCCATCCCTTGTGCGCAGTAATATTTTTTTAATACTGAAGTGTTAATTTATGTACTAACATGAAGACATGTATGATTTACTTATCTTTGATATTTTTTTCTTTAAAAAACGTAACTTTTATTCTAAGTCCCAATCGCGACATTTTGCGAAAGAGACATTCTGCGAAAGAGACATTATGAGAAAGCGACATTTTGCGAAAGAGGCATTATGAGAAAGCGACATTCTGCGAAAGAGGCATTATGAGAAAGCGACATTTTGCGACGTGGAGACATTTTGCGAAGTAGTCATTTTGCGAATAAGCCTCTGGACGCACGATTGGATGTATGCTTGTTAATAAGTATTACCAGCAGTGGAACACTTAACCTGTTATTAGCATTTGATATACGACCGTAACACCTGCACGCGAATTTTGGGCGTTATTATAACACCTAGCAAAGAAACGGGAAATTGCATGAATGCACATGCATGCGATCCGGTGCTTTAGTTATTTGTATTCTACTTGATATCTGTTCTGGGCAGTGCAAGATGAAACATTTAAGAGGCATTTTTGTATGTGCTTTGAGACATGCGATCGAGCCGCTTGAATTTAAGTATTGTTCACTTTCCATTCATAAACACAACTTCTCGATTTTAAATTTGCAATGACCTATAACTCCAGCCACTATCGGCTTAAGGTTACATTCCATTTTATCCCATTTTTCCTCGACGGAGCTCACGCAAACGCCCCATTCACCGTCAATAATCCGGGAAGA
Source organism: Chrysoteuchia culmella (assembly GCA_910589605.1). Taxonomy (NCBI): domain Eukaryota; kingdom Metazoa; phylum Arthropoda; class Insecta; order Lepidoptera; family Crambidae; genus Chrysoteuchia; species Chrysoteuchia culmella. Next base: position 13,141,007 of record OU342642.1, on the reverse strand, counting down.
ACAATGCTGCTCATCTACGAGTTTTTCCACCGCATCCGCTTAATTTGAATGCCTCGCTGAAATTAAAAAGAATGCCTTAATCTGTTTTGCTCAATTGCCACGTAGGTATACATATACTTCTGTAAAATCCTTATTTCGAGGAATAAAAGGAGGTCTTATTAAAAAATAAAAGGCGGTAACTTTACGAGCAAAATGTATTTCCTGTGGATTTAATTGGGCTCTTTGTGTTGTATAAAGAAAAAAAAATAACAGAGGCAAACAATTAGGAAAGGATGGTAAGGAAACCTCGTAAGGGCAATTTGTTTCTTTTTTATCAATTAGAGCAGCTTTCAACTAATACAAAACTAGAATTCCCTAATGAAGTAACTACGAAATAACGTAAAAGTTAAAGGTAACGAAAAATATTTACCACATTGTTAAGGAACACAGGTTAAAACATTTATTCTCAGCGAAAGGGTTTCCCTTAAAACGATGGCCATATTTGCAAGTCAGCGTAATGTTGAAGTCAGCCCTGACTTTTCCGTCCCCACGTGCCGGCTGTAACGTCGTCGCCGCACTACAAACATTATGTGTTCACATGTACGTACGTACGTTCATTTATATGCGAAGAAACGTCGTCGTTTCACGATTGCGGACTGGAGCGTACCAAGCAAATGAGCACATATTTGTCTTCAGATGAATACTTCCAACTGTTTTGTTCGTCGTTGGCAACACTACACTTTTTAATTTCGTTGAGGTGGAAAATCATTAGCGTCTGTAGGTAGAATGAACTATGACCTCAAGACTCATTTCAACCTTTTAAATAAAAACTATGAAGACTAGTTAGAATTTAATATGCTTGAATTCTGTAAGATTGATGACAAAAACTTATTTGCTAAGTTTCATGTCAGTCATCAATTAATCATAATGTGAAATGAGATGAATTTAACGTAAAATTTCATAATTTCACACATAAATAAGATTATTTTTCAACACCCTTTTAGCTTACAGACTAAATATTTTATTAAAATTAATTTGAAATAAGATGTCAATTTTAGGATTTGTTTTCAGAACTCGGGATTGTGGCAAGGAAGGTTAGTGAAGAGGGGAAAAATCCCCAAGAACGATATGGGAGAATATTGGCACTGGAAGGATCTGGACAATGGGAAGGACATCTGCATCTACGGAAAGGTGTTCCATACAGTCTCCTGTGATCTCTTTACGAAGGTCAGTAAAGATAAACCAAACGAATGCTAGTTTGTCTTCCGCGTCAAGAGTTCAGTACTTGTTTGGTTTAATAAAAAAGTGACGGTTTTCTGTGGTCAGTGGGAAATACTACCAAATTATTGGTTATTCAGAGCTTAAACAGCGACTAAAATACTTCTTCAATGCATGACATTTTACAGCTCCAGGGTAGTTGACATTGGTATTTTATATTAATTAATATATTTTTGATACCTCCAAGCGTTACTGAGACAGTACTGATAGACGGACGGATAAATAAGTTATCCTATTAAGGCATAGGTGCCTTCTGCGTATTTTGCTTTACGGAAGTGAACATACTTTTAGGTTTTTTTTTATCTTTAGTCAGTTAAAAGTAATCATGAGAAATCAGAAATTGCACTTTCTTTAATTTGTCTGCCTATCTAGGCTGCGAACATATAAAACATATGTTCGCAGTATCTAGGTACCTATATTACTAATTTTAAAACAAGGTGAAGTTTGTAAGGGATGTACTTAATCTCTGGAACTACTTAACCCATTTTGAAAATGCGTTTGACCAATTAAATGCTACATTGTTCCTGAGTTACATAGGCTTTATGTAGTTATTGTGATAAATATATATTTTGTGTATCAGACACCGCAGCGAGTATCAGATTATACTTGAATTGAAAGCTGATGTATAGCGCCTGTAGTTTTGTATTCAGCAAACTGTTTTTGGTTCGATAACATACAATACAATAACAAAAACAACTACAAGAATTTGCTTTACTGATTTTAAAGTCTAAACTCTAAATTGTGCTTTCCATACGAAAATTTAAAATGGGTTTGAATATTTGTAGTATCGGCTATTTATTATTTTATTTATAAAGTTCGCAATACTTTTATTTTTGGCCTGTTTGGTATATAACGTTGTCAATATATAAGGAATGTTTCCTTTGAGTGTAATTTGATAGGTATCTCCAGTATTTAGGCTAGTTTCCCTTCAGGTGACATGAAAAAATTCTACTCTGTATATTAAAAAAAACTGTTCATTATTTGATGTTGCAATTTTGCACAAGTGATCACCGATACAAAGAATATTTTTCCAAAATTTCATCCAAGTCGACCGTTTTTTTCCATGCATTTAGTGCGGATTTTTTTTTATTTTTTTCATATTAATTTATTCACCAATTAGTTGTAAAATTCTATAGAAAACCTCACATTGTTTCCACTACAACGACTTTAAATAGCACCGTTAGGTAGTCCTGGGAAACTAGAGATTAATTTTGAGTTGAATAAGACGTTTCAATGTCAGAGTAATTAATTTGAGGTACCTAGTCTAAGATTTAATATCAGCTAACGTCATGTTAATTGTTTTTTTAACTTTGTGGTCGCAGTATTTCCTGACGTTTGAGCACGGTCAGAAAAGGGTTGAGCTCTAAAAACGTAGATTCGTAAGAACCCTGTAAAAAACTTCGCTGCCGTAGGTTCAGTAACAAGTAAACAATATTAACGCATGGTTACTCGCATCTGTCCAAAGTTCGACGAAATTTATATTTAGTACAAAGGAGGAGGCATCGTAATTTATGTATAAATACTCTGAGGATTGATAAGTTCACGACGAAAGATCAGCGCTAAGGGTCTAAAAAGGTCACTTAAGCAATATTGTGGCAATAGGTATTGTTATGGAATCATGTTAAATCATACTGGTAAAAGTAAGATTAAGTTAGAAAAATTAATTCATCTTTTTAATTTATGAAATTCCAGTCTCCTTATCATACGGGAATGTGGAGACAAATTAGTTACTTTTCCATTACTTATAAAAATCATCTAACGTATTTAAGTATAGCATTATGAATGCAAAAATATAAAATATAAACTAAGTAGGAACTATACTTACTATAGAATTGCTTTCCATTTCTTAAATCTTCATACGCAAATTGATTGAAATAAAAGCTTAAAAATGTATAGTACTTACATTGAACAAAACTCGTATAAATCACGGATTAATATAATTTTTTTCATAGTACTTTCAAAATTAGTTTCTCGATGAGTCATAGAAAAGTATAAAAACATGAGAAAAAACAGTCTTTACATGTTCTTACATTCGCAAAATTCAAGACAATATCCTTGAGTAGGTAATCAACATTAATTTTTATATTGATTGCTTTCTCAAAGATTCAGTTATTCAAGGAATTGTGTTTTTAAGAATCATAAATTAAATAATTATTTACCGCATGAATTATGAAATACCGATCAAATGAAAACTAATAGGTAGTTACTTAAAATAGTACTATATTCGTAATTTCATTAAACTTGTATCTTTAACAACTCGGCAGACCGACTCGGACCTCTCGTTCCATGTTTACACGTCTCTTTTACGCTCACGTTGTTTTGATAATTCTAACCTCAAATAACACTTAAAAGACCAAACTTTTTGATAAATTCCGTCCCTTACCGTAGAACATAAGAGTTATTATACTAAAAGGACTTACCTCGCGTCTCGTGACTGGTAGTTTGCGGTGTATTATTTAATTAGTCAACAAAATAATAGTTTGTTAGGCGGCGCACACACACAGCTGTCACTGACAACATCTGGCTTGTTGACGGACGGTCGACCGTCATTGCATACATTTATAGTGGTTGTTTGGGCGAACTACTATTATGATAACTTCATATCAGTACCTACCTGCTAACTTTTGCTTTATTATTATTTATGAATGAGAGTAAATGATCTAGATGGGTCTGGGATATTGTTTGTCAATAATCGGTTCTAAGCCACACTACGTCTAAAAATAAGTGAGATTAATGAAACATTCCCGCTTGAGAACAACTTGTGAGACGAGTCGATTTTATGTAACTACCTACACAATTCAGACAATGTATTTGATTGATACTTGATTTTAATTTACTTACTTAAAATTATTTCCTCAGTATATTCTTCAAAAAATAATTTGCAGTTATCCTAATTTAGTAAGTTGTGTAGGTATCACACCTGATAAAACGGTGTCAGGGTAAAACTGTACATTACGGACCCACGGTTTTAGGGGGGGGGGAGGAGGGGGGCGTCCCCCCTACCCCCCCACCAACTCCCAACCGTAGCAAATGCATAGTTCCTGAGATATTTGAAATTGAAATTTGAGGTTCGGAGGCAAGAAAAAGTAACATTTTATGCATTTTTAAATTTGGTGGGGGGGAAATTTGGGGGAAGGCACCCTAAAACTCAAATCTTATTCCCCCCTCCCCCTCACATTACCCCTCTCTCCCCCTAAATCCACCCTCCACCTTCATACTACCCCTATAAATAGGGTTTAAATGTAAAATGCATTATTCCCCCTCTAAAATAAAATTAAATAAAAGGGCATAAAAGTGGGGAAGCCACTCAACACTACCATGTATTTCTAAATTGATAAAGTTACATATGTAAACTGACAGTTATATTTTACTAGGGGTAAGTAAATGAAACATTAAAATATGTTAATATATAATCATTTATTGCATTTATTGCTTCAGCAAATTGCACACATTGGTCATCAGTTTCCAGTTCTTTTTCCAGATCATCAGTTTCCAAATTTTTTTCCCGTTCTACATTGATCTGAAACAATTAGAAAACAAATTGTAATGTATTGTAAAACGAGACGCAGCCATCATAGCAAAAAAAATTAAGTTGAAGTAATGTATTGTATTGTAAATGCATTCTTGCCTTTTGAGTCCAAAGCTATTAAAGTTGTTAACAAATTAAAGATTTCTGAACGTCTCCGGCGCTGCGGGAAGTGCAGCCCCTACTCCCTTGCGTAACAAACCACAGGCACTCCATGCTCACCTCCGCAGCTTCGGCTTGCATGGTGCCTGCAGTTTGTTACAGCGGGCGGGGGCTGCTCTCCCTCCGCGCCTCCGGGCTTTTATAAACACTCTTGGGGTAGGGCATACTAGTACCACGTGGAGTCGGGGTTGACTAATTCAGTTCTGTTACCAATTTCGACCTAATCAACACTAATTTGATTTAAATCTTTGCTATAATATCTCTACTAACCTGATTTCTTCAGCGTAATTATGAACTCGTCTCCCAGATGAACCAGTAGCTGAAGGTGCTTCCAATTGGTCTTCAGATATAGTTGGTAGATCTGGCATGATGGAGTTTGCCATTCTGCTAGCTGCCGAGTTGGGTAAAGAAGCTAACCCACTAGGGCCAGCTAGGTTGTTGGGACCAGCAACCGGTTCTTCCAACGCGGACGACGAGAGCACAAGTGGCTCATTAGAGTCCAACACTTGTACACTACGGGGCACCGAAGAAGTAGCCACAAGCGGCTCACTAGAGTCTATCACTTGGGCACTGAAGAAGTGTCCACAAGCGGCTCACTAGAGTATCACTGGGCACTGGGGGGCACTGAAGAAGAGGCCGTAACAAGCGGCTCATTCGAGTCCAAAACTTGCACTTCACTCTATTCAATTCTTCAGGCAGAATAGCGGAATCCGAGCATGGCATTTTTGCGTTTCGTTTCTCAAAATGGAAAAATTATTATTAAATATTCTTGAGAATTCCTTTACTTGATTATTTTTAATTTAGCTTTAAATATTATAGTATGTTTATATAAGAATAATTTTATTATTTTTCTTCAATAATTATAACAGTTAATCAATATTGTGCGTTATTCACAACAACAGTTCAGTATTGTCTGTGGCTGTATGACAAAATTCCTGTATCTAATAGACTTCAATCAAGAAAAAAAAACAGAAATCTGTCAAAATAATGTCAGATATCCTTGAGATATTACGAAAAAAATATAAAACTTTAAGATTCTTTTTCTCGAAAACTATAAGTTTGCTAGTGTTGCGCCTTTGCTGAATTACTTCTTATTAATAAACCTTTACAACGAAAAATTGTGAACCTCCAACTCGTGGGTCCGTAATGTACAGTTTAGCCAAACGGTGTCAGTTCTGTTATGAAATCAATCTTTTCGATTTTTCATTTTCTCTTATTGATTATTATTTCCCATTTACCTACTATAACCATATAACAATATCACTATATAGTATAAACCAAAGTCGCTTCCCGCTGTCTGTCCCTATGTATGCTTAGATCTTTAAAACTACGCCACAGATTTACAGACAGAGGAAGGTTTATATGTATAATAACCTTCAATAAAGAGTAGAGAAATACTGTAATTTTTGAGGTTTCTAATGTGATGTCGTAAATGATTACATTTTTTTCCGCTTACATTGCAAACGCAGGCTGAACTACGAGATTTATCAAAATAATGTACATAGTATTTGTACACCTTGAAAAGGTCTACAGAAAACTCCGCGGTGGTATATGTTTATCTTTTATGGATTTAACCCACAATAGCATAAGTCGTGTAGTCCACGCGGGCGACGCCGCGGGCTGAAAGCTAGTAAAGTATAAATCAAACTGTTTTGGTTACGATCTTATCGTAGCACGACCAACACTTGTAAAATGCCATTCTTATAGCCGAAAATATGTGTTTTCTCTGACGAGTCAGTGTTAATCGCTCATCGCCATCAATCAACGGCAGGTGGCGCTGATGGATCGAACTAAGCTTTCCACTCCTCATTTGTATAAAAAGAACGCTTCGGATAGTGAGAAATTCTTGGCTTTAGCCATTTTTCTACCACTGATTTTTGTTAAAAACTTTTCGGCATTAACATTTTTCTCGAAAACATTGTTATCATCAATTGTCCTCGTTTGAAATTCTCTTTGAAATATTCATGAAAACCGATCAAGTGCGAGTCGGACTCGCGCACGAAGGGTTCCATACCATAGGTATTAATATCGAGCAAAACACGGCAAAAAATCACGTTTGTTGTACGGGAGACGGGATCTCTAAAATATTTATTTTATTCTGCTTTTAGTATTTGCTGTTATAGAAATACAAAATCTGTGAAAATTTCAACTGTCTAGCTATCACGGTTCATGAGATACAGCCTGGTGAAGTGTGACAGATAGTGGAATCTTAATAATAGGGTCCCGTTTTTACCTTTTGGGTACAGTACCCAAATGAATCTATACCTTAAAAAAGCAATAAATTTCTGGTTAGAGGCCAGACTCAGGCAACAGCCGATATTTGCGACCCAGGCAAATGCTCACTGCTCAGTATAATTTTTTGCTTTTTAGTTTTTGAAATCGGTTTTTTCAACCTTTTATTTTTATATTTTACTAATAATTATTTACAAAACAACCTATTGTTTTAAAAATAATAGGTTGTTTTGTAAACTACAGTCATTTTTAGGGTTTCATAGCCTTAAGGCAAAAAACGAAAGCCTTATTGATTCGTCCAATCCGATGTATGTCACAGCCACTTTATTCCAAAACTATGAGGATTACACTGTTGAAACTTAGTAGGTAGATGTATTCTGTAAACCGCTTTACGGTTTTTACACAAAAATAAAAAATATATGAATTAAGGGGGGACTCCCCATACATGGAACTGACACTGAAAATTTTATTTCCATCAAACCTATACGTGTGGGGTATCTATAGATAGGTCTGTAAAAATTGCATTGAGGTTTCTAAAACGATTTTTTCTCAAAGTCAACCGTTTGGAAAGATGTCTAACCCCCCCTCTAACTTTTGAAATAAGAGAGTGAAAAATAAAAAAAATAAAATAATGTAGATCGTCATAAAAACTTTCAACGAAAATTAGTTTGAACGAAATATATTTAGTAGTTTCAGAGGTATAGCACACTTTCCAAAACCGCAAATATAACTTTGGCATTTATACAAACACTATGAAAAACAAAGTTATTTTTGCAGACGAAAAAATATAGTTGCATTTTGGCAATAATAATAATAGAAACTTTATTGCACATGATACAAAAACAAACACATACAGAGAAAATGACAAAAAAGAGGAACACACAATAGGCGCCCTTATAACTACGTAGCAGTGGATTCATGTACGAGTTTGACTCGCACTTGGCCGATTTTGTAGATAAGATTAGGTTTCATGTACATTATCCCCTGTACTGGCAAGGAGACATATTATAATTTATAACAATAAAAATTCTATTGTGTCTCGTTCATTGCCAGCGAAAGATTATATAAACAAAGTATCGTAAAAATCACATCATCCAAGTTAATAAAAATACTCATAAAATAAAAACTACTGAGTTAAACTGAATCAAATTTATGGGACCAAAGGCAACAATAAAAAAAAAAAGAATCAGATAAATTGAATCAGAAATCTCGGCATAATTGGTGTACGTACATACATAAAAATAAAATAAAACATACCAACTGAATTGAGAACCTTTCTCCTTTTTGGAAGTCAGTTAAAAACTGAAATTTCTTTGAATTTTTCGAGTACCTAAACAAGTTATTTTTTGCAAGCCATCGTAATATACCTAATGCTAAATATTCTCGCAGTTGAAAGAAACATCTTGTCATCTTCTTTGTCGTGGATTTTTTTGACGATCAATTACAATACAATAAAATACTTATGTTTATTCGATAGTTATGACGACCAGTTTGGCGCAGGGGTACTAAGCCCGCCTTCTGCGCCAGAGGTCCCGGGTTCGATCCCCGGACAAGCCAAATATTTGTGTGCATGAACATGTCTATTTGTCTTGGTCTGGGTGTTTAATATGTATTTTATGTATGTATTTACAAAAAGTATAAGTATGTTCATCCGTTATCTAGTGTCCATAACACAAGTTCTTCATGAAATAACGTAGGCTAGATAATTGGTGTGTTTGTATGAAATTATTTATTTATTAGTTATTCTAATTTGAGCATAGTCTTATTCTTCATAATTTTACCTAAACAATATATGTTTGCTTTAAATTTCTTTGAAATCTTAAAAATTAATATTCAACACAACATAATCTATAGACAAACAAATATTGTAGGTAGGTATTATCTTAGATTGAGTAAGTATTACTTACATAATCTTTAAAAAATAGCATCTGATAAGCATTATAATTATAACATTTTTGAAAGAACACTTGCTCATAAAACATGGATCCATTCCATAGACGATAAGGTTAAAATTCAAAACGCGCTTCTTGCAATAATAGAGCAATAATGTGGAACGAATGGTTGCAGTAAACCTCCGAATGGGTTCGAGAATAAAGCCGAAAGGTCGTACGACTTAAAGAAATGTGTTTATAGCGCTGGGACATCAGCTCTAGTGATGGGGCTACTTCGATGATATATAACTATTATACCGAAATATACAACGTTATTTTACGTTCACTCAAAAACTCAAAACCATTTGTAGAACTCATCATTACGAACAACTTTTGTGTGGAGGCAACCCTGAAATCGCGAAATATACAGCTGTTTCATACATTTTAGCCGAGTTCAAATATTGTTTTTTGTATAAAACAGCTGATGTTTGTCATGATTTCAGGGCGATCTCTGTAGCGGTCAGCATATTGGACTTTGGAGACAGATGAGAAAGAGTGAAATGCGCCATTGAAAATTTTATGGGAACCGGGGCAGATGTACCTCCCGTTCTTATTTATTTTAAATAACCATAGCCTTGCCGTTGTATAAGCAGATATAAAAAAATATTCCAATTTTAAAAGGAATAACATCAGATTGGGTTATACGATGAATTTGACCTCGACTGTTTTTTCGCAGCTCTAGAGGACATTTCAACTCCGCTGTCCACCAACAAACTGTCGCGGACTTTGCACTCAATTACTTTGGCATTATCTGTCGTGATTTTGTGACAAGCCAGTTCATTACTGGCGCGATAAACAGGTTAATGATATAAACCGCGAAAACAAACCTTTATCTTGAATGACAAACTGTTTAGTATTATAGGAAAGTTGATCGTCATGAAAAAAAAAACTTTGTTGTCTTCATTCTACAGGCACAATATAAATTGTCAGAAACTTGCATTAAGAAAATTTTCGTATTCCATACCCACAAACGATTCGGTCATGGCCAAACTGAGCCTCATGTATTGTAGACTGTATTTAAGTAAATATTTTTAACTCTAACTGGAAATATTTATTGAATAGGTATACTATTGAAAAACACTGTTGCTATCTGCGAATTCACAATCGTGTATTAGGTGCCTGTAGGTATATTGATAATCACTTAATGATATCTATATTTATCGTGTTTGTTAGCAAGGCTTTTCCACAGTCTAGTCGGTTTAATATACTCGTAGTTTTAATGAAAAACAACACATACCATAGCCTTATTCTTCTTATTTATTTTTGAAAATAAATGCTGTGGTTGTTAAACTTCGAAATCTATCTTATTTTTAACAACATAACATTACAAAAGAAGAAAAAAAAAACATAAATTATTACACAATACCTAATTATAAATTCATGAAGGTTTTTTAGAACGAAAGTCATAGCGCCGACAAATAATACATCACTACTTGAACACCCATATACACGTTGATAAAATACGGGATACCAAAGGCGATACCCCTGGCCGGCTGGGGTAACGGTTTGATAGCGTACACGAAAGTGTGGATGATCCTTCCAAGGGTAAACACACGGAACAGCAACTTCGCCCACGAAACAGCCGGTGCAGTGGTCAAGTACAAGGCAGCTAGGATCCAGAACGCCGGTATATTCTCAAGGTCATTCAAGTGAGCTCGCCTCACTCTCTCCACGTCTGGGTCGTCCAATTTCACGCGACTGTTTTTCATACTTTTCGCATCTTCATCGTTTGCGAACACTTTCTTAGCCATACGCACGCGAGATGTCAACACTGCTACTGCCAGCAGTTTTAGAGCAAGAACAGCTGAGTAGAAAATGTAAGATTGCACCAGAGGATCCTTTAATGAAATGCTCTCCATTATGTCTGATTTCTTTAGCAAGAGCGGAAAACAAAGCACAACACGTTTGTTGACTGAAGTGAATACAACTCAACGAGAGCGAGCGTGTTTTGCCGGGCGCGGCCAATTGATAATGCTCTACGTAATAACGAAACGTTCCTTTATACTTGTATACTGATGTCATCCAATTTACATGCTGTCTCACTCGCGCCGTTTTGTGTATCAACAACGTGAAATGGAACGGGTCACTGCCTTATCAGCATCACGATCGAATACTCTCCATTAATTTGTTGTTTATTTATGGTTATTATTATCTCTACCAAAGAGCGGTAATATAGTACGGTTTAAAAATTAAAAGTATAGTTGGTACCTATCAAACGGTTTCACATTTATTGCATCATCAATTCATGACATAAAACTTATGACCATGTATAATTTGCAAGTCATGGTGATTATTAGGTTCTATCATAATATCATAGCTTTTAGCTTTTGCTTGTCACCGTGTATCGTTGATTTTAGGAACCTTATCTAATGTTAACCTACATAAGATAATCTATTGCAGTGCAGAAGACAGCGAAAAAGTCAACTAATAGTTTCCAAGATTAAAAACCTGCAGCATAGTACAGCAGGATGTTGAGTCCCATATACACTGTAATTAAGTACGGTATTGTAAATGCAATAACTCTTGCTGGTTGAGGAAGAGGCGTCACTGCATACACAGCAGTATGAAGGAACCTCATGATCGTGAAAGTTCTGAATAAGGCCTTAGCGACAGCTAGGCTCGGGTTAGTAGTCACATAGATGCCACTGATTATCCAAAATACTGGAATGTTTTCCAAGTCGTTGAGGTGGGCTCGCCGCGCCCGCTCCACTTCGGGGTCGTTGACTTTCACAACGCCTCTCGAAAACTTGGCGTCTTCTTCGTTAGCAAACACTTTCCTCCTATACCGAGCCTTTGATGTCAATAAAGCTGTTCCCAACATCTTCAAACCGAGAACGCCAGAGTAAAGAAGATATGATTCAACCACTGGGTCATCAAAATTAAGTATAACCATATTTTTTTGTTAGACTACTTTCCACTTCACCACTTGAGTTGACTTGATCAGTCGCCTTGTATTTACGCTTAGCGAGCTGGCAGCCAACTGCGGCTTGTAACCGAGATCTAGATATTTAAAAAAATCCAATTCTGTTATATTATTTGGAAGAATGCCGGCTAACGGTATTTGAAGTGGCGTAAAACCAGGTATACAATAACGACATAACTTGATTCCAAGCAACCAATAGTACCGCATCGGTCGACTGCACAGCCGCTGTTGTAATCTGTTGCGGTCGTCATCATAGCCATCATAGCCAGTCATTCATCATCATTACCATAATTTCATGCGGACACATGAACTTTATTTTACTTATGCTGTGAGTTGTGTTGTGACTGATGTCTCTGTTACAGCTCACTGATTAGTAAAATAGTTATTTGCTATGCAAGGCTGGAAAGTTGGATTTCGCGGCGAGTTATCTATATTGAAACCGGAGCAAGGCAAGGTTTAAAGATTGAATCCTGAGCGTAGCGAGGGTTTCATAGGTACGAGACGTTAAAAATTTTGCTGCCGAGCGCAACACATAATTTTTCACCTAACAACGGCGAGGAAAGGAGAATGCCAGATTTACTTAAGGATATCGCCTAAGATGCGCAAAGCCGGCGCTTTAAGCAAATATGCATTAAAATTTATCTTTTTAATTATGGTTTCAAATTTCTTAATTAATAAAAAAAATCAGTTTGGGGTTTAAAAGTTAAATAATATAAAAAGCGACACTGACTTGCTGCAACACAGGCAGGATTTGGCATTCTCCTTTTAGGTTCTTTCCGCTGTCAACTTCCGGTAAAAAAATCTTTTAACAAATCGTTTAATCAAAATATATATACCTTATTCGTGTTGTTTTTTATGATTGAAATTACTAAAATAATAAAAGGGAGTATTGAAGTTAAATCAAAATAAATTATTTAAAATAGGAATAGATTGTTACTTATAATAAAAATAAAAACGATTTCGAAAATGTTTAGGTGCAAGACAATTAAAAAAAAAGGTTTTTATCATGTTCCGAAATCCAATCATAGGTTGTGAAGTCGCAAGTCTCACCGACCGTAAATTGAATACTTATTAGAAATAGTTTGATCTTATTGTTATTGTTTTTATGATTCAATGAGCTAAAATAATATAACTAAACTGGAGTATTATAACTAATTCAAAGTTATTTAAAATAATAATAAAATGTACTTAACATAAAAAGTCAATTGTGCGATTCATAACGAACAATAACGTATTATTCTTTCTAAATTAAAAAAATACTTTACCACGCTAGGCTGCAAAATGCTATTCTCCACGCAGAAATTAAATGACAAAACCTCGTTCTCCGAGCGTATGAGGTAGGTAAAGTTTTTTAATGATTGAGTTTTTTTTATCCTTACATCTTTTTATTTTACATAATATTGCATTTGCTAATGGGTCGTTCAAACTGCCTGCCTGTAACAGAATAGTGAAATAATAATATACTGGAGTCATATTTGCTGTGTACAAGCCACTGCCAACCCGTCCCGGTGGATCCAGCTGGCAAAAACTAGCTCATTTATGGATAACATAGACAACCACTAGTCTGAGACAATAGACTGAACATAAGGTTCTTTCTACATTCATAATTATTCCAATTCACAAAGGTTACTTAAACTTTGTACAATGTAGGTAAGATAAAAATACAGGAAAAATTGAGTTGTCCTATTATAACGCTATGCCTCATTTTCGTAATAAAAATACAATATATTGATAACATTGTAACATTAATGATAATGCAAGTCAAAAACTATAAATGCATAGCTTCTATCATTAAGACTAGAGCGAGATTACACATTTTAAAGTCTGCACGTAAACTTTATCACTAAGGCCTTAAAGTTTATTTTATCAGCATATAAAAAGAGTGCAAAAATACTCAACCTTATTCTCAGTGATAAGATCTTGGATAAGATACTTATTATCTAGACGCAAACTCGGACCAGATAAGTGCGGCTCTTCCATTAATATAAAATTTCAATATTTTAATGCGAGGCATACTGTAATATAAGACATAAATGTGAACTAAATAATATCACACTGAAAATTAAATAATTAAGTTTACAACATTTTTAGGTATAACAATTACATTAAGAATAACCGTATGTCAACATTAAACTTAATAATGATATCCAAAGACAACATCAAATAAATAGTCGATCATAAATTCCTATACACATATTATATTAGTACATAATATTATCAATTACAAATAAGACATAGAATAAATCCTCTAGCTTTTAAATGGAGACACCAGAAGCTAATGTTGCTACCTCCACTTCTAAATCTGTTTTTTTTTAATTTTATTATGGCTTCTTCCGTTTTTAAATCTCAAACATTATTCACAAACCCAACAATTACACAATACCCTCAGTACAGTTAGATTAGAGGCTGCTCGCGGTTTCACCCGCGTAGTTCCTGTTCCCGTGGGAATATCGGGATAAAAAGTATCCTATGTTCATAACCAGGCTATCTACTATCTGTGTACCAAATTTCATCCAAATCCGTTCAGTAGTTTCGGAGCCTATTCAATGGAAACAAACAATCAAATCATTCCTCTTTATAATATTAGTATAGATAAAAAGATTCCGAAGAACTGAGAACCTCCTCCTTTTTTAAGTCGGTTAAAAATTACTAAATACACATATTCCAAACACGCTATAGATCGCGGATGGTATGGTAACACGATCCTATAACTTTTATGACTAAATAAAATGAAAAGTTAGTGTCGATTTAAACAACTAAATTGTACATATTCTATAGGTATAGGTATACATATGTATATAGGTACCTAACGGCAGGTTAAAAGTTTATAAAGTTGAGAAACTACATACACACTGTCATTTGGAAGAAAACATTTTTATTTTTATTTAATACAGTTATAAAATCACACAGTCCTTAAAAATCACCAGTTAATGAAGTAACACAACGTGACTACTATATTCTATATTGAAACATTTATAATCTAATAGGCTTTTGCGAAATGCATAACAACCTTCACTCCCATGAAGATGGTAATAAAGAAAGGAACGGTGAAGGCGATAGCCCTCGACGGCTGCGGGAGTGGCTTGATAGCGTACACTACTGTGTGGAGGATCCTGCCGGCTGCGTAGGCGCGGAACAAGTTGATGGCCAGAGCATCGCAAGGTTTCGTCGTCAGGTACAGCGCGCCCACCACCCAGAACACTGGAATGTTCTCCAAGTCGTTGAGGTGCGCGCGACGCACGCGCTCCACATCAGGGTCGTTCAAATTCACCACTCCTTGCTTAAATGCTGCGTCCTCTTCGTTCGCGTACACTTTCTTATTCGAACGCACATGAGCTGTTAACGTCGTCATTCCTAGCGCCTTCAGACCTAATACCCCGGAGTAGAAGAGGTACGATCGCACTGCAGGATTATCCAAGGAAATCTCCATTTTGATTTGAATTTACACAACACTTGCGCAGCGTGCCACCCGCCTCGTTATTCGGCGTCGGCCGGAATGATGCCCGTTTTAGTTTAGGCGTGCGTGACTCGTTTAGACTAGCCATGATATAACGCTCGCTTTGAACGGCACTGAACTTGACACACGGAATATTTTAATCTGTAGGTATGATGTTGTTAAGCAAGCAAAATTTATGGATATAGTATAGTGACCTTGTTTGCATGTACACACGTTCCTATATATGTCTGTCTAGTGTTATTATAGACTGTTACCTATACAGAAATTTCTTTCTTCTCTCTATACAATAAAACAATACCGTGATTGACTGACAGACAACACACATCTCAAATGGCTTAACTGATTAAGCTGAAAATTTGAATACAGGTTCCTTTAATGATATAAGCGAGCACTAAGAATGAATTTTTGTATATTCCCACGGGAACGGGAACCACGCGGGTGAAACCAAGGGCCACGGGCAGGCGCTAGTTAAAAATAATAAAAACAATCCTGCGACTTCCATTTTTTATTAAATAATCAACAAAGACGTAAAACAATGGTTCAGCTGATAGTTTGTAAATTTTCTAGTCTAGTTAGATGTTTTGGTTGTAGGTAGGTGTCTAATTCTATAAATAAATACAAGTACATTTTTAACACAACATAAATATTTTACTATCGCATCTAAAATACCTTACACTAAGAAATATTTAAGTTTTAATAGTTTAGAGCATCGGGACTCAAACGCGACGTTTATTATGAAGTACATATATACTTACAGCTTGACGTTTCGGCTGTGTTGCTACAGCCGTGTTCACATGCACATATGTGCATAGACTATGTCTTCGTAATAAATGTCGCGTTTGAGCCCCGTTGGTCTAAAGTATTAGTTTAATGGAACGCGAAAGTTTAAAATCTTACATTTAAGTTTTGTCTAACAAACAAGTCCTAAGAAACAAGTATGATAATACAAGTGTTAAATACCCAGAACAACATAAAAAATACTAAATTGACCAAACCTTGAACTATGACTTACAAGTCATTAACAATAATATCTAAAAACCAGTCTTACAGAGCAGTAGCATAATGTAGAATCACTTGGACACCCATATACAAGTTAATAGAATAAGGAATTCCAAAAGCAATAACCCGAGTTGGTTGGGGCATCGGGATAACCGCGTACACTATAGTGTGTACAATCCTGCACACTGTGAATACACGGAACAGGAGTAATGCCCACGCTGTCACTGGGTCGGTTGTCAGGTACAAAGCGCCAAGTATCCAGAAAGCCGGAATGTTTTCCAAGTCGTTGAGGTGGGCCCTGCGCACACGCTCCACTGCGGGGTCATCGTACTTAACCTTGCCTTTCGTAAGCTTCGCATCTTCTGGATTCGCAAAAACATTTCGTGCTATCCGAGTCAATGATGTTAAAACTGTCAACGCTAGTAACTTAATAGCGAGAATTGCTGAGTACACAAGGTATGATTGCACTATAGGCGTTATAGAAATCATTTTAATTAGCCGTTGGACTGACACGACACTAGTGTTGGAAGCCGGTTTATATACTACATGTAAAATCGCTTATTCGTACCGTGTAGCAGGGTGACCAAGAGCGGTGTGAAGTTGAAAAAATTACGCTTGTTATAAACTTCAAACAAGTTACAACACTTCTAATTCTAAACAATTCTAACAAATCGTCACCTATGACCTTTTCGAATGAAATGACGTCAGTTTGTAATTTTGAAAATGTTATTTAAGTAAGCACTTGTTACTGATTGGTTATATTTAAACTTTCGGGATTACCCACTTGATAATATAGCGATAGAAGAGAAAAAGTAAAGATCTCCTGGAAAATAGAAAATTTTGCTCTTACAATACACTCGTTTCTACTGTTTGTAGTGTGTATTATAAATATAATGCACTTTCCAAAGACAAAATATATTTGACAGTTGAATAAAGTAAAATGAAAACGTTCTTAAAAACTCTTCAAAATTTTATATCTTTTTTTTAAATCTCTTGAGAAAAAGGTTCTGGTTTAAGTAACTAAAATAGCACTGAATTTCTGAATTGTAAAGTACCTGTCTACCTAGTTCATTTTTGAAATTTTACTTCAAGTAGTTTTTGAATTCATTGGCAGAGTAATTTCTATCGCGGATATACGAATTAGACAGCGGCTCACAATAAAATATATGAATAGTTACCTATAGGTATAACTTTTCAAATACTTGAAGTGAAGATGATATTCATCCTTTGGAAAAATCTCCGTTTAAAAATCTTTGTTAGAAAGTAAGTATCAGACAGAGTTAATTTTGCATGATCACAATCTATTTAATGAAATAGGTAGGTACTCTATTAACAGAAATATTTTCTGCCAATTTTGTAAAAAATATCTTATATGCCTGCATTTATGCAATAAGCAACTTTTTAATATACTGAAACTTTGCCTTTTAGGAAAGATAGGCATCACTTTCACTATTGTAATCACTTTTGATTAATCAAAAGCATTCTACGAATCAAATTAGCTATTGTACTTATAAAATGCAAAAAGCAATCAAAACTAATAATTATATATAATCTATTTAGTTTTGGATAATAATTTTTCCATAAGTACCATCGTACAATGGCAATGTCTTATTTTTATGCGATTCCAATCGAAGATGTTAGATATTATTGTACCGTTTATCAAAGATCCTTCAAGTAAATAAACAATTACCCAAATTTAAATGTGCCAAATCTAAAATAAATATTACCTTTTTACAAAAAAAATGTCGCCCCCGGGTGGGCTCGAACCACCAACCTTTCGGTTAACAGCCGAACGCGCTAGCCAATTGCGCCACGGAGGCAGATGTCCAGGTTTATGAAAATTTCTAACACGTTATCATACTTCTATAACTACATATTTATTGTAGGTGTATGAAACTTAAAATACATTAACACGTCATGATTAATCACTTGATAAATTATAATGTTATATAAATTATTATCTTGAATGACTCGACCTTCTTTCAATAGGATCAGAAAGATATTGCAATTCAGATTTTATTAATATATAAGTAAGTATCTGAAAAATCAAGATATTATATGGCATACCTAAATTCAAATATATTGTAATGATTTTCTAATGTCATTGAATAATGAATTGCTCAGTAGTTGTTCCCAGTTAGTATTGGTTAATGAATTGGTTACAATAGACTTACATATACAATAAACTGTAACCTCACTTGTGCAAGATGATTCTGACTTTATTTCAAAACAAAAATTACCTGCATGCATTTTAATTTAACTACAATCAGCTATGCAACGACTATAAAGACTGTTTTGACTTAGATCCAGTTATGGTACTTGTACATAAGTATTCTGTGGTTATGGTTATAACATAGCGCCCTCCTAATATGTAGAAATAATTTGTACTTCAGTTAGAAACAGCACAATTTATACTTTATACCATGCAACTATGATCTATATATGAAATTTTTTGTATACAAGAAAAATAGTTTGATGTCATCCCAAAAGCAAAGTTATGTAAAA
This sequence comes from Chrysoteuchia culmella, assembly GCA_910589605.1. NCBI lineage: Eukaryota > Metazoa > Arthropoda > Insecta > Lepidoptera > Crambidae > Chrysoteuchia > Chrysoteuchia culmella. The sequence goes on along the minus strand of OU342642.1, from coordinate 13,122,015 downwards.
AATTCGAGATACTGGTACCAAATGTGGGGATAATGTGAGGAGTGAAAACAATACATTCTTCCAATATATAATAATTCAAAAGTATATCGAAAAGCACTAATGGTTAAACCATAAGTGCTTTTTTATCAAACCGACAGACGTAAAAATTTCGATGCTTAAAGTCCTCTTTGTTGTGCCAACAAACAAAACACAAATATTTATTTTTTGGCTTCGATTCAAAATGTGTTCGTATGTTGTAATAAACCGGACGCGAGCGTATTTCCCTTTCCGTGTTCAATTCGCGACGCACCGGTGTTGCTTGAAACCCACACGCATTTGTTGCATGGTTTATGCCCTCCCAAAACCGTTTTCAGTTCGCGTCTATGGAACACTGTTTTGTAATCGAATAATTATATTGTGCATTACAAAACCGTGTTTATTTGAGTTGGACACTGTTTTGGAACGATCGCGATCTCTCCTAATGCAAAACCGTGTGGATTTAATGCATTCGTCTGTACTCTGTACTCGTCAAATAACATCGGTGTTGCGGTTGTCGTCGACGTTTTGGCATCGATTTAACAACATGGTTGTAAGTTCTTAGAGAAAAACGAGATCCAATAAATCCTTCAGGACGACTTCGTCCACTTTCCTATCTCGTCCACTTCCTAACTCGTCTACTTTCCTAACTCGTCATCCTACAATTCCTATCTTGTCCACTTCCCAACTCGTCCATATTCCTAACTCGTCCATATTCCTAACACGTTACTTCTTATCTCGTCCATATTCCTAACTCGTCCACTTCCTATCTCGTCCATACAGGTACCTAACTCGTCCACTATTTAAACGACTCAAATATTCCTCTTTTCTTCTAAGTCGATTAACTTTACTATTTCGTCGTTTTAAAGCTCCGTTCCTAAAAAAAAAAACGTAACGAGTCTGTCTGTCAAGCAAGACAATTTTTTTCAGAAACTGGATGAGGTGTCGAGTTAAATTTAATATGAAATACTAAGGTCTGCGGTCCTTTAGAGTTGTACAAAACTCAAACATCTAAGACAACGCAATTAAAACATACGGGCACTTATGGCACATTGATAGTTGAAATTGATTTAAAATATTCTGCTTCAACTCAATTTTATACCTCGACTGTTCTCTACCCGTTTCTGAGAAAATGGGTCTTAACATACATACTGAGAAAAAAACGGAGAGATGGACAACAATGTGATCCTATATTGGTTTCGGTTTTCTATTTGAGGTACGGAACACTAACAATTAATAGAAATAATCCATAAGTTATAATAATTTTATAAACACAAACAAAAGATAGCATTAGGTATGCTTAAAATAATCATATTTTGGGTCACTTAGCAATAAAATTAATAGGTATATTTTTATTAAGATGTGATGTGACTTTGTCGAGCGCATTTAGTATGGAATTGTGTATCTAGGGTTTTGATGATCGAGGGGTTGTGATATAATTTACCATCTTAGGTTGATACCTTAATGTTGATACTCTTAATAAAAATATACACAATTCCATACTAAATGCGATCGAAAAAGTGATTCCAACTGTGCTATACAATCGTAGGTAGTTGTTAAAATGTACTTTGTTTACGAATACTGCCGTAGTACATACTAAGTAATAATAAGTACTTTTAAAACTAGACCGTTTAAGTTTTGTGTAATTAATAGTAGTTTTAGTTTTGTTGTAGTCTACACAAAAATCGGGTGGGGGCCTGTTCGGGCTGTCACACAGTATAGTGCTGATATCGCTGACATAGAAACTCTATGTCAGCGAGTCGCTTTTAATGTTAAAGATTGCAATGAAAACCTCAACATGATTGACTTCGTTCTATATATTTGATATCCTTCAATCCACCTTTATTTGATAAAGGTAAATGACAGCGACTAGTAATAGTTAGTTTCTAGTAAACGACTAAGGAAAGTGTACGAGATAGGAAGTGGACGAGATAGGAAGCGGACGAGATAAGAAGTGGACAAGATGGGAAATGGACGAGATTGAAAAGTGGACGAGATAGGAAGGTAGACGAGTTAGGAAGTTGGCGAGATAGGAAAGTGGACGAGTTAGGAAGTGGATGAGATAGGGAAGTGGATGAGATAAGGAAGTGGATGAGATAGGAAAGTGGACGAATTAGGAAGTGGACTAGATAGGATAGTGGATCAGTTAGGAAGTGGACGAGATAGGAAAGTAGACGAAGTCGTCCTGAAGGCAACAAACAAAAGCGGATTTTAATCTCTTATATTCATTAATATGGAGCATTGATTGGACCCCAATTTACTCATTAGATTTAGAACAAAGTTTAGATTATTTTTATAAGGAATTTTATTCAATATTTGACAAGTGTTTACCGAAAAAGCGAAGTAAAGGGACAAATTCTGGTCATGTGTATCCTGAATGGTACACAGGAGAAATAATTAGTTTAATTAAACAAAAAGCACTTCTTCATAAAAAATATAAAACGTCTAAATTAGAATCAGACTATAAAAAAATTCGCGGAGTTACGGGCTAAAATAAAAACTATCTTAGAAGATACACATAATCAGCATATGAAATGTTTACAAAATAATCTCAAAAGGGATCTAATGTCGTTTTGGAATTACGTAAAATCAAAAAAAGGTAAAAAGAATAAACAAAAAGTTATGATGAATGGAGAGGTTTTGACTGGCGAACAATGTGCAAATATTTTCATTCGGTTTATAGTAGGCACAGAGCCGAGTTGAATGTGAACACGGCGATTGGAGATTCCGGTGGGCAAAACGGGGCAGCTCGGGTCTATTTAGACCATTTAGAAATCAGTGATGTACTTACCGCGCTAAAACAGTTGAAAGCAAAAAAATCAGTAGGCCCAGATGGAATACCACCATTTATTTTTAAGGATTGTCGGTTGGTGCTTGCCGAGCCTCTGCTTTACATTTTCAATAAATGCCTAAGTTTAGCGATATTTCCGGAAATATGGAAACTTACAAAGGTCGTACCAGTCCCAAAGATAAGTACAAGAGCGAAAATCGAAGATCACAGACCTATAGCAGTGCTATAAACTCCGGCGAAGGTGTTTTGAGTCTTCTATATACAAATGCTTATATGAACAAGTAAATATACAGCTGGCGGAAGCGCAGCACGGGTTTAGGCCGTGTCGAAGCACCACGAGCAACCTTCTTTCACTCATGATGGATGTTGTGCCAACAGTGGATGGTGGGGGACAAACCGATCCTGCATATTTTGACTTTAAAAAAGCGTTCGACCTAGTAAATAATGATATACTTCTAAAAAAAATTGCGAGCTTTGGTTTCACTCCCCATCTGCTGAAATTTTTCTCAAGTTACATGAGAGATAGGCAACAGTATGTGGAATATGAAGGGCATAAATCAGATCCATATTTCACATGGTCTGGGATAAGTCAGGGATCGAATCTGGGCCCTTCGGAATTTCTGATTATGATAAATGACTTACCTAATGTGGTTAAGAACTCAAAGTGTCTACTTTTTGCTGATGACCTTAAGTTGTCATTTAATATAGTAAAAGATGGGAACGGGGACAAGCTTCAGGAAGACATTGATAGGATAGTCAAATGGAGCAAAGATAATTTGCTGCAATTCAATACATCCAAATGCTTGACTATAACTTTCACTCGCAAACATACACCAATTGAATGTTCCTATAAAATCGATGGAATTCCTTTAACTCGGGTAAAAGAAACTAGAGATCTAGGAGTAAAGTTTAAATCTGATTTAACATTCAATGGGCATATTACTGACATCTGTAAAAAAGCGTTTAGAATTCTAGGTTTTACTTTACGAACCGTTAATAGTTTCACTAATGTGCAAGCTATTATAGCCCTATATAATACATTAGTTAGGAGTCATATGGAATACAATGCAATGATTTGGGCACCCCATGAACAAAAGTATTACCTCATGTTAGAGAAGGTGCAGAATAAATTTATAAGATACTTATATTTAAAGTTATATGGGGTCTACCCGTTTTACCCTTTACAGTATCCTACATTATTTGTTCTGGGTATGGTAGGGTACAATAAACTTAGCGTCAGGAGGGAGCTCGGGTTAATTACCTATTTATTGTATAAGTGTTAGGCTATATAGGTGTGTGTGTCCCAGATAGATACATATGGCGACGACGAAGGCCAAACCTACTGGTTGTCCCTAGAAGTCGTACGAACTTACTCCAGGAGGCGCCACTGACGCGTGCATTTCGCACAATCACTCATTGATAAGGAGACAGATTTGTTTCATTGTACCCTGAGCGAATTCACAAAATTAGCGACATGGATAATTTGTTATAAATGTTAAATTATTTGAATGATTATACTGTTTGTGTTTTTTTGTTAATGATGGTAATTGATTGTTTATTTGCTTCTTCTATCGCATTGGGTAATCTGTAATGATAGTTGTAAGTTTGTGTTTAATAAAAAAAAAATAAAAAAAAAAATATACAGGCATTAATAATAAAATATCTGAACTGTCTCGACTAAGGACTTCAACCAATATTGTTTATTTTGTGGTTGATAAAAAAAATATCGATGGTCATGAAAAGTAAAGTTTCAGGCAATGCCCTCTTTAAAGGGTCAACAAAAGCAATTACCAAGAAGGTGATACACTCAGCCGATCTGTAAAAACAAAACGTGCACATAATCGCCATTAAATATCAAAATGAATTTGTCGGAAAAAAGTTGCATTGCACCGGACCTACCTCGTTTTTTTATTATAAAAATAACGTTTTCTTCATATTCTAATCTTTAATTTAATTTAACCCTTTCCATATTGTTATTTAATATAACCTTTCTTATTGAATCATGTGTGCCTTAGTGTGGTTTTCAAATCAACACGATTTTGTATTATGTCAGGTGTTTCAAATTAGTGTCCAATTCAGATGCACACGGTTTTGTAAAAACAAAGCGCAATTAATCGGTTATAAAAGAGTGTTCAATTGACGCGAACTTAACACGGTTTTCGTGGGCATGTTCCGTGCTACAAATGCGTGTGGATTTCAAGCAACCGGTGTCTCGAATTGAACACGGAAAGGGAAATAGGCTGGACGCGATGTCACCCGTAAAGTTTTTTTTTTAACTTACCCGCGGTTATATGTTTTTTGTTCTAGGAATGGTTGGAGTCGCAAGGGATAGAGATATCGAAGCCAGAAGACCTGCCTGTAGATGCATATACGGAGCAAGAGCGCTGGAAGAACGTTGCGCCGCCCAAGAAGACTAAGACTCACGATGACCCACTGCTGAGGTTCTTGCAGTACGACGGGAAAGTTCTGGCGTATGTTGTTTTTTCAATATCAACTTCTTAAATTGATAAATTGACCCCTTGAAACTTCCAATCAACAACATTCATTATTAAGGCCTGATATGTAATTCAACTAACCATTCCTCCTAGGTTCTTAGCATTTTAAATAATTCAAGCACTTGTGCTCGTGCCACAAACAAGTAAGTAAATAAAGGAAAACTACAAAATTGAACCTGTTATTAAGACTATTATTAGAAGCTAAAATACAATGGTATAAAATTCATATGACAATAGATACGACATCCAATGAAAATGCCAGAATTCCGCTAGTAAACTGTGTCAAGTGAATGTATAATGTCATTTAAATCCACAATCATGAGTCAAATTGCTGACTAACAGGTAACTCCGAGGGGAAAAGCCATGTTCGAGTTTCACGTTTGTGTCTCGCAAACGTCAAGTTTAGTACCGGGTTTATCGTGTCTCAGACTCTCTAATTGATCTGCTTCGATACCAATTTAATGCTTCCAAGTCGCTTAACTTTTGTTTATAAAGCTTACATGAACGTCAAACTTAAAACGGACCGGTGACATGTCTACTAAGTATTTATATGGGACAAAAGAGCGTAGAGTAGACGTACTGCCATAAATTGCACAACTTAAATGTAGATTGTCACAATCACCAATGATGATGTTTTTATCTATGTGACGAAATACAAAATAGGAAAGTCATCTTTTTCCTTTAAACTCTGCATGAACAAACAGGAAAAGTGCGAACATCACTTCTAATTACATGGTAACAGTGTACTGTTAAAAGCGCCTGATTTATAATTACTTAAAATAGGGTTTGTACTTGTTATACCTAAGTATAGCCCGCCGCAAATAAATTAACACTTTAATCCATTGTTCAATATTTATAAAAAAAAACGTTTTATAATTTTATACCTACAAAACAATTATTAATAAGGTCTTGTGATCTTTATGAATTAAAAAATCACTCAAACAATCTTCGATATTGTAAGTCGCCGAAGTCGGAGATTGTTAAGACAAACATTTTGACAGTAGTTGAGATTTCTCTTACATTTTGAATAAAGAAATTATGGCTAGAATAATTTGGAATTCGAGATGTCGTCGTAGCGCGAAAATTGCTTCCCAGATTGTTTACAATGTGCAAATGAGAAGTTTAATTGTCTGCTAATGTCATAACACTGAGCTAGCCACAATCGCATATGCATGAAGCAATCGATGCACCGCTAAAAGGTGGACAATTCAATCTCAAATTGATTCGGCTATCGAAAACGTTTGCTTCTATATCCGATAGGCAGCAAGGCAAATGCAATCATTGTTTAGATTGTCGGCGTTCGTAATGAATGTTGCACATCAACACATGCTATTTTCATTTACTATACATAATTGAAAAGAAACGGTAACAACTTTGATGCTTTCATTGATTTTATAGAAATGTTGTAAAGAAACCATATATAGAGAGCAAGAAAATTAATTATCAGAAAACAATTCCTCTTATAGTATAGGAATGGAAAAAAGGATTTTAAAAGAATATTGCGAGCTGAGAATAGCGCTAAACAAAACAAATAGTCGGGGATATTCTAGGGGATGGTCAACAGTCAATGCACATTATATGCGACTGATACACAGGACTGATATGCGTGCATAGCAATAACCACTTGAATTAAAATATGAAACCAAATAACACAAACTAAAGAACTACTGAAATAATATAAGAAAGAAAGCGACCGTAGCGTAATATGAAATGCGTTTTCGCGTTAAAATTTGTAGCACATTTCGACGCCGCAACGACCCGACGAACTACCTCCGGCTACAGAGGGAGCTGTCATAGATTAAATAATAATTGTAGACGCATCAGGGTGGTGGGTAGGAAAGCGGCAAGCGGCCTGAGCTTGAGCGTAATTATGCCTTTGTTAATTGGAGGTTCAAATGTCAGGCGTGTGAATAATCTCTACTGATTTCGGCAATGTTTGGTGGCACTAAAGTTGCACTATAGCTTTATTTTGTCGTTATGAAAGCGTCTTGTTCTATACTTTTCACCTACTTACTTGTTTCATAAGTGAATAATAATGACTATAAAAAATCGTAGGAAAATAGCATTAAACGATGAAAATATTTCAATCTTAATCGTCAATTTTTCACAATTTCCACAAACAGCAATTACTGTTGGCTTATAAAATGCTTTGCTTTTGTTTTAGTTCCTGGAAATGGAATTCAAAATTTGTTATAAGAGCAGTTTTTTTATTGATGAGTGTATTTGCTGAGTCCCTGCACTATTAAGTATTCTGTGGTCCCGGTTTATGCTCATAAATACAGTAGAACCCGCTTAATACGATCACGCTTAATACGATTTCTCGCATAATACGCCATTTTACGTCAGTCCCTGCAACTTAAGACATGTTTTCATATATTTCTTAACGCTTAATGATTCGTTATCCCGATTAGTAAGCCAACACGCTCGTTGACTACGAGGTTTTCCTGGATATTCTTCCATTGATGACAATGTGGCACCGTACGAAATTCAATCAATTTAATATCTTATTGAGAATGTGAATAATGCACTAAAAGAGGCCCTAAGTGATAATGGTAAAAACGAAGATGAGTTAACTCCGATGTTGTCAAACGCTCAGCCATTATCAGCAGTAAATAATTTAATTTATTTATTTGAATCAAAGCGAGGACGCACTGCAAAAGTTGAATTATCTTGAAAATCTTGTAATGTTGATTACTATAAATAACGTAACTTATTAATGTATAATTCAATTCCTACATAATCTAAATTAGAACATAATACATACAGTTTTATTTTCCTATTTTCCACGCTTTCTCGCTTAACCCATCAAAACACCTTTTGTCTTTTGTTTTTTCTTAGCATAAATAAATTCGACTAAGCAATAAAACAATTTGGAATTTGAATTTGAATTTCCACAAAAGAGTTTAAAATCGCGTAGCGCGTAAAGTCGAGCGCGGTCACCTTAGTGACCGCTTAGTGGTGATTAATGATTAATTGGCTTAAGACTCGTTTTTGGTTGGGTCCCTGTGAAGCCGTGTTGTGACGGCCTAAGAATACAAGTGTCACCACTCCCTTACATGTCTTGGATGACGTAAGAGTCGACTAAGAGGCTCGACGCATTGAACACCTGTGCGAGAGAAGGAAAACTTGAAACAAACCCTCTACCAACCCGTCTGGCCAGCGTGATAGCAGTAGGCTAAGCCTCCTATGAACGCCACAATAGGCGTGAGCTAGGAGAGGCCTATGTCCAGCAGTGGACGTCCACAGGCTGATGATGGAAATCGTTTTAAACGGGTTTTACTATGTATTTACTTACTCATTATATAAATTTAGTTAAATAAGTTTTCGTTAGTAAAATAAACATGTTGACTGCCCAACTAGCACACTAGTGGAAATAGCAGCCTATTTTGCAACTTTTAGCTGTACAATAGCGCTTTAGGGGTTCAGAAAGTGGTTTTAAGTTCTACTATTCCTTCCGTAACTGCTCATAGCTGTAAATGTCACTAGGGGTAGCAATAACTGAACCAAATGACACTCTAGGCTTTATAAGAGTTTATTTTTCAACCCATTTGCCGTCTATAGCTTAAAAAGAGAGTTAAAACATGTATGTTAAAGCTTAAAGCTGCTAAAAAGCTACTATTCCTGCCGCTGTGCGCTTCCGAACTGCATAAAGACTTTAATTGCAGACTTTTTAACGGAACTGTATAAAAGATATATTTATCACTGTTCTGCCACTGAAAGATTCATTGCAGAAGTGATTTGTACTTTGACGCAGACTTAAGTAGCAATTTGATCGACTGTTTTACTAATAGCGACATTAAGGCTTCACAATAGAAGCAGGAGCGTAATGGACAATACCTACTCATTTGGATACATTCTGCTATTTTTATTGGAGAAATCACATTTTATAAAATATTTGAGCCAGGTTAAAAGAAATATGGATCTGACAGCATGGAAGTTCAATCTAAGAACTAGGATATCGCAAGATAGTAGGGGGGGGGGGAGTTTATCAGAATATGCAGAAATTAAAAAAGACAACTGTGTGTGAGAATTCTGTAATTGAAATATTAAATAACACGTAAGTTTTTTTTACTTAATTACGTCAGAGTAATTAGCTTTCATTTAATTTATTCTCTAGAATGCGCCAAGTTCGAGTTCAACAAATACAAGCGAGGGTCCCGTAGATTTTGTTTTCTCAATTAGTAAACCATGTTTTCCCACGTAGATGGACAGATGCAATGTTCTTGTTTATTTTCAGTCAGTGGTTAACCGTGCGACCGACTACACGCGTTACTGTGAGCAGGCAGTGTTTCTCTAACTTTGAAAAGCTAATATTTTCTTTCTCGGTATCAAAATGGTCAAATGCGGTAGATGTGGTGACGAAGTCACTGATGCAGTCCGGTGCAGTGTTTGCTTGAAGCACTACGATTTCCCTTGCTCTGGGATAACCGAAGCTGGGTATCGCAAACTAGGTGATCGTCAGTCCACATGGAAGTGTGCGTCGTGTAAGTCAGGTTCGAGTTCATCTCTAAAACCAGGAAATACGTCGCCTAAGCCATCGTCACTTGACCAAGTCCTGCATGAACTGAATAGTATAAAGCTGACATTGGCTCCCTTGACCGACCTATTGCTCGAAGTCAAAGATATAAAAAAGGAGATGTCGGATATCAAGGGTGATTTTGTCAAGTTTTCGGACAGGATGCAGAAGTTAGAAGAAAAGATGCAGAAGTTGGAAGAGAGGCTTCAGAACATCGAGACTGCGCACAATGAGATTCCTGCATTAAAAGATCGCATTTCTAGTTTGGAAGAAGATCTAAATGAAAAAAATCAGTGGTTGCGGTTAAATAACGTTGAAATTAAAGGGGTTCCAATGAGAGATCGCGAAAACTTGCTGGATATTGTTATGAAGATTGGTTCCAAAGTAATGTATCCGGTCACTAAAGCCAGCATTAACTTTGCGGCTCGAGTTCCTTCACGTGACTCCGCTAATAATAAAGTTAAGCCAATTATAGTATCTTTCCTAAATCGCTACGCTAAAGAAGACTTCGTCGCTGCGGCACGCTCTTTGAAGACCTTGTGCCCTTCTGACATAGGACTGGAAGGGACCAACCGTATTTTCGTTAATGACCATCTCACTGTGCAAAATAAACAGCTGTTGTCTAAGCTCAAGGCTCTTGCGGCGGAAAATGAATACGATTATGTTTGGGTAAAAAACTCAAAAATATTTGCCAGGAAAAACTCGCAGTCACCGGTGATTCCTATAAAAAAAGAAAAAGACTTATCCAAAATACGTTAAAAATATTATATTTTAAATTTTGTGTAAGTATAATTGCATATCTCCTTGTAAATGCCAGTAAAAGTTTGAGAACCGTAGTTGCGGGCAAATTCTTTTGTGCGTTATCGTGTGTCTTTTGTGTGCAACAATGTAACCAAGGTCGTTTCTTTTGTATTGCTAAACAAAGAAGCTATTCATTCATCTATTGCCTTTTTGCATTTGACGTGTTTTTATTATTTTTGTGGTCATGCTACCTGCACTTTTTTGTTATTGCTGCGCTTAATTATTGTTTTTTAAAGATATTATTGAAAAATTTGCTAATGGTCGGCTTTTGTCTTAATTCTATTTTGCAAGTCAATGTCGAAGTGGATTATTGTGATCTCATTAAAACTATTTATTTTATACTTATTTATATAGAACGAGCTTTGCTATTGCAAAACAATGAAATAATTACGGGTTATTTAACATTCTTTAGATTTTTGGTAATGCGAAGCAGAAATTTATTATTGTATTGTGAATGCAATAATTTGAGTATTTTTAAGCGTATTAATAACGGCTAACCTTCTAATTTACTATCAGAACGTAAGGGGGCTCCGGACCAAAACTGATATCTTCCTTCGTAACTTGAAATTAAATAACTACGACGTTATTATGTTGACTGAGACATGGTTGTTGGATGGAGTGTTAAATGCCGAACTCTTCGATGATAGGTACTTGGTTTGGCGCCGGGATCGTCATTATGCCTCGACCGGTCAATCTATGGGGGGTGGTGTAGCGATTGCTGTGCGCCGTGACTTGGTAGTTACCTCGGATGCTGACTGGTATTCCAGTGCTGAGGATATTTGGGTTTCGCTAACCGTCACTGATTCAAATACTAAAAAGTCATGTAGATTACATTTATGTGCACTTTATTTATGTGAACAGAGAAGAGGTAATTCGTTTTATACTCAGCTTGCAAATCATTTAGCTCGTGTTCAATACCTCATACTGAGTCACCCATCTGACAAATTTCTTATAGTAGGCGATTATAACATGAGTAATATTCATTGGTTATGCTCGGAAAACGGACTGTATCCGACTGGTATGTCTGGCGATAATCAGTCAAAATTTATTGATATTTTATATGACTGCAATCTACATCAGTACAATAATGTGATTAATAGCCATGATGGTATCCTAGATCTTGTATTGTGTAATGATTCCGTGAGTGTCCTCCCGTGCTCTGACCCCTTGGTAAAAGAAGATCCTTATCACAAGTCAATAATAATTCAACCAACATTCATTGAACTGCATGCTCTTGAATTTCCCAAGCGTATCGCCTATTCATATCAACGAGGTGATTATGAACAAATTAGATCCCATCTCTCTAGTACGGATTGGGCGGCTATTCTTTCTCAGGGTAGCATAGAGGAAGCTATTGAATTATTTTATTCTATTATTTATAGATTGAGGGACGAGTTTGTACCGACTAAGCAAGTCGGTAATTACAAATATCCTCCTTGGTACAAGCCGTCTCTTATAAAAATAATAAAAGAAAAGTATAAATTTTTTCTTAAGTTTAAAACTTATGGTAATAAGTCAGACGAGTATAGTTTTCATCTGCTTCGTGACAGGGTGAAAGTTGTTGAAGATCAGTGTTATAAGGAGTATATGAAGACTATCGAGGATTCAATTCAAAAGAACCCTAAGTTATTTTGGTCCTTCATGAAAAGTAAACGACAATGTGGTTCCTATCCTGCAAGCATGAGTCTTGGTGACACATTTTGTAACTCCGGTGTGGGTATTAGTGAGCTGTTCTCTTCTTATTTTCACTCGACCTTTCTTTCGTCAGATACGTCAAAATCTTCTACTCACTTCGACGATCTAAATGTTGAATCACCGTACGACATCTGTTCCATTGAAATAACCGTGGAGGGGGTAAGAAAGCAGCTTTTATCTCTTGACCCTTGCAAATCAGCTGGCCCTGACTTACTACCTGCGACATTCATAATCAACTGCGCTAATGAACTTGCCATACCTGTCAGTATTCTGTTTAAGAGGTCGTTGGATGAGGGGGTAATGCCTTCTATATGGAAAAAAGCTTTTATTACCCCTATACACAAGAAAGGATCTAAGACAGCCGTGGAAAACTATAGGCCTATATCTAAATTATGCTTATTTGCCAAGGTGTTCGAACGAATAGTATACGATCAACTTTATAATAGCATTAAGGCATCTTTCATGGAACAACAACATGGGTTTTTAAGGGGTAGGTCAACCGTCATAAATCTTGCGATCTTCAATGACTTTATTTCCCATCACATGGATGTAGGTAATCAAGTCGACGCCGTCTACACTGATTATAGCAAGGCATTTGATCGAATTGACCATATGATCCTGCTAGCTAAGCTTCAGTCACTTGGCATTCGCGGCAACCTGTTCCGATGGTTCACTTCTTATGTTAGGAATCGGACCCAGGCAGTGGTTTTAAATGGTTTTTCCTCTTCATGGGTTGGGATTCCGTCTGGCGTTCCTCAGGGTTCGCTCTTAGGACCTCTCCTTTTTGTGATATTTGTCAATGATATTCATTCATGCTTTAAAAACTCTAATTATCTCCTTTTCGCTGACGATATGAAAATTTTTAGAGTAGTTAATAACTCAAGTGATGCGTTGCTATTGCAAGAAGATCTTTTTAGACTTGACAGTTATTGCCAGAAGAACAAATTAGACCTTAATGTTTCTAAGTGTTTTACTGTAAATTTTACTCGAAAACGTAATAAATTCTATTTTGCCTATGAATTAAAACATCAGGTTATTTCTAGTAATGTTAGCGTCAGGGACCTAGGAGTTATCCATGATAATAAATTACTATTTGACAGACATATTGAACACATCGTTGACAAATCTTATAAGGCACTTGGCTTTTTGATTAGATCATCCAAATCATTTAGAAATATGAAAACTATTAAAATTATATACTGTGCATTTGTTAGAAGTCACCTTGAATATGCCTCACAAATTTGGAACCCAGTTTATGATATCTACATTAATAATATTGAAAAAATTCAAAGGAAATTTACACGTTTTCTGTGTGCTAAATTTAATCTGCCCTCTTGGGACTATGATCAACGCTGCTGTCGATTACATCTTTTACCACTTTGTTTGCGTCGGGAAATTGCCGACATTAGCTTCCTTATGAACTTAGCTCAAGGTAAGATAGATAGTCCGGAACTCCTTAGTAAAATTAATCTGAAAATTCCAGCCCCAAATCTTCGTCAGAGATATGTTCTGCTTCGCATTCCCTTCACACGAACTAATTACAGAGCAAACAGTTATTTGGTTAGATCATGCAAGCTGTTCAACACTTTCAATTGTGAGTTTATGAATGATAGCCGATTGGATCTGTTTTGTAGCTCAATAAGGCACGTGCGTAAATTGATGATGGATAACGACACTGCTTTTCAACAGCTACGTAATGCTTAAATTGTTTTATATAATTTTTTTTTCTATCTTCAAATGCTTATTTATCTGTTAATTTCACTTACCATTATGTAACTACATAGCTTTTATCTGTGGAAGTTTGTAATTAGCTTTTAAGTGCTTGCTTATTTACCTAATTTGTAAATACTGCTGTAAACTTCCCAAAGAAAATAAAATAAAATAAATAAAATAAAATAAAATTTTGTTGTTCATTATAAGCTTTAATTATTCATAAAGGCATTCTGAAAACATGGTAAGACATAATAAGACTAAGTGTTAAATAATTGAAAGGGAAAAATATAGAAGCCGCTACAAACGATTATCGTATTTTAGGGTTTTCAATGAGTTCTACGGATCTCTAAACAAATAACCATTAGTGTGGTTCGATACCTGCAGTAAGTACGGAATAAAAGTGATTGTAAAGACTTGAACTACATTAGTGGTACAGGTATTACTTGGACCTATAGAAGAGTGAAACTTAACGCTTTGACGCGCAGAGCAGAAGTATTAATGTTGAAGTTGCAAGTTAAAGCTGCTTCTCATAGACGCCATGTTTACAAGAATAATATTTATCATTACTTGAGAAATTTATAGGTTTTTATCACAATTTGTAGTAAAATATAACTTAATATAGAACCAGCAACTTACTAAATACAAATGTAATCAAGTATGTAATTTCAATATCGTTTAGGTATGTGATATAATAATTTTTATTTAATAATATTTAACATATTTTACAATATTCTGAGGTAATTATTGAGGCGCGTTAAAAATACTCCAATAATATCAACTATATGCACGATAAACTGATTTGCGTTTTTAGCCACTTGCATATTATACAAAATATAGCTCAAAAACACTTACCTTCACTTCACTTATTATTTATTTGTATTCAGTAATGTGTGACTCAGGAACAACAGATATATTAATTAAATGAGACATAAGGTGAATTATCAGTGATCCTTAATCGTTCAGTTAAACCTGTCATTCATTCAATAAGCGCCACAAGAGCTTTAGTGTGGTGTTAATTATAAGTTGCAGCTCCTGTAATGCTTTTATGCCACTATTACGAAGTTCTAATGGAAATGTAGGTTGCAAAAAGTTGTGCCCCTTTGGCTGCAAAGCGGCTGCATAAGGTCTGCAGTGCACGCTCTGGCGCTTGAGCTTGGCGCCATTGGGAATAATCGGATTAGCTCCAAAGCTCTTAAGCAACCAGTTTGTGCTAGTTGGGTGTTAACGTGTGTCCCAAGGGCCCCAAGTTAATTGCATAGACCTTAAGCAAATAAAATATGGGTAACATTTTTTACGCATATTATAGTTTTGCTTCTGAAATAGTGTGCCAAATAAAGTTTATGCGTGACTCGTTATTCCAAAATACATTAGAGACTAACAGATTTGTCAAAGCCAAAGTGTTAAAAAATTTATTCTCATAAGGATTTTGATTGCTTACAGTCTTACTATAATAAAGTTAAGATGCAAAAACATAATCTTTGATATGTCACAGAATACTTAATAGTAGGTATGGTACGATAGTTCATTACAAAAATATTTTATTTTATCACACATTTCCTTTATTATTTTAAAGGAAATGTGTGATGAAATGAAAAGCAATGAAATCGTATCGTAACTCAATGATAATTTTCATCTTTAGGTATCCTTATCATGATTAAATCTTAATACAAAATGACATAGATTGGCAGCAAAAGACTGATTTGCATTGGGAGCATTGCTATTAAAGAAATATTTTGTAAAAAACAGAATGAATATAGTTACGTACATAGGATTCAAGAACCAAATTAAATCATTTATTTAACAGATCCTATTAATTAATTTATAGTTTACACCTTGTAGTATGCAAATAATTTTCCAACAGCCATGTTTTATGACTCCGCCACCTGTTTTCGAATTTAATTCCCTTAAATGTCACTTGTGAAAACGGCGGCGCGTTAAGCCTCGGTGAGACGTGATGTAAAATTCGCTCCACAAATTTTCCTCGCAATTTCCTTCGCTCGATACTCCAAGAAGTAATCATTATGAGCGTGAGTTATAAGTAAAGTTTGCTCTCAACAGTCGGTCGCAGGCTGCCGTCTCCGGCCGACTTTTATGACCCATAAACATGGACCAATATTATTCCGGAGATTTTTATTCTAAGTACGTCATAAATAACAATTTCTTTGTAAATGAAATATTGAATGAGAGAAAAAATTATGATTTTACACCGACCCGGATGTTAAAACATAATTATTATTGTCTTGGAAGGTACGGATGTTGTATCAGAATCAATTTTATATAACAACGCAATTCCTTTTATTTTAACAAACGCCTTTTCCTACACTTTACCACAATCTTTGTTTTACAAAGTTTGCTACCATCTCAGTAAACTTTTTATTTTAAAGCTGCCCGAAAACTGTGTCGTAAAGTTAGCAATTTAAAATCAGTTGAGCCAAGATTCATTTTATAGTCAAGTTATTTTTTCCAGCTTTATGTGCTTCTAAGCATCTTGATCAGACATTTTGCACTTATTAAGTCGTAAACTGGGAATATATGACGCTAGAAGCTTCCTTACACCATTATCTCATTATTATGATTCAAAATATTATCCGATATTAGAATTCTGTTCACCGTGATGCGGCGGATAGAATACGTAGAAGTTTGTAGAACCATCGCACCTATTATTCTAACCAATGGGTGGTGTGATGCGCGAAAGAGTTCCTTTATCTTCTTTATTAAATACTTTTTTGAGTTATGGAGTTCCTCGTATTCAGAAATTTAGTAAACTGGCGGATAAAAACTCGAACCACTTTATTTCCTTATAAGTACTTAAACACACTCACTTTACAGTGTCATTAATTAAATGTATTAAACAGCTTTGTAAAAAAATGACGATGTATGAGCTAAATACTTGACTGACGAATAAAAGTCCCAAAAATTAAAAAAAATTTTTTACTGAAAGTCTGGGAAATTGGGTAAGACTTTCAGTTGTTTTAAATGTTGATTGGTCAGTTGAAGATTTGACCTCGCCATCTAATCGACACAATCTTTGCAGAAATAAACAAACCTTTCTATTAATTAGACCGTGAAGTGAGCATGCATGCATGAATGAAAATAACGGAGTGGTTGGATTTCTTTCTCCAAGAGTGTACTTTAGTCCATGAGAACTTTTAAATTAAAAGTTTAATTCTTTATGCTTACTCTATTCCTTTATATCCATACAAATAAAATAAGCAGGCACATACAAGATTGTGTACCATTACATTAATTTCAACACAGACGGTAATTTTTTATTCTTCCTAGGACTGAGGCAAGTAGGTACAAGCGTGGACCTCTCTGCTTGGCTTAAGTGTAGCGATTATCCTATCAAAAATCTTATATTTGTTTTTTTTATTTTTTAATAATTTGATTTAACTTAATTTGAGCGGAATTTTCCGGCTTAGAATAGTTTTCTCCTTCTATTTATGATACCTGCCTGCCCAACTACTGAAAGTGGCAGTCTGCTGTGATTAATAAGATTTGTCCTTTGCAAGGCAAAAGTGTTCGTTATTCCCGTCCGCTCTCGAATATTTCGCAACTAAGACATTCTTCTGCAGCGACTTTTCCCATCATAATTTGTTGCAAAAGCGATATTTTATTAAATTGACATTGTTTTAACGTTTCTAACGTCTCTTATTACATAAAAATAGATGGTTAGTCTAGATATCCTGGTATTTCTGAGCTTGAAAGTTGTTTGCAACTGATGCAGCGCAATTGTTTCGAAGGAGAGGAGCTGTGGCCCGCCGCAAGCCTCCGTCGCCGCTGGAGTGGCGTCTACCCCTTATTTAATCCAGTTATCCAGTGACCTTTTCAATCGCCATTATTGCTTGTTACAATGTGTTAGCGACAAGTAGTTCAATGCAGCTTTATGTTTTACACTATCTTCAATCTTTTATTTCTAAATCGAATAATGGATGCTAATAATTGCTTGTTGAATCTAGCTATTGCATCTATTTTTATTATTTTTACGCTATGAACGTCTCTTATTATTAACAAACAATATGGTTATTCCAGATATCTTGGTATTTTCGAGCTAGAAAGTTGTTCCCATCTATTGCAGCGCAATTTGTTTCGAAGTAGAGGAGTTGTGGCCCGCCGCAAGCCTTCGTCGCCGCTGGCGTCTACCCCCTTATTTACAATCCAGTTATCCAGTGGCCTTTTCAATCGCCATTATTGCCTGCTACAATGTGTTAGCGACAACCAGTTCAATAGCGCAGCTTTATGTTTTACACGTTTTATCTTTTATTTCAGAACCGGATAATGGAATGCTACTAAAAATGCTTGTTGTATCTAGATTAGTAACGTTAACGTGCTTTAATATTTTAGCTTGTAGGTATCTTACCTTTTTTCAATTAAGATTCTTCTTCTATGCAGCACAAACTAAGCATTTCCTATGAAATATGAAATATAACATTAGTTAGCATGCTATCCTTGTTGTCTATCTGACTGAATATATGATTGTCCTAAATATAGGTTTCTTCAGAAAAAATAACAACTAAGTAAGTACTTAACCTCTCAACCACAGCGATCGAGCCGGGCGGTAGTCTAGAGGTTAATATCCAAATTCGCAAAACAAAAACTTATAAAAGTAGCACTGAATACAAAAATTAAAATCGAAACATAAAAAAACATTATTATTTATTTCGATTTGATCAAATTATAAAGTAATTTAGCTCTAACATCTAGAAGTTTTGTAAAAAGCAGATTTAATATCACTTGGAACTGCTGAGCTCGCCACGCGGTAGGTAATTCAAAAGCTAATTCGCTCGCAAATCTGCAAGTAACTTCACTCCGTCACGTTTCCTCGAACATTACTTATTTAACATCTCGTTATCTTATCTCTGGTCGTAATAATAAACACGCCACTCTCCCCAAAGTTTAGTTTATAAATCATAGCCGTTTGCTCCTGCCTAAGGAATGGCGGTGCTTATTTTTTTCACTTTATTTCTTAATGCTTATCCAGATTAACGTAATTGTTAAAGTTATGTATCCGGAATTCCGGAATGATAAAGAAAGATGTCACTCTGGATCTTGATCCAGAGTGACATATAACATATGCACTTTAAGTATAGGCTTATCTATCTATCTATTTATATTAATAAAAATGTAATAAAAAAGTAAATGTGGTAAATCTCACTTTATCCATTGCATATATCCATTGATGGATAAGCTGGGATTGCTTGTCCCACTATATCCATTACCACAAAATCCATTGCGACATATTTCAATACAGGAACTGCTAAATGGTCATGTTTTTAAAATAGATAAAATACCTTTTAAGTATATAATTCAATAGTGTCATTCATTGACGCTGATAAAATTTAATTAGCGACGATTGTATCTGAAGTTATAAAACATTTGGAAATAATAAAAAGAGGCTAAGGCATATGGCATTATTACTTGAGGGTCATGTACACACCACCACCATATACAAACCACACTACTTTTAAAATAGTACCTACTTTATTTTAGAAGTGTAATAAACGCCTTAAAAGTAAGTGCCAGACCCTGTAGACCCAGATCTAGTACCCACTCGACCCTCAAAATTCAACCCTCATAATATTAATACCCATTGGACCTACTAGATCGGTTATTTGTCGTCAGCGGATAAACTGGGACATAATTAGAAAAAAAATCTTGGATATCCATGGATAAAGTGGGATACACCCAATGTATGTAAGCGCATAACTTCAGAACAACTGTACTAAATGAGTGAGAATGATGTTGCACAACATAGATTTGTAGCTCACGAGCGAGCGCCATCAACACTTAGAGCCTGATGCAGTCACCGTAGCAAAATCGTTTTTTTACGTTATTTAAACATTATTTTCGCTGATATCTTTGGTTCAATATAGTTTTTGTCATGGAAAATTAGTAATATTCGTTACGAATAGCAAACTTACAAAGCAAATAGACCAAATGCTAGTTTAAATTCTTTACCTACTTTAAAATAGTTTGTAACATTTTGGAATTTAGGAATAGCTATTGGTAGCTTATTATAACCACAAAGTTAACACAAACTCTATTGGTCGGTTGCTGAATTGGGAATTATAAGATAAGAACGTCCCAAACCTAACCCCTGCACTTGAGTTGTGTTTGAGTCGTTCTCAACTTGAAACTCTCATTCAGAAACCAACTATTGGTGTGGAACTAAACTAAGTAGGTATTTATTATTCTACTGCTATTCGGATACATTTTCAAACAACACACGTATTGCTCGCTGCTTCAGATTCGACGTCGTGTGGGACGATCGTGACTCCGAGAACGGCGAGCTGCGTCCGTACAAGCTGATGTACTTCCTGCAAGATGACACCATTGCTGTAAAGGTAACTAACTATATTTTATAATACTATAGAAACTAGACAATAGGTACGCACATTTCATAACGTTTCTCATATATTTACTTGGCAATCTCCAAACAAAACACCGCTCTCTGCTAGGCCATAGCGGCTGAGTTGACCATTTTGTGTGTTGGTCCTGTGTGGCTTTCATTATATTATGTAGTAGAAACTTGTTCACACTTGGTGTTACTATCGATTCTTTTTAGGGTTTCGTAGCCTAAAGGCAAAAAACGAAACCCTTATAGATTCTGTATGTCACAGCCACTTTATTCCAAAAAAAATAAGGATTACACAGAAACTTGGTAGGTAGATAGCATTCTGTAAACCGTAAAGCGTAAAACGCTTTGCGGTTTTTCCACAAAAATAATAAAAAAACATGAATTAAGGGGGGGGTCCACATACATGGAACTGACACTGAAATTTTTTTTTGTCAAACCTATACCTGCGTGTGGGGTATCTATAGATAGGTCTTTAAAACGATTTTTTCTCAAAGTCAACCGTTTGAAATATGTACTACACTCCCAAAGTGGTAAAATGTGTCTCCCCCCCCCCCCTCTAACTTGTGAAATAAGAGAGTGAAAATTAAAAAAAAAAATGCTGTAGATCTTAAAAAATCTTTCAACGAAAATTGGTTTGTACGAAATATGGTTGTCAGTTTTAGAAATATAGCATTTTTCCCGAAAGGATTTAAAACATTTTTTTTATAAAACCTATGCTTGAGGCGTACTTATCTATAGATAGGTCTTTAAAAATTACATTGAAGTTCCTATTACAGTTTTTTCTCAAAATCAACCGTTTGAAAGATTAAATTTTTATTGCACAAAAATAAAAAAATACATGAATTAAGGGCTCCCCATACATGGAACTATTACTGAAAATTATTTTTTTCATCAAACCTATACGTGTACTAAAAGTAGTTAGTTAGCTTTAGTTTCAAATTTATTTCATAGAGCTCATAATATATATATATATATATAGGCTTACTTAGCTGTTTCTCAAAATAACGAAACTTTCGTAAATATTTTACAGATAAAATTCATGTGCCGAAATTGCCTGGAAGCTTTTAATGGTTGCAAAATTGTCAAAAAGAAAATTATAAAAAGGCTTCATGAACTTAAAATTCATCATTAAGGATATTTCTAAAGTAAACGAGAGGATTCTACGAGATTTTGCACTTTAATTTGGGAACACGCGAGAGCTTCGAGTCGGGGCCAATGAATATTTATTGGGGGCTCGGCACGCTGGCCCCAATTATAGGGCTCAATGGAAATTCTTTGTGTTCAAGCATCTATTGCGAACGATTACGAATCACAAAAGTTAGCAACCGATTAATAACAATAAATATTATTTTTATACCCTTCGAAGAATTTTCTTTCAGCGCAATTTTTCTGTGCTAATCCATTTTCGAAACTGTTATCGAATTGTTATATCACATGAGATTTTTAAAACTATCTCGTTTGATGTAAATCTCTTTTAAACTGAATGTATTCAGAAAGGGCGTTTTCGCGATTTCTACGAAATTATTATTAGTATGTTTAAAATGTTGTTATGTGTAAAACATGCACACACACACACACCATAAAAAAATTCGCAAACATACATACAAAGACTTATATTGTTGTAACATAGTTTTGATATCCGCGGGTGGGGACCTGCACCCCTACCGCCTAACGGTACAGCTTGTGGTAACGCTACTATAGTTATCGATTTTTCAAACCCCCTACAAGAGCTCTCGCGGACGCTATCACTTCTATACTAAAAATTCAATAGTGAATCCAATAAATATGGAGGAATTAGACAAAAACCCTATTGTTGAAGGGATTTATGAGACTTTGAAGTTTGAAAGCTATAGCGATAGCCCAAGCTATACGTTAGGTGGTCGTGGTGCTGAAGTCCTGAAATACAGGGTCGCCCTAGTTTAGGCTCCAGGATCGCACACTCGAGACAGTTATTGTACTGTAAATCTTGTGTGTGATGAATAAATGTCTTTTTATTTTTTTTATTGTGAATAATTATAGTCCTATTTGATCCTTTAAGACCGTGCACTTAGAAAGATGGAAAGATTCGGTAAATATACCAAAACGTTATATCATATAAGTAATAAAACGTTTAGGTATATTTACAGAAACTGTTTTTATCAACGGAAACTTTTACAGGGTTTCATCAAACCACTGAATGTATCTATTCCTCAATTAGTGCTTTATGTACTTTATTTCAAAATTATTTGTGATTTGTGGGTGTCTAAAAAGGGCGCTTTCCCTAACAATTCATTGAATTGTTTATTTTCTATGAAGTTAGAACTATATCAGTGTCAGTGTAGCAGAATTTGCTTTAAATTTTTTGAAGGCAAGAAAACTTACTTACTAAAAGTTAATTCAAAGAAATGAATTGTCAGAAAATTCACTTGGAAATATTGCATTAGCGCCCTTTTTAAACCCTCTGATCTTATTCAAATTTTTCATTAGATATAAATTTATCATTAGTTGACAGATAAGTAAATATTGATTTAATACAATTTTGCACTAACCAGTTTCACGATTCTACATCAAGTTACATTGAGCAATTATTGTTCCAGGAATTACACGATGACCGGGGTGGGAAAGACCCCTTCCCTTTGTTACTAAAGAAGACAAAACTCCCGAAGAAATGGAAGGAGAAACCCGGTAGGTATTGAAAGTTTAAATGATAAATAATTGCTAAAGTGTTTTTAGTTTGCCATCCTACTCAGTTCCGTTCTGTTTCTGATGATCTAATTAGATTTTTTTATTTTTCATACAGCTACAGTTTGCTACAAATATAGACAGAATTAATCACCTCTTTAATCTTTAGTATGTTAATCAACAAAATCGGCAAAAACCTATAATGGTCCTTAGTGGCGCTTGTTAGAAATCCTCGCCGCAAAATTCCGATAAAAAATGTACGTGCGATATGTGCCGCGGAGCGCGAGAAAATATCGAATTCCTCCTCGGTAATGGTTCAATCAGAATAACTGAGAAACGAAGATATGAACGTCTTTATATTGATTGTGATTACGATTCTTTTGCGTTACTTACTGGTCAGATGAAGCAATCGTACTACTATTGATGGTACAGCGCCGTCAGGGGTCGTGGTTTGGACCCCCTAATGGGAAAAAAATATATCATGCGAAGAAAAAGAAAATTTTATTATGATAGCTTCTAGAAATATGTCATTTTATTCGAATACCTAATGTGAAATATCTTGCTTTCACTCATAGTCTTGGCAAATGAAAATTCGCATTATGGTAGAAAATATCATCATTACATAATTAGCAAAATTTCATTTCCAAATAACTAACGTTTTTAAGGTATGATAACTATTTGTGGTTTTGGCATTAGCTACTTATTTTGTGAAAGGGACAGTGCGATTCTTTTTATTCAAAACTTCGACATCATATACTTTAAAGCTCTTTAAGTCCAAAAATCTAAAGTAATTTGTCCAGCTCAAGTGGTCTTCAATTCTCCTGTCTGAAGTTTCTATCGCTTCCAAAATCGTAACCCATCGGGGATTATCTTGTGCACGGGAGCGTTCGCGAACAAAGTGGAACAACGAAATGCAATTTGAAAAGTTAAATATGCGGAAGGAAACAAAGCCTTATTCAAACGTAGCAAAAGTACAAATAAAATTGTAACACTTATGGACCGTTTGATCAGAAATGTTGCTCTGTAGGAATTTCCAATTTGCAATTCACGTTTTAGCTTTGTTAATAGTACTTTAGTTCTTAATGAAATTAGTAAAGTTTCCGGTCTGAGATTCAGTACAAAGCTGTATTATTAGTTAGTGTAGAAATGTCTTAATTGACTCGGGTAAGAACTCCAAAATATTCAAGAAGGAGATCTGTTTGCCGAACCATGTCACTATAAATGTAAAATCGAGATTTCGTTATATAAAGTTTTTAATTTTGGCTTC
This sequence comes from Chrysoteuchia culmella, assembly GCA_910589605.1. Lineage (NCBI taxonomy): Eukaryota > Metazoa > Arthropoda > Insecta > Lepidoptera > Crambidae > Chrysoteuchia > Chrysoteuchia culmella. The sequence goes on along the minus strand of OU342642.1, from coordinate 13,097,703 downwards.
CACAATGCTGTTTTCTTTTCCTTAATAAAGACTGATGATAACGAGTTCATATTCATATTCATTTATTCATTGCTAGTCACAGTACATAAGATGTAACATAGAATTAAGATAATGTGACACCCCGTGAGGGCACAGCAGAAAAACAATAATTTAGATCTTATCACTAAAGAAAGCTATAGTAGGCCTTTTACTAAAAAGTTTTTGAGTTCACATTCAAAAGCATTAATGTTTTCTAGACATTTAATACTATTAGGGATTTTATTGTATATTTTTATTGCCATTAAATGCGGTCTCGTTTTATACAAGTTTAGTGTAGTGAATGGTCTATTTCATTTATTTAAATCTCTGTTGGTCCTTTTAACTGTAGTTTTCTGAGAATAAAGATACATATTTTTCTTTACGAATTTACAAATTTCAGTTATATAGGTAATAATAATAATGATGTTATACTTAGTTAATATTTTAAGTTTAATGAAATAGGGTTTGCAAGTTCCTGTTTAGTGTATATTACAGAGGATTCTTATACATTTATTTTGTAATACAAAAATATCTTGTATAATGGAGCTGTTTCCCCACAGTATTATACCGTAGGAGAACCTCGATTATATACCTATATGCATAAAAGTCAGTTAGTGTTGTTTGGAAGTCAGTAGATTTTTTGTTATAGAATTTTAGTTGTTTTGTTATAGAATTTTTCAAACACTATGTTTGTTGAACGAAGTCTAAACTGTTCCGATTTAATATAATTTTGCCTGAGAATCCTATAAAATATGTATGCAATCATAGAAACGCGTATTCTACTTACATTAAATTGTTCAAATTTTCTCACTTTTAATTTTTTCTTATAATTTCGTTCGTAAATTGCTTTTGAAATTTCCTATTAAATATTAAAATTTTCTCACTTTACATTTTGTCTTATAATTTCATTCGTAAATTGCCTTTGAAATTTCGTATTGAATTATTTAAATTTTTCTCAATTTTGATTCTTATCTATTTAGTGTCATTTCCATCTACGGTGATGGAGACGACAGAAGCCGAAATCACGGAGTACTACTCCCCTCAGGATATAATCATCGGGGAGACCATCTTCGTTCTCGGGCGCAGGTTTCTTATCTGCGACTGCGACAAATTCACAAGAAATTACTACAAGTGAGTTGAATGGTTATCGTCATCACAAGCTTTCGACCAACTACTTAACGTGCCTACCAAAGCACGGATAAGCTCGTGATGATGTGATGATCTTTGATTACCCATTTCGGGACAGACAGGTTAAGTTCGACCTGCCAATTGAGTTTATTTCTTTTCTCCTATTTTAATTCAACATACCTATTCTAAAGTTTTTGAAAGTGAAAACTGCTCGAAATTACTTATTAATTATATACTTCGGTACTTATCCGAGAACGTTAAGGTAACTAACTACTCGAAATAACGTAGGAATTTAAAAATACTATACAAAAGAAAGAGAACATGTAACATATTTCTCTGAATTTCTAAAGATGTTGCAGACGAGTAAAATGTTAGTGTCTAGCTCTTTAATTAAAACTAGTTAAAAAATAAAATACAAAATTGAAAATTTAAAAATCTGCTCACTCAGGTGAGTTTGGGTTTTCAGATTTTTGAGTGTTTGAGATATTTTTATGTGTTTATTTCTTGTTGTTTGTACTCACCATCAGACAAATCCTTGGACGAATTAACCACATTTATCGTCCAAGGAAAAATCACACCTTTTAAAAAAAACCTCTTTTAAACTTAGTTACTTACCGATACCTTATTTGGAATCAATTTATGAGGCAAATGTTGTAAGTATATTATTTGACTGGTAATGAAAAGGAGTAGGATCTACCCAAAACAATTCAACTTTTAAATTTTTGTTGTAAAGGAACCAAAAAAAAGATTAAGTTTACTAAACATACCACTCCTCAATTATACTTTTTGTAATAAAACTTTATACATACTTTTTTTAACGCTGCATTGACCCTTAACACCCACAATAAAGGTATTGGCCGGGGTACACGCCTTACACGCATTTGTAAAGTGTTAATAACGCTGCGATATTTTTTATGTTGGCTGTAATATTCATATTAGAACATAATGTTTAAATCAGAATTCATAAAAAACCTGACAAATTCATACACACGGCAAATCGACGTGTAAAATTATTACAGGCTACAAAATTGCGTGGCATTTTCTGCAACATTAAACTGAGTCCGTTTAAATTAATGCAACACAATCGTGGTTTTATTGGGGAATCCGTAGAGCACAAAATAAATTGAATATGGAAATACGGATGAGTCTTCATAAATTATGGGATCTGCGCAGTAAACATTTTTATAGTTAAACACTTTTGTTTAACTCAGTTAAAATTCAATTTGTTACACAATAAATGCAAAATGCTGACCTATATTTCAGTGGCAAATTAATGAAAAGTAAGTTGAAATGTGATTCAGAATTGTTTAAAACTTAAGAGGTAAAAATTTGAAGACTTGTGTGGCGCCTTCTACCACAGAATACTTAATAGTACCTTCTACTTCACTTAATTTGTGTGCATTGTGTATGAACATGTCTAAGACAAATAGACTGTTTCCGGGTATTAAAAATGATATGTTTTATTTTGCTGATTATCCGTTAACTAGCATCAAGTTCTTAATGAAACTTACCTTGGACTACATGATTGGTGTCATTGTATTTAAAAATGCATTTAATTTAGCTACTACACTGCTGAACCTGCAGAGTAACAGCACCTGTGTTTAAAAGTAAAAAAAATATGTAAATTACTTATTATGTTCCAAAAATTATCGGAACCCTTTCTGAACGTCAATGTCTGTTCTTCTCTCGTGAACATTTATTTGAAAAATGTAAATAGTCCGTCTGACGTTGACTGATGATCGTCGGAGGGGATTTGTGGAAGCCGCTGTAGCTATTGAAATCTCAGTTTTGCATTCATCATTTCCTTTATGGATTTCTATTTCGATTCAATAGACAATATGAGTGGCATTTACATTAATTATTACCTATTGATAAATTTAAGTTATAAAGAATAAGAAAAAGAAAATATTTTTTTTTTACTTAGTAGGTAAAGATTTCTTATTATGTGGCGAGACAACCAAGCTACTCGATACCGTAGCATTAAATGTAATTATTACGGTATCGTAGATGTAAGTTTCATATCAGATTGCATAATACAATATTCAAAATATTTTAATTAAAATATTATTAGGATCACAAATTGGATACGTCTTCGTTTGAAATAAAACAACTTTTAGGGACTTAAGTGCACTATTATATTTCAACGTTAGCATAGTCGATTTATTACTTTTGAGATTTGGTGCTTTTTAGAGCTTTTAAGCACCAAATCTCAACAGTGTGTGCTAACGGTGAAATATACATAGACCTAGCGGTCACTTTTAAATCCGTAAATATTCAATTAACAGTGCGCGAAGAAACTTAAGATGTGATTACGTCTTTGTTTGATTTTTTTTTAAATAGAATAGTGGGCAATATTATTAAACAAAATTTTATATATTTTATACAAAAAACATATTTTTCTTTAAAATCTTACACAAAACGATACATAATACTACTAAAATAAAATTTCACTTCATTAGCCGAAGATCATATAACATTATGCGGTACTGATGTCAAATAATGCCTACCTAACTTTGAACCTGAGTATATCTGGAAAATAAAATATAAAATTAAACAAAACAGCACGCGTGAAAGCGTTATTTTATTGTTAAATGATAAATCTTGGAAATAATAGTAACTTCTTATAATTTTACAAAATAAGGACCTAATTCCAAAAACAGTGCTGTTGGCAATATAATACTATAGCGGCTTAATTTCGCCTATGAATATTTTCATACGCTGACTATGTAAGATCTTTCTTAAAATTTCTTATTTTACACAGAATATTAAACACAGAATCAGTGTTTCAAATACTATCTTAACAATTATTCCCATATTTTAAGAGTAGTGTTTAGTACTTAAAGAGTCAGTAGAAGTGAATTCATTATTTTTAACCTTATTTTAATTAAATTCATTTTCACTTATGGCACATGAAAGCAACATAAAAATGTTACGTTTCACATTAATAAGAAATGGAAATGCCGACAATTCCATAAAGTACATTAAGCGTTATTTAACCTCACTAGTTTCGCCCGTTCGCCAGTTTAAGAGCTACGTTGCCAGCGACAGACAGACAGACACACACACACACATAGCATATATAAAAAAAACTCATAACACCCCTTTTTTGCGTCGGGTATTTCAAAATAGGCATAAGATTATTTATTTTATTTATTTATTTATTTATTTATTTATTTATTTATTTATTTATTTATTTATTTATTTATTTATTTATTTATTTATTTATTTATTTATTTATTTATTTATTTATTTATTTATTTATTTATTTATTTATTTATTTATTTATTTATTTATTTAATGTTTGGAAGACCAACACCGAGTAGACAGAGTTGATTTTTGACATAAAAACAGTAAGGCAATAATAGGTCTTCACGTAGACAATTAGTAAAGCTATGGTGTGGGTAATAATAGCGCTTAGGGTGTCAGTAACGCATAGGCGTTATTAGCTATCAACGACCAATCAACATTATATTTAAGAAAATAATTATTGCATCACATATAAGAAAAACACATCGAATTTAGTTAATTAGGCAGGTAACGTAGCGATGTAAGACTTTAGTAAAAAAATATCTGCACATATCGGTGGTACTTAGGAAAAACTTCATACTTTTTATAAAACACTGAGATAAAAACCACCCCTAACGAACGACGCGAGACCACTAGCTCTTGGAGCTGGAGGGATACTCGCGGCGACCAGCATTAACCTTGCGGCGAAAGAATTTAGAGTATAGGTAATAAGGGTGAGTTTTTGAGTAGTTTTAATACAATTTTCAGAGTATGGGCGGTAATTAAAGCCAGGCAATATTTGAACCCAGTACCTTAGTAGAAAAAGTTCATTTTATTGCTTCTAGAAATAACCTACACCTTTCCTTGCAATTATAATGCGATTAAATGAAGAATGGCAGTTGCTAGAGAATTAGAACAATTACTTCCTGACACGACATTTCCCGCAAACTATTAAATACATTCTTATTAAAGTACTCCTTTGCTCAACATAATATCTATAGATTTAAGCTAGTGCATTTGAAACTGCTTAACTTTTATAGAATGAGCCTTTTTACATCGTAGACTAAATTATTCAAAGTGCATTTTAATTTATTAAAAACTGCCACCTCTAGGACTTTTGAACTTTGATTTATAAAATAAAAAATATACATATCTGATATGTCTGACTAATACTTAGGTAAGTTTAGAACAGACATTGACATTTGTCATGGTTTTCTAATGGACTTAAATATTATTGTGAAAATCAGAGGCCATTTCTCCCATAAAATCAAGTAGAAATAAAAATGTTCCTATGATAGAAACATCGATGTTGTCTGTTTAATAACAGTATCTTTTCTAGATTAGAGCCTTTTGCAAAAAAATAAATAATCATTACTGCCTATTATCGATGAGACTGAGCCTAGCAGATAACCGATTAAGTAACATTATCTCAAGAAGGACTAAGAATGGCAGAAATGTCCAACTAAAAAAATACCAAATGATATTGTTTATGAGATATCCCTTTATATGTAAATCTACATTTTTTTATGGACAACGGTTAGACGCTTACCCTTATCATACATAGGTATGTTAATGATAGGGTAATAGGCAGCGCGTCTCTTCCGGAACCCTCAACCACTGAGGAACTGGAACTGAACTCGAAATCGGTTAAACAATACAATACAATAATTACTCTTTATTATAACACCATGTACATATTACATTTACAATGAAGTTTAAGTGAATTGAAGCGTTATAAGGGCGGTCTTATCGCTTAAAGCGATCTCTTCCAGACAACCCACATTATGGAGAGATTGACAGAAAAAAAAGCAAGCAGGGTGTATTATAATGGACGGAAACAATTATAAATATTTGTTATAATTAAATATACCTACATATATATACATAAAGTTATAAACTTACATAAACATTAAATATTATAGGTACATCAATGTCTGCAAACCGATGAACAATAGGTATATTTTATAGGGAAAGATTTTTTAAAGACACTCAGCGACTGAGCCCGTCTTATCTGAACAGGCAGTACCTACATAAAACGTGTTTTAATTTTTTTCGTTAACTAATTCATATTTAATAATTCACAAGTAGTACCTAAACACCCAAATCAAAACAAGTAAGTAGTCATGTTCATACACGCACATATTTGCCGTGTGCGGGAATCGAACCTACGACCTCTGCGCAGAAACAGGTATCGTCGTCAAATAATAACAACAACACCATAACAGGTTTTTGAAAATACTTAATACATAAAATTTAGGTTATTTTATCATACTTTAGCTTTCACTGTTCTTTTTTATATAATATAAAAAAGATGTCAGGACAAAATAGAAAATATTAGGTAATTGTTTAGTTTTCCATACTTATGTTGCATTTAGTTTTGTCTTAAGCCTAAAATAACCTCCTCCGTGGTAGAGTGGTACACCGGTTTCTAGGTGTCGCCGACTCTGAGGTCCCGGGTTCGAATCCCGGTTGGGGCAAATGTTTGTATGATGAATACGAGCATTTGTACCCGAGTCATGGACGTTTATTTATATTTCTACACATCAATACTTTTGTTAATATATATATAATTATATGTATTTATATCCGTTACCCTAGTATCCATAACAAAAGCTTTACAGTGCTTAATTTGGGGCTAGGTTAATTGGTGTGTGTTTAAAAAAAAAGAAAAAGCAATAAAGTCGGCACTATCTAACTTTTATTCTGTCTATGTGTCAGGTCTATGCTAAACATAGATCAACCGCAACGAGTAGAGGTTCAACACGAGACAAGAAAAGAGTTTCCTAAGGTGCGTACCTTTAGCAAAAAATTTTCAGCTTTTTACCGTTATAAGCGAAAAATAAGCGAGAAATAGGAAGTATGTACTTAGAATTAACAAAGTAAACATAAAATCAAAGTAAATAAATAACCTTTAGTTACTTACTTTGATTTTATGTTTACTTTATAGCTAATGTTAAAAAACAAAACAAAAATTGGTACTCGTAACTACAATGGCCTTTAGCTTGTTTTTCTACACGTGTTTGTCGTAAATTTTATACTACCTACAAAAAGTAAAAAACAACTAGTTTCTAAGTTGCTCAGACGGATGAACTTGGACACTAGTTGTTTTTTTCCTAGTATTCAATATATCACATAAAATAGCAATGCTATTTTTTTTAAATCACAATAATATATTTTATTGAATAATGGAGTGTAAATTTAAAAAAGTCCTAAGTAGTACCTACTCATTTTCAATTTAAATGTGATTTTTTGTAAACAAAGACGTGGGTGGTGTAGTGGCATTTCGAAAAGTTGTTATTATTAGCCCACTTTTATGTCCTACCTATGACCTTGATAACTTGGAAATGTACCTAATTTTTTTTTTGTTTGAATGTCAATTGGAGGTCTTTGACGAACACATTGTTATTTTTTACCTAAGTATATTTTTGAAGAATATGAAATTGAAATTTATTTATTTGCATTTGATTAGGGTACTTACACGGAGTTCTTATAATATTTAAAAGTTCTGCCTATTCAACCGTTAACATAATAGCATGCAAATTTATCTTTAAAATTAACAATCATAATGTAAGTAGGTACTTAATTTCTTTATCAGTTATTGTTTTGGACGTCGAATACAATTTTATTTATCTAATTACAATTTAATTCAATATAATGTCAAAACAATTGATTACAAATAATATGATAAACGTCAATCTAAATTTAAATTAGACAACACGAACATAAAAAACAATAGTAGAACAATCACAATTATTAATTCACATTATAATGGTGTCAGTCAACGGCAAATCATGTTGACCTTGAGAGCGCCCTCCATCTCAGCCATTTCTTAGTCGTCATCAGCCATTTCCACCGGACATTGGCATATGCAGATGAATAAGGAGAATGGGCCATGACAAGGGCCCAATGCTGTTTGGAGGCTTATAATGACATGGGCCCAATGCTGTTTTGAGGCTTATAATGACTGCAACCACAACTGAGACCAATGGCTTCATGTGCCTTCACGGAGCATGAGATAAAAAAATATTGGTCACCCATCCCGCGACCGCCAATTGTTCCTTCCCTCGAACGCGTCTCTTTTAGCTTGTCCTATACATAATAAGAGTGGTTTTCATAGAATGTAGACCTTTATGTGCTGTTGACTGTACCTTTGCTTTTAGTGTATAAAAACTTGTAAAATATCTACCAATAAACATAATATCTTTCAGTTAAACCCTAGGTATATGAAATACGGAATTATTTAGTGTATGATGTCAATATTTATAATCTTTCAGAGTATACCGCCTCATATTGGCATCGGCACACCGGAAGATACCCTCGGCTCCTGTTTCGGTTTGATGCCCAAACCTCCTCACAAAGACGTGATTAAATATAACCTGAACGCCAACAAGGTAACGCAACATATAGATATCAATTCTCTACAGGGAAGCATCCAATAGGGCCAGATCTAAATGCACATACATACCTACCTTTGGAAACGTCGATAGATATTATGGTCTACTTGAAGCAAAATATATAAAATCTTCATTTTATTAAACCTAGATTTGACTCATTAGGTAAATATCAAAGTATAAATTAAAAAAAAAATGTTTAATCTAAGTTTAATAAAATCGCGACCTTGCAAATGTTGATGTTGAAGTACCTACCTATGTAGGTGTTAACGTTGACATTTAATGGCTTTTTGAAAATATAGCTCACTGACTTAAATCGAAATATGAGTGTTTTAAGTGAAAAGCATTCATACCCTAGAATGTTAGTCTTATAGATACCTACCAAATATTAGAAATTCTGGTCTTGAGAGGGCTAAAATGTATATAACTGGAATAGGTACTTAAAAGCATATCAAGAGTTTCAGTATTTGCTATTTTCTTTTGTTGTTTTCCCTATCGCCAAAGAAAACTAACGATAGGGAAACATTGTTGGTAGTACAGACACACGAGGGCGTCCGACAGTCGAACGCTCTCCGCAAATAACTTGGCCACCTCTCAGCTCGTCCCCAGTATCTCACTTCGCAGGTTGTTCGCGAGTCAATTAAACTTGCAGCAGACGCAGACGTCGTAACGAGACGCCCGCCCCCTATCTCAGGCTCGGATCGCAGCAAAATCACTACCTACACACTAGAATTTCTCCTGAAATATTTAAACATCCAACTTTGCGAGCACGGATTTCTTGGCACATTCCGAAAAGTTTCTTTTGTTGGGGCAGTCAGAAGTTTTAGATGTGCAATTCGGTTTTGATATTATTCTGTCTACTTTCGAAATGTTCTATACATTGTCTCTTCTGTATATTGTGAATGCGTTGGAAAAATAAAAGAAAATTTTATCTTTAGATCCGGAGTCATTTTTAATATTTGTAAATTTGATTTAATGTAAGACAGTGCTTAAAGCCCTGAAGGCACAGGTCTCACATACGGTTTTGCTCGATCGAGCAAAGACGTCGAGTAATAGAACAAGGCACTTGCGCGCTTTGAGTTATGACTTTTATGGTTCACACGTTGACTTGTTTTAGAGTTAATCGAGTAAAACCGTATGTGATTACGGAACTGCTGCTTAGCTACGGAATGTGGCAATACTCTTGTGACAGATTTGACTCTTCTGTGTTCTAGTACCTCCGCTACCTTTGCGAGCTGGACTGGATCCACCCCGAAGACGTGGGGCGCAAATTCGTGCTGTCCTACAGCCTTGCCGATGGCACCATCAAGATCGGCGAGATCCCCCGCCGCAACTCCGGCATAAAGGAAGGAAAATTCCTCAAGTCAATGAAACTGCAGACGCCAGAGTCCGATCCCAACTTCCCTACTTACTTTACGCCTGACAAGTTTTATATTGGTGAGAAGTTTCTTAGTAAGGTAGTTTTCCTATAGATCGATACTAAAAAACTAATAAATATTTCTTGATTAACTTGATACTAACTGATGTTGTTACTTTTCGTAAAGTTTTTTTTTACTTATACCAGTAAATAAAAACTGGCCAAGGTTAAGTTAATATATATAATAGGTGACGGATTTTAGATTACTAAAATAAATATGAGTCATTAAATGTTACAGGAGCCATAGTGCCCGTGTTCAAGCATCGCTTCAAGATCACCGGCTGCGACTTGTTCGTGTACCGGTACATGAACGCCAACCCCGACAAGTTCCCGCAGGAGGTGATCGACAACGTGCGCAACTACCACATGCGCGAGGGCAACCTCAAGGACGAACTGAGGGTACGCGTCAAGTGATCTTGTTAGTAGATGAGTCAAAAATCTTACAGGAGCCATAGCATAGTGCCCGTGTTCAAGCACCGCTTCAAGTTCACCGACTGCGACTTGTTAGTATTCCGGTACATGAGCGCCAACCCCAACTTATTCCCGTAAGAGGTGATCGACAACGAGCGCAACTACCACTTGCGCGAGGGTAACCTCAAGGACGAACTAAGGATACGTGCCAAGTATCATTCTTCGTAGTTAAGTCAAAAATCTTACAGGTCTATAGTGTCCATGTTCATGCACCGCTTCAACAACACCAGATGCGACTTGTTCGTGTACATAAACGCCAATCACGTCAAATTCCCGCAGTAGGTGATCGACAAAGCGCGCAACTTGCTGATCATTCTTCGTTTTCTTTGAGCTTGACAAAATAGTGAATGCTATCTTTTAATAGCGACTCATCTCTTATCTGCCAAGCCCTGGGATTTTCCACCAAAAGAGGAAAAGAAAGCACGCTTTTAATGGGGAGAAAAACTCAGAACTAATGGCGCTACCGTCGACTGTATGTAAACTCTGGAAAAATTAGGAAGTAAGAAAGCCTCGATTACAGCCCTTTTGAACTATAACGCTATGTATATAGAGAAAAATAAATGGATGAGTACCTACTGTCGGTGGTGGCGCAATTTGTGATATTTAGTGATACTCCTCATTCGTACAGGTCTTAGGTAGGTAAAGCACTTGAAGAATATGTAAGTAATTCTAAATGGAAACTATTACAGGAAGCTATTCTCGAAGAACAAGCAGCAGAAACACGATCGCAACTAGCCAAGATCGGCCGAGCTGCGGTAGCAGAGCCAAACGCGATGGAGCGGTGCCTCACCGCCCTCGACGTGGTGGAGGGCAGCGCTGCGCCACCGCACTCGCCCACGCCACCCATGACCACTGACAGGATCTCCTATGACGACTCCTTGCGAGTGGCCAGGCTAAGGTATGGCAATAATGTTGTTTTTGGCTCTATTAGTTTCAGCAGCGTCCCGCCGGCCGCCGCGAATGACCACCGAGTATTAGATACCTATGCTGTTTTTGGCTCTATTAGATTTGGTACCACCGCGCCGCCCACGCCGCCCATAATCACCCATGACATGAAGTCATCGGTCGATTACCGTCGAGAAAAGGTGGTTGGTCTCCGTTCTGGTCGGCTGAATCTTTTTGAAACTTCCAACGATTGCTTCTGAAGTAAGTTTTTATAAATAAATAACCATAGTGTCCGTAGACATGGAAATCTGTCCACTTCAGAGAAAATTAGCGCCTAGCACCGACAATCAACCATTTAAGTTACAAACGTGTTCGCTGTCGGTGTTGTTCTGTTGTGTTTTTGTAAGTAGATTCTCATCACTTCTACTAGACACGTCATATATTTACAGGACAGAGTTTACATAACCTTTTCAGTAAACCAACATGCGACAACGTGACACCTCTCAAAGGCATACTGAAGTCCGGCGCGGCGAAAGACGACCACCAGAAGGTGGTGTGCTTCAGCGGGCCGGCGGCAGACGAGTCACGGGAGCGTCAGCGCGCGCCGCAACACCCGCCCGGCCAGCAGCCGCACTACAACGACGACGACGACTTCTGCGATAGGTTCAAGGAAGCCGTGAGTAACAAAGACGACTCTGAACTTGAGCACGGGGATTCGAGATTGTAGTATTGTATTGTAGCAGACTGTCTGTTTATATATGCTACCTTCGTTGTTCTTTATTTAGGTAGGTACCTATATCACAAAGTTTGATTTCGTAGCCAATGCAGACTTGTGTCTAAGGAAATTAAAAGGACTTTGATTTAACGTAAGGTGGGTGGACCATGGAAGGCCATGCTCCTTCGAAGGCCAATTATTAAAATTTCATAGTTATTGCCACGTGATGACAAATTCCTTCTATTTACACAAACACCCATCGAACTGGAAATCACAGACGCGGCGGCGAATCGCTTGCGCTACTATTTTGGCAGTACGGTCCCTCGCTTTATTGATATTGGGAAACGACGACGTTAAAATAAGGTGGGTGTACCATGGATGGCCACTCTAACAAATAATCAGTCATTATTCGTTTATTTGAAATGAAACTAACTAATATTTAAGTAATACTTTGTTTTAACATATAAACCATTTCTTTTTATTGTAGATTTAATCGCTATTTGTTAACTTTTAGTGTTAAAATACTGATTTATTATAATGGCCTTCTAAGGAGCCTTGTTCCTAGCAAGGCCATTTGGAAGAGTTCAATGAAACTTAAGTTCAATCAATATTGATTAAATCTGAAATTTAAAAAAGTGGTTTATATGTTACGTAATAAAACACTTAAATATTTGTTAGTTTCATTTATCCAGTAAATAAACGAATAATAACTGTTTATTTGTTAGAGTTGCCTCCATGGTACACCCACCTTAGTGACGTTAAATCAAAGACCTTTCAATTTCCTTAGAGAGACTAAACCTTTCCGCAATGCCTTCATCACAAGTACGAGGTCAGGATTTGTATGAAGGTTGGATATACCATCACGTTACCCTAAAATTTGGAACTTGGTGCCACAGTAATAAGTATGTGTTCACCTCAAAAATATATTAGATTTCAGATAAACTAAACTTTTACCCCTACCTTATAATCAAGTTGAAACTCTTAGGTATCTTGTTTAGTATTCAAACATTCATCTTCAGCCTAATCAATATAATGATTTTGCAAAATTACTATTTAATCAGAATAGCAGTGCAAGTATGATGAAAGCTTTTAAATAAAAAGCGTATCTCCATAGTTCATAGAAAAACTTACCGTTACTCTGGGTGTTGGCATGCTTTTTTAAAATAAATCGAATTTCTAAATTTGATAATAACAATATCGAGCAAAGAAAGTAGACTAGGTTATTAGATTATCTTATGTTTAGTGCAGGATTTTCAGAATGACTTTCAGAACTTGTCTAGCTAATCTCTGCTTCTGTCTTGTACATAAGAACCAACTCAATTTTCGTTATCTTTCTTCATTATCTTCCTCTTCAGATTATTAAATTATCTATACTCGTATCTTAGAATAATTATTCTTTCTATACTAATATTATATAGAGGAAAGATTTTATTGTATTTTGTAACGAATAAACTCAAAACTACTGAACGGATTTTGATAAAATTTGGTACACAGATAATATGTAACCTGGTTACTTGGACGAATTCGTCCGAGCCTGGTTATGAACATGGGATACTTTTTATCCCCATATTCCTACGGGAACGGGAACCACGCGGGTGAAACCGCAAGCAGCAGTTGTTTATTTATTTATGTAGCTAAACAATTTTGAAATACCCACATTTATTATTAGATATTTTTTTTATTATACCTATTTTAGTAGTGTTCTAGTTAAGATCATACAGTAAACTACATAAGTAGATAGGATACAACTTTAATTTGCCGAATACCGACATACTTAGGTACTTACTTAGTTACCATATAGGTAGGTACTGCTTTAGTGCATTCATTAATTTCGTGTTTCGTCATTTTAATAAAGTTAAGTAGGTACTTATTAAAATTATTAGACATGTAGGTATTTGTAGATTACCCTAATATTTTTTTTATAGATGATATGTACATTATTATGCAATAAATAAGTAATAAGTGAACTTAACAAGTTGTATTTTTATTTACTACATGATACCTACCTAATCCCTGCTTTAAATAAATCGTTCTTTCATTTTTAGTTGGTAGGTACTTGAATATACATAGTTTCGATGTGATTTCAGGCACTAGATTCGTTCGCTTTATGTCACAGAGTATTTTGATTTTGAGTAAGGTAAGCCATTTTCATACATTTTGCTTAATTTGATTTATGCTTAAAAATAAGATGCCATTCGATTAGTAACACATAAGAATATTAATTTTATAATAAACAAATACAAATACTTACTTTTTAAATGATGCATTTTCGACCCCAGCCACCGTTGACCGCTTGCATTAAGAGGTCGGGAGATATTTTGTCTGCATTGAAATGTCAAAAATTACAACGAAGACAATATTTTTTGTTTGGCTGTCAATAATATTGAAAAATAAAGAATTTGTTATTGATATTTCTTGGGGTCGGGTTCATACTGCAGCTGATAGGCATAATATTATTATGGTTACAATAAAATTGTCCTTTCGAAATATAAGTATAATATAAGTATACCTTATACCTCTACTTATATTAATAATTATCATTCATGACAGGTACTTAAAGGCTTCAGCCTTTTTAAGAAACAACTTAACTTTTTGGTGGTATATGTAGGTACTTAAAGTTTACGTAGCTACTACTCCTTTCGATACTCTTTCTCACACTGGTCACCTTAAATTTGGTTGCCATTTTACCACTTTAGTTAAAGTGCGACAAGGCTTCTAATGAACGTGGACGGGGGCGCTGTTAACTATTAAAAATCACCATACCATATGTACCAAGCACCAAGTACCATAACGCAAGATGGCGGCCTCAGTTCCTTTTTTTGCCACGTTTAATAAAAGCCTTATTGGATGTGCAACAAGGCTTATTATGATTAACGAGGGCAGAGACTTGTCATGTTAGTTCTCCGTTTTTGCCATGTTCATTAATAATAATAATTAATAATTTATACTTTATTGCACAATTAAAGAAACAAGTAACACAGGACAATTTACAAATAGAGAACAAACAACAGGCGGCCTTATTGCTACATAGCAATCTCTTCCAGGCAACCTTGGGTTAAAGAAAAAAAATAAGTGGAACAATAGGGGAATCAGTGCAGAAAAAAGAAAGAACAAGTATATATTAACAGATAAATATCGAAAGAGAAATAAAAGATAATATTTATAAGTTAAGGAGAAAGGGAAAGGAAGTGACTTCTAACATGATCGCTAAAGGATTTAAGAGTCTGAGCCTTTCTGATACCTTCTGGCAGGGCATTCCACAAGCGAACAGCATGTACAGTAAAGGAGTAGGAAAAGAAATCCGAGGAATGACGCGGGATATCAAGGGCAAGTTGTAGGAAGAACGCAAGGAACAGTGAGTAGATGAAGAACGAAAGGAGAAGCAGTTTTTAAGATACGGAGGTGAAGTAGGTACGAAAAGAATGGAGTAGAGAAGTTTGAGGGTGTGCAAGTCCCTGCGCCGGCGAATAGGGAGCCAGTTGAGTTTAGTACGGAAGTGTGACACGTGGTCATATTTACGAAGGTTAAAGATGAATCTAATAGCAACATTCTGCAGACGTTCCATCTTGTCCAGTAACTCCTCCGACAGGTCAGTATTGCAGACATCAGCGTAGTCTAAAATAGACAACAATAGTGATTGGGCTAAAGTAATTTTGGTACTGGTCGGTAAAAAGTTACGTAGGCGGTTAAGGGATTTATATGCGGCGAATACCTTTTTCCTGATTTCCTCAACATGAGGTCTCCAGGACAAATGCTGGTCCAAAACAACACCCAGATTCTTGACAGTTTTAGAAAAAGGGATTATGGTGCCATCTAAAGATATCGCCGGAAGCTGGTCAAAATCGATCCTCGAAACGAAATAGGGGCTGCCAATGATGATACACTGTGTCTTAGTTGGGTTAACAGTCAGGCCGTAAGACTTGCTCCAGGAGCTTATTTGTGCGAGATCCAGGTTAGTAGTAGCAATTGCACAGGGGAGCTCAGACAACGGCGCCTGAGTGTATATCTGAAGATCGTCAGCATAGAGGTGATAGGAACAGGAAAGACATTGAGTAATTGAATTGATAAAAATAGAAAAAAGTAGTGGAGATAAGACGCCACCCTGAGGAACTCCGGCATTGATATCACACCACCGAGAGAAAGAATCCCCAGTGCGGATACGTTGCCGTCGCCCTAGCAGGTAACTTTGAAACCAATCAATTGCAGATGGAGATATGTTCAGAGAACGTAAAACAGCAAGGAGGATATCAAAGTCAACCGAGTTAAACGCATTACTAAAATCTAGTAATGTCATTACCGTCAATTGACGACTATCCATCCCCAAGCGTATGTCATCTGTTATCTTCACCAGTGCTGTAGAAGTACTGTGGGCTTTACGAAAGCCAGACTGAAAGGGATTAAGTAGGTGGTTACTGTTTAGATAGTCAGTAAGCTGACGGTGTATGAGTTTTTCAAGGACTTTGGAGAGGAAAGGAAGGATTGAGATTGGACGGAAATCAGAAAACATAGCCGGCTTAGGTTTTTTAGGCAGAGGAATGACGTTAGCGTCCTTCCAGGATGTAGGAAAAGTACCAGAGGAAATCGATGTATTTAGGATAAAGGTGATTATAGGCGTCACAACATCAAGGATAGGAAGGATCATTTTGCGGCTAATAAAGTCAGCACCCACAGCACAGGAGTCGATAGACATGATAGTTCTCCTTACATCACAGTCTGTAAATTGATCAAGAGAAAAAGAGGAATTATGGGTTGGCAAGTTGGAGAGGGATTGCAAAGTTTTTGTTTTAAGGTTGCCATCAATAGGCACCGACGACGTTGAGAAATAACTATTAAGTTGGTTGAAGTCAAAATTTGAGTTTGTGACACTGACGTGAGCTTTGCCAACACCGAGAGTTTTAAGAAATTTCCAAACTTTAGCAGGATCTTCGTTGTCTATGGATTGATGTACGTGGCGTCTTTGGGTGTCCCTAATCACCGTATTGCACCGATTTCTTGCACGATTCATTCTTTTTTCATTTCGTTCCGAGGGATCTAGTTTGAACCTGGCTTTGGTCCTGTTTTTTTTATTCATAAGAGATCGGATCTCGTCTGTTAACCAGGGTGCAGGTAGGTGCTTAATCTTAATAGGTTTGACAGGTGCGTGTACATCATACAACTCTGTTATCAATTTATTGAAAATATTGACCTGCTCATCCACAGAACTAGTTGCAAAAATTGCCGACCAGTCCAAGTGAGCAGCATCTGCGAGTAGTTGATCGTGATCGATGCGGTTAAAACTACGCTGAAGCTGAACAGTTGGTTTCAATTTAGGAGGTCGAATTCGATAGGAAAGATATACCAGATCGTGGTAAGAAAACGCGTCTGCAGAAAGTTGACCATGCTTAACAGTCAAAGTAGGAGAGGAGACAATCATAAGGTCAAGAAGGGAGGGAGTGCAGTTGGGAAAGTGATGAGTTGCCTGTAATGGTAAAATATGTAAGTTAGATGAATTCACAACTGACATCAATTTATTGGCACGGATATCGTCTTTAATGAGACACGTGTTGAAATCACCTATAATTATAGTATTGGGGTATTGAGGACTGAAAGTTTCAAGGAGCTTTTCAAATGACTCGAAATAGTCAACTCGG
The DNA here is from genome assembly GCA_910589605.1 of Chrysoteuchia culmella. Lineage (NCBI taxonomy): Eukaryota > Metazoa > Arthropoda > Insecta > Lepidoptera > Crambidae > Chrysoteuchia > Chrysoteuchia culmella. The sequence continues at coordinate 13,080,042 of OU342642.1, read as the reverse complement.
AGAGAAGGGCTATAGAAGACACCTAGGAGAAGTTTGGAATGGGACAGAGATATCTCAAGAAAGAGATGCTCAGCGCTATTGGATGGAGGTGGCTGAGGAGAGTGACTAACAATAGAAAAGGGAATATGAGAGCGGAGATATATAGCCACTCCTCCATGTGAGGAACTTGCACGATCATTACGGATCAGTTGAAATCCAGGTAAAGAAAACGACGTAGAAGAAAGAGAAGGATGAAGGAATGTCTCAGAGACAAGGATAGCATGGATATTTTTGCAGTTAAAGGACTCTAGAAGATCAGGAAAATGGGCAGGGATACTTTGAGCGTTTATGTGGACAGCATTGAAATTCTTTGGTACATCACAGAAGATATCATCAAGGGACTCGTTTAAAGGGCGATCCAAGCTTTGGAAGCTCGTGTTAGAAGAGGAACAGGATAGAAAAAGATCATTACTATTATCTAATAAGGATAAATCCATAAACTAATATATACTAGAATAAAAACTTAATTTAATTAAATAATTAAAATAAAATAAAATAAATAACAATACATAAATACAGTACCCACAGGTTGACTGAAAGGAGCAAGAAAAGAAGAACAATAAACAATAACAAGTCAACAACACTAACAATAACTACAGACTGGGACGATACTTGGTTGAATACTAAAAATCACAGTGATGATATCACATGACGGGCCAAGCAGTGACAGGAAGCAAGGGCGGTAATAAGAAAGAAAAGAAAAAAAAAAAAAAAGTTTTGCTCCGTGTCCGTCACTCTGGTTCATCATAATATGTCACTCACTTATCAAAACAAAACAAATAGTCAAATTAAAGAGAAAGGGGTCAAAAGTAATTAAAACAAAACTGTGTAACAAACAAAAGCAAGACAAACAGTACGGAAGGAGCTGCCAAACAAAATGTAGGTAAAATTTAACATGTAAAAGTGACATATAATTATTAAGTATGTACGTACAAACAAGTGTAAAGCCTATTTATTTTCTCTTTGCAGAGACAGCCCTCTGTTTTCTTGCCACTGGAGCAGAGGGCGGAGGATCCTTCTGCGTGGATGCCGTCGCCGCTGAAGCCGGACCGGCGACTGGATTTGCTAATCGATCAATATCAGCCAGCGATGAGATGCGGTGTCGCCTGCCATCCGCACTTAAGGCCAAAATATGACCAGCGCTGGTCCAGCATTTGGAGACACCAAGCCGTTCACGCGCAGCAACGAATACTTTGTGCCGAAGTTTCGTTAGAAACTCCGACATAGTAATGCCGGTGCCCTTCAAGCCTGTTTTAGCTGCCCATAAACTGTCCCGGAGCGAGTCAGACCGAAACTTAATGAGTAGCGGCCTAGGTTTGTCTTGTCGTATCTTGCCCAGGCGACTAGCCCTCACAATATCGGCTTCACACAGCTTAAAATCAGCCAAGTGTTTCGACACTACTTGAAGAATAGTTTCTACCGGCCCCTCATCCTTTGCCTCAGGAACTCCATGAAAGAGCAACAGCGCACGTCGACTCCTCATCTCCATGTTGTCGACTTCAGACAGCAACATTGAGACCTGCTGCTCGAGATTTTTTAATGTAGCCATGACAAACTCACGGAATGCTCCGAACTCTGCTGACAACGATGATAAAGTAGGCTGCTGAGGTGTACTTGACTTCTTCAATTCACTCTCAAATGTTGTCATCCGCTGCGCGAAGGATTGAGATAGTGCCTCAATGGTGTTCTTCAAGTCTTCCATATTGTGTAGTGAAAGTGATTGTGCAGTGTTGTGGTGTTATTAAGAAAAACAAGAAATTGACAGGAGAAAACAACTGCAGGTATTTTACAGTATTAGTGCATATTAGAATTACTAAATTTTGGATTGATTAAGCTACTTATTTGTATTAAAATTAATAAAAAGCAAAGCTATCACAAAAATTATGTTTTCTAGTTTTTGCGTCCTACCCCCAAAAAAGCATTATATTATACCTAAGCCTTGCCGCACTATACAGGGCTTATCAAAGAATTACTTTTTCAACTTGATTCTATGTATGGCTTGTAGGACGCAGAAGAACGGGCAGAGCGACGCGCAAAGGATATCTGTGCGTACGAAATTATACCGAGCGCTCAAATGGCCGCTGCCGTTGGCGAGCAAGAGGAAGAAAAGCCTAAACTACCGGGCTACCTGGGTACTTACGGTGTCGACTGTAAACATGTAAGTTTGGTAAAAAAAAGGTCATGAGTTTACTCATTCCTAAGTACCTAGTCCTACCAACCTCAAACAGTACCCAATGTCTATTCCATAGGTATAACGTTCAAATATGGTGTAATATTTACTAGTTACCACAAATAATACCTTTGATCGTTAGATGAACATGTCATTGCTGTTAGGATAAGAGTCATCAGTGTAGGTACCTACCACGTCATTTAGTATGGAGTAGAGTGGACTTACTATGATGAAATAAATGCTCAACTTAGAAGTGACTAATCGTTTTGACATCTCAAAAATCTACACCTTTTTTTTTATTAAATTCTAGATACCGGAATACATGAAGCTTCCACCAGACGCTTACGAGCGCGCCAAGAAGCAGCGTCGCGACATACCTGAGATCTCCCCTGCAGCGGTCCGGGTGGCCGACCACCCCCGAGTGCCGCCCCCGACGGTGGACCAGTGCGTCCATCCACCGCCTGAGGCTAAAGGCCCCTGCGCCCCATCTAAGGAAGAGGACGTGGCCTTTGCTTGCCCTCATGTGGAACCTAAGGCACCGTGCTGCAACCCCGACAAGAGGGAATAGATAACCAATGAGGAGCGTTTCTATTTAGAATTAAATTTTAATACTTATCCACAAGTATAAAAAAGGTGCCTCCATCCACCGCCAGAGCCAGAGGCCACAGGCCCCTGCGCGACACGCGTAAAGAAGTGGCATTTGCTTGGCAATGCTACAACCCGGAAGAAAGGGAATAGCTAACAAATGAGCTTTTCTTGTGATTATTAAAATTTAATAGCCACAATTATAAAAAAAAAGTTGTTTATTTACTTACCAAGTCACAAAAGATAGGCAATTCCATGCTTAATAACTTGAGGTATTAACCAAAAAACGGTGAGTGATTTTAACCTTGAGGCTGTAATTGCCCTCTATCATCTCTAAAACTGTATGCGAACGTAAATGATAGCATCTAACCTTGGTGGTTAATTCGTCCAAGCATCTAACGTTTAGACATTTGTATGAAAAATTGTTCGGAGCCCCAAGCGGTGAGTAGTTTAACTAAAAATGGTATTATGAGCTATAAGGTGACTTAACTTCTCGTATGCCGAGATTCTAGACACAATAGAAAATCAATTGTGTCTCGCGTGGATCTACGTTCCGGCATACAAAGGGTTAACGTAAGCTTCACGATTCGCGGTCACGTTTTTCATACAATTTGGTACTGTATAAGTTACTAATTTGGCAGATGCTCCTACTGTAATTTACGTTCACAGGAGCTGTTACGGCACTCACGGCATTTCTTTCAGTAAGAAAATATTTTAATTAATGAAAAAATTAATTAATACATGACATATTTTGGAACAAATTGATTTTTTGTATAGAAAATAATTGACGCGCCTGAACGAAACAAAGAACACAATGAATTAACTAATTTGTATAGAGGCAAAACTGCCAAAACTGAAAAAAATCCAAACATTGATTTGTCCCTCCAAAAGCGCATTTAGCTAAATTGTGATAAACAAACAATTAAAAAATCGACGTAAAGAATTAAAGTCGTAAAAAATAATAATAATATAAGTACATACCAATAGCTGTATTTATTTTCAATGATTCTACGACATAAATAATATGGAACTTCATTAGTTAACGGCGCCTATGGGCTCATTAATAGAACTGTGGACAACCAAGGCCCCTTTTCGGGTCTTGGGATGTCGCTTGGCTTTAAAAAAGTTTCCTATTTTAGCAATGAAAATATATTTAAAATATTTTAGATTGTGCAGAATTTCTTGGATTACTTTTAGGTAAGCAGGCTGTTTTAATGCAAAAGATATAAATATATCGTCGGCGAAGTAATTTCAGCCGACAATGAGCAACTACATAAAGATCGACTGTTTATTTATCAACAATGAAAATTTTCGTGTAAGTATATTAATACTCTGTGTCCTTGTACTATTATTTCATTCTGTGTCTGTGATGACATTTGACACTTGAATGACGCAGATACTATAATAAAATTGAGTCTCACCTGAGTTCTTTTCGTAACAATAACAACACGTGTTGTGATTGTGAGACTATTTTTAACTCAATCTACCGTAGTTACAATTTCTATTTATATATTAAAAATATTCACTCGACAATGCGTAATAATTTATCGCGAAAAAGCCATTAATTAAGGAAAAAAATATAATAAAAGTCATAAATTGTTGGATGTGGACCTTTACTTCACATTTCTTAATTTAGTAGGGCTAATAGACGTTCTAAAATAAATACTTTTTAATTTCTCTATTTTTGGCTCGATGGTTAAGTTGTCTTTCTGTCCTTATCCTATCATAGAGACAGAAAGAGATAGGGACAATTTTACGTTACGTAATTAAATTCATGCCTCGACGAATACATGCCTGTGACTTTCGATAGTCGCAAATTCGAGCAACGTATTTACGTTAACAGCAGCTGTCACGTCACTTACGTTTACAGGAACAACTCATAATAGAGATCCCATATTTTAACGTGATACCTATGGCCTGATGGCCATAAAGTAATGCTTTGTTGAAACGAAGCCATGGAGACGGAATGAGATTTTTAAAACCTTTAAAGTGCTCATTGGACAGTCGAACGCATAACTAAAACATTAGCATACAGATCTTTGCAGAAATATGTTGACATTTTTATGTATATAGTCGCAAAGTGAGCATGTTTGTATGAAAATTGGGGTGTTACTTAGTGGACCTACTAGTGTACCTACTATAGGATACTTTTATTAAACCATTTAACAGAGCCTTCCTTTTCATAAATAAGTAATCATTCTAGAATTCAGATACAGACAACTAGGTTTTTTTCATAGAATCCTATGACTCCTCCAACAGAAAAATACTCTACGCAAAGCTTAACTGACACCACACCGACCGATGTGTGGACAACCACCGTCAAATACTCCGCAAAGCAGTCCACCACTAGTTGTACCTTAGGTACTACTAAATACACGTATTTTCCCAAGTCCTTGCTCGAAAAGTTAGGGTTTCCCAATCCGTACAAGTCTGTACTGAATGAAGGCCCATAGCGTCATGCTTTCTCTCTGATTTCGGGTGTGATTTCAAGGATATACTCCACGTGCGGCCTTGATACGCCCCAGCGCACGCGTGATATGCGAAAAAGGGTTACAATCTCACAATAAGACATGGTGCCTCTATAAAACCAGCTTAGGTAGGCCGTAGATTTTTAATGTTTATTTAAATGGATACATATTCTGTGTCCTGCAGTTATTTTCCATCGGTACTTTAAACTAAGATTACTTTTTAATATCTTAGGTAATTACGTCATAGGACCTTGACGTTATGATCAGCAATTACTTGCTTATTCGTCTTCCGTGTGAATTCATTGCCAAGATCTCGAGGGAAGCATACGAATAGTTTTTTTTTTAAGTTCACACTCATGATATGAATGAAATAGTGAATGTGGCCTATCTTACTTTAACCTTTCTCATTAAACTGATTTACTAGTACTATTTTGAAAAAACGCTTAAAACAACTTCGCAAGTTTGCTTTAGGTTGGTAGAGAAAGGGTAACATTAAACGAAATATAATTAAACAAAATTCGTAAAAATATAAGTAAATCTTTAATTTCACTTATCAATAAATATTTTTACAACATTTCGATATTTATTTGAATTAACAAAACACTATTAATTTTATTAAATAGGTCAACATTTAAATATAGGTTTTATATAGGTTATGAGCGGTTTTCCTATCCTGCGGACTTTGGTCCACCGGTGACTACCTATAATGAATTCTATTCAATATACGGTCTGGTATTATGAAGATGCGAATGTGATTCGAATGATTCAAATATACGTCTCCTGTCGTCTATTTGTTACACATTAATGTTGCGAACTTACGACATGGTTGGTTACCTACATAATTATATATATATATATATATATGTCACCGTCTTTTTGCAAGAACCGATCGTTTGTAAATAATCGAGGGCCTTATAAATTGCCGAAACAGGCCGTATGATTTGCGTTAAACAGATCGTTTTTCGTTTATTTATAAATAATAATTGTCCAGCGGTCTGCTTATAAATATACGAGATCAGCAGCGTTTAATTGTGAACGAACCCCTATCAAATGCACCAATCGCGGCGCGTACAATTACCCGTAGTTACCGTATACATGTTATTGGACTCGGTCATCATGGATTGTTAACACGGGTGTTAGACAGTTGTTCATCCACAAATTCAGTTATTTAGCACTGGTTGGTCATTTATTTCTTCGCCCGCAGGCTCCCTTTCACTCGTTTTCACTTTGTATGTTAAACAAACCGATAAAACACTCGAACACATGGTGTTACGTATTTCAACCAATCGGCGTAAGGCATGCTTTTTGTTACACGCATACTTACAATATAATCATCCGTTTTATTGCAAATCCAATTGTCCGTTTACAATAATTCGGCGGTTTATGAATACCCTAGAATCTCGATTATTTACAAACAATCCGTTCTTGCATAAAGACGGCGACATATACCTAGTTTTACATACATGTAGCCAATAAAACAGGAAAAATAAACAATAATGGCAATTAGTATTGTTTATCAATAGTTCAGTGCGTTTTTCTTAATGTTTACCCCATTTAAATATACATACGCGGTTATCATTGTGTTATGAATTATGAAGAGTATGGACAGATACCAACCTTGAACAGATATAAACTAACAATAGTTACATTTATAGATTACCATAATCATCTCCGAGTTGTATTCAAATTACTTACTAAGTTCTTTTTGGGTGTGAGTAGTATTAACACTACCTATGACTACGATGTACATTTTTAAAATAAACAATAGGTAAAATGTATTATATAATCTGTGGTACAGTCACCATCAGATATATCGTAGCAGACAAGGTGACCAAATACATCTGAACAGTTGATAATTAATAAGCTTCTTACACTCTTTGGAGTTTCATTAATATCTCAACATTCAATACGTCATTAATATCTTAACAGTAGCTTGTCAATAATTTCTATACACACACACACACACACACACACACACACACACACACACACACACACACACACACACACACACAAAACCATAAATATCTGAACAAGTATAACGTCCAGTGCATCCACGCAGAAAGGGTTTTCATAAAGTCTGAGAAGTCTAAATAATTCTGAGGGATTCATTATGAACCCGAGGAGCTCGTGGCGAAGTCACGTTACTCAGGGATGATGGTAAGAGACCCGATGGTGCGACCTTAGTGCTCTGGTGCTTGGGGCGTACCTTTATATGGGATGCAACTTGTGTAGGCACTTAAGGTCCTACCCATATAAGTGGTACTCGGCTGAGTCTTTGTATATAACGGGGCAACAGCGTCAGTGTTCTCGGTACTATCGGCCACGCGTACGCGGCGTTTTTTTAGTTATAGTTTAAGATTGGTTTAAATAACGATTATTAAGATTTTTGTAATCGAAAACTATATTATTGGGTTTTTGTGTGTATAGAAAATATTGACAAGCTACTGTTCAGATTATATCTTTTTAATTTTGCATTTTACAATGCTATTTTTATGTGATAAATATTATACAAGAAAATATACTAGAAAAAAAAACACTAAATAAATAAATATTTGTTTTCACACACACTGTTCAGATATTAATGACGTATTGAATTTTGAGATATTAATGATGTTTAGAGTGTAAGGAGCTTACTGGCATCTCAACTGTTCAGATGTATTTGGTCACCTTGTCTGCTACGACATATCTTTTGATGCTTTTGACGCTGCCGTGTGCCACCGATTCGACAAAGAAACTGTCAAATTGACTCATAATATAATAATATTTTGATTATATTAAAATGTATGTATGCTAGTCTATAAGGTATTTATTGTATGGGCCATTAGATGCCTGAAATAAATGGTTAATAAAATAATAATAAAATATCTGATGGTGACTGTACAACCAAATCATTAAATGGCTCTTTGCAAACCAGGGGCCTTACCATCAACTGTAATGCAATTCATTGTAGGTTGTAAGCAGGGGCGTGCATCCCATATAGGCAATTAGGCAGTGCCTACCTCATTCAAAACCTAAATAAATATACAATAAGTGTTAAAGTTATTTTATTTTAGTTTAAACTTCTATTCAACACTCACCCACTAAGATTTTCCTTACGCTAAATACCGAATACCTACCGGTAGGCAGTCTCGAAATTGCCTACTGGAAACAAGCAGCGTTTCATACAAGAATACAACTTATTTAGAAAAAGTATTGCTCAAGTATTAACCGCCCACGGCAAGAAGGGCGCTATTTGTACGTGTAACGTTCATGCTTAAACTTCCGGAATATATCAGTGTAAAGTAAGCAAGCTTACCTGACGAATGAATTTGGTCGCGAATTATTTTGTTGAGGAGTTATTTTAAAACTATCATATTTCCTAAGATATTCATTAAAATTAAATGATGTAAGGGACAATTTTGTTCAAAATTAAATACTTGTGATGATTAACGTATTTATTTAGATAAGGATTAATATCATCTTTATGAAATCAGCTTCTCAAATAATACATTAGTTTAGAACAAACTTTATTATCTTAAAAATGGTTATAGTGAGTTAACCATAAAACATAGACATATGCTGTCGCGGACTTTTTTTTAGAACTTTTGATGAGGAACAATTTCGTCATACATGATTTTTACCTAACTTTAACCGTTTACACACCGTCCGCAACGGAAGCTCCCAAAATAAATATTTGATCCCCGTTTTTGCAACGTTTTACATTAATGCTCTGCTCTTATTAATCGTAGCGTGATATTAAATATCTTATTGCCTTCCGAGATAAATGGACTATCCACCACAAAAATATTTTTTCAATTTGAACTAGTAGTTCCGGAGATTAGCGTGCTCAAACAATCAAACTCGTCAGCATTTTAATATTCCTACTAAATATTACGAACCCTTATCATTTATGACTAGCGGCCGCTCTCGGTTTCATTTGCCGCGTGGTTGCCGTTACCGTGGGAATATCAGGATAATTATAAATATTTGCATACAATGTGGTTTTCTGATGTATAAGCTACATTGCTGTAAAGTTTCATCTTAATCAGTTCAGTAGTTTTTGAGTGAAAGAGTAACAAACATTCATCCATCCAAATATCCTCACAAACTTTCAAACTTATAATATTCGGTAGCAGGATAGGATAATTGTAAAGTTACTAGTTAGATCTACAGTGCCTACTACGCTGGAAAACCAATGCACGCCCCTGGTTGTAAGAGTGGGATGCTGCCACATGGCGCGTCTAGCGGCGTCCCGCTCTTACTACCTGAAAGTAACCTAAAATGAATCGCATTACAGTTGATGGTAGGCCCCCGGTTATTGATAAATACAAAGCCTCTTTTTTATTAACATTTTACAAAAAAAAATAAAAAACAGCAAATTAGTCAAAATACCTTCTAGTCGTTCGATGTATTACGATTATAAATACTTAAGTATAAGGAAAGGGGAATGTCAAGTAAAGCAGTTTAAAATAAAAATATGTTAAGTATTTACATTATTTTCTCTCTATTAGCCCGATCTCTTTCAGTGTCCAGAATTCCCTATAGTTAATGAATCAAAATCTTAAGAGAATTCCAAACAATTAGATTGTTACAGTGTCGCTGAGAAGCAAACATTTACTAAAACAGAATTTCGACTTTAAATAAATTGCAGTATATCTTATATATAAAATTCTCGTGTCACAGTTTTCGTTCCCATACTCCTCCGAAACGGCTTGACCGATTCTCATGAAATTTTGTGAGCGTATTGAGTAGGTCTGAGAATTGGCTACTATCTATTTTTTATCCCGAAATTCCACGGGAGCGAAGCCCTGGGGCACAGCTAGTATATATAATAGTATTGCAGTGTCATTATTACAATACAAGTGTAACAAGTGGTAGCCTTCAATCAACGACCTTAGTTCCTACCTACCAATTTCTTAAGTAAAACAGTGATTACGAAAAAATTCAATCTTGAGTTTTGAAATTCTTTTATTTCGAAGTTCAAGGGCGATTTAATACTCTAATACAAACTCATATTTTTCATATACAACCATTAATTAAACTCCATTGTACTCCGAACCCTTAAAACCCTTAAATTTTGTAATACAGAAGCGTCAAGTTCATTGGTATAATCCACGAGCGCTATAAATAAAATACTCTTAGGTAAAAACTACGTGAGATATATAATGACAAGTACTATCACAGCCAAAGTGACAAACATACCGCCCAGAAGTACATACTTGTCTTGCGAAACTCTTCGCTCGATGAGGGAGATGGTTGCGTTTGAGAGACCCAAGGTGTTCGCCAGGTCTATTAGTTTTCTGTGAGCACCCTTCAAAGTCTCCCGGTTATACCGCAAAGTCTCCAGAATGTTTGATCCTGTGAAAAAGGAAACATATTACTTAGGGCAGCTTTCAGACCGCGCCGCCGGCGATGGGCGAGTAACGAGTAAAAACAGATGACAAGCGGCGAGTTGTGGTTCTCTCGCTCGGCCATGAGCGAGTGTTTTGTGCGCCGGGCGAGGACTCGCTCCACTCTTCGCTTGTCATCTGTTTTAGGGCGTTTACTCGCTCGGGGTTGCTAGTTACTACCACTACTTTCATAATAATTATGTGCACTCAGATCCGCACTATAGCAGGCCTCCGTCACTCGCCTATACCTACCGCGATAACCACCTACAGCACGCTACACCTTGAAGTTGTAAATCAGTGAGGCAGGGCCGCCCCGCGCTTGTGAGTACACGCGTGCAGTTCGAAACATGATTTTTACAAAACATTAATACTTATATAAGAATATTACGAAACATTAATTATACTTAAACATTAACTGCACCATTTTTATGTTTTCGGACACAATACCTTTTAAAATGGTTTGTTCGATTTCGAATTTTCGCAATACTGTAGTCTAATAAGAGGTACTTTAAAGATCGTAAGAAAAACATACAACATTACATTAAAGTTAAACAAATAATGCTTCATAAAATAATGTCGTTATATAATTTACTTCGCTTGTACAACCCTGACGCTTGAGCGGTGGCGTAGGTAAATTCTGAACACAAAGGAATTGCGCTCTTGTGAACGTTGTGGTAAGGTGCAATACGAGTGCACCAGATGAGTTGGAAACTTTATAGGTAGGCTATTAAAATTTCGGCTTTCTTCGAGATCAAAGGAGTGCAACTTCTGTTACTATTATATATTCTGTGACTATAGATAGAAATGTCATGTCGGAGCGGCCGCCGGCGTGAGTTCTGTCTGACCCAGTGTGACCAGAGGGCTAATTGTCTAATTTTAAAATCTATCGCAATCCCTTTCCATTCGTCATTTGAAAGATATTGAATGACCGAAATTGAACTGTCTAAGCAAAGTGATAAACGAAAATATCTTTCTAATGTTTAGAGAAGTGTCATACGAAGTGTCATTTAAAACATCATTCGTTCCGAAAGGGTTTGCGACTTTAAGTTACACAATTCCATAAACTACTACCACAATCACAATACCTTTGAAAGATATTGTGATAGATTTTGAAATTAGGCAATTAGGGGGCAGATTATATTTGACGGAAATACCGAGGAACCTCACAAATACTGAATATACCAACTTAAAGAGGCCAAATATACCCCTTAAAATACCGAATTTTTAAACATGTTTTATTCATACATTATCACAAAAAATTAATGTATTTTAACAACCAACACAACCTCTAAAGTATGTTTCTATTACATAACTTTCTCCAAATTATACGGAAAATACTGACTACTAACAATATACTTACCTCTACAAAAATATTTGAAAATGTACTGAAAAAGTAACTATTAAAATACTGAATCTGGTCACTCGAATTTTTCTCGCTGCAAACTAGTAAAGCGAGTACTACCACTCGCCGCTGGTGGTGTGAACGTGAACAGCCAATGATGAACTATTAATATTTGCATCTCTTTTGGTTACACGGAATGTGTTATCTTTTGTACGTTTCTTGAGCGAGAAAATAGCCCTTACTTACTCGCTCACTCGCCCGCGGTGAGTCAGGTGCCTAAATCCAATGATGTTTTATAATAGATATGTTACCATCATAGTAATTTGCGTTGAAATCTGTGATGCAGACTGCACACATTGAAAATTGACAAATAGAACAAAAGACAAGAAAAAGCACGGAAATAAAAGAGATAGCTAAGTCAATCGATCCCATATAGGGTCTTCCTAATGTCTCACAATGCGAGCTCGTGTGGCATATCAAGTACACACTTATAATATCATTGCTTAGAGTTATTTCGATACAATACGACCCAGAAGGAGTTTTGATAAGTTATTCGGGAAATGGTAAATCTCAATAAAGAAAAGTCTCCTAAGTCTGTAAAACGAATAAAAATACTGCAGGTCATGCACAAACTATGTAAGTAATTTCTTTGTAGAATAAAATAGTGTTGCGTGACAACTTAATGGGAGCGTTGAATTATAAGTAGGTAGGTAGGTACCTATTATACACTACCATTAGCATTATAAGCATCTTGAATGTAACTATGACAATTATACTCCAACAATAATTATTCGTCATGAGCTATCTGTTGGTTCATGTTAGGGATTTACATCTCTTCTGCTCGCAAGTATATTTGACCTTAAAATTAGCAGATATCTACTTAACATTTTGTCTTTCAATCGACCTTAAAAAATATACAGTCACTCGAATTTGATACCTTGTACCTACATGCGAAAGAGAGTTGGACTTTAAAACTGATAGGTACAGAAACTAAACTATGAAACATTTTCAACTTTTTTATCTAATGATTAGAGTAATAATCATACTTATTAATTAACGTTTAACATCCTCGCCGCTAAGCTATATGCTAATGGTAATACCACCAAAGATTTAAAAAAAAAGTATAGAAATTTGTATCGAAAAATATACACAAGTAATAAATATTAAACAAGAAAACACATAAAAAATAACATTGTAAAATGCAAAATTAAAAAGTTATAGATAAACAAGTAGTTTGACAAGTGTGTATGGTAAATGATACACATGGCGCTGAAGGTGTTAAATATCGCCATAAGCATTTGAGAAGTCTTCATTCATCAGTGTTTTCTCCTACTTATAGGTATTCTATTCATCGCCTATATTATGTATAAGTATAAATATACATAATATACTTTTATGTATAAGTTAAAAGTCTAATACTCTAGTATACTTATGATGGATGATACTCAATATTTTCTATATCCTACTTTCCCATAGGACTGGGAGAATTAACCGTAATAAAAAATAAAAAAATCCACAATGTCAACCCGTGCTGTTAGCAACTATCCCAAAATTGTTGCGTTACAGTGGTTATTGCTAGGGACTGAAATAAATAATGAATAGTTCATTCCGCCGTATAAGGATACATCGAATTAAGTAATGCCTATTCCGAATCTGTCGAACCGGTTAGGATACGAACTTGATACGAAAGCACGTGAATGACCTAATGTGATCGCACCATAAAAATAAAGTAGTGGTTCTATTAAATCTATTTTACCTACTCTCTTACTACTCTTTAATAAAAAAATACTAACTTAGATAATATAATTGTGTAGGTAGGTACTTCGCATAATTACGGAACTATCTTAATGGGCTTTTGTAACGTTTTTTATTTAATAACTTAACTCAGTTTATTGTGCAAATTGAGAAGGTGCGTCTCGCCGTTTTATTTGAATGAACATAACGAATAAAGGTAGGTATGGAAATTAAATGAGGTTGCCCTATAAATATTTAACAATCGCAACATTCCTGTACCACACACGGCGTATAAAAACAGACAAAGTAAACAATCAAGGAATCGCACGCAGTTACCATTATATTATTCAAACTGAAATGAATAATTCGGAATATTTAAATATTTACCTTATAACACTCAGTTGAAATTTGATCGGTTACAAAAAAAAATAAGAAACAAGTATCCTTAAAATAATTTGAAATTGATTTTACAATACATAATAAAGTAAGTAACTATGTAGGGTGACGTATCACTTATTTGTCCAAGTAAAATGCCATTATTATGCATTATTTTAGGGGTATTTATTTATCGTAACACGGACACAATACCAAAACAAATTAAATATTAATTGGATTTGAAAAATCTATAAAACCGTCTCGCAAAGACAAAAGTTGTCTTTAATCTTTTATATCTCTTTTGTGGAAGATACTCGACCAAAGCTCAATTAAATATTCATTATGATTCATAAGTATTAGTCACACATATATCATTCTTTAATTATACCAACACAATTTGATAACTGCTCTCCTTTCCGTAGAAACTTGTTTTAATGCGATAAATAGTTTTTTAACCAAACGTACTTAATTCTATTAGGTATTATAATGTGAATATTTATTTGGTTATGTTTACATAACTAGTTGTGGCCCTAATCGTCTCTTTATCAAATTAAAGCAGGAAGAAAAAAGTGAACGTGGCCTGTAAACAAAAATACTACTATGGTTTTATTATTAATGCTGGCGCTCGTGTTTAGTATTCTTTTAAGTAGTTTGCGCGCGCACGCGGCACGTTCGAAATGAGACTCCTATCAGCCAATACAAGTATTATTGTAGATAATTGTATAATAAATAACCAACGCGACCCTAGTGTTAATGAGTGAGCTAGCGTGTTACTTTAACTCCTTATAGATTACCTCCATTCTCGCCGTATAAAAAAAATTAAATAGGCACTGTTAAAACTTAACTTGATCTCAACCAGTCGCCCTAGGTCGCACGGTACCTATATTATTCCTACTACGGTATCATACGAACGTATCCATGTGATAAGTGAACAAAGTTTATTATTAAAAGTGAGTGTTTTGTGGAACCACAAGAGAAACAGCCATAGCCACGATGTGGTAAGTACAAACACAACAATATTATTTTTTTCAGCCGGCTGTCTTTTGTTTTTCTAAATAAAAACTTTTTGTTTTGTAATTGAATCCACACAACCTTTGAACACGATGGTTTTTATTTGCGTTACTATTAACGCGAATCGGGGCCGGTCTCGGGGAAAACTACAATGCGTTTCGAAACACGATCGTTTGAGCCGAAGGCTATTGATTACGGAAACTCTCGGTTAATTGAATGCACATGATTATAACGGGTGTTATTGTTAGAAACTTTATTTTATGCGCAATTTGTATGCGATACACGGCCACGTAGTTATATGATCGTTTGTTACAAGTTACGGAGGCGTAATGAAGCGGCAACGGAGTCAGTGACGTCAGCACCACGATCACTCGAGTCAAGTTTGACCACTCCGGCTTTCTGATTATAGACATTTGACGGGCCGTACCGACCTTCGCCGTAACCGAAGGTTGCGCGGCTATCCAATTCAAACTAAGTAGTTCAAGTTAACATTCTGCAATCCTTAAGTGAACTAACGGACGTAAGTTGAACCGAGTCCTAATGAATCTCGAGAACTTGACTATCATCATCTTCTTTGCGATGTAAAAAAGGTTGTTGAAGTGAGAGAGCATTATTTTGATGCTAAGTACCTATCTCTATTTCTCGCTGTCAAAATCTCATGTAAGATAAATGATAGAAGGTAGAAGGAAAGTGATTTAAATTTAAATACATGAGTATTACTCATATATTTCATTGATGAGTAATAGCGAAACCGGTATGATTATTTCTATTTGGTATAGCGTGGATTCGATACCTAGTGGTGGAAAAAGCAAATACGGTACACGATATGTCATCATCACTTATTCCTAAGTATAAGTACCTACATCTTATTTATTTAATGCGTGACAATCAATATTATTAGTAAACATCTATATAATAGTACTATATTGATTGTAAACTACAATTAAACCAGCCCCCTAATTGCCTAACTTAAAATCCATCACAATCCCTTTCAGAGGTATTGTGATTGTGATATTTTCGTCTGTCATATTGCTTAGACAGTTCAATTTCGTTTATTCCATACCTTTTAAAACGCGTCCCGATCACAATCCCTTTCAAATGTCAAATAGTGACGGCCTGAATATCTTTCAAATTACGAATTGAAACGGATTGCGATAGATTTAAAATTAGACAATTAGCCCCCGGTTCAGCTTTCACTTTCTCCAAATTTACGAGGCCTCTAAACACAAATTCATAGTTTCTAATACATAATTCGAAGGATATAAAAAACTAAAATTAAGTAGCTTTACGAAGCTTATTTTGGAGAAGTTACAAGTACGATTTGACAAAGCATAAAGTGATAAAATCGAAATTATTAAAAAAACTAAACATTAATTTGCCTCAAAAATCGTTATTTAATCACAACAAAATCTAAAAGAAATAATTTGGACATCATCATTCGACTATACACGTGCTTCTTGAAACGGAAACTAATTTACAATTACGCCGGATGTTTATTAAAAAAAAAAATACTTAACTGGACCATTATAAAATATGAATACGCAAAATATTCACGCTCCAACGAATAAATTCTACAAATTTTTATTATTGACAATCTTTTTTCGCTTGAACTGCAGAATACAGCAGATTTTTACGGAAATTGCCACTGTACCATCAATGATACTGTCTAATGGTACTACGGTAAAGGAATAGAAAAATCAGCGTTCGTTGTAATCGTGTTTCATTTCAGTAACTACTTAAGAGCCATATTACATCTCGAATGTGATTTTCGCGTAAAATGGCCTATTTTGGCGCTCTTGATCTCAGAAACAAAATTATCAATTTTGATTTATTGAATAGTGGAGAATAGCTATTGGCATAGTACGTAGGGGCCTCGCTTTTTGTAAAAAATAAAATGATATCTCTTATATAGTCGATAGTTCGTAGCGGCCTCGGAATTAGAATTATCATTGATTTAATATAAAAAAAAAAATTTTTTTGTTTATAACAAAAAAAAATCGCTTTAAGTAAACTGTGAATTTCTCCTGTCTACGATAATATTGTTGAGCAAAATTTGTACAAGAATTTGTTATATAATGAGGATAAAGATTTAGTTAATCATTTTTAAGCATGAATTTATTATCCTATTTCACAACGATAAATATAACTGCAAAATGACTACAAAATGTGACGCACCGGCCTGAACTGAACTCAGTACCCAGATTTGCTCTTATTATAGGGCTCCTATTATTCTAAGTAGGGCTCAAGTATCTACTTAAATAAGTTAGTCGACGTGTTAGTTACAACATGTCGGCTACCTACTCTAATATTTGCTTAATTAGAATTTAAAATATCCGGTCTTCATACTCACGGTTCATCGTATTTTTATACAAAACTAAAACTATCTTCTTCGAAAATAAACATGGCCCAAGAACACAGTAAGACAAGTAAGATGGTTTTTGCCCCTAGTGCCTAATAGAAAAATATAAATACATGAATGTACACTTTTGCTCATATTTAATTATCAGGCATTGTTGAAGGGTACAAGTACTAGATCTACTCATATCTTACGGAATTGAAGTAAAGAATGGAAATAAAGGTAAAGATTATTTGAAGGGCCCGATAGTGCAGTGGTATATATTTCTAGAACCTCAGTCAGGGGTCGTGGGTTCCATTAGGACAAATATTTGTGATGTGATTGCTCTATTTCTGGGAGCTATTTAACGAAAATATATCTTATACAGCAAGGCATAAGCTACTATTTCGGAATCACACCAGTGCTATTATTAATTTATATAATATGAAAATTTCTATTCCAAAAGGTATGTAACAGGTAGCAGATGCATGAAAGATAAGGTTTATGATTATGATTATGACACAGAATTGGTTTTATAAATATTGAGAATGCATTATTTTTGGAAGTTTATTTTTAACCAGATGTTGATACCATTTTTTATATAAGTAATGATTATTACATAATACTCTGCTAATACAACATACTTACAAGATTATGTGGACTACAGGTTTGTAAACAATTTCTTTTTTGTACTTACATCAGTAGCAAGAATTTGCTCTTTCCCAAGAGCATGAGAGATTATATGGCAATAAAAATTATTTACCTACATGTCGATTGTCTCTGATAGTCAGTTGTATCTATAATAGTAGTTTTGCAAAGTGAACAGAACAGACAGATAGATAAAACATTGAACAATTTATTATGCAGGGGGCCTTTCCTGCCCACAATAAACAGTTACTTCAAATAATGATCTTATACTGATTTGGCTATGTTACTTTATCATTATAACACACCTTTTTGTGTGTGACATAAGTAAATAAAAAATCTGCAAACCTGTATGCAACATTTCATCAACATTTCTATGTGAATTGGCCAAGGAATTTTGTTCCTGTGCTAAGTAGTCAACAGTTATAGCAGTGTGGTCATGACCAAACCGTCGGCTTAAAAGTTGTTCCCGGTCAGCTCTTTCTTGTTCTCTTCTGCGTCTTTTGTTTTGGGCATTTGTAAGGGATGCCTGTAAAATAGAGGAAATTGAGCTAATTAATATAAAATATATATACATATATAAAATTCAATAGATAATTTGAAAGGTATTTGGCAATAAATAAATATTCTTTATTTTCATCATATAAGAATTTATTTTCATGAATGAACAAAGATTTAGGAAAATTCTAATAGTTTTCATGTTTATAATAATGTTTGCACTCAATCATTGTTTAGTGAATATAAAGAAAAAGCTTTTATTCTGTTAAGTACCTAACCTGTGTGTCTTACAATAAATATTTACAGTGCTGTTTTTAAAAAAAAAACAGGCCTCATCGGTCAGAATCGCATTGACAATCTTAACAAATTATTATTCAAATACCTGTATATGTTTATTGTCATATTTTAATTGGTCCACCCTCATTTTAGCCATCGGTCGTTGATTGATAGGGGTTTTGAATACAAATATATCCAATTTTTCACAGTTCCTGTAATTTCAGTGGAAAAATTATGTAGGTAACTAGAAGACAGAATAGGTGGTACCTAATTATTTCAGAAGATAGGAAAATAGCTAAAGCAGCATTTTAATTAATCTCAGATTTAATTCAACTTACGCATTAATTGCATTGATTTTGGACTGGATAGCGTTCTCAATCTCATCATTGTTAGCAGGTTCTCTCTCTAATTTGCTAAATAAGTCTGAAGATTCTTGTAATAGTTGATTTGTTTGATGATATAAAGTTTCCATGCTTCAAAACACATAAATAAATTTCCAACACGAAAATACAACCTTTTGTCTGGTTCACAAATTAGATAGTTATTGTAGCTCAGGTTTTAGTTGGTTGCACAAATTTTAAAGGTTGATTTGATTAAATTGAATTCACAATTTTCACAAAAATAAGTCGATTCGAATCTCCAATTTAACCACTAATTCTAAAGATTTGACTCTGTTCTTATTGTTTATAAAGTTGAATTTTCAATGAATCAAACAAATCAAATCAACTGATTGATGTCATGTCACTGTTATTTTATTTTGACGTGGCAACTGGCTGGCGTACACAGGTTAGACAGAATCAGAAATTTGTTATTGTACAAGTTAATTTTTCCGTGCATTTAAACATTGGCGATTGTAATGATGTAAAGCAAATGGCGAGGCGATCAGGCGAGCGAATAGCGACATTGCGGGCGCGCGAGTGGCAAAGCGAGTCGCTACTATTTACCGCTTCGTTATTCGCCTCAACACACTCGCGTAAATGTGTTGTAAATCCAGAAATAGGGAGGGCCCGGCCGGCGGCCAGAGCCGATAAAAAATAATGCCGTCTGTGGTTGGCGCTGCTGAGCGAGCTGTCATGTCATGTCAGTCCAAAAAGTCCAGTTGTTTGTGATTGTGAAATACGTCTTTAAGCTGTAATTTTGAGGAATTTAGTGTTTTTATCTTTCGAGCACCAGTGTTCCTATTTGATAAGTTTTTTAAATAACTCAAACATGGGAGACGCCTGTCAAGCTTGCCTCACTCGAGTGCCCCATGCAACTCTTATTGCAACTATAATGTGCTGTTTGGGCGTGGGGGTTTTCTGTGGAACTATGTACAGAGGATCAGCTCTTTCCATTCTGATGTTTGACGAAGTATTCCACTTTAGACTGATATGGATTGAAGCTTTGCAAATGATATTCATCGTCGGAAGCGCATGCATGGCAGCGTTAGGTTTCATGCTGTTATGTCTAGGTTGTTTAACCACAGGTGCCACAAGACAAAAAGTGTACAGAGCATGGAGAGCTAGAGTCGGTGGAAGAATATCCTGCGCCGTTTTTATGATTATTACATACATATTGACATTTACTTGGATAGTGTTACTTGGCTTCTTAGTCATCACCACATTTCTCTTTACAATATTTTGGAAACTATGTTCAAAACCTGAGAATATAGCACTCAAAACCTGCATTGACTTCACTCAATTCGACTTTATGTTCCCAGCTTCAGTACGTCAAGAAGATATGAAAATATGTGATGGTCAAAGAATGAAACTGTTTTGCAAGGATTATGTTGAAAAGGCAGAGTTCATGTTCATTTTAGCTATGGTTTCTTGCATACTCGTCATACTGAGCTTGGTTCATTATTTGATGTGTTTATCTGCTAACTATGCTCACATTAGAGATCATGAGAAATTCCAAGAACTACAAGAGCTTCAGTACCTCACCAACCCTGACTTGCATGCTTCCAAAGATCGTTTCTAGTATATGGCCCGTGCGCCTCTACTGCGCTCACTCGAAGCCACTACTAAAATGTGACGGAGTTAGAATGATTGCACTAACTTATGACCAAATAAAGTGTTCCCTGTCAAAAATTTTAAAAGACTGATACCCAGTGTGTAGCTTCAATTCAAATATTTCAATAGTAGTTTATAATTGGGGTTTATAAATTCAATACAACACATATCTAAATGTATAAATACTGTTTATTGAATGTTGATGCAGACTAACCTTTTGTAATATCTAGCTTTGTATGCTCTCCTGTAATTAAGTGTGAAATAAAACATACATTTTTATACTTTTTTAATATAATATAGGAAATTCACAACTTATCTGTAGCACTTTAACACAATTTGTATGCATATATTATCATAAGAAAGTATGATAATTTGATCTTCTTTTATTAGACAAATACATAGCACAGTATTATGTTTAATTGGTGCTTAAAATTTATTTTTAATGTATTATTATTAACATGACTGTTTGTTTATCCATCCATAATTTAATGTTAATGTCGAACTAACTTAATACCTAAAAACCTTTTTTAAACCAGTGAGCCTAGGTGCCGTCGGCATCGCTGCTGACTTCATTTTGACAGGTGACAGAGTCTTCGTATAGCACAACTTTAACATTATCGTCCTGACAATTAGATTCCTTTTCAATAGTCAGTTAATACTCAACACTTTGTGTGTCCGAGACAGCGCTATAGCATCAGTGCTCGCTTGTGAAGAGTTGCGCCCTTATTCGACGAGTCAACAATGTCGACGATACTTACGCAGTAGGGCCACAATATTATGTTATGTTATGTGACTAAAATTTTAGTGTAATTTAGATAGAAATGTAACCTCTTTTATTAATTAAAATATGCATTTATAATCAATAAATGAAGAAAAAAGACTAAAATTACAATTCTTGAAAACTACAAAAGTTGAAAATTGGCTTGTATAAACCATTTGTCACCAATGAATGAGACACAATAGTTTTTTTATTGTTCTGCTTACCAGTACCCAGTACCCAGGGGTTTATATTTCCAGTAACATTCCATTTTACCTTATAGAACATTAAAAATGTAAATATTAAATTAGTTGACTTGATTGAAATGTCCGGTCACAGATACCTACTGGGTTTAGAATTAAAATACAGTATTTTGTGCATCAGGTCAGTGTATAATTCTCTTTTTAAAGATTGTAAAATAGTTTTCATCATCAATAAGGTATATACATATTTAGCCGCCTAATAAAGTGTCTTTATCTTATCTGATCTCAAAAATTGCAGACAAAAAATTTAAGTTTTTGAATGTACATAGGTAGTATTAGTATATTGCCTCTGTAATCTGTATGATACCCGCAATCTTTAACAAAATTTTGCCTGATCAGGTGTTGATTCTTTAGTTATGATCATAACTGTTGGGGTTAAAATAAGCTGTGACAAACTCGAGTAAGTATTGATGAAGAAGAATAATATGATTAATGTTCAAATTGTAGTACAATAATGGTTTAGAATAAGGTACCTATAATTAATTTCTTCCCAGAACTGACACTGCCTACCTACATCATTCATATGGTATGTCCTGACCTGACTAGTGTTATTAGTATGTAAGTCGCTGAAAAAAGATCATCATTACATTCAAAGCTATATTTTTAAATATATTTGCCTCTTATGTAAAATAGGCATTTGTATTTCTTTTTAGTTGCACACTTAAGTTAAAATAGTCTGTAAGGACACAAAATGTATTAAATAGAATAAGTTTTGTAATAATAAATGTTCATTTTTGAGATTTAGGTATATTATTAATTTACAAAACTATTCGTCCACTGCTGGGCCTCCTGCTCGAAGTGCTGCTCGCCTTTGAGCCCAGAGTGCTTAGCCTGAGTTTTCTCAGTTCGCTTTCGCCGAAGTTTGCTTTAAGATTTTGATTCTCAACCTCATCATTGCAAATTAATTGTATGAAGGTCTTTACTTTAATGTCAACATTTTACCACAGATTATACACTCACCGGCACATTTAATGGCTACCGTTATTTTCATACAAACATGCTCACTTTGCAACTCTACATGAAAATGTCAACATATTTCTGCAAAGATCTGAGGGCTTAGTATGAGTTTGCAAATGTCCAAACGTTACAATCGCGTGAGAGTAAAATTTTGACAGTTAGCCTTAATGCAATGAGAATAAGGCTGAGAATTAAACTCTATTCGCAAACCGCGGCGTAAGCGCAGTAAGGTGAGAAAACTCACACTAAGCACGCAGTATGCTAATATTTAGGTTCAGCATTCGACTGTCCGCAATGAGCACTTTAAAGAGTTTTTAAATTTTGTTCCCGTTTTCATGACTTCGTTGAAGCAAAGAATTACTTTATGGCCATTATCACATTATATTGTATGGAATCTGATGATGAAGCACTTATTGAAGTAAAACAACTTTTTCAACAAGGATTTAGGTGCACGTGCACCATAGTGCACTTAAATCCGTTTTTTTTATTTTAATGATGAGAGCGCGAAGAAACTTAAATGTGAATATGAAGTAATCATTGTTCAGCCTCTATGGACAAATGCAGTGGATTCGGTACTTATTAAGATCAATTAGCAATCTAATTGAACAGTTTTACGCTTAACTAAACATAAGCATAAAGATCTTTGCAGAAATATGTTGACATTTTTATGCAGGCACCTTTATAGTGAGCATGTTTGTATGAAAATAACGGGGTGGGCCATTAAATAAGCCGGTGAGTGTATAATAGTTTACTCTTACGCGACGGTAACGTTTGGACATTTGCAAACTGACACTAGCTAAAACTCTGCCCCCTTACTGTGGACGGAATCGAGTTCACATTAGGATCGAATCAAAGTCAAAAATACAGTCAAATACAGTTACTTTTAAACGGTTGCTATGGTTTCCATATTACCGTTTTGGCATTTCTTCGATCATATTGTGAACTCGCTTCCGTCGATATCTAGTAATCCCCCTGGTTCCAATATTATAGTGTTCTGCCTGCTTCTGTGAGCTAGCCCCACTGTCAGTGACATTTCTGCGTTCTGCCTATTGCGCGATTTACACCATCACAGTGACTGGACCCAGTGACTTGGCATTTCGGACTCAGTAACTGAGTAGGGTAGGGTGGGAACGATTGAACCAATTTTACTTTGAATTAGAATTTTGAAGTATCTATTATATTGACAGATTAAATACTTTGACCATGTCAAGTATTGTTATCTGTCTGATGAATAAAAAATATTCTGTAGCTCTATCTCGATGAACTACGCTGCTATTACATGAGGAAGCGGATCGCGGAAAATGGATCAATTGACCCCATGCTATGCTCAGTTGAAACAGTATGTAGTATTAATTGAAACACTTCAGATATCTTTTAAATTATTAAACTTTTTAATACTTAACGTAATAACGTTTTTCATAACTAAACAAGTATTTAATGAGATCATGAAAAGTTGGTAGTTAGTGTTACCATGTATAATTTTTAAATTATGACCTTGGACGAATTCGTCCAAGATTATGACTGAAACAAAGACTTGGTGTTTTAGGTTAGCATCATTTCCTTTCTATGCGTCGAAAACAGATACCAATTAAACTAAAAATTAACATTTCACGTACCTAATGAACAAAATTTAATATATTCTTAAACTGTAATGGAATAATACAGCGTAAAAAAAATATTATCGTGTCCCATACATTCAGACATGTTTCAATTATAACCATGTTTCAATCATGACTAAATATTCATACAAGATTTATTAATATTGTTAACTTAACGATAATTAATGTTATCTATACCCATGGACACTTATTTCGAGTAGGTAATTAATTTGTCCACTTTAACCCACTAAAAGAAAAATCACTGGTGAGCAAAGTTAAATACTAATAACTACCTAGGTACTCACTGATAAATTCTTAAGAAAAAAATTATAACAAAAAATCACGACTCTCAAAAGCGAACAAATAGAACAAAAAGTGACATTGCAGTTCTTAATCAAAAAGAGGTCCCACTGCTATGTCAAAACTTAAAAAAAACTTCAAGAATATTAATTTAATAACGTACAAAAATATCTAATTTAACACTTGAAATGGACTATAAACCTACCTTTTATAGAGATTTTATGTGTTAAATATTAAACAAGAAAATATACTAGAAAAAAGCAACGGTTGGTTAGTGCATTGGGCCGGATTCCCAAGGATGCGGGTTCGAATCCCGTCTGAGAATTCACTTGTGGCCGAGTTAATTTTTTCCAATATTTTTCTATTTAAAAAAATTTACCATAAGTATAAAAATAGCATTGAAAAATGCAAAAATTACAAAATCATAAAAAATGAATGTTAATATTATGTTTTTTCTTATTTTTTATTGATGACGGGGAGACTCTTAGCCTTCATCATACCTGATGTTAAGTATTGATAAGGCTGAAGATGAAAGCGAGCCTCTCCCGGAATCCTCAACCACTGAGGAACTGGCTATCTTATCTTGAACTGCCGGAACACAACAATGCTGAAAACATTGTTGTTATGGCGTCAGGCTTAGATAAGATGGTGGTAGCTAGCCAGGCGGGCTTACAACAAGTCCTACCACCAACCAAACCGAATACAATATGTACCCCCGCTGGGAATCGAACCCGGGACCCCTGGGTCTGATACCGGTGGTTGTACCACTAGACCACAGAGGCGGTTAATATACGTTATAAGGTAATGATATAATATTTAAACTGGCTCATAGAGCCCTTTCATTTGATACACGATAGCTTTTAAAATAATCAACATCCTACTAAAAGAGATGACGTAAAAATAATAAAAATTACATTCGTGTGTACGTACGCAACAAAAAACTAAATCATTTTACACCAGGACGATTGAAACGTTTCAAACGTCCACAGAAAATCCTAAACACCAGTGACCAAATATTCGTACATGGCCGAAGGTAACGGACGATCTCTCGCGCTTGTAGGTATTATAGGTTTCGAGAAATTTCAGTTGTTTCTATCATAACCCGTTTCAATTGTACCCGGTCTACCCTACATGTAGACAGGATGGTCAGTAAGTCAGCAGGTCAGTAACTTGTTGCTGGCTAGTCAGCTCAGCTGGACCAAATATTGTTTTCCTTCAAGTATAAGTATTTCTTTATTACCTTAAATACATTTCTGAAATTGCGCATATAAATTGATTAGTTACTGATTCGAAAAAAATATTTGTAATTTATGTAGAAACTAGCTTCCCGCCCGCGGCTTCGCCCGCGTGGACTCCACGACATGCTATTGTGGGTTAAATCCATAAAAGATAAACATATACCACCACGGAGTTTTCTGTAGACCTTTTCAAGGTGTACAAACACTTATAGTACATTATTTTGATAAATCTCGTAGGGTTCAGCCTGCGTTTGCAATGTAGGTAAGCGGAAAAAATGTAATCATTTACGACATCACATGAGAAACCTCAAAAATTACAGTATTTCTCTACTTACTCTATATTGAAGGTTATTATACATATAAACCTTCATCTTGAATCACTCTATCTATTAAAAAAAACCGCATCAAAAAGTTTTAAAGATCTAAGCATAGATACGGACAGACAGCGGGAAGCGACTTTGCTTTATACTTCCCTTATAATTATTACTTTACTCTTTGCTTTATACTATGTAGTGATTATAGACTTCACCAGTCCTCGTATTTTTTGGCACTTTTTTTTCACTGAAGTAAATTTTAAATTGTTTCTTGGGAGCTGAGGGCTTAGTGCGAGTTTGGAAATGTCCAAACGTTACCGCGTGAGAGTAAAATTTTGACAGATAGCCTTAATGCAATGCGAATAAGGTTAGCGTGAGCGAGTTAGGTGAGGAAACTCACACTAAGCACTCTGGTTTGGGCCTCTGAGCAAGTATTACACTACATTTTTTAGTTTGGGCTATAAAAAAAGGCTGATGAAGTTGTTCGAAGCCTCATCAGTGAATAAATGCCGTTGCAACGTGACTCTTGTGCGCAGAATGCATTTTCATGCCAAAAGAGCAAACTTTTTCTCATTTTTTTCTTTTATGTACACCCCTCCAAATTTATATTAAAATGAAGCTTATTATTTTACAGTTTTTACTAATTATTTCAATTTCAATTTATTTGCGTTCCAAAATGTTACAAAGATGGTACCTAGGTACCTATAATAAGTAAAAGACACAGTTATGGTCCCTCTTGGGCATAGTAAATTTTCGAAGAGAGGATGACGATGTTACTTTACACCACTGGTATCGAATAGGAAATTTTTAAACAAAAATTCCCAGTCTTATCCAGTGGAGGCGAAACTGTTTAAAAATTTCCCATTCGACACCAGTGGTGGCGACTGGGACATGACCATTGGTTCATAGAAATTCCGAAAACGTTAGGTCATAATAATCATAATAATCATTCAATACACGACCTCCGTGATAGAGTGGTAGGTTTAGGTTACACCGACTTATCTTCACCGATTTTAAGGTGTCGCTTACTCTGAGGTCCCGGGTTCGAATCCCTGTAGGAGCAAATGTTTGCATCATAAATACGAGCATTTGTATCTGAGTCATGGATATCTAAGGCACTGTGGGTGGTTAATTCGTCCAAGCGCCCACCTAATTAAAATTTGATATAATAATATATCGTTACTTATAGGTAGGTAAGTATATTGTAATAAAAACAATGTTCTGAAGAATGGACTCTTTATCTAAGAATATAGCCCGATCAACGAAGCTTTTGTAACCCAAATAATTCCTCCGTCCATGAAACTTGGCACATGATTAAAATAGGTAACACACATTATAGATATACAATAATCCAACAACTAAACATGGAAATCGTTTCTAACTTTGTGTGAAAAATTTACATCCCAGACCCACCATACCCCTAGCCATACCCCTGGGGGTAGGGTGGGACGGAACCTATACCACCGTTAGTAGTGCTGGGTTTTGATGGAAAAATACCCTGCAGACATCGAAGTCTTTTTGAAGGCATCCTGGAAATATACAGACGCCTACAATTTACTAGGATAAAATATTACTAGGACTAGATTATATTAAATCAGAATTCTTCTTCTCCATCGATACACTCTTGGCAGAGCGGTCGTGGTCGTCATGTAGTCGTAGAAGTGGAGGGGGCAGATACAGCACGCCGCACGATGCCTCGTCATCTTTCTCTGCTCAAAGTCATCCTACTGCACTCGTTTATGGACCCGCCCACTTTGGACTTGATCTGATCGGTCCCACGCGTAGGTGACCTCCCGCGCGGTCTGGTGCCCTCTACTTTCCCCTGGACGACAAGGCGCTCTATGGACACGTTATCGCGTCTCGAAACGTGACCGAAGAATAGACTGTACAGTGGAGAATAGACGCTGCTTTATGTCGAGTTCTTGGAGTATGGAGACATTTGTACGAAACTCGGTCCATGAAATTCCAAGCATTCTCCTCCAGCACCACATTTCCAGAGCGTCTATCTTCTGCCTTTCCACTTCTCGTAAGGTCCACGTTTCGGCAGCATAAAGAAATATAGGGAAGATGAGAGTGCGCACGAGCCTGATCTTCATGGTTTTGGTGATGTTCCTATTCCTCCATATTTTCTTCATTTTGTCCATCGATGTCCTTGTGATAGCCATTCGTCGCTTTATCTCATCCATACATCCGCCATTGTTCGTGATTAACGCTCCAAGATATACGTTAGATTGGACTACGTCACAGTTCGCAATTTGAGTAACTTCCGGCGAGTTGCTGTTGGCGCGGTCGATAATCATCATTTTTGGTTATGCTGCGATTAATCTTTAGTCCAATGCAAGGCTTGTGCGTTCCATTTTTAGTAGCAGATCTTCCATATGTTGGGCGCTGGATGCAAATAAGGTGGTATCGTCTGCGTACCGTAGGTGAGCAATTTTGTACCCGCCAATAGTCACGCCGTCTGTCCAATCCTCTAGAGTTATGCGCATTATCAACTCTGTGTATACATTGAACAAAAGCGGCGATATTATACATCCTTGACGTACTCCAGGATTCGGATGAAAATTATTCGACAGAACATCATCTGTACGAACTGATGCTGTGCCATCCTCATAAAGACGTCTCAGGAGATGGACAAGGTGTTTCGGCGTACCCATTTCCAACAGAGTTTTCCATAAAATCGGCCACTTCACCGAATTAAACGCCTTGGAAAAGTCAACAAAGCATATACATATAAGTGAGTTTGAAACTATACGAATCTAGATAAAGGTATGAAGAAATATATAATATATATTTCTTCATACCTTTATATTATGTTATTACCAGATTTGTAACAACTGTAACCGTGCTATATAGTTTTATATCAAAAAGTCCATACTTTTTCCAAATAGCGCCTTAAATAGGTTTTGTATATTGTGAGCGACGTCGCAAATAAGGACGCAAATGCGAGAAATTTCTCCCGCGGAAGTGAGTGAGCGAGACAGAAATAGTGTCTCGCTCTCTCGACCGCTCGTGGATTGTCGGGAACGGTCGAGACGCCCACGTCGCGAATATTCCATGCGATTCTCGACTTTCCGCGGGCGGTATAAAAGCGGCACGCAGCGCAGCGTATAGCATAGCGATTTAAAAAGTGTATTTAGTAAGCGCATTCGGAAGTGTTCAAAGAAGAGTTTGAAAATAAGTGTTCAATAAGAGTTCTGAAGAGTAATAAGAAGTGTTCAAACAAGTGCAGCGAATTAGAAGTGTCAAGCGTGAACTGTTTTTAAGGAATAATAGATTTCAAATTATTCAAAGTGCAGATAATTTAGTGGTCGCGGATTTAGCCGATTTATAATCTGTTTTGAAGTGACTTTGATTCAGTGCATTTAATAATAAAATATACTGAGTTAAATAATAAATAATTGTTTATTTGTACTGATCATCGGTTCCTTATGTATTCCCAAAAGAAAAGCCAGAGTCTCTTATAAGAAAAAAACAAACTGGCAAACACAAGGTATATATCGAGCGTCCAAAGAAAAAAGGGCATTACATAACAAAATATATCTGAAACGAAACATTTCATTATAAATATTGTAAAACTTTAAAATCTGTAATACGTTTAGCGAAACGAAAATCGAACATTTCATTTATTAAGCACAGTACAAACAAAAATAAAGCCACATGGGATCTAATAAAAAATCAAACTACCGTGCATAATACCTTTAAAAGTACCATAGATAAAGTTATCGTTAACAAAAATGTCGTTACTGATGTGAACAAAATTGTTAATTTGTTTAACGATCATTTTGTAGCAACAAATAGTTGTAATAAGGTAAATAAACAATATCCCCTCCCGTCTGCAAATTTACATAGTATTTACTTAAAACCAGTGGATAAACAAGAGTTGAAAAACACCATAATAGGGCTAAAAAATAAAAAAAGCTGTGGCTTAAATGAGATACCAATGCAAGTAATTAAAAACTCTCTAGAATATATAATTGATCCTCTTGTTTATATTTTGAATTTAATGCTTCAAACGGGTATATTTCCTGATGACTTAAAAAAGGCAAAAATAAAACCACTGTTCAAAAAAGGAAGTAAGAGTAACGTAAGTGATTATAGAGCCATAGCATTGTTGCCAAACTTTTCAAAAATATTTGAGAAAGTAATATATAAAAGATTGTTGGATTTTCTAAATAAATATAATTTGCTACATAAAAATCAGTTCGGTTTCCAAAAAAAGAAGTCTACTACACACGCAATCTATAAAATACTTACAGCTGTATGGGATTCGTTGAATAATAAAACGCCTTGCGTTGGTCTCTTCCTTGATATGTCTAGGGCGTTCGATTGTGTAAAGCACGATACGCTACTACGTATGTTGGAAAATTTGGGTGTACGTAGGTTAGGTCTAAATCTTTTAAAAAGCTATTTGCAAAATAGAAAACAAGTCACTGTAATGGATAATTTTAACAAAAATAGTAAATTTTTTGAAGAAATTCAATCACAGCCTAAAGACGTCATCCTGGGTTTACCGCAGGGAAGCATACTTGGCCCTCTTCTTTTTCTAATATACGTAAATCAGCTACCAAATGTTACAGAAAATCTGTGTGTTATGTTCGCTGATGACGCTACTATTTTCATTCCAAACCCATCCAGAGACATAAATGACGTTGAAAATAATATTAATCAAACATTGCAAAATATTGTACAGTGGCTAAATTCAATTAATTTAAATGTAAATTTGTCTAAAACAAAATTGATTCAATTCAGAAACTATAAATCAAACACACTCAAATTAAACATCAAAGACAATGACACCAAAATTGATGAAGTTGATGAGATAAATTTTCTTGGAGTAAATATAGATGCTTACTTGAATTGGAAATCACACATCGCAAAAATAAACAAAAGAATATCCAGCAATTGCTATGCGCTCTCGATACTTTCCGAAACAACTTCCACAGAAGTGGCTAGGGCTGCATATTTTGGCCAAGTTTATCCATTACTAACTTATGGCATCATATTTTGGGGAAACTCTGTAAATGTCGAGTCAACCTTCATATTACAAAAAAGATGCTTACGTATAATTTACAATTTATATTCTACAGACACCTGTAGAAACATATTTAAGGAACATGGTTATCTTACCTTGATTTGTATATACATTTTAGAAATTTCAGTATTTATTAAGAAAAATAGTGAATATTTTATAAATAAAGCCTCTAGTCGTTCAAATCTTCGTCATAGATATAAGTATGATATTGTTGTACCAAGGAACAACAACCAAATTTATTTTAAAAGTGCTTTTAGTTATGGTATCAAAATATTCAATCACCTGCCTACTGAAATTAAAGCCTTAAGCTTACCTACGTTTAAATTTAAATTAAAGGCTTGGTTGTTAAAAAGTCCTTTTTATAATCTGGCTGAATATTTTGATACAAAAAATGTATAGGTATAAATTTCTTGTAAATTTAATTTTAAAAGTATAAAGTTCTGTTATTATAAAGTTACTTTATGTTGCAGTTATTTTATGTTGCATATCCGTTATGGGTATACTGTTGTGTCTTTGTTATGCATTACTACCTGCAAAATTATGTGTACACAGTATTAGCAATAAACGATATTCTATTCTATTCTATTCTCAGCGTATCATCGGACGTAGTGGCATTTTTCCAGCCAGCAATATTTAAGCGTCAGTTGTGCGACTAAGCGCTCGTCCACGAAATATATCTTCAGCATCATTTTAGGTGTCATGTACGTGAAAGCTTTTCGAATAAGGTAAATGAAACTGTTGACCAAAAAGGTCACTGAGGCGATATGATGTTCCCATTTAAGATCATTGGCAACATAGTACTCCTAAATCTACCTGCTTCTCTACTTGTCGTAATGGGACATTGATTTCGCAGGACTTTGTGGGGATTTCGATTCCCAATATGAAGAACAGTGCATTTGTCTATATTTAGACTAATCAGCCACTCCCTTGACCAATCTGCCAATCTAGTCAAATCATTCTGAAGTCGTTTATTCTTTCTTTTTAAGTGTTTTTTTTTCTAATTATTAACATAATGTGAGTCATCAGCAGCATCTCATAATTTTGTCCTTTCTGTAAGTATATAGGTACCTTTACATACATACAACTCATTTAAAGAGGGCGCACAATGCGAAAATGGAGAACTAGGGTCTCTTTTAAATTAAGTTTTTAAAAATACTATAGTTAGGCCGTAGATTTTTCCACTTTGTAACCTAAAGTAACATAGGCACTTTTATGTTACGGTATCATAAAAGTAACATAAAAGCAACATAATTTAGAGTAAAACTGTGAACATAACGAAAGCATAAGGTGGCAAAAAAAAAAACACAACTTCTGCTACTGTAAGTAATTTTATTTGATCATTTTTTTATATACGCAATTTTTTTTTATTTGGCTTTTTAAAGCAATATCTTAATCACAAATTTAAATTCACTTTATGGTACAATAATAACTATTATTGTTTTGTCTTACATAAAAATACGAGTATTTATTTAGCTTCCTTTAATCACAAATTGAAATCACTACACCGCTGGTGTCTTATACTTATAATAATTTTGATTACGCTAACATTAAAATTAGAAAAACTTGAGCTAAAATCCGGTTTGTAATTCGGTATTCAAATATAAAAATACCGATTTACAAACCGGACTCAATTTTTCACATAAAATCAAATATTAATCGTCAGGACAAACTTTATTACAATATAAATTTAAAAAAAGACGAGATCTCCTCATCTTATGTTCCTTCAATGGACGGTTTCACACTGGACGAATGATATCTTATCATCCCAAGACACAGAAATAGTAAAAATTTATCCGCCCACAGACTTCTTTCACTGTCGTCGTCGTCCATCTAAATATTTTCGTTATAAATCAAAACCGCCTCATAACAATATCATTTATTATGATACATGTCCAATAGTTTTTATTTCATACTACTTACCTACATTAACTACCAACTTTTTAAAGATATTATTATGTGTACAAGCCTTTACAGACCCTTATGTTACGTAACGTAAAAGTTTATGTTACAAGTAACAGAAAAGTATTATAAAAGTATCATAAAAGTATCGTAAAAGCAAAATATTTTAGATGTAATTAAGTTATAATTCCGAAATTAAACAGATTTGTGCTTTTAAAGATGTTTCCTCAATAACTATAAGCTTTGTCGCACAAACAAATAATACAATAAACATAAACAAGCGTTCACTTACCTTAAAAAGTCACAGTAACTGTTTCTCAATTTCACTGACGAAAAGACGCGTGCACTGTTTAACACAATCCATAGACAAGAATATGGCGACTTTTTTCTTTTTTTTTTATAGTTCTGTTTGGGGGTTGCCCGTCTAATTATACCCATTCTTCCAATATTATTCAAAGACTACATTTGCTCACGATATTGGTAACATAAAAATAGTAACATAAGTGTAAAAAATAAAGTCATGCTTTAAAACTGGGATAAAATATAAACAGATGCCGCTTAAACATAATGAGACAATGCATTAAATTGCTCAAACATCGTACTTTTTCATTATGTAAAAACTATACGGCTAACTCCAAAAATATTCGTCACTTTGTTGATTACGGTCTGATTACATTTATGGACAATAATTTTTTTGTATGAAAATGTTAATCCTTAAACTCATTTAAATAAAATAAAATAAAAACTGTTCTCGTTACAGCCAATTCGTAAAAGTTGTTTTTACCTTAGATATATTTGGACAGGATAAAAAAAACCGAAGCTGGTAAAAAGGTATAATTGTTTATGATATTCGTATGAATCTCACTGGTCATGCAAAAAGTGGAAAAATCTACGGCCTCACCCAGTTAGTAATAAATCTGTAGGTACTAGTTAACCGAATGTTCGAACAGAATTTTAGAAAATATTCTGCTTTTTAATTTTAACTTCAAAGGAGACTCTTCACGGCCCATATAAATTTTACCAAGCTCTGGCGCAAACGATACTAGTCCAAAATTAAGGATTTATGAGTAAATCGATTATTGTTAATTCAATAATCTCAAAAATCGTGGCTAGCTTATTATTAATATTACCTTCCAAAGATACGAAGTTAAGGCAGAGATTCACACATATTTTCATTTTTAAGTTCTTACGTAAATATTAGACAAAAACAATAAGTATCTAATTTAAACAAATAAATATTTTACTGCTCGCAACACACAATTTTTCACCTCACAACAGCGAGGATTTTTTTAGGTTGTTTAACCTTATGCAGACGCTTTAACTTATCAAGAAGTTCCTCTGACAGATCAGTGTAGCAGACATCAGCGTAGTCTATAATAGACAATAAAAGAGATTGTGCCAGAGTGATCTTGGTGCTGGTCAGTAAAAAAATACGGAGCCGATATAGCGAACTGTACTGTACTGTACTGTAAGCAAACACCTTTTTTTCGGACTCCTTCCACATGAGGTCTCCACGACAGATGCTGGTCCATAGTAACACCAAGGTTCCTAACAGTGGTGGAGAACGAGATATCTGTGCCATCCAAAGAAATCGCCGGAAGATGTTCAAAAACGATTCTCGTAACGAAATGAGGACTACCAATAATAATACATTGCGTCTTGGATGGATTAAGAGTAAGACCAAAGGAATTTATTTGGGCTAGATCTAAGTTAGTAGCAGTGATAGCTTGTGAAAGCACAGATAACTCTGCGTGAGTGTAGATCTGCAAATCGTCGGCGTAGAGGTGATAGGAACTAGAACGTGATTCAGTTATAGAATTTAGTAATATTTAAAAAAGTAGAGGAGATAAGACGCCACCCTGAGGAACACCGGCAGCAATATTGCACCACTCGGAGAAAGAATCTCCAGCGCGGACACGCTGCCGTCGCCCTAGCAGGTAACTTTGAAACCAATCAATTGCAGTTGGAGATATGTTCAGAGAACGTAAAACACTAAGGAGGATATCGAAATAAACAGAGTTGAAGGCATTACTGAAATCTAGTAGTGTCATAACCGTAAGCTGACGATCCTCCATCGCCCGGCGTATGTCATCCGTTATCTTCACAAGGGCTGTAGAGGTGCTGTGGCCTTTACGAAAGCCAGACTGAAAAGGATTAAGGATATGGTTGTTATTGAGATGGTCAGTAAGCTGACGACGAACAAGCTTTTCGAGGACTTTAGAGAGGAAGGGGAGAATCGAAATTGGGCGAAAGTCGGAAAGCACGGTCAGTTTCGACTTTTTGGGGAGCGGAATAACATAAGCATCCTTCTAGGATGCAGGAAACGTTCCAGAGGAAATGGATGTATTTAGGATGTAAGTAATAATAGGAATAACGATGTCAAGGATGGGTAGGATCATTTTACGACTAATTGAGTCAGCACCCACAGCACTTGAGTTGATAGATTGGATAGTTCTCCTTACATCACAATCTGCAAATTAATTAAAACAAAAAAAAGGATTCATGGGTTGGCAGGTTAGAAAGATATTCCAAAGTTCTGGTTTTATGAGTGCCATCCATAGGCACAGACAATGTGAAGTGACGGTTGAGCTGGTTGAAATCGATATTATTTTCGGAGACATTGTTATGTGATTTGCCAACACCAAGAGTTTTCCAGACTTTTGCTGGATCCTGGTTTTCAATGGACTGATGAATGTGACGTCTTTGGGCGTCCCTAATCAACGTATTGCACCGGTTTCTAGCACAATTCATTTTTTCCTCATTTTGTTCCGATGGATCATGTTTGTACTTGGCTTTAGTCGTATTCTTTTTATTCATTAACGTACGTATTTCATTAGTTAACCAAGGAGCGGGAAGGTGTTTCATTTTTACTGGTTTAATGGGTGCGTGCACATCGTAGAGCTCAGTAATAAGTCTATTGAAATGCTGTATTTGCTCGTCCATTTGTATTTTAAATATATATTTATCGTCTTTTTTATG
Organism: Chrysoteuchia culmella; assembly: GCA_910589605.1. NCBI lineage: Eukaryota > Metazoa > Arthropoda > Insecta > Lepidoptera > Crambidae > Chrysoteuchia > Chrysoteuchia culmella. The sequence goes on along the minus strand of OU342642.1, from coordinate 13,043,861 downwards.
GTTCTGGAAGGCAAGCAATTATATCTTCTTCGTCTAATATTGAGCAGTCATTATCAATAAGACGAAACACCTGTTTATTTTTTTTGTAACTCTTTAATCCCTGCACTACAATTTTTCTTTCACTTGTATTCTCTACTAAACAAACATACTTGTATGTACTCTTTCCTTTAGTTGAACGGAATTTTGCAAGGATGAATTTACCTTTTTCTGGAGTTTGACAAAAAGGGGACGAGTGTTGTATTGTGGAACTACTGGCCACGGGATCCAAAATATCAACGCAATAAAAAGGCTGTTTGTTCCGTAAGTATATCACCAATTATCTTCTCTTCAATGCCACTACCAGAATGCTGTTCATACAAGATACGTTGGAAAGAGGAATCTGCATCTTCGTCACCTTCAGAGCCATTCTGTAACTTATCTGATCCCAATACTATTACTATCATTCTCTAAAACCCTTGGTTGCACTTTCCATTTTTTTTGGCATTGTTTCGTTTTTAGAATTATCTATATACTTAATTCAGGTTCGCAAAATTTGTGACGACTCGATAGGGACTTTGGCGCGTAGTACGCGGCCGAGTAAGGTATCAAATTAAAGGTACTCGAGTCTATTTGTTCCGAAAACTATAAAATATACAAAATGTTAAACGTGATGATCACAAACTGCAATTAAAAAGTGTCATTATTTTCGCATAATTTGGAATTTTTCGTCGATCGACGAACCCGAGTATCGGGTTGTAACCGCCCTAGTACTTTTTTGAATAGCTACTGTCTTATATCGTTTTTTTATGTTTTTCTTATTTATTTTCTCTTGTTTAATTTTCTCTTTCTTTTTCGGTTCTTTTGCCATTTTTTTAAGTACATTTTTATATGTCAATACTTCTGCTTTATTATTATTTTGTAATACGGTTTTTTATTTTTAGGTGGATCGTTTCTTGCTGCTGTTTTTAATAGGAGTTCTTCAAATGTTGTGTTATTTTCTAGTTCGGAATGTCTGACATTTTCTTTATTATTGTAAACTATTTTAGACTGTAAAATTTGAATGTTATTTTCTAATCGGCTTTTATCAACTCTTTCCGATATTTTCAATTTGACAGTTTTTAGTTCTTTAATATTTTCTTTTATTTGTTGCGTATCGAAGTAGCTGCGCCCACAACTTGGTTTGACATTTTCAGCTGGCTGAATTTCCATTTCAATATTTTTCACTTTCGTTGAGTTCAAGTCAATCATATTTTCTATTTTTGTTTTCCGATTGGTTTTAATTTTTTCTTGTTTAATTTTTGTAATCATTTTGGAGTTTTCTTTTATTAATTTGATTCGCTTCAAAACCTTTGTAGATCTGGCATTGTAAATTTTGTATGTTAATAGACTTTAGAGCTTAGCTCAACAAACTTGGAAATATTGGTGTGGGGTTAGGTTGGGTTGGGTTGGGAATGGGAAATGTTGATTGCAAATATGTTTGGGAATATTGGTGTTGTGTTGGTTTGGGTTGGGTTAGGTTCTCATTTTCAGTGCGATTTACGTTGGGTCTTATACCATCCACTTCTTCTACATGTTCTTGGCAACATTTTGCTTGCGCATTTCCCATTTCTGCCATATCAACTTGTTGAACGATGCTTTCGGAATGACCTCACGATTTACAGGATAAACTCCAGTTTTTTCAAAACCGTTCGCCAAAATAATTGGGTTCAACTCTCCCAAATTTTTTGTAAGGATTTGAGCAAATTCGCATTTTGGGAGTTTTGACCCAATGTGTAGCCTATGCCACTTGATTATTTCATCTTCCCACCTGTCTTTGATGGACTTCATAGTGCTACAGTCCAGTGGTTGAAGAACGTCCGATGAATGTGGTGGCAATTTCAATATAGTGATACCTTATGCTACTGCATATTGAATGACGCTGAGATCTATATGGGTAGAGTGCCCATCAAAGATTAGCAGTACTGGACGCTCATGACCAATCGAAGGTACGAAGGTTTCTTGCATATATTGCTCAAAAATACTGGTTTGCATCCACCCTTTTTGACTCACAGCATACGCTGTTTTTACATTTACATCATCAAATAACCATTCTGTCCAGAGATATTTGCCTTGGAAAATTATAAGAAGCGGAACTTTTTCGCCACTGGCATTGGAACCCATTCGATTTTTCGTTCGAAATCAGAAGAGAACACTGCCGTTCTTACTGGTTTATCATTTGTTTTACTTGTATCGACTCATTGACATTTTGCAATTTCATACTAATTGTGTGAGGCAAAACTATGTAAATATTTCAACTAAAACGTTTCACATGCAAAATAAAGTAAGAAAAAAAACTTACGTCTTATGATATCAACACTCACCCTAATATATTAAGAAAATAAGCAACAAATAATGCTTTAGTTGCGCCATCTATGAAATTTCGTAAATATTTGGTTTTCTCCTACATGAATATATTATATATATGGCACTTTTGATGAATTTTTATAGATTAGAGTTATTTGCATTAGTTGAATAGACCTTACTTAGATACTATAGCCGTGGAACGCCCTGTAAATTCGGGCACATAATGACATCATTCATAAGCTACCGTGTCGTGTAATTATTAAGTGTTTCATTATCTAAATACCTCCCAATCTAGGTTTTATCTTTACACTTTAAACTTTAATAATGTTTTAATAAAAATATATCTGTGTTTGTTATAGTAGTTATGTAAACATTCTGTAATTTATGAGGTACCATTTTTATTTTATATTTTAAGTAACTATAGACTCAGTCCACAAAATACCGAGATTGTACGTATAAGTCTAGCCAAATCCGATGAAGAATGTTTACTAACAAAACGTTGCCTAGCAACCACTGGCAGGCATATAATAACAACCTTTTTCTATCAGACAACAGTATACAATTTTTATAAAAATTTTAGCAATGCGTTTATTGGTTAATTTAAGTCAAGGGTAATACTCATTGCTTTGAAATAATAAAAAATAGATTTATTTCAGGATTCAATCATTTATTTATTATTATTACAAAAGGCTAATTTAACAATTGTTCTTGGTTAATACTATTGCGTTTAGTATTTTATGAAACCTATAATATAAAGATACAAAAAGAAACATTTACACAAAGACAGCACATTTATTTTGTAAAAATTCCTTAAATCCAGATTTCTGATGAAGATTGTAAGCAATCTTTATTTGGGTAATAACTATTAGTAAGCAATCACAAATTTAAAATTACATAATGAATATATTGAATATTACAATCATGTAAACAAAAAAATACCCAATATCATAAACTATTAATATATGACGTTAATCATCATTTATGATAAAATTAAAAAAAAAATGGAAAAAATCTACTCGGCCACAAGTGAATTCTCAGATGAGAATGGAGTTTTTTTTTTCTAATAATTTTCTATTCAAAAGTTATCATAAGTATAAAAACAGTATTGAAAAATGCAAAAAAATAAAAATCATATAAAAAAATTAATCATCATCACTGCTGGTAGAACTCGATGAACTGGTATCTCCGGTAACTTGAATTATAAAATCGTCAATTACAGAATCTATAATGCCATCAAGTTTTGCCATTTTTTCTCCTCTTCGATGACATGTTTCACACACTTTTGCCATGATGCAGCAGTTATTAATTTCAGGGACTCGTCTAGATTTACTTTTAATTCTGCCATTTTAAAAGTTTTATTTTGTGCTGCAGGGCTATGCCCTTCACTTGCGCCCATACCAGTTCAATAGAATTTAATTCACAATGGTATGGAGGCAATCTAAGAATATCTATATTTTTTTCTTTAGCCATTGTATCACAAACATAAGCCATATATTTATCTTTTTCTGACTTTACCAAATCAATCATCATGTCGTCTTGGAAAACAACAGCTTTTACTGTCAACCAACTTTGTATGTCTTTCTTGACCCAGTTCATTGTTGGTATTCGTTCCAAGCGCCTGGAGTGATAAGGTGCATTGTCCATCACGAGTACAGAATTAGGCTTTAACTTTTCTAAGATGTTTGACAACCACTGCTCAAATATTTTTGAATTCATCTCATGATGATAGTCCCCGTCTCCTTTCTTACTCTCAAAAATTAATTCACCATTCTCAACGAATACATCTTCATTTCCTACAATCATAAAAACTAATTATTAAAACAATATCAAATTTTAAGCAACAGGTACCTAACCAAACAAAATTTTGAATCGTTTTTGTAATAATAAAGAAATAACATACTAATGTGCACTATAATTAAACGTCGTCCTTTCCCTGAAGGCGCTTTCAACCCAGTAGAAAGTCCCTCCCGATAAGCATTCCCGGCTGACTCAATGAAGAGGTCTTGCCAGACCTTACTTTTTGTGTGGCCTAAAACAAAACATTTGTTTTTACATAACAACAAAATAAAATGTTAAAGCCATTGTAATGGAATAATATGTTTAAATTATTATATTATTTACTTTCATTGACCCAAGTTTCATCCATATAATAAATTTGGCGGCCTTCTTCCCTGAATTTTAAAATATTGCTAAGGTTATTGAATCCACATCTTACAATTTCCTCTTTTTCTATAAGCGCACTTCTCCTTGACCGTTTGACATATTTAATGTTCAATTTCTTCAGAACCTTTTGAAAAGTGCACCGTTTAAAATTTGGCAAGGAACTATCTTCATTTACCACATGTAAAACTTTATCATTGGGTCAAAATAATTGGGTTCAACTCTCCCAAATTTTTTGTAAGGATTTGAGCAAATTCGCATTTTGGGAGTTTTGACTAGCGATGTGCCGCTGGGAATATTCCCATTTCCAAGTAATTTACTCGTTGTAAACTTACGGAAATATTCCCAATATTCCCGGAAACTTTCCCAAAGTTTCCAAAATAATATATTTTCAAGTATGGTAAAAATTCTGTGCTATTTATATTTTCTTCTTAATCCCACGGTTACGTTACGTAACAACAAGTATGTGCATGCGCTTGCTTGAGCCGCGAGGGGAGGGTCCCGCCGCGCCGCCCCCCCCCCCCCTTTCCTCTAGTTTTGCCGCTTTGATTGTCGAGTGTGCTGTGCTAGCTGTGTTAGTCATAATGAGACCAAAAAGTAAAATTTTTGATTACTTTCTACAAACTGTTAACGAACAAACAAATGATATATGTTCATTTTGTAAAATTGTATACAAATATAAAAATAACTACTAGCTTTGCCCGCGACTTCGTGGAATAGTGATTTTCGGCGGGGGCGGAACTTTTCGCATAATGTCGATTGTCCTAAAGTCGTTTGTCATACATCAATTGGCATAATCATGTAATAGCATTACATTAATGTCACATATTTTTTCCTTCGCATAAATTTTAAGTAACATAACTGTCTAAAGGCATATTATTATGAAGCAATAAATGAAATCCCTAATTTCATTTGGCCTAATATTACGCAGTCCTAAAATCCCTTAGCATAATTTTATTTGCCATAACTATAGAAAAAACCCAATTTTATTTGGCATATTATAGGTAGTCCTAAAATTTTTTTATGGTAAAAAAATGATACATAACAATTTCTATTATACTTTTGGGTTAGGGTGTCGCAAAGGGGGTGCAGGACTTAAAAAAAATTCAACCGATTTTGTATAGATCAGGGACTTGTAAAATTTTCAAGAATGAATTTTATAAAAAAAACGGTGCGTAGTAGCTAAAATCTAACAACATTTTCGACCCCCCTTTGACACCCCCGGAGATACTAAGGAGGAATCCGACGGACATATATTTGTTTTCCTCTCAAAAATTTTGGAAAAAAACAGAGAAGGGGGACGGGGGTCTGCAGCAACAAACTGTAACAGACGTTTCAGGTTAGGTTAGGTTAGAACTGTGACCAAAACGCCGCGCGAGCCGAGCGAGTGAAGCGAGCGTGCCGCGGCAGCGGCTGGCGAAGCGCCAGAAAAAATTGTTTTTACTTATTAAAAAAATCACTTTTTCAATTTATTTGCATAATAGTCAGTGACAGAAACGAATCGCCTAAAAACCGACTCCACGCAGTCTTGTATGCCCTACCCCTAGAGTGTAATTTAAGCCCGCGTAGGCGCGGAGGGGCGAGGCGGCCCGCGATCTGAGGAGCAGGTGGTGACTGAAAACCATCTGCTACTACTACCCACATACTACAAAACACGTCAATCCCATATTACGCTGAACAATGTCTCTTAAGATACTATATTTGTATCTCTTATAGTTTAGCTGGGCTGCTAGGGTTCCACATCAGGTGTACCAGACCTTCGATATTTTTCCGTCAATAGAAAATGTTCATTGCGTTAAACAACTTTTCTTAAGACGCTATGTTTGTATCTCATATAGTTTAACTTGGCTGCTAGGGTTCCATATCAGGTGTACCAGATCTTCAAACTTTGTACGTCAATAGAAAATGCTCATCACGCTTAACAATTTTCCTTAAGACCGTATTTGTATATCTCTCATAGTTTGACTGGACTGCTATGGTTCCACATCAGATATTGCGATCTTCAAAATAATTTATAGCCTATATGTTGGCGACGACCAATAGCTGTATAACAAAAAAGTTTCATTAAAATCTGTTCGGTAGTTTTTGCGTGAAACGCGGACAACAGACAGACAGACAGACAGCCAAAAAATTCAAAAACTATATTTTTGGTATCTGTTTCGTTTAAGAAGACCCTGGTGGGAGGTATTTTTTTCTATTAATTCTTTTCAATGTATAGAATTGGATCGCTTACAGGTTTACTATAATTAACTACCTATATGGCTATTGGAAATATTCCCGTAAACATTGGAAATTTACTGGGAATATTCCCAGGAAAATTGGAAATTTTCGCCATAAGTGATAATTAACCTTTGGCATATTCATTAAGCCTTGTAATATTGCCAATAGAATGGTTAGCATACAACAAAAAAATACAACACAAGCAATTTTCCCCTAAATTTCCGCTTTTGGGAATATTGCCGGGAACGCTTCTGGGAATATTCCCAATGTTTCCAATATTCCCGATAATAATGATTAATAATAACTTTACAGATGTCAAACATCTGTAAAGTTGTTTCTTTCGAATGCGAGGATATTTCTCTAATTGATGAAGCGACGGTGGCCAACACCGTAGAACGGTGAATATACTAGAAAAATTCAACGTGTCCTCATAGGTCTCTGTAGCATAATTGGTTAGTGCATTGGGCCAGACTCCCAAGGATACGGGTTCGAATCCCGTCAGGGCGACATGAGACTAGTTGCTTATTTATAGTTTATTTTCTTGTTTAATATTTATTACATAAAAATAGCATTGTAAAATGCAAAATTAAAAAGTTATAATTAGATGGCTGTTTCATCTTTATCGATGGTCAAACATCTGTAAAGATGTTTCTTTCGAATGCGAGGATATTTCTCTCATTGATGAAGCGACGGTGGCCAACACCGTAGAACGGTGAATATACTAGAAACATTCAACGTGTCCTCATAGGTCTCTGTAGCATAATTGGTTAGTGCATTGGGCCGGACTCCCAAGGATACGGGTTCGAATTCCGTCAGGGCAACATGAGACTAGTTGCTTTTTTCTAGTATATTTTCTTGTTTAATATTTATCACATAAAAATAGCATTGTAAAATGCAAAATTAAATAGTTTTAATTAGATGGCTGTTTCATCTTTATCGATGGTCAAACATCTGTAAAGATGTTTCTTTCGAATGCGAGGATATTTCTCTCATTGATGAAGCGACGGTGGCCAACACCGTAGAACGGTGAATATACTAGAAAAAATCGACGTGTCCTCATAGGTCTCTGTAGCATAATTGGTTAGTGCATTGGGCCGGACTTCCAAGGATAAGGGTTCGAATCCCGTCATGGCGACATGAGACTAGTTGCTTTTTTCTAGTAATTTTCTTGTTTAATATTTATCACATAAAAATAGCATTGTAAAATGCAAAATTAAAAAGTTATAAGTAGTCATTCTTTTAGATACTGGCGTTGGTGAACGGACACGTTTGTTGGTTTTTTGTTCTTTCAGCACTTTGTATACTGTACTGAGATGTACTCCAGCAGTTTCAGCAGTTTTCACAGCAACATCTTTACTGTATAGGAACTGGTCTTTCGGCCACGATTCCTCAACCAGTTTGTAAATATTGCAAATTACTGTTTTTTCTGACGCACTTAACGACGATTGCCTCACTCGTTTCTTCTTCGGAGACGAGAATTTCTGCAAACCGCTGGGGCCGGGTAGCGGGTCGCTCATTTTCGATAAGGAAAACAATAAACAACAAAAACTTAACAAGGAATTAAAACAAAATAAAAAACTTAACAAGAAACTAAAACAACCAAAAGAATAACGAAAACTGAGGGAACGCAAAGCACATAACACATACAATCCTCGAGAGCAAGCAAGCAGGTTATGAAAAAGCCATTTTGTTTTGTAAACAATATAATACGAGCAAATTATATTTTCACGTTTCGTTGTTCCATTCAGTAAAATCCTTTTTTATTAAAGACTCGATATTATTAATATAATTTCGTTAAATAGTTAAACAGTTATTCTTAAACTTGTTATTTAAAACAATGCAATAAATTCAAAATGCTATATTGCTTCGGAAACATAAGTAGGGTAAATAAAAAATAAGTGTATGTCGCGTTAAATAGTGAATGAAACGGAACTTAGGATTTCTTACTGCGTTCGGGTTATAGTGCAATGATTACGTGACCAATTTCAAAAGTGTTTGCCAACTTCAGTTGGAAGGTTAGTATATAAGTGCGAAAATTTTCATAATACCTGAGTTCTTTTTGGTTATCGGGCTGTATACTAAAAATAATTTTAGCTTTATTATTTTTTTTCGCTTTATTACTAAAATATTAACGTTTTGCAAGTGTTTCTAGTGATATATTGCAGAAAAAATATATTACTTAAAGAATTAATCAATAATGTGCAGTTATCTAGTCAGAAATACGACGTTTAGAAAAAAAAATGTAACCTTAGTTGTGATGACTCTAAATTGGTTTGTTTACATTTATTCGTCATCGGATTTGGCTGGAGTTATATGTGCGTACTCGTACTAAAATGTTTTTAAATCTGATAACTGGTTTTATACTCGTTTTAATAACTTTAGACTGCACACTAGCAGATGAAAACGACCCGGTTAATTATACGGCACTTTTCGGGGAATCGCCGCGTGCTAAACTAGACTTCCCGAACTTAGTACGGTACGATGGTTACGAGGTAGAGACCCACACGTTGACCACAAGCGACGGCTACATCCTGGATATGTTCCGCCTGCCCGCGAAGAAGTCCTGCCCCAGTTCTGCCGCCAGGATCCCCATCCTCTTCATGCACGGCCTGTACTTGAGTGGCGACGATTGCATCATCCCCGGCCCTGGGAACGCTCACTGCTACATTTATGCCGACACCTGCTACGATGTGTGGGTTCCAAACGTTCGAGGAAACAGATACGGCAGAAAGCATAAAACTCTTAACCCTGACAAAGACTCCCAGTTTTGGAACTTTGCTTTCGAGGAAATGGCCCTTATAGATCTACCTACCTTCATTGATTACATTTTGGATAGAACTTCTGCTTCACAACTGGCATACGTATGTCACAGTCAAGGAGCTTCGATGTTGCTCCTTTTGTGTGCTAAGAAACCCGAATACAATGAGAAAATAAAGGTTGGTTTCGGTCTTTCCATGACAGCTTGGATGGAACACGCCAGGTTTTTAGTTACAGCTTTACAAGGTTTGGCCGCTACTCTTACCAATGCGAACACAAATAGCACCAACTTTGAAGTGCTTCGTTACGGCGGAGTCGCTCAGAAAACAGCATGTTTTTTCTGCGGAATATCAGCGCTAGAGTATCCATTGTGCTCGGTTGTGTTGTTCGCTATATTAGGGTACAATAAGTTTCAAATTACTGAGGACACCCTCAAAGTAATAGTCGGTCACGAACCAGCGGGCACTTCATACAAGGACTTTATTCGTTGGGGTCAAATAAGAAACAATGGATTCTCTGAATATGACTATGGAATAATAGGAAATTTGAAACGTTATGGATCAATCAAGCCGCCCCTGATCGATCTGTCGCCAATCACTATGCGTTGGTATATTATTGCCAGCGAAAACGACTACGTCGGAGACGTAAGGGACATCGCCACGTTAAAAAGTCACTTGAAATCGAATGTGAGCGAATGTATACTCCCTGACAAAACTTTTGGCCATCTGGATTTCATTTACGGCAAAGATATACCGAATTACATCACCCCAAAGGTATTGTCTGTTCTAAACGGTGGTACATTCGACTGTTCCTAAACAACTTATTCACTTTTGTGCTGCATAGGAATGTATGAGGCTACGAGGCAAGATGGTATTGTAAATTACTTTATGTTCCAATTTATTAATAATGGACTCTTAGATTTTTTCTCACCGTAAACAGAATTTTCTTCATTATTACCTACTTAAGCATGTCTATTAAAAATTGCAATAAAGCACTTCTTTTATTGATTATATACCTATCTACAACTCCTTTGCTTTGAAATGTATTTTTTTTAATAAAATGAAAAATGTTTTTTAAATAAAATGAAAAAACTCATGAATAAAAAATTCGTAGTAAGTACAATATGTAGTTTTCCTGGAAGGGGTTTTCCTGGAAGTATACCTAGATTATAACTGTGCGGATAAAATTTGAAGATCGATTGAAGAAAGGAGGGGAGGGGGTCCGTCAACAGGCAGCTCACTTCACTGACCATTTTAGGTTATTTTCAGGTAGTAAGAGTGAGACGTCGCTATACGCGTGTATGGCAGCATCCCACTCTCAAAACCCAAAAATGACCTAAAAAGAATCGCAAAGAGTTGATGGTAAGGCACAGTTAATAAAATCCCATACTGTTCCAACAGCACCAATGCAGACTCTTCAAATGTCAGTAAACAAAACTTTTGGAATGATTTTCCCGAGTGCGTGTCGATCTCACAACTTGGACGAATTAACCACTCTAACAAGCCTTTGGCTCTATAGACTGGGGATCACTTACTCTTTCCGCCATCGGGCCAGTCATGTCATTAGCTTTTATGTACCTACAGTAAGGGAACTTCCCGGTCATAGAGCAACGCGGCTTCCTAGTCGGTAGGAGTAGCCATACGAAGCAATTCCCTCTGTCAAAGGGGTAGGTTCTTTGGGCATACCGGTTTATAAAATGGGCAACTTAGTGATGTTACCGTTCATAATGTTTATCGACAAATTTTGGTGGGGCGCCTGGCATTGTTATTTATCACATGCAGACAATTATTCATAATAAATATAGATATTTTTATATGAGCAATATTTTAATATCTATTTATTTCCGTAGTATTCGCACCTCTTTTTGATACAAAATAAAATAATATTAGGCCCGCCCGATCGATAACGACTACGGTGGCCAATGGACAACATTTCAAAAATATATTATGCAAATTTTTCTATGCATAATAAAACTAGATGATAACATACGAGACACGTATTTTTTATTTTTATTTTTAGCATTATATTTGTGTATTAAATCACTATTTTAAAACTTGCTCATTCTAAAAGAGCGTAAGTGCGTTCTCAGGAAGTTAAATATAGGCAAGGCTGTTGAATTTTTCACATTTTAAAAATAACTGACGTAATGGTTTCGAATAGTGTTGTGACACTAGCAGAACTTAAATATCGATAACTACGAAAAACCTGTAATTCTCGTTATTAAACCAAAGCATGTTTTAAAGTTTAACACTTTGGATAAGATAAAAAAAAATATTTAAAAAATATAAATTTAAATTTATGCGTACAGTCAGCTTCATAAAGATCCTAGTGTAAAGACTGCTCAAAATTATCTAAGGGAGACAAATTCAATTTTATATACGCTGCTAGATTATCTTATTGTTGTACCGTCCAGAGTGATCAATATTATCTAATTAACATAATCCCTATAAAATGTAATGTGTTAACATGACAAATTATATATTCGCGAATAACTATTAAATGGTATCTAAGGGCTCACAGTGATCAATAATATCTTGGTGGTAAAGAAAAGTAAACACTAATCTGGGGTATTAAGGTTCTTTTAGGTATATTCAGGTATTTTCTATCGCTTATATTTTCGACCCGTCCCTTTCATTTCGTGCATGACGTCATTGTCGTGTCTTTTGTTTGGAACTCCTATTTTGAAACCAATATATTTTCTAAGGCTAAGTTCACATGGCATGGCTAACCGCGCGGCACAAGCTATGAACTTCAGGGCTAACCGCGCGGCACAAGCAATGAACTTATTAGATGCGATTGTTAAAACATCAAAACATTTTATTATTTATTATTCAGTGCGTCGACTATACTCTAGCCATCTTACGGAGATAATGTTTGTAAACAAACATTTGAACACTATTCGTAATTATTCCGCACATACGTTATACATCATTTCAGACATCTTATGCCTTATCTTATGATTTGGTATGTTTTACTGATAAGTAAGACAAAAGACACGAAAGTACATGGAATGAAAGAGATAGCTATTACATTATATTTGAATGAGTGCACAATATCACATAATTCCAATTTCAAAGGTTTTCGTGGTGCTAAGCACCCCGATACATACAGTCGTGTTTATATTTATCGTAGGAGTAGTCTCTTTGAAATGTCAATTTTATAGTTAAAAACTCCTTGGACGAAGTTATGCCTTGAACAGTCTTTTTTTTTTTTTAACTATTTTTGATAGAAGTTTTTGTTGACACTTTGGCGTTCTAAATTTAAATGTTTTCATAATTAACCAAGGGAAGTTCCATACAACATTAGCTCCCTTCGGGCATTAATAGCTTACTTCTCCTATTGAGAATACTTGATATTTAATAGGTGCTACAGATGCAGGTGGTGTATAAAAATATTTTTACCCACGTGCCACCTAGTTGGTCTGAGGGTTGGTCTTTAGGTCAACGATGCTTTTGTTACATTTTTAAAGTTTTACAACATCATCAATTCATAATAATTTATTGCACATACACATTATGGCATACTTTCTGCAAATCATCTATTACAAAACTAATTTAAAACTTAAGTAATACAAAAATTTGCAAGAACACCAATCTAACGTTAAGTCTGTAAAGGCCCTTAATTTCGATTAGGTGGTGTCTATTGCATTTTGTACTGGAAATTGAATAATTTATGTCAGTGAAGATATTTATGAGCACTCCGGACGCTTAGATACCAATGAGCAGTTACGAAGCGTACATATAAAAAATCCTTGTAATCGCGAATATGTTATTGGAGACATATGACCTTAACAAATATTAGACTCGTTAGTGGTGAACAATATTAAGATAACTTTATAAGAAAATATAAAATTGAACTTTTGCTCCTTGTATATTTTTGACTACCTTGTTACCTCATATATTTATGAAGCTGACTGTACAAATTTAAATTTACAATAAATATAAATATAATAAATTTGCGTTTATGAACCATATAAACATTTTGGGTATTTAGAATTTAAATGTTTATCAAACCATATTAAAATTTAAGATTCTTTAGTGGAACAAAAAAGAACCACTTCGTTAAACACACACAAATTTCTGACCCGTGCCGTGGTCCACCTGCCTGGCGTTGCGTGGTGGTTTACCTAGCAAACCTAAAAAGTAAATCTATTCAGCAATAATCATAAAAACAATGTATTCCAAAAAACTCAAAACAATCACAAACTGTTTTTTCATGAGGTTTTTATTGGCATAATGTATATTAGAAAATATCGAATATCGATATCTTAGATTTTGATCTATCACTACTGTCATTTATTTATTTATTCTTTATTGCAATACAAAAAAATACAGCAAATGGCGGACTTAATGCCATTAGGCATTCTCTACCAGTCAACCAGTAAAAGGTTGTTAGACCTACCGTATCGGCAATAAAGTAGCACAATAAATGTACGTAGCGTAGATATATCGGACGGCTCCTGGTCTGAAATTCTCAAAACAGAAATTAAAACGATCGAAAGCGCAAACTAAAGTGACTCGAATTAATACCAGCCGTTAGGTTCAAAGTCGATTGCAGCAGTGTAGCGCACGGAACGGCAACCGCGCTTTAGCTGCGTCCGAGCCATTTATTTTGAATTTTTTGGCAGGAAACCAGTTTTGTGCCTATAATTTTGAAACTAAGAAGCCCAGTGATTTGAAATTTTGCATGCCGTGTGCACCTATTATAAGGTATCATTTGATTCTTAATACGAGACTCTAACTTATACGGTTACAGTGATTCAAAACGTGTAACGTGTCTCCAGCTTACACATGCTTATCGGTTCGTAGCTTAAAAACTATTCGAGCTAGAGATTAGAAAAATTTGGAGCTTACTGCTCCAATTCGAGTCAAAAATTTGAGGTATAAAACATAATCCTACCTCAAATAATTACGAAGATACAGGTGTGTGTAAGCCAGAGACACTGGTCTCCAGCTAACACACACTTTAATGATCGTAGTTTCAACAGTATTTGAGTGTGACGGTTAGTTTTTTTGGTTCTCATTGCTCCTATTGTGCACTAAATTTCTGACTATAGTCTAAAGCCCTAACCTCACTGGTTTGCCTTAAAACGGCATGTGTCAGCTGGGGACACGTTTCTCCAGCTAACACACAAAAAAAAAACTCCTAGTAACGAAGTTATGGTTGCACCTAAAATATCACTGACACGCTTTGATTGCTCCTAATATGCACAAAAATATGGCATGCTTAGAATTTCTCTATGTCTTATGAGGAAGCTGTAGACACACACATGAATAATTTGCGTTGCCGCAACTACTACACGACATATTTTTGCTAGTTGGGGGAGAACTTTTTGTTCGCGACACGTCTTTATTGTTAACCAAATAAGATTGAACTTAGATCGCCAAAAGTACGCGATAGTCTGCGTTCTATATTCAACTTTATATTCTTAGTAATAAGGTCGTATCGCGGACAAAAAGCCCTCCAATGTCCGTCGTCTGCGCAGGCCCTAAAACCGACGTACGTACCACTCTACCACGGAGGTCGTCAAAATGAATATAGCCATATACATTCCAAGACCTAAGTGCAAGTTACCTTTAAAAACTTCTTGAGCGCAAATGTTTATATATCTGACGTGACGTCACACATTGACTCCAATTGCCATATACGCTAATGGACGGGTCAATGATTACTCTTATTATATCGTGACAGCGCTGCACTGGGTCTTATTGTGCATCAACTCGGTATTTTTTTCCATACCTACGTCATTACCTGTAGGTAACGGCGGTCGAGAAAGTTGTAAGTTGTAACTCTTAACAATAGATTGGAAGTTTCCTCTCACTTAGAGGAGAGCATCAGAGGTAGGTATACTTATTTAGGCATTGGATTTCGTATTCAGCTTTACTTTTTATAATAACCTGAAAAGTGTTTTTTAGGTCAGACTCATAATTACGAACACCTTTTTAAAGCATCCGTTTGCTTGGCGACACGTCTTTCAGTGGGTAACAGCACCCAGTCTTTCAGTGGGTAACAGCACCCAAAAAAGAAAGTCTATGGGACTGTTCATTTTACACGTCACTTTAGAACATAATTTTGTTGTTTTTTGTGTTTTATGTTTTGTATTACTCTGTACTTGTGATTACAGAAAATTTTATTGAGAATGATAGCTTTAACCCTTCAGAACATTTAACTCCACGTAACTAAGTACACTATTTTACCTACATTCTTAGCTGAGGTGTTAATTATTGTACCCCTATTATCATAGCATAAATAATAACAGGTTTTAAATATTGTAGTGTCAATACAACGCTGAGTTAAACTATTTTTGTTGCAAAATATAAATAAGATAAGTAAAGTAGTTTTGTTAAAATTAATAAAAGATACAACTATACTTATTTTAATGTAGGTATTAATTTTCAATAAGAATGTTAGGTTCCTTAATTTACCTTTGTTATGTTAATTAATACTCCATCATTTAATTAGATCACTTTTATTAGTACACACACAGAGACAAGAAATAATCAATGAACAGTCACAAGAATGACCACAGAGTAATTAACCATAGACAATACTAATATCACAACAACCTTAATAACGAAGAACCTACCTTCAAGTAACTATAAATGTATAAATATTTTACTACTAAGGACTGAAATTGGAAAGTTGTATTTAGCGGCGAGTTACCACTATTTAAACTTGAGCAAGCGAAGCAACAAACAATTTTTAGGTTGTTGAACCTTATGCAAAGGTTTTGCAGACGCTCTATTTTATCAAGAAGTTCCTCCGACAGATCAGTGTAGCAGACATCAGCGTAGTCTATAATAGACAATAAAAGAGATTGTGCCAGAGTGATCTTGGTGCTGGTCGGTAAAAAATTACGGAGCCGATTTAGCGAACTGTACGCAGCAAACACCTTTTTTCGGACTCCTTCCACATGAGGTCTCCACGACAGATGCTGGTCCATAGTAACACCAAGGTTCCAAACAGTGGTGGAGAACGGGATATCTGTGCCATCCAAAGAAATCGCCGGATTTGTTCAAAACGATTCTCGTAACGAAATGAGGACTTCCAATAATAATATATTGCGTCTTGGATGGATTAAGAGTAAGACCAAAGGACTTACTCCAGGAATTTATTTGGGCTAGATCTAAGTTAGTGGCAGTGATAGCTTGTGAAAGCTCAGATAACGGTGCGTGAGTGTAGATCTGCAAATCGTCGGCGTAGAGGTGATAGGAACTAGAACTAGAACAACGGAGTTGAAGGCCTTACTGAAATCGAGTAGTGTCATCCTCCATCGCCCGGCATATGTCATCCGTTATCTTCACAAGGGCTGTAGAGGTGCTGTGGCCTTTACGAAAGCCAGGCTGAAAAGGATTACGGATATGGTTGTTATTGAGATGGTTAGTAAGCTGACGATGAACAAACGTTCCAGAGGAAATGGATGTATTTAGGATGTGGGTAATAACAGGAGTAACGATGTCAAGGATGGGTAGGATCATTTTACGACTAATAGAGTCAGCACCCACAGCAATTGAGTTTATAGACTGGATAGTTCTCCTTACATCACAATCTGCAAATTGAATAAAACAAAAAAAGGATTCATGGGTTGGCAGGTTAGAAAGATATTCCAAAGTTCTGGTTTTATGAGTGCCATCCATAGGCACAGACGATGTGAAGTGACGGTTGAGCTGGTTGAAATAGATATTATTTTCGGATACATTGTTATGTGATTTGCCAACACCAAGAGTTTTCAAAAATTTCTAGACTTTTGCTGGATCCTGGTTTTCAACGGACTGATGAATGGGACGTCTTTGGGCGTACCTAATCACCGTATTGCACCGGTTTCTAGCACGATTCATTTTTTCCTCATTTTGTTTCGATGGATCATGTTTGTACTTGGCTTTAGACGTATTCTTTTTGTTAATTAACGTACGTATTTCGTAATTAACCAAGAAGCGGGAAGGTGTTTAATTTTTACTGGTTTAATGGGTGCGTGCACATCGTAGAGCTCAGTAATAAGTCTATTGAAATGCTGTATTTGCTCGTCCATTTATATTTGAAATATATATTTATCGTCTATTTTTTCTGGTTCTGGAAGGCAGCAATTATATCTTCTTCGTCTAATATTGAGCAATCATTATCAATAAGACGAAACACCTGTTTTTTTTTGTAACTCTTTAATTCCTGCACTACAATTTTTCCTTCACTTGTATTCTCTACTAAACAAACATACTTGTATGTACTCTTTCCTTTAGTTGAACGGAATTTTGCAAGGATGAATTTACCTTTTTCTGGAGTTTGACAAAAAGGGGACGAGTGTTGTATTGTGGAACTACTGGCCACTGGATCCAAAATATCAACGCAAGAAAGGGCTGTTTGTTCCGTAAGTATATCACCAATTATCTTCTCTTCACTGCCACTACCAGAATGCTGTTCATACAAGATACGTTGGAAAGAGGAATCTGCATCTTCGTCACCTTCAGAGGCATTCTGTAACTTATATCTGATCCCAATACTATTACCATCATCCTTTAAAACCCTTGGTTGCACTTTCATTTTTTTTTTGGAATTGTTTCTTTTTTAGATTCAGAAAGAACACTGTCGTTCTTCCTGGTTTATCATTTGTTTTACTTGTATCGACTCATTGACATTTTGCAATTTCATACTAATTGTGTGAGGCAATTCAGACTATAATTTTAGTCGGAGTTACCTCACGTCATAATTTTTACAGGGCAATTAAAACTATGTAAATATTTCAATTAAAAGATTTCGCATGCAAAAACAAGTAAGAAAAAAAACTTACGTCTTATGATATCAACACTCACTCTAATATATTAAGAAAATAAGCCACAAATAATTTAATATAAACAAAAACGTGTCACAGGTCGTCGCGATCACCACTGCTCAAAATGGCGTCTGTCAATAAAAGCTTGTCAGTACGACGACAGCATGATGCTTTAGTTGCGCCATCTATAAAATTTCGTAAAAATTTGGTTTTCTCCTACATGAATATAGATGGCACTTTTGATGAATTGTTATAGATTAGAGTTATTTGCATTAGTTGAATAGACCTATAGACCTTACTTAGATACTATAACGCCCTGTATATTCGGGCACATAATGACATCATTCATAAGCTACCGTGTCGTGTAATCAAGTGTTTCATTATCTAAATACCTCCCAATCTAGGTTTTGTCTTTACACTTTAAACTTTAATAATGATTTATTAAATTATTTTAATAAAAATATATCTGTGTCTGTTATAATAGTTATGTAAACATTCTGTAATTTATGAGGTACCATTTTTATTTTATATTATAAGTAACTATAGACTCAGTCCACAAAATACCGAGATCGTACGTAGGTGCGTACTCGTATTAAAATGTTTTTAAATCTGATTCCTGGTTTTATACTCGTTTTAATAACTTTAGACTGCACACTAGCAGATGAAAACGACCCGGTTAATTATACGGCACTTTTCGGGGAATCGCCGCGTGCTAAACTAGACTTCCCGAACTTAGTACGGTACGATGGTTACGAGGTAGAGACCCACACGTTGACCACAAGCGACGGCTACATCCTGGATATGTTCCGCCTGCCTGTGAAGAAGTCCTGCCCCAGTTCTGCCGCCAGGATCCCCATCCTCTTCATGCACGGCCTGTACTTGAGTGGCGACGATTGCATCATCCCCGGCCCTGGGAAGGCTCACTGCTACATTTATGCCGACGCCTGCTACGATGTGTGGGTTCCAAACGTTCGAGGAAACAGATACGGCAGAAAGCATAAAACTCTTAACCCTGACAAAGACTCCCAGTTTTGGAACTTTGCTTTCGACGAAATGGCCCTTATAGATCTACCTACCTTCATTGATTACATTTTGGATAATACTTCTGCTTCACAACTGGCATACGTATGTCACAGTCAAGGAGCTTCGATGTTGCTTCTTTTGTGCGCTAAGAAACCCGAATACAATGAGAAAATAAAGGTTGGTTTCGGTCTTTCCATGACAGCTTGGGTGGAACACGCCAGGTTTTTAGTTACAGCTTTACAAGGTTTGGCCGCTACTCTTACCAATGCGAACACAAATAGCACCAACTTTGAAGTGCTTCGTTACGGCGGAGTCGCTCAGAAAACAGCATTTTTTTTCTGCGGAATATCAGCGCTAGAGTATCCATTGTGCTCGGTTGTGTTGTTCGCTATATTAGGGTACAATAAGTTTCAAATTACTGAGGACACCCTCAAAGTAATAGTCGGTCACGAACCAGCGGGCACTTCATACAAGGACTTTATTCGTTGGGGTCAAATAAGAAACAATGGATTCTCTGAATATGACTATGGAATAATAGAAAATTTGAAACGTTATGGATCAATCAAGCCACCCCTGATCGATCTGTCGCCAATCACTATGCGTTGGTATATTATTGCCAGCGAAAACGACTACGTCGGAGACGTAAGGGACATCGCCACGTTAAAAAGTCACTTGAAATCGAATGTGAGCGAATGTATACTCCCTGACAAAACTTTTGGCCATCTGGATTTCATTTACGGCAAAGATATACCGAATTACATCACCCCAAAGGTATTGTCTGTTCTAAACGGTGGTACATTCGACTGTTCCTAAACAACTTATTCACTTTTGTGCTGCATAGGAATGTATGAGGCTACGAGGCAAGATGGTATTGTAAATTACTTTATGTTCCAATTTGTTATTATTAATAACGGTAAACAGAGATTTTTCTTCATTATTACCTACTTAAGCATGTTTATTAAAAATTGCAATAAAACACTTCTTTTATTGATTATATACCTATCTACAACTCCTTTGCTTTGAAATGTTTTTTGAATAAAATGAAAAATGTTTCTTAAATAAAATGAAAAAACTCAGGAATAAAAAATTCGTAGTAAGTACAATATGTAGTTTTCCTGGAAGGGGTTTTCCTGGAAGTATACCTAGATTATAACTGTGCGGATAAAATTTGAAGATCGATTGAAGAAAGGAGGGGAGGGGGTCCGTCAACAGGCAGCTCACTTCACTGACCATTTTAGGTTATTTTCAGGTAGTAAGAGTGAGACGCCGCTATACGCGTGTATGGCAGCATCCCACTCTCAAAACCCAAAAATGACCTAAATAGAATCGCAAAGAGTTGATGGTAAGGCACAGTTAATAAAATCCCATACTGTTCCAACAGAACCAATGCAGACTCTTCAAATGTCAGTAAACAAAACTTTTGGAATGATTTTCCCGAGTGCGTGTCGATCTCACAACTTGGACGAATTAACCACTCTAACAAGCCTTTGGCTCTATAGACTGGGGATCACTTACTCTTTACGCCATCGGGCCAGTCATGTCATTAGCTTTTATGTACCTACAGTAAGGGAACTTCCCGGTCATAGAGCAACGCGGCTTCCTAGTCGGTAGGAGTAGCCATACGAAGCAATTCCCTCTGTCAAAGGGGTAGGTTCTTTGGGCATACTAGTTTATAAAAACAAGTTGGCTCGGATTTCTTCGGCAAGCGAATGCTTTTTGCCGATGGGCAACTTAGTGATGTTACCGTTCATAATGTTTACCGACAAATTTTGGTGGGGCTCCTTTATCACATGCAGACAATTATTCATAATAAATAAAGATATTTTTATATGAGCAATATTTTAATATCTATTTATTTCCGTAGTATTCGCACCTCTTTTTGATACAAAATAAAATAATATTAGGCGCGCCCGATCGATAACGACTACGGTGGCCAATGGACAACATTTCAAAAATATATTATGCAAATTTTCCTATGCATAATAAAACTAGATGATAACATACGAGACACGTATTTTTTATTTTTATTTTTAGCATTATATTTGTGTATTAAATCACTATTTTAAAACTTGCTCATTCTAAAAGAGCGTAAGTGCGTTCTCAGGAAGTTAAATATAGGCAAGGCTGTTGAATTTTTCACATTTTAAAAATAACAGACGTAATGGTTTCGAATAGTGTTGTGACACTAGCAGAACTTAAATATCGATAACTACGAAAAACCTGTAATTTTCGTTATTAAACCAAAGCATGTTTTAAAGTTTAACACTTTGGATAAGATAAAAAAATTATTAAAAAAATATAAATTTAAATTTATGTGTACAAATTTAAATTTACAATAAATATAAATATAATAAATTTGCGTTTATGAACCATATAAACATTTTGGGTATTTAGAATTTAAATGTTTATGAAACCATATTAAAATTTAAGATTCTTTAGTGGAACAAAAAAGAACCACTTCGTTAAACACACACAAATTTCTGACCCGTGCCGTGGTCCACCTGCCTGGCGTTGCGTGGTGGTTTACCTAGCAAACCTAAAAAGTAAATCTATTCAGCAATAATCATAAAAACAATGTATTCCAAAAAACTCAAAACAATCACAAACTGTTTTTTCATGAGGTTTTTATTGGCATAATGTATATTAGAAAATATCGAATATCGATATCTTAGATTTTGATCGCTCTTTCACTACTGTCATTTATTTAGTTATTCTTTATTGCAATATAAAAAATACAGCAAATGGCGGACTGAATGCCATTAGGCATTCTCTACCAGGCAACCAGTAAAAGGTTGTTAGACCTACTGTATCGGCAATAAAGTAGCACAATAAATGTATTCCAAGAAACTCAAAACAATCACAAACACCTTTCTGTTAAAAATTATTACCAAATTAGCAATGGAGTGAAGCGACAAAAAAGTTCTCCGATTTGAACCAAACTCGGCTCAAAAGTCGCAGAAAAAAATGCTGATTTCAAATATGTATATAACTCAAACAGACTAAAACAGCGTTAAAAGGAAATAGCTTTTACTGTATGGCACCTAAAATTTTTAATAAACTGCCAAATGGGTTGAAGGACTCGAGTTTGACTGGGTTTCGTAGGGACTTATTAGCATTATTAACTAGTAAAGCCTATTATACCATAACTGAATTTTTAAATGACAAATTTTAAATTGTTATCCGTTATTATGAATTGATTTACTGTATCTGTGACATAATGAAATACTTTTAACTTTACTTTTGTTGACATCTTATTTAAATAATTTAATGGATTGACATTTGATACGCCTGACTTGATTTATATGTATTAATATGTAACTTCTTCAATCTAATTTAATACTTGTTGTTACTAAGCATATGTAATCAACAATCCAAATTTGTACGCCTAATAATGGCCAAGCATAGTGATACTTTTTTTTTTATAACACCATCTGTATGTAATTTACTACCTGTGTTTACAAATAAATGAATTTCTATTTCTATTTCTATTTCTATTTCTCAATATCGACCGAAATGGCGCGTAAGTCCTTTTTGCCTTTTAACCGTCGAAATGGTTATAGTGAGTTAACCATAAAACATAGACATATGCTGGCGCGGACTTTTTTTTAGAACTTTTGATGGGGAACCATTTCGTCATACATGATTTTTACGTAACTTTAACCGTTTACACACCGTCCGCAACGGCAGCTCCCAAAAGTAATATTTTTTCCCCATTTTTGCAACGTTTTACATTAATGCTCTGCTCTTATTAATCGTAGCGTGACATTAAATATCTTATTACTTTCCGAGATAAGTGGACTATTCAGCACAAAAATACTTTTTCGATTCGAACTAGTAGTTCCGGAGATTAGCGTGCTCAAACAATCAAACTCGTCAGCATTGTAATATTCCTATACGAAATATTACGAACCTTATCATTTATGACTAGCGGCCGCTCTCGGTTTGGCCGGCCGCGTGGTTGCCATTACCATGGGAATATCAGGATAATTAAAAATATTTGCATACAATGGGGTTTTCTGATGTATAAGCTACATTGCTGTAAAGTTTCATCTTAATTAGTTCAGTAGTTTTGAGTGAAACGGTAACAAACATTCATTTATCCAAATATCCTCACAAACTTTCAAACTTATAATATTCGGTAGCAGGATAGGATAATTGCAAAGTTACTGGTTAGATCTACAGTGCCTACTACGCTGGAAAACCAATGCACGCCCCTGGCGGTAGGTAATACCCTAAACATTGACTTATATATTACTAGCGTAAGGACCCGGCCAACGGTGCTAAAAAGCGTGCCAAATCGTTGGCCCTAAAATATCAGTTTAGGGCCAACGGCGATGCAGTTGTCTACAGGAGACTGAAGTTGAAAGACGTTAGCTGTTATTTCATAAAAATGCCGAATTTGTGTAGTAAAATGGTGCAAAAATTATGACCCAATAGTTAACAAGATCCATGGAATATCGTATCATCAGTAAATAGCTTTACATTATTTTTATTGCACGTCTAACAATTTTATTTAAACTATATTAACTGTTACAAGAATTGTTCGAAGACAGTATTAACCCTAGAGTGGTCGCGTACTAAAATTACCTGATTGGTCGCGACGTCGTCGCGAGGAATACAGGTGTCTGCAAAATATATATGATAATAGAAAAAATATGTTATTTTACCGGAGGATAATTATGTCAATATATTGACCGTCATACTGTACGAAGTTCAAATATCGACGTACTGAATTCAAAAAGTATAAAAGTTTGAATAACGGGACCCGCCGTTTCCACTGCCGAAACAAAATCATGAGAATATGATTTAAACGTATAATGCGGCGACTGAGAGAATGCAATATTTGATAGCTCCTATCGAGACAGGACAGGCGCAATAGCACTGACGTGCTGTCCAGCTGAGACTGCTGCCCAATCTTGTCTACACGTACCCATTTGCTGGGTCCTTAATTCTGAAAAACTAAGTCCTGCAGTCACTCGTGTAAATAACGCATTAATTTGAAGAAGTATATAAGGGGTCACGCACATTATTTCCATAAGTATAAGTTGACTTCGAGGAATAAACATCTTCAGAATATTATAAACATCACAGATTAGCACTGTACAATGTTTTCGATTGATAGGATTTGAAGCTATTGTAGATGAAACAATTTCAAGAACTTAATCCCTTTCCCGTATATTGACGACCTGTTTGGCGCAGGGGTACTAACCCCACCTTCTGCGCCAGAGGTCCCGGGTTCGATCCCCGGACAAGACAAATATTTGTGTGCATGAACATGTCTATTTGTCTTGGTCTGGGTGTTTAATATGTATATTATGTATGTATTTACAAAAAAAAGTATATAAGTATGTTTATCCGTTATCTAGTATCCATAACACAAGTTCTTCGTGATACTTAACGTGGGCTAGATAATTGGTGTGATTGTATGGAAATATTTATTTATTTATTTATATTGAGCAGTAGGTAATGCAAAAAATGTGATATTGTTCTGTTATTCTACCGGAATGAGCAAATATGTAATCCGTGCGACCACTTGCAGGGTTAATGGCAGAAGATCAAAGCACTAGAGATGGGACATTATTATGAACGATTCATAAAAACTGAATGAATGAATCATTAGTCTAGTATGAAAAGAGACGGTTCAAAATTCCCTAGATAAGCAGCTGGCATAATGAGATTAATTGGCGAAGCTTAAAAATCCGAAACGTAATTATTAATTATTAAAATTCTAAAGCAATTACGTAGTTATTAAAATTCTAAAGCTAGCCAATTTTTTATATATTTTTTTAATATAAATATATACTTTTAGATATATATATATCTTAAACTCTCACCTATTTACCTATTACCCCATAGTAGGTACTGTAAGGCTTGTGTTATGTTATGGGATACTAAGGTATCGGATATAAATACATGTAATTATACATATATAAGTATTTATGAATTAGAAATATATATAAACGTCCATGACTCAGGTACAGGTGCTCGTATTCATCATACAAACATTTGCCCCTACCGGGATTCGAACTCAGGTCCTCACAGGTAGGCGACACCTTGAAACCGGTATACATACGTACCGGTCGTCATGAAACGAACGTATTCTTGACATAACGACAGTGGAAACACTTGTAGGCTGTCATTGTCAAAGGAACTAAAACCAATGAAGTAAGGCCAAAATGTAACGACTTTGAAAACTCAGTCGCTATCACCGATTACCAGGTGCCGGTTTTTATAGAAATAGTACCTTCATAGCGACAAAGAGTTACTTTTTTCAGTTGCTCCCTCCGTTTTACCAATGGCGCTAGTTTCTATGGAAATATTTTCATAGCCAAAAAGCCAATAGAGTAAAACTTAAAGTATGTTTTGTGATGCTATTTTAAACATATTGTGAAGAATCGGCTAGACTTAGAGGATTTATTCAACTCATACAGTTTTTTTTTCTTTCACTTTGTATCAGCTGCATTTTAGTGAAGTATTTCCATGGAAAGCTGGACCTTTAGTTCCATAGTTAATTAACTCAAAGAACGATAGTTAATCGAAAATAAAGGTAGGTTACGAACACCGCGTATGGAAGCGAGACAATTGCACGGGTTACGGTGTTATTACCTACGTCTAATATTGCATCAAAGTTTTTTGGAAAATATTGACAAGTTACTCAATAGTCCCTCTATAAGATAATAGCCTTTTTAATAAAGTTCCACAACAAGTGATTGAGCTGCCTTTGCATAAATTTAAAATATATGTTAAAAAAACGCTCTTAAGCAAAGGTTATTACAAGGTAGATGACTATTAAAAAGACCAAAATGCATGGATGTGATACCAACATTAAACATAACAATTGTAAATAGTGTAAGAGGAAAATATTCTAATATGAGTATGAGAAAATTTTCTTCTTTTATTAAATATATTTCAAGATTGTAGATTTGTGTTTGGCAACAACATGTTCCATTGTAAATGTTGTTGTTTCTGCTAAGGTTGATAAGTTTCTTGCGGCCGTTCTTCTTATCAGTTAAAAGATGTCCTGAATGGCTGGTAGGGAAAAAAATGTTGGACTATTCGAAAGTACTTATCTATAAGTCTATTTGAATAAAAATCTTTGACTTTGACTTTGACTTTGAATAATATCATTTTTAAATAAAAATATTTTTCGTTTATTTCTATATAAAATAATTGCAGTGTTGTCAGATCGAGGAGAAAAGATAATTTTAATTTGAAACATACGTTTTTATTTTGAATTAGTTACCTAAACAATATTAAAACATTTAAAAATAGTATTAGCTCCCTAAATAAACTAGATGAGTGATAGATAAGATAGCTCCAATTGAACGAAATCGTTCACTTCTATAATCTTTTTTGCCCACCTCTAATACACCTATGCGATGCGAAAAGTTCGAGAGAGTTGCTCACAGATGGCTCTGATTTTACTGGTATGAGACAGTTTTATGTCAAATGTTCCGATGGGCGCATCCTTCCTTTTGAAATAATTGACCCTAAATAAATATTTCTTACTCTCACACCAATTGTGTTATCTATGGGATACTATGGTAACGGATATAAATTCATATAATTATACATATATCCTAAGCATTTTTGTAAAGAAATATATATAAACGTCCATGACTAAGGTGCAAATGCTGGTATTTATTTGCTCATAACATTTGGCCAACAATTAATGTCTGTCCGTCTGTCTGTATGTCTGTGTGTATCTGTGATCATCACACCAAAACCACTTATCTAAGTCTACAATTGTTTATGTATGTTTAAAGTCCGTATCTCAACTTACCGTATAGGCTATAGTTCATCAAAATCGGTCAACTATATCAAAAGTAATTACATTTTAAAGAGAGGACGGACAACGGAGAGGAGAAACATACGGACGATGAAATTTGTATTGTAACGCGCGTATGCAGAAGGCAGATGGGAGCTTACGCGTTGTTCAGGATTTGGTTGCTTAGCAACAGTTGTTGATTTTAATTCTTGAAAAATATATTTTGACGTAGCTAACTATAACCTTTTTGCTGCTTTTTATTCTTCTTTCTTAATAAATGGCTTGCTAGCGATAGAATTCGCGAATTTTGCCAATGTCAAGTAAATATATTTTGTAGTATAAAGAAATTGTACGGTAGATTGAGTTAAAAATGGAGCCTCACAACACGTGTTATTACGAAAAGAACTGGGGTGAAACTCCTTGCTTTTTATTACTTTAGCGGTATGGCGTGCATGAAAGATGGCGTTGTATGTATATTTTGTCGTAATCTCTAAAAAATTTAGTTCTTTTGTAGATTTTTATCAATGTGTCGCGAATACAAGTGATATTTTTATGTAGTCAACAGCAGGTCAGGCTTAATACTTTGTGCTTGAGATTGCCCTTTATCTATGTTGTTAATTTTGGATGCGGTTTTCGTACCTAATACAGGTTCTAACATTATTACACATGTTTTATGTTTGAGTACCTATGAACAGATTGAACAGTCGTCATTTACCATATCATATGTCACCACTGCCCGGGCACTGGCCTTCCTTATGGAAGGATAAGTCATAAGATAAGGAGAATAGGCCATGATCCGCCACGCGAGCCCAAATCGGATTGCAGATTGGTGGGTTTTCATGACCGCAAATACAGCCGCGACCAACGGTTTCAGAAAATCTTGAAAACGCTGTCGTTTTTGCTGTCTTTAAAATTATATCAACTTAGTAATGATTGACCTTAACTTTAACTACTTAGGTACGTTAGTAGCACACTGGCACCAACTCTGGCGTTTTTTTTGTAAATGGATTTTTGACATGACCGTCATGACCTTTTTGTTCTTACTAAGACAGGCCTCAGCACTATATGGCTAAAAATTAAAGGTATTACATTAAGGGTCGGTTTCACCAACTACTGATAAGTTATGGTTAGTTTAGGTGGCATATAATTTGTCATATTTTGTCATGGCTAATGTCATGCATCGGCTATCTAATTATTATCATCACAAAATAACAAAACGACTTCAAAAAGACTTTGCATTTTAATAGGTACTTATACTTTTAGTTCTATTATAAAATATAGGTAAGTACGTAGGTACTGGCAAATTGATAAGCTTCGCTATTGAAGGCGATAAGATGATAATGTAATTAAATGGTATTATGTGTTATAATAAATAAATAAAAATAAATAAAGTATTCTCATCAAAAAGTAAAGAATATAGGCGACTCAATAGCGTCTTCCTTTTTTAAAGTTGGTTAAAATGACCGCCTTCCCAACAATTGAGTCGGGAAAAATTGCAAACGATGTTCCGGTTCTCACGCGGACGAATAAGCGGGCACAGCTAGTTATAAATATATAAGTATGACGGCAGGGTGTTACCGATAGAAGTCGTTAGTGTCGCAACGATTCCGACAAGTATTTATGTGTAGAAATATGTATAAACGTCCTTGACTCAGGTACAAATGCTCGTATTCATCATACAAACATTTGCTCTTACTGGGATTCGAACCCGGAGTAGAAGACACCTTAAGAGCTAGCGCAGACGACGGATAACGGAGGACTTTTTGTTCGCGACACGTCTTTATTGTTAACCAAATAAGATTGAACTTAGATCGCGAATATCCATAAAAAGTAGGCGATAGTCTGCGTTCTATATTCAACTTTATATTCTTAGTAATAAGGTAGTATCGCGGACAAAAAGCCCTCCAATGTCCGTCGTCTGCGCAGGCCCTAAAACCGACGTACGTACCACTCTACCACGGAGGTCGTCAAAATGAATATAGCCATATACATTCCAAGACCTAAGTGCAAGTTACCTTTAAAAACTTCTTGAGCGCAAATGTTTATATATCTGACGTGACGTCACACATTGACTCCAATTGCCATATACGCTAATGGACGGGTCAATGATTACTCTTATTATATCGTGACAGCGCTGCACTGGGTCTTATTGTGCATCAACTCGGTATTTTTTTCCATACCTACGTCATTACCTGTAGGTAACGGCGGTCGAGAAAGTTGTAAGTTGTAACTCTTAACAATAGATTGGAAGTTTCCTCTCACTTAGAGGAGAGCATCAGAGGTAGGTATACTTATTTAGGCATTGGATTTCGTATTCAGCTTTACTTTTTATAATAACCTGAAAAGTGTTTTTTAGGTCAGACTCATAATTACGAACACCTTTTTAAAGCATCCGTTTGCTTGGCGACACGTCTTTCAGTGGGTAACAGCACCCAGTCTTTCAGTGGGTAACAGCACCCAAAAAAGAAAGTCTATGGGACTGTTCATTTTACACGTCACTTTAGAACATAATTTTGTTGTTTTTTGTGTTTTGTATTACTCTGTACTTGTGATTACAGAAAATTTAATTGAGAATAATAGCTTTAACCCTTCACAACATTTAACTCCACATAATTAAGTACACTATTTTACCTACATTCTTAGCTGAGGTGTTAATTATTGTACCCCTATTATCATAGCATAAATAATAACAGGTTTGAAACATTGTAGTGTCAATACAAAGCTGAGTTAAACTATTTTTGTTGCAAAATATAAATAAGATAAGTAAAGTAGTTTTGTTAAAATTAATAAAAGATACAACTATACTTATTTTAATGTAGGTATTAATTTTCAATAAGAATGTTAGGTACCTTAATTTACCTTTGTTATGTTAATTAATACTCCATCATTTAATTAGATCACTTTTATTAGTACACACACAGAGACAAGTAATAATCAACGAACAGTCACAAGAATGACCATAGAGTAATTAACCATAGACAATACTAATATCATAACAACCTTAATAACGAAGAACCTACCTTCAAGTAACTATCCCAAATAGGAAACGTAAGTTAGTAAATACCTGTGTAATAAAGCAAAATAACAAATAGTTAATGTGCTTTTTAATTTCGTGAAAGTTATGGCTTCTTCCGTATGGCCTTGATGCTCAACTCTGCTCAAGAAAGTTATTCCCTGGTTGACCTTAAGATTCTGCAAATGGCAATAACCTTGATATTCAACGAAAGTACCTTCACCAGGAAGTAACTCAGCCATGTTAATTCCATCCACTTTTTCCTGTTCGTTCGCATCTTTTTTGGAGAGATATTGTAACTCACTTCCGTCTCTTTAACACAAAATATACTGTAAGTAGGTATAGGTATCTGAATCTAGTACCTACGTATCTGAAATGGGAAACGTTGACTGGGAACGCCGATTCCAACCATCAAAAATTAAATACCGCCCCTTATTCAAGATACTTGTACTAGTTAGTACTTATTCTGTAGTTAACGAATTTTCTACTTACCCTCTCACCGCCATACGTCCTGGGGGACCCTTGTGGTAATCTCCCCTATGACTGACGCTAACGCATACCTACTTAAAATACTCACGAACATATACACGTAAATAAATAAATAAATAAATAATTGCATACAACACACCAATTATCTAGCCCACGTTAAGTTTCATGAAGAACTTGAGTTATGGATACTAGATAACGGATAAACATACTTATATAGTTTTTTTTGTAAATACATACATAATATACATATTAAACGACCAGACCAAGACAAATAACGTGTGGTCCTGTTGTGGATCACTTCAAATTTTGCACAAAAAATAGCGTATATGTGTTTTCCGAGGTTTAATCATACCTATGTCAAAATTAATTTAAATCTCTAATTGGTTATAGCGCCAAAGGTATCAGACAGCCAAACAGTAACTTTCACATTATAAATGAGTAAATACTTACCAATGAAATAATTAACTGAAAAGTACACTACAACAAAAAACTAACCGGAAGCTGAATAAGCGGAATATTTTTAAACAACTTCCGTGGAAGATTATTTTCGTCCCTCCCATACCGTTGAATGATTGGATTTCAAATAACTAAGTAACAGAACTTGGTTACTTACGTGGATTTTAAACAGGTTCTACAGAACGATGTTCTGACGTCATACGGAATTTTTAAGACTCGATTTATTTATAAAACTCATAAACATGAAGCCTTAATAGCTTTTAAAAATAGCCTCTCGAGTTGTTTTGTTGCTCGTTGAAGTCTTTTGAAGCATGCTTAGGTATTTCAAGCGGTCTTAATGCATCATGCTCATGAAACTAAGACTTTTTTTTCAATTATTACGCAAAACTTTCACGGTCCCGGATTATGTGACACAATTGATATTTAATTGTTCTCTGGACAAAAATTCAACAAAATTTAAAATAAAAACAAAAATTCTGCTAGCAAATGATAAATTAAATAAATCAACGACTACTAGTCCGATCTGAGAATTCACTTGGAGCCGAGTTAATTTTTTCCAATATTTTTCTATTTCAAATTTATCATAAACAACTACTAAGTTTCAAATGTTTTAATTTTTTGTGTCTCTCGGTATATACATACCTACCTATGTATATACCGACAGACACAAAAAAATACAATATTTCACATCCATTTCGACTATCAAATTTATATTAGAAGTACGCTATGAATTTTGATTCCCTTGAGTGTAGAAATCTACGTGTTTTGCGACATAATCGTTTCTATCTTTTTTTACGTTAATTTACAAGTTTTATTTTTTTACACATTAAAAGACTGTTGACATATATGTTATTATTTTAAATCGATACCTCCACGCATTCCCGAGATCAGACGGGATTCACTTGTGGCCGAGTTAATTTTTTCCAATATTTTTCTATTTAAAATTTACCATACGTATAGAGGGCACTATACTCATTTTTGTTACAAAATAAAATTATTTATTATAAAAAACATAAGATAATATTGCTAGAGTGTATGTTGCTAATTTCAAATATTATTTTAAAGACGTATCGGCCAAATACTCACTAACTGTATAATAAGTTTTGGTAATAAGTAATTGTTTAAGTTTATTAGTGAATTCTTTATCTTTATCTGTGTCTTTTATATGTTCCGGTAATTTATTATATATTTTTATAGCCATAGCTAGTGTGCTTGCAGAGTGTAGTTTAAGTCGAGACGTAGGAATGATAAGTTTGTTTTAATTTC
This sequence comes from Chrysoteuchia culmella, assembly GCA_910589605.1. Lineage (NCBI taxonomy): Eukaryota > Metazoa > Arthropoda > Insecta > Lepidoptera > Crambidae > Chrysoteuchia > Chrysoteuchia culmella. Next base: position 13,011,623 of record OU342642.1, on the reverse strand, counting down.
GTAGTGTGTATTTGGGATTACTTTCTATGCGTTTTTTTTAAAGAATTCTGGATATTTTCGGAAAAACTTACAAATTTCTAATATGTAAATACTAGGTTATGTGAAAATTTCATGTTTCTTAAAAAATGGTTGGCATGAGTCCGTATTATCTATATTTACTAGTATTCTTATTAACTTTTTTTGTAATGTAAATAAAGGAGACGGTCAGAAGTGGGGTGCCTCTTCCGACTGAGATGATATTTATAACATTTGAAGCTTTGGGTTTATGCTATAAGGTCATATAATTATTATATTAAAAAAATCCGCCATTCTCTTGTAATTTGTAAAAAAAATACCAGTAGCGTATTTAGTTTCAGTTTAAGTTTCAGAACGAATGCACCACAGCTTGACGTTGACGTTAGCTGTCATCAAAGTGTCAAAGTCATGTCAAGCGTACTTCGTTTCCTTTAGTTATTTCTTTAGAATACATTTGAAATTAGAAGCCCAAAACACGGCATGATACATAGAAATACCCAAAATTGGATAGAAAGAAATCGGTGATATTTTATGTGTTTGAAACAAAAGACACCATACCTTCATCCAACACCAATGATCGACTACGAAAAAATGTTCATACATTTGGCTGAGAACTCGAACCACTTCCTTATTTGAATTCAGTTTTAGGAGGCACGAAATTACATTCATTATTATTAGCCATGTGGATAGATTTAACAATGAAGTACTTATACAGTTAACATAATTTCTCTTCCATTCACTGGCCAAGCCCTTGCTAAAAGTGGTGTTCCACTGTCAATACTTAATATCAACATAAATTATCACCAAGTCTACAGCAATAGTTTGAGATTAATAAAGTCTGTATTAGATTAACTGCTTGAGAAGCTTCAAAAGTTCATAAACAACTGAACCATCTTTTCTTCATTGAGAGGAATAAAGGATAGGTAGGTACATACAGTCAACATATCAAGATTCCGAGTAGGTTCCTTGGTATAAAGGGTGGTAAGATTATACCAAGTAATGTAATTTCTGTAATAGAGTTGGAAAACAATGGAATAAGCTTTCAGAAGATGTTGTTTTAGCCGCCAACATCAACCAATTCAAGAACAAACTTGAAAAGTATTTATAAAACACAGAATGAATTGGTTGTGCTATCATCAGGATACAGGCAGTATCAGTTGCATCAACTACTTGCCTGTCAATAATAATAATAATAATTTAACTTATTGCTGGTATACCCTCTATGTAGCATAATTTTACCTTAAATAAAACACAGTTCTTTTGACTTGAATTTAATTTATTCTTCAATTTCATTTACCTCATCTTCAAGAACTAAAATTCCGTCCAAAAAACTGGCAGGTGGTAGTATATTATCTTGGTGCCGTGCCCAACCTAAATACCACACCACTGTCATAACATGAGCACAGCTTCCCACTGTACGTTTTCCAATTATACAACTACAGTAATATTCTTCTATCTTTTCACACCAATATTCACCATTCAAATTCAACAGAATATATGTGAAATATTGTCTGTTGGAAATGTGTCGTGACCGTATCTTTGCTCTTATAAGTAGTTTATTTAGAGGAAATCTCTCAAGATTGGTGTCAACTTCAATTATAAATGAACCATTTTGCCTTATGTGTTCCCCATAATAAGACCTGGCTTGCTTAATTTGATAGGTGCCAAGGCCAAATAAAACAAGATCTCGCATTTCCATCACAGGGAACACATGCAGTTCTGGGAGCTGAGCATCAATGTTAATGAAGTTGGTGCGGTCTCTATTAAATCTGCCATTTAATACTGACTCTGCTAACATATTTGGTATTTCAAGCCTACTTAAAGCTCTATTTAATATAAGTTGGGCATCGGGATGGTCGGTTATAACGGGATGAAAATTATTTAAAAGGGCTGCAGCAATTTTAAAATCTGGCATAAGATTTGTTGAAGCGACATTAAAATATTTCTGTCTGAATAACTTGAAATCCCGTTTAAACCGACCATTAACAACCTCTACCACCCATCGACATAGAGTGACACAACGTGACTTATTTGCTTTTATAGTAGATAATTGTGTTTCACCTACGTCTAAACTCTCAGGCTTATGGACCTTATACTGCAAAGATGACAACAACACTAAAGAATCCCGGAATCCCCGATCTAATATGAATACATCATTTTGTGTAAAATAGGATCTCATCGGCGACCTTGGATTTACAAAAAGGGCTTTCATTATATCTGCGTCTGATTGAGTCGCTGCATAAGGCCCTAATGCCTCAATGATGTGTCCATCACATGCAACCATGAGAAATGGCTTAACGAGATTTTGGTGTTTGTGTAAACTCCAGGTCTTCTTTTGATACAAATAATTTGATGATTTTTGTGTATATATGTAAGTACCATCACATATCACAATAGGATTATTGTCTTCAGTACCAAAGAGCCCTTGAGGTATAATCAGATTGCGGGCACTGTGTGCTGCTCTCGTTAAATGGTTGAGTCCCAAATGCATTGGCACATAATTTTCTGTTAAACAATTCCTAATTTTTTTTATATATGAGCAGACAGTGCCCTTTCCTACCAAAAAAAGTGTAGCAATTCGAGCCATTGATTCCCCAGTTCTCAATTTAACTAAATACATTCCTAGAGCAGTTTTACTTTTTTTACAAAGTGCCTCTAATTGAGGCACACTTCTAAACAACTCTAAAAACTTATTAATAGTAAGACCTGTCCAATAATGGCAAATGGTATCATTGGCATTCTCAATGTCCTCAAAATTGAGTACAGCATTAGTAGGAGCACTAGATAATAAATTCAGCATATTTTCAATTTGACTTCCATTAAAAGAGGAAACAAACTCAAACCCATTTAATATATCATCCCAGTTATAAATGACAGAGTGGTTCTCACATACACGAGCATTTCCAGTTATGTAAAGCCTTTGGTCTTTTAAAATTGCTCGTTTTAAATACCTTGGGACCCTCTGTCGTCCAGGGCTGACACAATTAGGCACGAAACAACGATGTGTGTTTTCTGAAGTGCGTCTATAATTCGATAATGTAATGTTCTCTTGCACATGGGGTTGGTTTAGCCCTCCAACCCAAGACCCTGGTTCTGAACTGGGCAATACAGAGCTTGATGGCGGATCTGATGCTGCTTGTTCAGATTGTTCATCTTGGACAAGCCAGGGTTCAATAGGGGGAACAATAATTGCTTCAGGTTCAATAGGCACGGGGGCAATATTTCCATGAGCTCGCATCCAGCAAGCACGGCATGCCCAAGCTTCATTAGGAACCTGGAAAGAAAATACATTTAACTTTACAAAAAAATATAATTATTACTACCTAATAAATAAAATTAATAAAAAAGGTTTATTATTCCATGCCATTTGTAGCATTTTGTTTACATTTAGTTTTTGTTAGTTTTTGTATTTACATTATATTTGTATTTACCTTATTTTAGTATTAGTAATGTTAGTTTTCTATGGACATGGATCCCATTTAGGTAAAAGCCTCCTCCATGGACTATTTTACTACCTAATCTGTTAGAAATATCTCAAAGGTCATCCAATCCTTGTTTGAGTTTGAGGTAACCTAAGCTAACAAAACTTGAACAATGGTCAGAGATTTACCGTCAGGGTGGTGAAAATATTTGAAAGATTACCAACCTGCCGTGGAAAAATTTCATTTTCTATGTAGTTCCTTTCGTTACTGCCATTGAGGAGCCTATGACGCCGTCGACCTGTACGCCTTGAGAGTGATATCCCGCAACATATGCAAACACTTGTGTGCCCTACATGTCTGCTCGGCTGATGGTCGGGTATCTCAAGACGGTTGGTTGTTTCTCTTGTGACAAGAGTAATACACTCTTGACACAGCTGATCACCATCCGACACCTAAAACAAAAATATCATTGCCTAAAACACAAAGTCTACATGACAGACAAGACAAATGTAGTCTCAGCACAAACTACTACCGGTTCAAGAACAGATTAGACGAGCACTTACAAAAAACGCAGCCTCTTTAAATGGACAAACGTACCTAATACATACATTATCTTAACTACCTGCACACTTTCTAATAAAAAAAAAACTCACCTCACGTCCACACCATTCTTCAATAACGGAGACAAATTCGGGGCTCAGATCCACAGCGAAATACTGATGCAATTGCACTCTTGATTGCAATAGTATGTGACAATTCATGCAAACAGCCATAGTGACTGAAATAAATATATATTTTTAACAACTAATATGACTAATAATCAGTAATAGTTAATATAACTAAATAGATAGGTAATAGCTCGGTTATTACAGTAACTGTTTGCCTGTGGTAGGTAATAATAATATGTAAAACTAAATAAATTAATAAAACTTACATTTAAAAAATAACAACAAGGCTATCTCCGGTATCAAAGTAATCCAAAACAGAAGCTTCGTTGTCCAAAGGTCGATGCACGGGTCAATAAGAAAAGCAGGATCAAAGTCAAAATTAACAGCCAAGTCGTCAAAAAAATCACTTAGAAAACAAAACACACTCAGAAGCAAAACGTAGCGAACGCGCGCGACAAACTAAAAGTCTGACATGACATGACATTCGAAATCCTTTTTGACATTTCGAATAGAGTTGCCTGCCATTTTTATAGGATAAAAATATTAAAAGTGTTGCAAGTAATTCATCGCACACGATTAATAAAATAAATTATTTAAAATAAATGGAGGATGCTATTAAATATTTTTTTTGCTTAATATATTAGAAAAAATACGCACAATAACGAGTATGAATTACATCTCTGTCGGTGGTCACACCCCGCCTCCTATAGAAAATCTGACCATCTCCTTTGGAACGTCGGCGTCGGTGCTATTTCCCCACATTATGCCGTAGCTAAGCCACGCATATGCATATGCGATTTGAAAGGGATTTTTTATTATTTTCAGGGAAAGTTCCTTCTGCAAAAGATTGATTGATGAGTATACTAAGTGGCAAAGCTAATTCCATCGCACAGTGTTTTATTAACTTTGGTGGAATTTCATCCATCCCAAAGCTATTTTTATTTTTTAATTGTTTTATTTTATTTTATATACTTCACTGATGTCCACAGGCCTAAGGTAAAAAGTTTTTCAGTAGGGTTAAGCACTGGACAACTTAAGAATGAAATTCAAAAAGGTTGAAACTGTCGGGACGTTTACCCTATATGTTCCCGGTTGACCCGTAGAGTTTTTTTAGGGAGCTTTATTTAAAAAAGTAATAGATATATAGAAAACGTTTATATCACAAATAAAAGAACATTAACAGGTATTTCATTTGAATATTAAATTATTTCTTTAACCTTAGTACTGTCCGAAACAGGTTTCCCAGATTGTTCTTACATAATATTTGGCTACCTACCAAGCAATAAATGCACGATGTTTAAGATTATACTCTGTACACAATAAGTAATTAGGTATATAAATGAGAAATATCTTGCATCAATGTTCATAAAATAAAATAGGTTTGAAATTTATCGCCCATCTTAACTCTTTTATTATTATGTACTATTGTTATAGTATAAAATATCAACGATTCGCAATGATTAAAATATATGACAATGTCGACTTATGATGTAAGTTTCTTAATAGTCAAAGATAACACAATGAAAAATACAATGATAAAATCAGCAATAGGTTTGTAACGAATAGGTAATGATTTTTGGTGTCGCTACTTATTGTCTGACAAGGACTGTCTGACTGTCAGACAGTCTGACTCAAGTAAACAGAAATTAATTTCTCCCCAGACAATGGCATATATTTTGTCCTGCCCTGTGTGTGCTAACACATGCACCCGTGAGGTTAAACTTCAAAATAAGCACCCAAGGGTCAATTACAAAGGATACTATGGGATGAGCTGTTAGAACAACATCCAATAAGTTAAGTTATTTACCATCACTTTAACATTTCAGCTGATGGGAAAGGGGCGAGTGAATTAATAAAATTCAATATCATTTATTCATTCTATTCTAGGCTGTTACTTAGAATGTCTAAAAATCTACGCCATTGGTTCAGACTCTACGAACGGGAGGAATTCGTAAATGGCTGTTAATACAATAAAAATTATGAGAATATATAACAATCTAGATCATTCCATAAAACTCATTTGCGAAATGTTTAATTACATTCGTGTATTCGTAATATGACACACAAATAATTAACCGTATCGTACAGTTGAACCATAAACTTGCACTTAAATAAATATATACCTATTTACCGATCACAAAAAGAAGAACAGAAACTGCTTGGTGCCTCATTAATTTATATGTACTTTCACCTATAATAATACTATCAATATCCAAAACTAAAGATATTCATCAAAAATATCAATAATAAATAACTTGCGATCTAAATAATTTTCAACATTCTAACATTTTTTCCGGAAGGGAATCATAGGTATGGTTTGCTCATCTTCATATTTGTTTACGTTTAACTTTCTGAACGTCAAAAATCATAATTAAAATAGTCAATACATTTTTTTGTCTCTTGTTTACCTACGGCTAAGATATTCAAATTCAAGAATCTTGAATGTCTTTTGTGTGTCTAATTAATCGCTAAACGATGACGTCACGGTGTCATCGCGTACATTTTGGCCAATGCGGAACCAAAAGTTAACTTGTTTCCACCGTGTCACCACGTGTCTGAAGACGAGTGCCCTATGACGCGAACCTGCATGGTAATTTATTCGCTCCCTCAGCCGACCCATTTTAATGATAATGCCGGAACGCATGTTGTGCTCGCCAGACGTTCGGTGGACACAATTCTGATAGCTGCGAAACCGTGAGTCCGTGACTCGCTAATGTTTACTTACCACTACGTTCAAGAGTTCGAGCAAAAAGTGTTTCAAGTGCGAAGTGGAAATCCCTCGAGTGACTGCACCTAAGACTATATCTCTTTAAATCAGTCAATTCTGGAACTCCACCACGGCCGCTTCTACCAAAAGACAGGTATGTGGGAAACATCTTTATTACATTTTAATTATATTTTAACTATTTCAACTACATTAGGAATGATGAAAGTAATTGAAAGACTTTATCGTCGACGCCGTGACGTTCATTGATATCTTTAACACTATCCGCTTTAATTTTACTCATTCTGTTTATGTCACTTGAACTTGTTGCCCATGTCTTGGTACTTTATTACCTTATTGTTAGATCATTCTCATACGTGTAGGTACTAAATACAATTATTCTTGAAATATATAAACAATAAAGGAAGTGCACTTGATCGCATCGGTATTGTACTGAAGTCCACACCCGCGCAATGTCTTTTAAAAGAAAACTCTCGTTTAGAAAAAATACACCATTAGAAAGCAATAAAACGGAATCGTCTATAACCGAGGGAGAGAAAGAAAATTTCAGTGAGTTTAATGTTGCGTCGTCGAGTTCGGGTGGTCCGGTGAATATTGTGTCTGCGCCGGGAAATGACGAAATTGTTTCGTCCACTGAACAATCGGCAGTGGATACGGTTTCGCAAGCCGCCGAAATTTTTGACGAGACAGTGGAAGATAGCTGTGATGAAAACGATTCGATAAGTGCACCACAAGATAGACAACAGAACGAATTACGTGACGTTGCACCGGTGTACACACCGTGAGTATTCATACAGATCATGGCAATAGTCTGATAGGAAACGTCTGCTTTATCTTCATTTGAGATAAGAAAGTATATCGCAACAATATATCACAATGTGCAGCAGCCCTATAGTCGGTGACTGAACTTGACTAAACAATGTTGTCAACTTGTCATAACAATGTTGTCAGCGCTTACATTAAAAAGTGTTAAATAGATTAAGCAATGCCCCGCATTTCGTTTTCTAAGTTTAGTGCATATTATCAGCGTATGCATGAGGTAAGTTAAGCAATGTGTTAACCTATTGGTAGTTACTATACCTATCTACCTAACTACAATTTATTTTTTTATCACATAGATGCAATCGCATTTTAATAATTTGAGTGAAATGTAAAAATAGTTTCCTAATTAATGTCCGGTCCATTTTTAAATGATCTTTAAAAAAATACTTAGTAATGAGTTAATTAAAGGAGAAAGTATAGGACAAGACGTGACATAACGAATAATTTAAAAATTACTAGACTCAGATTTAGGTTAGACTTATGCTATCAAAACCTATTGATCATATTTTTTATATTAATATTAATATCTTTATAAAAACATAACTAAAAAGAAACAAAATAAAAGGAAATCTTTCGTATCCAATTTTGTCATTTCAACCGTGTTAATTGATTGTTTCGTGTAGGCTCTTTTACGACTTGCGTAGTTTTAATTACTTTTGTGGTTAGGACTAGGTTTTAGGTCGATATTTCTAGGCTGTACCAAACAAAATACCAAGTAATTTGTTATTTAATACATTTACACATTGGTTAATGAAAACAAACAAAAAAATGTTTACGCCTAGACATTATTACAAAAATACATTTTATTTTTTTATTTATTTATTATAACAAACCATTTACAAATCAATAAACAATATTTACGGTGTTTCATAAACCTTTTAGATTTTTCTGAACACCGCAACTCATCGTCTAAAAAAGTTATTATCAAATATACATAAATATAAACACGCAACACAATCGAGCAAAACAAACAAGTTGGGTTTGTAGACTGTTCGCTCTCATCCCGAAAATTAATAAGAGTGATTAACTACAACTTTTATAACCAACCTGCTATAAACTTGTAACACTTGTAAGAACGTCCGTTATAATATCTCCGTTATCAGCGTTTTATTATAAATTGTTTATGCTATATATCAATATAGCATAAACAATTTATAATTAAACGCTGTAAGAATTTACTGTCGCAATTTCGCAAAAAAAAACATATCTCGTAGAAAAGATTTAAAATAAAAACATTTTATAAAAAAAAACAAACCGACTTCAAAAAGTAAAAAATAAAACTTTTGGAGTCGGTGCCAGCCAGGGCATTCTACATTGCACTTCTATTAACTATATATTTTTTTGGCCTTAGCTAGCTAGCACCGACTCCAAAAGTTTAATTTTTTACTTTTTGAAGTCGGTTTGATTTTTTTTTATAAAATGTTTTTATTTCAGATTATGAAAAAACTACTAACCAGATCTTCGTAAAAATTATATGGGACCAAATTGACAGTGTACCCGATCGAACAAAAAAACAATTATTAAAATCGGATCACCAACACCGGAGTAATCGGTATACATACATCAGACAAAAAAAAAAAAAAAAAAAAAATACGCGTTGAATGGAGTACCTCCCGCCTTTTTGTTGAAGTCGGTAAAAAAGGAAAAATAAATACTGTGTGACAATAAAAACCGTTATTTATAGAACTTCCCACACCTTGCTTTAAATAAGGAACTAATATGGCACTAACAAACACTTTGACTTGTTTTAAGGAAATAGAGTTATTTGTTCCGGTGCGGAAATGGATCGGACCACACTACGAAAAGTTCAAACTTTTTCGAATAATAATAGAGATGTTGTACAACCACTAACTTTAAAAAAAAGGTACAATCGGGGAACTTCCCATTTCACCAGCAGAGTTTGGGGAACGTTTTCGTGTAACGTAAAACAAATTAAAAGTTAAACAAATAATATAGTATCCAAATAAACCTTTAAATATTGTATTAGTTGTGATATAAACGTTTTCTATATATCAATAACTTTTTAAATAAAGCTCCCTAAAAAACTGTACTGATCAACCGGAAGTTCCCCGACTGTACCTATCCTATTATAATTTTGCCGTGAAAATATTTGTGATATAAGTTTGTATTTCAATCGGAAAGATAGTATGCCATAAAAATACAATAAATTAAAGCACCTGTAGTGTGGTGCACACGTCATGTCGATGACGTATAGAAATGACTATTGTTTTTATTATAAATTAATATTCTATTTTCTTTAAGGGGGGAGTCCTATGCTACAAGGGTCCGGTCGTGGAGGGGGGGCCGGCATAAGTCTCCGCCATCTGAATATGTCGTCTAAGTCGCCATAAATAACACAAGGAAAGTCGAGTTTTAACTGAATATTTATTGAGAGAAAAACAGGGTTTTATAGTAATTTTAAGTAGGTCAATACGTTAATGTCTTACAACGACATTTACCTTGTTTAGAAAAGTATCCGATTACATGTTGCATGTTTACCTTAAAGAAAATAGAATATTAATTTATAATAAAAACAATAGTCATTTCTATACGTCATCGACATGACGTGTGCACCACACTACACACCAATTATCATCGATAAAATTACGATTTTTATCAAACGAAAGCCTTTATCGAGTTGCAAGTGGAATGGATTTAAGATAAAAATGGTTTAACATTCATATTTGGACACCTGCAAGGATTATCTTAGATACATATTAATGTACCTAAGTCAATAAATAGCAAAAACGGCAGTCGACATCACAGGAGACCGAAGAGCTGGCAGCTACCTCGGACAAAGAATTAGTCTAGCTATTCAAAGGGCCAGTATCTTCGGAGCCTTGCCTCAAGGGACCTTTTAATAATATATTTTAGTCATTATATTATATTATTATTTTTTAGTTTTAGGTTCATTGTCTAGTATATATTTTTAAGTTCAATTACAATCTGTAATATTTGATTTAATGTTAGTTAAGTACAACGTGTAGTGTAAAGTATTTAAGAGGCATTAACGGTGTGAAAATATAAAATTCAGTTATTTCGATGCCTGCACAAAATGAATACCATTTTTTTTTTAATAAGATACCATTATTAATTAAGCAAAAGGTACCTTAAATTCTTTCAGTATTAGTGGTGCTTAGTTCTACTTAATAAAATACGTAACAAATCTGAGTAATACTTTTTTTCAAGGCAGCAACCAATGGGGTTTCCCCATTGCTTGAAGAGAACAGTGTAGTCTGTCGATCGACCTTTAGCAGGGCCAGCGTTATTATGTATACCATTTGTATATAGGCGCACTTTTTGTATGATATTAATTCACTTTGTACGAAGTCTTTTTCCCTTTAAAAGAGCAACTGTATAAGTATGTTATTGACATAGACGAGAGACTTCACTTTGAATAATTATGAATGTTTTCAACTAATATATGTATGTATGTAGATGCAATACACTTTTGACCGTTTTGTCAATGAGCGCTGATTGCATCGACGAGTTTACATGTGTAGCATGTAGACCTACATAAGAAAGTTTTTTCTACCTAGGATTGTATTTTTTTTGCAGCTGAACAAAAGTATTTTCACGTATGGCTCTAACAAATGACATTTTGTACATATTCTAGACAAAACCTCTCTTCATGCAGCAACCTACAGCAGAATATTCTGACCTTATTTCTTTAAAAAACTTATTTTACACAAGCATTGTTATCCAAAGCAAAGAAGTATGTTAAAAACTCATAACTACTCAAGGAATTTGACATTGTCTTGATGTTAATGCATTTCACATAAATAGCTCGTACACGACATGAATCAGTAGCCGGTGTTTTCTATACATAACACGTAATAGGTATTTCTAAACCATAATCCTTTGTTTGCACTATCTGTGTAACCATTAAGGATACTTTATTAATTAGGTAAAGATTATAAAAACATCGTTATTGGGTACTTATATATTTTGTTCTGCTCGTAGGTTTGATCTTAAGTTTATTATTGAGCTATACGATTGCATTTTACTATTGATATCAACTTTCCATTGTGGTGTGTAAGAGAAGCCACAACCAGAATTCAGTACTTACATATCGCGCTTCTTAGGTTAGGGATCACTGAAATTTTTCGAATAATTCAATTTCAAGAAACCAACCAAAAGTTATTCTCAGCGCCTAATCTTCAATCTCTATTCCAATAACAATATCTAGATTTAGATTACACGCATTAAGCCTAAGCAAATGTGTCGAATCGTCAGAAAAACAAAAAAAAAATACCGAATTAAATAACAGAAAATCTTTCAATTCAATCTAGGTACCTGTGGTATATGTGATAATAATAAACCTCCACCAAGATTTTATAATATCAAACTAGTTAGGTAATAAACATAACTCATATTTTCTATGAATAAGTAGTACCTATATATGAAACTTTAAGCAGTGATCATTGTTGTTATTGATAGTAAACAATGACAATGTTTTGTTGTAGGTACTTCGATCACGTTTGGGACTTTATATTCCTTGTTCTCTTGGGACATGATACCTTGAACATATTGCAACTGCTTCTTGCCTGTAAATGCCTTCATTTGGGTTAAGTGTACTTAAACCGTTTGTTTTCTAAGTTTTTTTTTTACCTTAAGCTTACTAGGTACATGTATGGCATTTTTGACGTGATAGTTACATAAAATAAAAAAATAAATTAAGCATAAAATTAAACAAGAACAGGTATGATGTCTAGTAAGTCTGAAGAATGCGCTTATTTGTAGCTATAATCTAGGTCCATTTATTTCGCCTAAATATGCCTATAATTTAATAGTAGGTACTTACTAAATAAAGGAGTTTCCAGTCATTTCGATGCATGCTATTTTGGATTTTAAGGCTGCTGGTCACACTTGTGCGATTGATTCATAGACGTAATTTACATATTTTAAGAGAGCAACGCATATTTAGCGTAACATGGTAATAAAGTGGTCAAATCGTCATGTCGTGTCAATCATTGTACCGGCGTCATAATGGATATGAAAAATTACTGAGATAGGTACCTAACAGGGGCGAAGGGTTCATACATACCAATTCCCATCACCTTCCCTTTGTAAAATCCCACCCCAGTGATCCACCATGCAAATAATGTCATAAATAATTGTCACTTACTTAAAATACGTAATTGCCATGCAGTTGATAGTGAACCTTGGACGAATTCGCCCAAGTAGTGAACAGAATGTTTAATTTTTTCCATATTTATTAATGTCAGATTTGTGGATTTTTCTTGGTTCGGAGAATCTTCGTCACGTTTCGACCACTCGCCACTACCAAATCAAAGTTTTTGACAATTCTGAGATAATGTAAGTATTTTCTCGCCTCTGAAAATTTTTCACTTTCCCTAACCCACATTTTTTTCCTTCAACATTATTAAATGAATATACTTGTTTCTAATCTACACAAAATGTTCTAGTAGTTCGCTTCGGGTCAGAAATCAATTTGAATACAATTGTTTGGCTAGTCATGTCGAAATTGTTTAATAAAAAAAACCGTGACAAAGCTGTTAATTAGAGGTTGACAAATATAAATAACACGATCGAATATTTATTTATTAAAAATTGTAAGATACCAATAGTTTGCGGCGTTGCAGGCCTAAAATTTCATGCTGACGTTATTTAACCCAGAATTGCCTTATTACTTAGCTATTCTGGATTAAACCAATCAGTAGGTAATCAATAAAAACAATCAATCAATAATCAATAAAAACACATTAAAAATTTAACAGATAGACCTTATTACAATGGGAATGGGCTAATAATTGTACTTTGTATTACCGGTTCGTTCGTACATCAATCTACATTTAATTTAGCAAAATTATTTAAAGCACTTAAAAAGAGACTGAGTTTTGGGCAATAATAAAGTAGTTTCAAAAATTTTGGGTCAACCAAAGTGCACGAAAATAAAACAAGAATCTTTAGCTGTCTCTACTTAGGAGATACAAGTCTGAAACAGGGTTGATCCTAGCGTTTGTTTTCGAAATAATCTTCACTTAGATTCTTAAAAGTAAAAGGATAAAAAGAAAACCCCGTTCCCGTGGTATCGGCAAAAAAGTAGCTTGTGTAAGTCTATTACTTGAAGTCCCTATACCAAATTCATCTAAATCCGTTCAATAGTTTTTACGTGCAAGAGGAACAAACAAACTGGCATACTTTCGCATTTATATTAGCGGGATACAATGAAAACCTAATTTTTTTAATAAATCTTTAATTCCTCGTTTAAAGAATGCAACACGTAAAACACACAAGATGATGAATGCAGACACCTTTAAATCTAAATAGGTTTTGTGACACTTTTTATGTAATTGAATAACTTATTATATTGTTTTAATTTGAAAGATAATCCGCAGCTGTTTTCCATTTTGGAAAATCTCAAAGCAGGTATCTCTACTTTGTTGTACCTAACCACAGTGGGAACCCCGCCCATTCCACAGGCCACAGTCCAACATTAAACTGCACTGACTGAATCAGGATGGAATTTTCCAGTCAGCTTACAGTACTTGACACGCTTTTAAACCGGTATTCATTGTGTGCATCAATTTATGGAAAAAAAAAACATTTAGAATCGAATTAGATGTTCGAAGTATCGACAAAATGCGTTCTACATCAATGACGTCAATGACCTGCTTATTTATAAATAAAATCATTAAAATTTGGTTCCAATTTAGAAACCTAAAAATAGCTAAGAATACCTGACCTGCCGTATTATTGTACCATAATAATAAAAAAAAATATGAATGGATGGAAAAGTTTTGCCAAGAAAATGTAATAATATATTTTTCATTAGTTTGCGCATAAACAAGTTTGTGACATCAATCAATTTTGTTTAAAAATTGTTGAGCACAATTCGGAAACCTACCGGGCAAGTGCCAGGCCCTCGTTTAAGACAAATAGTGTTGTTAAAAGTTGAAAAAAACCTGTTAGTTTATTCGAAGCTTAGTACGGTTAATCGACCTCAGAGTTATAATAATAATAGTATAAATAACATTTTACGATTTCCTTCCGATTAGCATAATATTCAGAGTTCGTTTTGTCAGACTGGTTATCGGACGCCGGACGATTGATAAATCTATTTGTTACTTACTACCCTGTTTCTATTACCTCGTTACAATAGGTCATTTTAGGGCCATGTATAACAATCTACTATTTGGTCACCCATTTCATGACTCTAGCGAAAGTTGTAATGGCAGCCACTGCGCGCTATGAAGTTCTCTATGAATTATAAATAAATATTTGGATACATTCACACTAATTATCTAGCCCACCTTAAATTTCATGAAAAACTTCTGTTAAGGATACTAACAGAACGGATAAACATACATACCTATATTTTTTTTTTTGTAAATACATACATATTATACGTACTACTCACCCAGACCAAGACAAATAGACATGTTCATGCACACGAATATTTGGCTTGTACGGGGATCGAACCCGGGACCTCTGACGCAGAAGGTGGGTAAGAGATCTACGCCTGCGCCAAAGGTCGTCTCTATAAATACATAACGATAATGATACTTTCTTAAATTCATTTAAAACAAGCATACATTTTGAGTTTTTGAATTATATTTATCATGTTTTTTTATTTATTTTTATAGATATAAAGCAGGCAGTTTATCGTTGAATATAATTGATTTGCTTTGCAAAAAATAAGATCATGTCACAAGATTTGATCTTCAGAGAGCTTAGTGAGTGTTTTCATCTTATTCGATCGTGAGCACGTAAAATGTTTGTATGGCGTTGATGTCTTTTGTGTGGCCCTACAAAATACTATCCTATACTAAATAAAAAAATGGTAGCACTCTGTATTCAAATTGGTACGCTCTTTATGGTAACCTATATTTGATATCAGGTGAAGTATGTACGTGTAAATAAAAAAAACGAATGAAACTAGTCGTAGTAGTATATATATTGAGATAACTAAGGAACTGGGCCCTTAGGCAAAGTAAAAATTCAAAAAACGATGAAGAAGTTCGAAAAGAATTAAATTGGCGAATTTTCATTTGCCGTGCTAAATCACGTGGTCTTACCGCATGCTAATTGGGTAAAATACAATATAGAATCGATTTATCGTTTTGCTACAATGTCACTTTGTCAACGGGCCCTGGTTCGTTCGGAACTGTAACAAATTATCGTCGTGCTAGTGTCGTACTCCTTCTGTGGCCGACTGTACTTCGCTCGGTTTTCTCAGTCTCACCGATTAGTTGCAAAGCAGGTTGATCATGGCGAGACTGCCAGATGTTCCGGTCAACTTGTGAACTAGAGTTATTGATTGCCGACCCGCGTAGTCACTGGCAGCGCGTTGAGAAGGAAATGTGCGTTCATATTTTTGATACTTTTGAGTCCTAATATGAATAAAAAATGCGAAAAACGTATTTTTTTTATTATTATTTAAATAAGTGGTACAGACCATTTTACTCTCCAAAATAATTACGATTTCGTAGTTAAATTCATGTATTCTGCAGAGTTATTTTATATGAACTTAGGAATGTAGTAAAGATAATTAAATATTTTGCTTTGTTCCCAGGTCGTTCTCGATACCAGACGGGCTGGTGATGGACCCGCTGGCGCCGACGGCGCTCGCGATATCAAACGAGTTCATGGGTCGACTTGGCAGCGGGCTGTCCTTGCTCCGGGACCATGGGAAGAAGGTCCAGAAGGTTAGCTTCAACTGACAGTCTCTCTCTATTACTAAAGACAAGCTATATTTTCTATTCGTCGTCGTCGTCGTCTCAGCCACATGACACCCACTGCTGGGTATAGGCCTCCCCCAAGGATCTCCACGACGATCGGTCCTGTGCTGCCCGCATCCAGCGGCTTCCCGCGACCTTCACCAGATTGTCGGTCCACCTTGTGGGGGTCCTACCCACGGAACGTCGTCCGGTACGCGGTCGCCATTCCAGAACCAGAATATTTTCTATTACAGAGGCTGAATATAGAGTAGGTGACGCGGTTGGCTACTCTAGACCCCGGCATGCCACTTTCATGAAGTGTACGGTTGTAAGCACACTTGTAAGCACAAGTTGTAAGCAGTACTTGCAATACCGGGGATATTTGCACTCTGTGGTTTAGAACCATATATTTATAGGTAAAGCACAGAAAGGAATAGTGAAACTTTACGGCAACAATTTTCTCTAAAATGGGGAGTTTCAAAGAGCGATTTTTTCTAACCGAATCCTTCGCTGATTTCCCCTCATTTGATGCTACTTCTTGATTGATTTGCCCTCTTTCCTTTAGAAAAACTATTTATCATAAAACCCAAGCATAAATCGTAAAAATCTTAAACATACTCTTTTTAAGACGCAGTACGTTTTTTTTTCTTTCTTAGGTATGAAACTTTGATTTTTTTTCCGTTAACTTATAGTCAAGTATATTTTTGAATTTACATTTCAAAATGTTAATGTGGACAACATTTCGAAGCGTCTATTGAACTTTCCCCGACCAAGTCACCTCAATGTTTTAATCAGAGAAGACAATCACAGGCGCAAAACAACTAATGTAAATACGATCATAAGAATAATTTCCTGGAAACATTAAATAGTACCTACATCTGATTGAGCTTTGATTTTTGCTTATAACTTAAGTATCTATGCAAAACTAAATATTCTTTTAACTCCATCCAAACAATATTATCTTGTCTTTTGTGGTTTTATTAAAAAAATTATATACCCATAATTTTTTTAAGTTCACAAATGTTGACTACATTTTTCTTTTTATTGCAGTATGTTATGAAAAATAGAAAATTCGACATCCTATCGAAGAGGTCACAGAAGTCGGTGGTGAATGTCATGCTGGTCGAGGCCAAGGACTTGCCCGACGGACCGACGAATGGAACCAATGGCCTGTATTGCAAGTTCAAGTGAGTCAACTACATTTTTGTACAGAAGCCAGAACTTCAAGCCTTACAAGCCTTCTTACGTTGGTTAAGAGCTTGCTCTTATCGCGTTGATAATAAGAGTGCTTTTCGTATTGCAATTGTTAAGATCGATATACTGTAAACCTGACTAATAACCCTTGGGCTATAAGCTTGCCAAAGTTCCTCGACTTTGAAGTTACTGTCAAAGACAAGACGTTTTTTGTTTTGATTATTCTGATGTTTTGCTGATCATGCTTTGCTCTTTGCTTGTCCTATTGATATCATTGACACAGTGGGGTATAATCAAGAGGTTTTATAAGTCAAAGTCAAAGTCAATATCATTTATTCAGTCTAGGCTGTTACAAGCACTTATGAATATATGTTGTTTAACATTAAGTAATTCTCATGTTCTTTTTGCATATATTATTTTATCTAAAAATCCACGTTTAATATGAATATACTTCACATAACACAATACATAAGTACCTATCGCTTTGCCGCGAAAAACATGGATTTTCATATAATTCAATTCTATAATGACATAGGTATCTACGTAAAGGGATAAGAATTAAAAACTATGCACGTCTCAACATCAATTACGAACGCAAACAAAAAGCATCGGTTTCCGCGTCCAACCTCAAGGCAGCAAAACCGATAGAACATGAAGTTCCTTTTACGTCGACACGAAGAATACAAAATCACTTGGGCGGAAAACAACTAATGTTAATACGGTCATTGGAATAATTTCCTGGAAAACATAAAAAAGCCAATCTAATTGAACTTTAGTCGTTGCTTATCACTTAACTACGCCAAACAATATCGTCATTTTGCACAATGCAAATATTATGTTCCAAAAAACTTTATAGTCATCGGATCTCGTATTACTACTAACGTTTTTTTTTATTGTGCTGTCCGAAAGAATTCGCAGCATTTGGTGGCGCGAAAACGAAACTCGTCAATTTCTAGGGTGAAACTATATTATCCACTTTTGGCATGTAAAGTAACTAGTACCTTTTTATGACTTTGTAATTTTTGCATTTTTCAATGCTTTTTATACTTCAAATCAAATCAAATCTTTTTTTTGTGACATAGACGGTCCTATCTTTGTTTTATGTTAATTTACAAGTTTGATTTTTTTACACCTGGAACAGACTGTTGACCTGAATACATGGTTTTAATTTCAACTCGATACCTCCACGCGTTACCGAGATGCACAGATGGACAACAAAGTGATCCTATAATGGTTTCCGTTTTTTTTAATGTACGGAACCCTAATTAACAATAGAAAACGATTGTTAATTAGGGACAAGTGTAGCTTGGACAAAATAAGTGAGTTTTCCGCTAACGATTTTTGGAATTTAATGACCCCCCTAATGCGGTTGAACTTTGAGCCGGATAAATTCTCGAATAGCGACTATTAAAAAAAAGTGTCACACTTCTTTGTTTCTAGTAAAAAAAACAAATGGTACCTATAAAACACCATACAGTTTTTATATGACAAAAAGCTTTTTAATGCAGATGTCTGTTTTATTAAGTTTATTTTATTACTTTTTAGGGTTCCGAACCTCTAAAGAAAAAAAAGGAACTCTTATAGGATCAGTTTGTTTTCCATCTGTCCATCCTTCCGACCATGTTTATCTCAAGAATCGACTTGAAATTAAAACCATATATTCAGGTCAACAGTCTGTTGAAGGGGTAAAAAAATCAAACTTGTGAATTACCGAAGGAGTACTTTCCGTTGACCTAGAACTATGAAATTTGGTAAGTAATATCTTCTTTTACTACAAGTAAATGAAATAATCTGAAAACTAGACATTTGTAATTAAAACATAAAAAAAATTGTTTTAAGTTTGGAAAACAGATTTTCGTAAAAAACGGCGAGAATCAATTCTTGAATTATTTATAATATTATGTACCTAGGTAGGTACCTACTAATGTGTGCGGAGCCCTCGGTGGGCGAGTCCGACTCGCACTTGTCCGGTTTTTATACTTTACAATTGCTCTTTTTGCCAGCAAAAAATTAAGCATATAGAACTTAGATAGGTATTCTTCTTAAGACGCTTAATTATCCGCTTTGTAATGTTGATTTCTGAAGCTCTATTCTTTTAAAAGCGGCTTTAACACGTTTACTGCGGGAATGTTTTTACCTTCCTTTCCGTTAGAACTGCTAGCTCATTAGATCCAATGCTGAACTATTCTATGGTGCGTTATAAGGTCGAAAAGACCTGGTGGACTTCTTTGTGTAAAGGTAAGAATATTTACGTAGTACAGATAGTTTAACGAAAAAATATTTTTGAAATATATTTCAAACGCAATAATTAACCTACAACTAGATTCGTAAGTCAATTTGACTAGTACATCTTATATAAATAAACCTATATATTTATAGGGTCGTTTCGATCCGATAAACGCATTGATAGGCAACATATATCGACTACAATAAGTGATGTACCCAGGTAATAAAACAAAGATATCGAAACAAAAATATTTGAAGGAGGTTCAGCAACATTTTGCAGTACTTGTAATGTATTGCCATTTGATGGAGTTGTGTAAATAGAGGAACATACAGATTGATTCCGTTGAAATAAATTTTTATACGTGCGTTCCTAGTGAAACACTCTCAGCATCTTCATTTTTTTCATGTCCCTTCATTGTCAGACATTGCAAGTGTTCGTCTTCATCGCTTCATTTTGTAACAAAATGTCCAAATACTAGTAGGTTTATTATAATTTATAATACGAATTAATATTGCACTGTCCTTTAGCACTGCACTAGATCAACTGATCAGTAATCTAGTGCGGTTATCGGGTCATTGGGCATCGGGTCTCGTCGACCCAATAAACGCATTAGATGAAAATAAATTACTTGAGGTCGGTATCGGATCTAATGGATCCGATAAAGGTATAACTGTCAAGCCTATAACTATCTCTTTCCTATACACTAGTTAACTTATTGAAATAAGTGCCGCACCTGAGTAAGATGCTCATTTTTGTCACCGCACCGTAGGCTAGATGAGCAACGGATACTTTCCACCCGATATCGCAGTGAACGTGTTGAACTCGAAAAAGGAAAGGATAAATATTTTTCTGGCTTATTTAAAATAAGTTTTATAAATAACTTACTTACTTACTTACTTTATAAATAACTTTATAGTAATTAATATATTTTCCGTCTGAGTACTTAGTTGAGACAGTTTTTTTATTGTAGCAACAAATAAACAAAACGTGTCTAATACAACTATGTTCATTGTTCCAGGCTTGGTGGCGAGACATACAAATCGAAGCAAGTACCAAAATCGAAGGCAATGTGGTGTGAGAGATTCAACATGTACCTTTACGACGACTTCATGCTAGAAACGACGGTATGGTACAAAGGGAAACAGAAGAATTTCATGGGACGGTCAGTATTTTTAAAAAATCAAACAAAGTATCCCAATGGCACTGCGATGATCAAGCTGGCTTTCTGGGAAATATATTTGTTCCTATTAAGTAGGAGTTCTGAAGAACCTATGTGTCTAAGCCTGCGATATTAAATTACTTCCTAGAATCCCCGTGAAGATATCTCGTACTATTCTGGACATCTAGACGCTAATTGACATAAAAAAATAGAAGGTGGCAAAAATTTTGATATTTAAACAAACTGATTTATTTTAGTTGTTCCATCGACCTGTCCCGCTTGGAGAGAGAGAAGACCCAGGACTTGTGGTTGGAGTTGGAGTGTGGATACGGCAGCCTGCACCTGCTGGTGACCGTCAACGGGTCTGCCCCGCTGCCTCCCACTGATTCCATACCCACCACCACTAACAGTATTCACCACGCCACTCTTGAGAAGGAGGAGTTCGTAAGTTACTAACTCGATCAGCTACAGATGTTTTATCATGTGAGCCATGCTTATGGACACGTGCGCTTGTGTGTACGTAGCGATCCAGCCGGGCGACTCGGCCAATACTGAGCGCTCCTGAGCTTTAGCACACAACGACAATGTGCATGTACATTTTACACACACAAGTTTAGGTCACCCGCGCTCGTAAGATAAAATCATCTGTACTAGTTTTGTAAAATTAGATTGGAAGAAGCTTCGTGGAAATTACCTACATGGCGAGTCTTTGACATCAATATTAGAGCCAATTACCTGTACCGAATATAGTCAAGCGATGTTTGTAACAATCTATATAGCACCAAGAAAATTAAACGTGGCCTTCCTTTGATGTGGAGTATGAGAGTTTAAATTACATAATTTTATACTAATAAGTCTAATAACAAAGCGGGTCGTGACCTAAAATGATTTAAATTTGAATAACTTTGAATTTCTCTTATGCCAGGTATAACTTATTAGTGTTGTTATGTCAGACCTGCCATTTTTCCCCACACTTGAATTGTACGGTTTACTCGTACATTGACATACATTTGTTCACCTACTTATTGAGGTCAATGAATCACGCATACTAAATAATTTTATTTATTAAATTATAATAACTATAGAGTGCAAACTTAGCAACCGTAAACAACTGACGTCGCGTGAGAGTTACTTTTCGGTAAACTATATTTTATACTGTGTACGAAAATAAACAGTGAAATATTTGATGTGACTTTCATCTTCTGGCACTCCACAACAACTGCAACTTATCTCAACTACAACTTACTTTCCTGTATAACGTAACACGCTATACATTTTGGTCCTTCGAGGAACAAAGGGTGCGTTTTATTTTTCTTTATCTTTGCACGGTAGCGAATCGGTTTGCCTGGCCTCCCACAAGCGGGTCTCACCGGGCGAATTGAGACGAGAACGCACATATCGTGTGAGGAGAGAGAGAATTTGACGTACCTTACCAGCGACCACTCCAGGATACTGCATCACTTCGCCGTCAACTACGCTGAGCTGCAAGTCTTGGAAACCTGTGGATAACTATCTAACTGCACCTGAAGCGATCCTTCGAAACAAATACTACAAGAAGGAAACTCGAAGAAACTGTCACTGTAAACTACATACAAGGTTCGAGTAACTAACTAACTTACATACTACTTATTAACTAGACAACTAAACTCTAACTTAACTAACAAAATGGATAGTCTAACTATACAAGTAGCTACATTCGAAAGCATTAAGACGCTGTGCTCTAACTACAAAAAGGACAGCGCTACTAGAAAAACCGAGAGCTATTTAGAGCAACGTTTATCTGCCCTGGAAAAATTATGGGAAGAATTCGACGAACGTCATCAACTGAAGCTGGAGTCCCTTGAAGAAAAATCTAAAATTAGCTATTTTTTAATGATATCTATGGGAAAACTAAGCAAATGTACGAAACTACCAAACAACATGAAGTCTTCATTAACGTCTCTTCGAAAACAACAACAAGATGTAGAAATGAACTTAACTCAAATGCTTCAAGATAAAACCGATGAAAAAACCAAAGAACTTATAACTCAACAAGAAGTTCGATTTAAGTCCTTGAACAGAACCATGCTTAAAATCAATTTGGAATTCGTCACGGAAAAGTGGGAATTAGAAGACTATCTTTCTATTCTAAAATCAAAATAGGACTGCATTGAGAAATCTCACTGGGAAATTGAAAACGCTTTGAAAAATCAAAACTTAAAAGAAGAATACAATCAGCGGTTTGAAGATATTGAACTCAAGTAGGTATGATAGTTTAAGAAGAGGCTTACACAGCAAGATGTGGTCGAATGTTCATTTCCAACGAGCAACCCCACAAATAGAAATTCCTGAATTTTCCGGAAATTATATTCAGTGGATATCTTTTAAAGACATATTTTTGGAAACTATACACAGCAATCCTACCATACCGAAATCACAAAAAATGCAACATCTCAAAACAAAACTCAAGGGTGAAGCCGAACGACTGGTCCAGCATCTGTCGATAAGTTCGGATAACTACGATTCATGTTGGGAAATACTAACCCATCGTTATGATAATCGTCGTCTACAGTTTACGTCATTCATGAACACGATGCAGCAGCTACCTGTGATGCAACATCCTACCGCATACAATCTCAAGAAGATGCATGACGTCATCACAGAAAGCCTGAACGGTCTTGCCAACATGGGTGCTGAAGTGTCGAGCTGGGGGCCGATTATCGTACACTATATGTCACAAAAATTGGATTCAGTGACATTTAACGAATATATAAAAGATATGCAGAACAACAGGGAACTACCTAACATGCAAGAATTTTTATCTTTTTTGGAAAGCAAATTCATTGCTTATGAAACTATGAAGAATTGTCAAAGGGATACTTCAAACACCCCGAAGCAATTATTCAACAAAACTTACAATAAACCTACAAACAAAACTTACTTTGGAAATGGAAATAACA
Organism: Chrysoteuchia culmella; assembly: GCA_910589605.1. Lineage (NCBI taxonomy): Eukaryota > Metazoa > Arthropoda > Insecta > Lepidoptera > Crambidae > Chrysoteuchia > Chrysoteuchia culmella. The sequence goes on along the minus strand of OU342642.1, from coordinate 12,987,768 downwards.
ACTTTAAATCATACAATAAGCAAAATGACTATGCGAAGAAATCAACTTTATATGAAGGCAATAAGGAATTCACGAAGACATTTCATACGTCATATGGACAATGCCCTCTATGTGACGGCAATCATGATGCAATGCGAGAAGTTCATTAACCTAGACAACGCACATAGAAACAAAACTGTTGCAAAACTCAAACTTTGCAAAAACTGTCTGTACAGTCACGGCGATGCAAACTGCACGTCGATGAAAACATGCAAGGAATGCAATGCTAAACATCATACGTTATTGCATATGACTAAGACAAATACTGTATGCAACAACATCCAACAAAAACCTAGCACTTCATCTCAACAAGGATCTTACCATCTCTCTTCAAATGATACTGAAATACTTTTAACTACTGTCCAAGTGAAGATCAAATCTATAACTGGAACTTATGTAACTATGCGAGCTCTTCTTGATCAGGGTTCGCAAGTTAACTTAATTACTGAGAACGCAGCACAGCAACTCCGTCTTCCTAGATCAAAACTACATGCCACGGTGTCTGGGGTTGGTTCGGTGGCTGGAAGCTAGTAAACATCAGCTGCAAATCTATACACTCCGATTACAACTTTGAAGCTCAAGCTCTTGTCCTTCAAAAGCTCACAAACAAACTTCCAAACTTCTTCAGGAAGGATAACTGGGAACACTTGAAAAACTTAAAACTTGCTGATCCTGAGTACAACGTATGTGACTCTATCGACTTACTACTCGGGGCGGAGGTTTACTCAGACATCATCCTGGATGGAGTCCTGAAGGGGAATCAAAACACACCAACCGCACAACACACACAACTGGGTTGGATTTTGTGTGGAAAACTGAAGACTTTTCAATGCCACGTAACTCTTGTGGACACAACTGATTTATCTAGATACTGGGAGAGCGAAGACATAACTGTAAGCTCCACAGACATCAGTCAAGAAGATCAATGCGAGATTTATTACAAAGAAACTACTAGAAGGGGTCCAGATGGAAAATATATTGTTAAAATTCACATGATAAAAAACTACGAAGAAAATCTCGGAAAATCTAAACCAACTGCAATTTCGCAATTTTTACAATTAGAAAAACGATTAAACAAAAATGAAAAGTTATCGTTAATGTACAAAGATTTCATGAATGAATATTTACAACTACAACATATGAAACTAACACCGCGTCAAATTTCTTCACATAGCAACAACCAAGAATGATTCCTTCCGCACCATGGAGTATTGAGGGAAAGCTCTTCAACAACAAAACTAAGAGTTGTTTTTAATGCTTCGCAAACAAATTCGAACGGAAAAAGTTTGAATAGTTTGATGGAAAAAAGGCCTAACCTACAAAAGGATATTCAAGATCTTATTCTTAAATGGAGAACCTATAAATATGTTTTCACTGCAGACATCGAGAAGATGTACAGATGCATATGGATCGATGAAGAGCAACAACATCTACAAAAAATAATATGGCGTAACTCCACTGACGAAATACTACAAGAATATGCTTTATGTACTATTACATACGGCACAAAGAGCGCTCCGTGGCTTGCAATGCGAACACTGAAACAACTTGCATTCGACGAGAAGCAAAGATATCCTGTTGCATCACAAATACTAGAAAACGAATGCTATGTCGATGACGTCATAAGTGGACATAATAATCTGGAAACTGCAAAATTACTACAAACTGAACTTTTACAATTATTACGTAACGGTGGCATGAACCTGCGCAAGTGGTCTAGTAACAAAACAGAATTACTAGAATCGTTAAATAAAGATCAAATTGCAAAAACTAACTTTAACTTTAAACAGGAAGACTCCACGAAAACTCTTGGATTGAGTTGGAATTCCCATTCAGACACTTTTACTTTTGACTAGAAACTTAAGGAAAAACCGAAGAAAACTTTAACTAAGCGAATTCTACTATCACAAATTTCTCAGTTATATGATCCTATGGGATGGCTGTCACCGATAACTATAACAGCGAAACTTATCTTATTAGCCTCTACCTGTTAACATACAAACAATTGGATGAAACTGAAAGCTGAACTACCTGAAATAAAAACTTTGAAACTTAACAGGTGGATTGGAAGTCATGATAAAAACATTGAATTATTTGGATTTTCCGATGCAAGTGAGAAAGCCTTCTCTTGCGTAATTTATACGCGGGCAATGAACGAATATAGCCAACCAATTGTTACCCTACTTACTGCGAAGACTAGGGTTGCCCCGCTCGCACAAAAACTGTCTCTGCCGCGACTCGAACTTTGCGGTGCGCTACTACTGCCACGACTAATTGATAAAACTACTAAAGCGCTAAAAGGATACAACATAACAACATGGGTTTGGTGTGACTCCAAGGTAGTACTAGCATGGATACAAGGAGAAGCATCGAAATATGAGAGATACGTAGAAAACAGAGTATTGAACATCAGAAAAGTGATACCAGCTTCACATTGGTCATATATCGAGTCAAAGAACAACCCTGCAGACTGCGCAACTAGAGGTCTATACCCTAAGAAACTGTTGAATACTTCTTTGTGGTGGACAGGCCCTGAAATGTTGAATATTTTCAAAGGAAAAAGTCAAAAAAACCTTTTGAACTGTTTATTTACAACGAACATCGAAGAAAAACAAGTAGCGACAACCCTTAAACAAACTGAAGAAGAAACTATAATTTATTATTTATTATTTAAACACAGTTCATTAACTCGAGTGACGCGCGTTATCGCTTGGATTTTGCGATTCTGCAAAAATGCGCGAAGTACCAACAAAACAATAAAGAAAAATGACACCGTTTCGCACATGCTACACAATTACTTAACAACAAGGGAATTAAATGAATCGATGAATATAATAACAATGAATGTTCAGAGATATGAGTTTGAAATAGAATATAATTTATTGTCAAAAAATCAACCCTTATCTAACAAGAGCTCTATTTGCAAATTGAACCCTTACTTGGATAAGAATGGTATTTTGCGTGTGGGCGGTCGACTAAACAAGACAAACTTACCTACAAACATGAAAAATCCTGCAATACTTTCAAAAAACGGAAGGTTAACACAACTAATAATAAATCAAGCACACTATACTACGCTTCACGGAGGTGCACGACTCACCCTTGCCTACATCCGTCAACAATTTTGGATTCTGGGTGGCAACAGAACTGTTAAAACTGAAATACGGAAATGCGTCCGCTGTCAAAGGTTCCGAACAACAGAAAATCACCAAATAATGGCTGATTTGCCGACACCACGAGTTACACCGGCACGACACTCACACTCTTTTACTTTTCTCACACTGGGGTCGATTTCCCTGGGCATGTGGATGTCAAACTTAATAAAGGCAGAGGAGTGAAAACATCGAAAGGCTATCGCTATCTTTGTGTGCATGACAACGAAAGCAGTACACATTGAGCTCGTGTCGGACTTAAGCACAGAAGCTTTCATCCTCGCTTTTCAAAGGATGTGTTCACGACGGGGGTCCCCACAGCATGTTTACTCCGATTGTGGGACTAACTTCATAGTAGCTTCCAGAATGCTTAACAACGAGTATGAACTTTTTGAAAAGGAGCTTTCTACCGAATTTTTTGATGGAATAAGCAAGATGAAGGTGGGATGGCATTTCAACGCCCCTGCCTGGCCGACTGCTGGGGGTCTGTGGGAAGCGGCTGTACGATCTATGAAACACCACTTACGCCGAGTTCTTGGAGAGCAAAAGCTCACTTATGAGGAGTTTTCTACATCAAAAATAGAAGCTTGCATGAACTCAAGGCCGTGCTGTGCTTCCTCACTGAAGACCCTGACGAATTTCATCATTATATAACTCCTGGTCATTTTCTTACTGGCAGCCCTATTATGACACTTCCGATATCCGACTACGAACATGAACGATACTTTAACTTACGAAAAAGATGGCAACTAACTGAACATATGTACCAACGATTTTGGAAAGTCTGGTCAAATGATTATCTGACGTCATTGCAAGCACGCAGTAAATCGAGAAAACCAACACCAAATATCAAAAAAGATGAAATTGTGTTAGTAAGGGAAAATAACTTGCCCCCTGGAAAATGGGCTATGGGCCGGGTGATCGAAGTTTATCCCGGCAGCGATAATCATGTACGAGTCACAACTATAAAAACCCAATTTGGTATTATAAAACGACCCATTACTAAACTATCACTATTACCGATTGAAAGTGACAAGCAAACGAAAGATTCAGCATATCAAGCTTGAAACCAGGTCAACTGTACCTACGCGCAAACTAAAACAAAACAATTTACAAACGGGATTATTGGTGCACATCAAACATTTCATATAAACATAACAGGAGATAAAACCATCAACGACGTCAAAAATAACATAGAAAACTTAAAGCACAGAGAAGAACTACCTAATATCGTTACGACTCACGATATTCACCAGTTCGTCATTTGCTACTCGCTGTTGGTAATAGCTGCAGTAGTAGCAATAATATGGATTGCAAAGAAACATGGATGCTGCAATAAAAAATCGTCACCAAAATCGGACAAAATACATCATTACGAAGATGTAGAACGGCAACCCTCAAGCACTGCACTGCGGAAGGTGTTCCAGCCTCGAGCAGCGCGCCCAGCGCCGAAGATGAGCAGCGAACAGCCGCAGCACCCGCCGGTGTCGGGAGCGCCCGGACGCGGCAACTACGCGCTTCCTATCTCACGTCGGGCACCGAACCCAGTTACAGACGTGGAATTTAATTTTGAAAAATAATGTTTAATCTTGTTTTTTACTAATTTTACTTTTTACTACTTTTACCTTTTACTACTTTTACCTTTTACTACTTTTACCTTTTACTACTTTTACTTTTTACTACTTTTACTTATGCTACTTTTACTTTGTACTACTTTAACTTTTTCCAATTATTATTTTTATATTTACTTAAATTGTTTACATAACTTTGTTACAAGTAGCTCTCACTTCGACTTGTTTTTTTTTCTTTCTTTTCGGTTTAGGAGTATGTACGGTTTACTCGTACATTGACATACATTTGTTCACCTACTTATTGAGGTCAATGAATCACGCATACTAAATAATTTTATTTATTAAATTATAATAACTATAGAGTGCAAACTTAGCAACCGTAAACAACTGACGTCGCGTGAGAGTTACTTTTCGGTAAACTATATTTTATACTGTGTACGAAAATAAACAGTGAAATATTTGATGTGACTTTCATCTTCTGGCACTCCACAACAACTGCAACTATCTCAACTACAACTTACTTTCCTGTATAACGTAACACGCTATACATGAATAATTTAAATTACCATAACCTGACCATAACTCATTAGTAAAACGAAAGTGGAAGAGACTTCTTCAACTAATTATAAGGATAGTGAAAGTGAATGAAGGACAGTATAAATAAAACCTGTTCACTTATTAATAAAATACAACCTACAAACAGAAAAAAACATAATGATGTTGACCTAACAGCCTTGAATAAAAAGTATATTTATCCTCATTTCAAATTGATATACGATTTCTTCAACGTCACCTTATACGAAATAAGACAGGACGAAAAAATTATCCTAGAAGAGTCTCTTGCCGGTTCTATTTGTTTGTTACTTGTGTTACATGATCGCCCACATGGCTAAGTGAATTGCATTTTAATGCTGATAAATAAAGTCTCAAAATTAATAGAAAACGAAAAATATGTAGCATAATTCCGCAAGAAAAACTTACATGCAAGATGCAGCCCAGTGACACACCTTGCACCTTCACCGACTACTCTACACGTGTTTCGCCCACACACGGAGCATCCCCAGGAGTTATTAAACCATGCCTCAAAATTTACTAACGTTTGTCCGAATATTGTGTTTGGTTTTAGGTGTAGACCTCTGATTTCAATTCCCTTTTCTTACAGACGTGGTACAAGCTGGATAACTTAAACGAGGTGGGCCAACTACTGATAACGGTGCACGGTGCCCGCGGGCTGAACTCGCTTGGCTTCAGTGGAAGACCAGACGCGTACTGCGTACTTGAGCTTGACAATGCGCGCGTGCAGACGCACACGGTGCCTGCTACTAACGAACCTTTTTGGAACAAGACCTACTTCTTGTGAGTACCAAATCTTTATTATGACATAAGAGAGTGAGCTTATATTTTTTAAACTGACTGTTTCTTTTTGTTTATTTTTCTGTCGTAATTCTATTAGATTCTGTAAACAAAACCCTGTAGCTGGTATGTTAGAATGAGTTCGATAACTCAGGTATACCCATGCATAATCCAATGGGGCATTATCAAGGCATGACGTATGTGGTTTCATTAACTTTGTTACACAGGAACTTTAATTTCCATTTTCTGATGCCAATAAGGTTAAATAATAGTTACTCTACAACAGTAGCTACAGTCAGTCAGCTATTTTCAAAGCAAACTTTGTCGTCGATTTATAAATCACTGATAAAATATTACAGTTTTCAACAAAGTTTTAACAGATTATCTTTCTCCATGCGTAGTATAACACAAGTAATGGCAGTGTCGCACTGCTGGTAAGCCATGCCAAATTGATTATATTCGGATTGATTTACAAACAATCGATTTGGTATGGCCTGTAACAGTCCAAAGGAAATAAAGGTCAATTACTTTCAATTTCTATACAGATTTCGTTTTATACTTTAAAAGACATCAACGAGCTTTCTTTCCACGGTATAAAATTAATGCCTCAACTGAGAGTGAAATGAAAATCATTAATTTGTTCTGTGTCTAGGTGTTATCTCTTGTTTATGTATATGTTTGTATTCCTTGCCATCTTAATTCGATAACAGAAGTGCCTAAACTACTACGAATCTCACAATAAGATCAATGTTTATGTATGAGTTGGTCCTTTATTTACTTTCTTTGACTTCATTTTTTCCAGTGGAGTAAACGACATGACATCGACACTAGACATCACAGTATACGACAAGTCCGTAATAAACTCATTGAAGGGCGAGTTCCTAGGTAAACTGTCTATCCCCCTGCTGAGGATTAATAACGAGGAGAAGCGCTGGTACGCACTCAAAGACCGCTCCAAGAAGACCAGTGCTAAAGGGAACTGTCCCAGGATATTGCTGCAGATGTCCGTTGTTTGGAACCCGGTAGGTCTATGATAAGTAATAATAATCTGACTTAAAGTTAACTTTGCTCGAAACTGCGCTCCATAGAAGAATCGGGAAAACATGGTGGCCAAAAGTTTTAAATATAAAACTTTTCTTGAAACCAATTCTCATAATTGCACACTTGAAACACACTTCAATCAGAAATACTCAAGAGTGGACGCTTTTTTTAGCATATAATATTATCATACTTTTATGTTTTTATTATTGATCTACTTGTCTGTATGATTCAAGTTGATGATGATGATTTGTCTTTACAAGTGGTCTTTGCTTTTTATTCTTTAAAGTTTACTTATTTATTATACTGTAAATTTACAACAAACAACATCCGGAATCGCTGAAGGGGAATGACTGATTTTACTCTTTTTGATAATGTTAAAACAACTTCGTGTATATCCTCTGTGTCAATACTAAAGAAACAAAAAACAGCATTAAAAAGTCGTGACACACCAAATAGTTTTAGGTTATCCAGGTGTGTCAAAAAGTAAAACAACCTCAAATAAATCATACAGTGTGTTTTCTGGTATTTATGGCCTAATTAATTTACAAAAACTTTTATTTCCAGATAAAAGCATCGTTAAGAGTTCTGAGTCCGAAAGAAACTAAATATATGCAAAAGCCTGCTAAGTTTAGCATTCCACTGATCTACAACAATCTCAAGTTTATTGGGGATGTCTTCAACAATATTTACATTGCAAATGAGCACGTTAAGTAAGTATTTTCTTCTATTTTGATGCTTTAAATCTAACTGATGCATCACTAGGTTATAATGTAAACAAATCATTTGATCACTGCATTAACTGTGATCATTGAAAAATGCAGTAAAGAAGCAAAAATAATAGAATCACCTACAGGCTGCCTACAGGGCAATGACTACAGAGTTTCTTTTATCTTAATTTTTATCTTATTCAGGAAAAGTATTACTATTCTTAAGCTGAATATTATCCACTATGATCATGTAAAACGTGTTATCCGATTTTTATAGACGTACTTTTGTAGTATAAAAATCTGATCAATCTCAAATAGCATTGTAAGTGCAATAGTTTAAATCACAAAATATTATTTAATTTTGCAGATATGCATTCGAATGGGAGAGCCAGGAACTGTGTATAGTGGGAGTGGTGGCCTGGCTGAGCTTCTGGTACTACTTTCGGATCTGGATGGCACCGCTATTGATGTTGACACCCTTCGTTTATTATTATATGGAGATGAAATGTCATATAAGTACGTAAAGTATCTCTTTCATCTATGAATATTCAAAGAATTTGACAATTTTTACCTTGTCTAACTTTTACTTTTTTATCGTACTAGACCTTAATCATTACTCTTCGGCTCAAATAAAATTAAATTGTAATAAGTGTCACTTTAAAAATAACGTATCCCATTTCACTAAATTTAATTAGACTAATATTCGTTTTCTTTTATTTCAGCTAGAAAAGGAAGCGTGGCGTTTGCTATCTTAAACCATTCTGAATTAGAACTTGAAGATGACGATTTGGAAAATACCAAGGTAAGATTTCATACAACCTAAAATAATAAAAAAAACATATTAGATATTAAATCATAGTTCAGCGGTTCCTAAACATACCAATTTATTTCTTTTTATTACGGTCGGACGCGACATTTTAAACGGCATTTATAAAAAAAATATTGTTTTCAGGACGATAAAACACTAAAAACTCGATTATATGGACTCCAAGATCTTACGTTTACGATAAAAAATGGTATCGACTACGCTGTATCACTCGCGGAGAGATTAAAGAAGTAAGTTTGTATTCATTATTTGAAGAAAATATTGAATATTTATTTACAAAGAAAAGTAAATGCAATAATCATCATATATTTTCGTTTAATAATTTCATTTGCGCAATTTAATTGTAGGAACCTTATTTTTCAGTTTGGCCAACTTCGCTGTCCCCTACTTGAGTTTCATGGCGATCGCAGCGCTAATCATCACAGCCTTAAGTCTCTACTTTATCCCTTTTAATTACTTAATCATGGCATTAGGTAAGTTGGCTTTAAGCAATAAGTTTACTTTACACGTAAATTAGTTTTTTCGTCATGTACATCATCAAGTTTATAAAAATCAATCAATAATAATCTTATTTCTCAACAACATCTTAGTCCCAAGCTCACAGACCTATATCGAGATAGACGCAAAGAGCGCTTCAAACTGTATGAGAAACTAGCGTGTCGAATTTTTCGTACATGCTATGACGTCACGTGCGAGATTTAGCGATGTGTAAATATTATTGACGAGTTCTTGCAACAAAGCACTGCAGAATTAACCATTTTCGTTTCTGGGTGACGAGTGTTTTCATAGCAATTGTCTTAAGCGAACTAACTTAGGTCGTAAAACTTTGACCGTGATCAAACTTTTATATAACCGCGTATTGAGGATCTCAAGATTTATTAGTTAGTATAGAAAAGATCATTTGTGTAAGCACAATGTCTATTTTAGTAGTGTGTGCGTATTTAATAGAATAAATAGAACGCTACTCATCAAACTAACTTCTATTTCAGGTATCTATAAATTCATGAGAAAGGTCCTGAACCCGGACAGAGTCCCGAACAATGACATACTGGACTTCCTGTCGCGAGTCCCCGATGACGAGGATTTGGTACTTACGCTATATTATTTTACTTTCTTAATTAATAATAATACAATTCATTACTGTTTCTTAATTTTTAAGCTGTGCTTAGAAGCCAAATAAGACGTTTTCATAAGGAAATTGATTAAAAGTCCGAATTTGCCTACTTGTTACTATGTTTCACACATATTTCTCAAATTGCTTAATGGATTCTTTACTTTAATAAATGACATGAATAAAAAATACAACTTTTTTAATGAAAGTGCTTATGTCATTTTATTTCTTTTTTACAGAAACGATGGCGGGAGTTGAAAGTTCCGGAGCCTAGCGTGAGCCGCATGAGTTTTATTCGAAAGAGAACAAGAATAATCTCTGCGGATAAAAGCTCAGAACATTTGCCACATCATTGACAAAACGATCATTTTCGTGTTGTCGTATTAGGTTGCTGCTCCATTGCTTCGCAGAGGCTAATAAATTATTATAATAACAAAAGTTGGAGGGAAAATATTCCCTAACAAAAGACCAATCCAATAATTAAGTAGACGCCGTAGAACTACGTCACATTGCGTAATAAAATGACTAATGTAGCCCAATAGCGCTAATTTCAAACTACATATTTATAGTTTTGGTTTAAACTTATTGGTACAAGCGTTAAAATTAACTTTGTGCAAACGTTAACATTGCGTTTATGACTACCGAAATACACACATCAATACTGTCTCGGGATATTATATTACATTCTTCATAACTCAAAAAACTATCTACAGTACAGAAAAGTTTGTATGGGGGAAAAACTGGACAGTGTTGAGGTGTGCATATTCGCTTTTACTTTCGAAGTAATTTGAAACTTATGCATAAGAGAAAAACAGACAAGTATTTTTTCATAGACGAAATAATTTACAGACGACTGGTTTTATCGTAGAAAATTATGCGCGAGAGAGCAAGACCGATTTTGCAGATTACGAAAAAACCACGAAATCACTTAATAGTGAATAAGAGGAAATGAAACTATACGATCATAAATATTATTGGTGTACAAATAACCTCTTAATTAAACCAATTTCAATAGTTTATGTAAAAAACGTATTAGATATACGTACCAGATTTGTAACATCTATATCCGTCTTATAGTTTTATACTAAAAAATACGTACTTTTTCGATATAGCGTCTTAATAATTAAACAAGCGCCCGCCTATTAAATAAAGCAGACGCCGCAATGGAGTATCGACTTTATTATAGACTGGAATGACTGTGATTTTCCTTTGAATGTACTTAGTGCCATAGAAATATCTTACAACATTATAAAATAACTAAGTACATATAATTATGATCCTCAAATTTATTTAGTCTTTAGATTTTATTACTTATTAGTTTGGCTATAACTTTCTGTTAAAATATTCTCTACTAAAACAGGGAACGTAAAGGGATAGACATAGGCAAACGCTTATTTAAAAAAAAAGACTGGAAATAAATATAAGTTTATAAATTTTAATTGGCACCATCAATATGTATTATTTAAAAAGGACATAAAGAATTTTTTATTGCATTTACAAAAAGTATTAACTTATTAGGATTTTTTACTATAAATATAATAAAAAACTACTAAATATATTACGAAATTAACAGTATTTTAATATCACAAAAGATCATCACATTGGAATGAATGCACGATATCACATCATTTGTGACTAACATTGTGATATTGTTATTTAAGTAATAATAAATATTATTATATATTTAAATTATAATTGGTAATGCCATTGTGATCCATAGGTTTAAGGACTATATTAACAATAAAATAATAAGTTAAATGTGTTTGTTTCATTTTAAAAGCACTAATATCTTTGGAACGTTACTTCTTACTAGCTAACAATCATACAAAAATATCCCTTTAAAAATCTTACTACAGTAAGTACTAGTTCAAAAGCCTATATAGACTTACAATAAGGATATGATACTATAAGTATTTACTTAAATTGCATACATAATTAGCATAATGCAATTGATGACTAAGAACTATCATAAACTCTCAAAGACTGGTGGCGTTTCACTGAAGGTTCTGGTACATTTAGTTCCTTCCAGTCTTTCTGTAATGAGAAAACAAAATTAGATAGGGCACATCTTTTTTTAATTTAGGACTAATGATACAGGCTACTTTTATTTTCCTAAATTGAACGAGTGGTTAGGTGGTAATGTAATTCATGATAATTTAGCAAAAGAACTTAAAAAAAATATATATATAACAAATAAATAAACTTTTTAGAAACCTAATAATACTCGTCTCAGGATGGCTGAAAGAGATCTCTTTTAGAGATAAGTCCACCTTTGTACGCGTGTCACAAATTTAATTGTGTAACTGTTTGTGTTAGTGCAATAAAGAGTGTACAATATAAAGTATTTGACAAGTTGCAAAGCAGAAAATAATTTTTAGAGGTAGGTAATATTTACCAATATTTCATTATCCGGCACTCTGGTTATAAAATCTAACAGATCGTTGTTCAATGTTCTGTCTGGATTTAAATACTTTCTTGTGAATTTGTAGATCCCTGGAACAAAAAAGTCAATTGATTTTAAACTTTTAAAACTGAAATTGAACCGGCTGCAGTCAGTTGCAGTATAAACGTGTGTAAAAGCGTGTTTGTTTGTCCTTCCTTGACGCCCTAACTAAGCATACAATCGACTTGATTTTTGTCATAGAGTTAATTGAAGAGTTATTTGAATATCGTAATAAAAAGTAACCTATGTTAGGTACTCTCCGTACCTAACATAGGTTACTTTTTATTACGATATTCCCACGGGAACGGGTACGACGCGGGTGAAACCGCGGGTGAAAGCTAGTAAAATATAAACGATGATGATGATGACGATTGAGAAATATAATACCTTTACTCACCAAAACCCATCATCATATAATTGAAGGGGATCAAGTAAAAACCGATCGCAGACATGACAAGAAGAATCATAGTCAGGTAACTCAGAAATGGTACTTTGAAACTTGCCAAGCTGAAAAGAAGGAACAATAATAAAGTAAATAAAGACGTGTAATCGTTTTAAAAATAATCATTTTAAAGTTTCAGAGTTGAGTACTATAGTAAAATCAAAGAATATTAACTATTAAAATATTGCAAATAGGTATAAGCGTTAACGTAACATAAAATAACACCAAATACAGACAAAAGGACACATGGTCGAATAGGGTTTTCCGGAACTTTTTTACACAAACACAAAAATATCAAAAAATGTAGTATAAAAGAATCTCTTAGCTGCGTTGTAGGTGAATTAAGCAATTATAATAAAAAAAACTTACTTATGAACTCTTTCGACTAACGATACTGAGTACTCGACACCTCCTGTGATAGTGAGGGTCATCTCTTGGAGTCCCATGATCCTCCCTGTCCAACCTTTTTCACTCTGAAAATAATATTAAATGAACATGTTATATTTATTCCCATTAAATTATTATCGATATATCAATGTCAATGCGCAAATAAAAATAAATGTAAGGACGAAAAAGAGACATCATCTAAATTTTGATCTCAAAATAAGTTTAACTAAAGCACCATCGACCTAGAGCCACAACCGGGTCCTCTATCTAGATTAATGAACTCCTAATTTATTTCTAATTTGTTTTTGATATAATTTATACAGTTTCAAAAGAATAAAGAGCATAATTGTATTTTTGAAAACAGCTAGAAGTAAACAAAATACCTTATCTTCATCAGTTTGATCGGGGTTATCTTCGACGACATTGACAGAGCGTGCTATCGTTCTTTCGGCTGAAATATAAATTAAAATAATAAAATGTATTACGTATGTATTTTATCTTGCTAGATGCTCGACGTCATCAGAGTGCTTAGTGCGAGTTTTATCACATTACTCCCTTACGCCGATGTTTGCGAATAGAGTTACTTTTTAATTTTGCATTATACAATAAATATTAAACAACAAAATATAGTAGAAAAAGCCACTAGTCTCATCCCGTCAGGGCGACATGAGACTAGTTGCTTTTTTCTAGTATATTTTCTTGTTTATTGCTGTGTTTGTATGAACCAGAAGTAGAAGAATGGCAGGCAACAGCGGCGTGGCCCACAGGCGGAAGTAGTACCAGAAAACTAACCAACCGGCGAGCACCGTGAACGAGAGCTTATTTATTAATTATTATTATTATGTTTCGCCAATAACTCACTTTGCTGTGTTTATATGAACTAGAAGTGAAAAATGTCAGTAAAAGCAACAGCGGTGTGGCCCACAGGCGGAAGTAGTACCAGAAAACTAACCAACCGGCGAGCACCGTGAACGTAGAGCTCATTTATTAATTATTATTATTATTATGTTTCGCTAATAACTCACTTTGCTGTGTTTATATGAACTAGAAGTGAAAAATGTCAGTAAAAGCAACAGCGGTGTGGCCCACAGGCGGAAGTAGTACCAGAAAACTAACCAACCGGCGAGCACCGTGAACGTAGAGCTCATTTATTAATTATTATTATTATTATGTTTCGCTAATAACTCACTTTGCTGTGTTTGTATGAACCAGAACAGAAGAATGGCAGTAACAGCAGCAGCGGCGTGGCCCACAGCCGGAAGTAGTACCAGAAAACTAACCAACCGGCGAGCACCGTGAACGAGAGCTCATTTATTAATTATTATTATTATTATGTTTCGCTAATAACTCACTTTGCTGTGTTTGTATGAACCAGAACTAGAAGAATGGCAGTAACAGCAACAGCGGCGTGGCCCACAGCCGGAAGTAGTACCAGAAAACTAACCAACCGGCGAGCACCGTGAACGAGAGCTCATTTATTAATTATTATTATTATTATGTTTCGCTAATAACTCACTTTGCTGTGTTTGTATGAACCAGAACTAGAAGAATGGCAGTAACAGCAACAGCGGCGTGGCCCACAGCCGGAAGTAGTACCAGAAAACTAACCAACCGGCGAGCACCGTGAACGAGAGCTCATTTATTAATTATTATTATTATGTTTAGCCAATAACTCACTTTGCTGTGTTTGTATGAACCAGAAGTAGAAGAACGGCAGTAACAGCAGCAGCGGCGTGGCCCACAATCGGAAGTAGTACCAGAAAACTAACCAACCGGCGAGCACCGTGAAAGAGAGCTCTTTGTTTTCCCACTCAAATAAGCGCCTGTGAAATTCAACAAACAATACCAAATTATAATAATAGATAAGACTTTTGAACCGCATCGTTATGCAACAATTATTACTTTGTTCGATGTAATTATTTATCTTGAATTGTCTGAGGGTCCAGTAGGCCTATTCTGTACTCTCTCTCTCTCTCTGGCAGCTTCAGTAGAAAATCGAGATTTGCGTAAGGTGTAAAAGCACATTTACTGCTATAGTAAAAACAGCAGCAATATCTTTCTCCATTAGCCAAACCCGGTGGTCCACTGAAACTTTTACAGTTACAGAATATGAGAATAGGCTCGATCCTCCTCCTGTAGGGCCTCGATCATAGAATGCCATTGGAAACGCTAGTGATTTTGATTGCATATTGCTACAAGAGATTCATTTTTACCACGAAATTATAATAAAAAACCGGCCAAGTGCGAGTCGGACTCGCGCACGAAGGGTTCCTTACATTATTTAAAAAATCGGCAAATAATGACATGGCTGTTGTATGGGAGCCCCTTTAAATATTTATTTTATTCTGTTTTTTTTTTGTTTTAGCGGCAACAGAAATACATCATCTGTGAAAATGTCAACTGTCTAACTATCACGGTTCATGCGTTACAGCCTGATGACAGATGGACGGACGAACAGCGGAGTCTTAGTAATAGGGTCCCGTTTTACCCTTTGGGTACGGAACCCTAAAAATCCTTTATTTTACACATTTATTAAGTAGTCACCAATAGCTATACTTATTTACGATTTAAATTATTACTGAGCGATTAAAGGAAAATAAATGCGAATCTAAAGGCTTGAGTCACCCGCCTGAAAAAAAAACATCATAAAAAATGCCATTTCTTAAGGTCGCAGAGTTTTCATTGATTTTACGTGATTATATAAATATTCAACAATATCTCGAATAGCTTACTTATATTGTTCGTTTATTTCGAAGAGGATGTTGAAAGTGTCTCTGACGAATTCCATGTTACTATACACTAAAGGTATGTCAAACTTTGGAGGTTTCTTTAAATATTTCACCTCCTGAGGCTGAAATAGTCTCACTGTGGCTTTCACCTAAAACAGTAAAAAAAATTATATTTTATAAGTAGTTGAAAGTTCATATATCCCATGTATACTTAATTTTTAAACACAACAAAAAATAAAAGAATGATAATAAGATTAACTGAGCAAATTATTTTGTTAAATAACCACGCGCATGAAACAGCGAGCGTAGCTAGCCTCCGCTCGCTGTTTCACGCGCGTGGTTCTCGTTCCCGTGGGAATATCAGGATAAAAAGTACTCTCCGTTTTTTCAAATAACTCTAAGCCAAAAATCAAGTCGATTGGTTGCTTAGTTATTGCGTGAAGGAATAAATAAATAAAATAATAAATATTTCTTACACTCACACCAATTAACCTAGCCCCAAAGTAAGTACTAAATGGCTTGTGTTATGGGATACTAGGTAATGGATATTAATACATATAATTATACATATATAAGTATTTATGTGTAGAAATATATATAAACGTCCATAACTCAGGTACAAATACTCGTATTCATCATACAACATTTGGCCCTACTGGGATTCGAACCCAGGACCTCGGAATAGGCGACACCATGAAACCAGTGTACGTACCACGGAGGTCGTCAAAGGTGAGGAAGGATAAACAAACACACTTTCGTATTTATAATATTATTACTAGCTCCCGCGGTTTCACCCGCGTGGTTTCTGTTCCCGTAGGAATATCAAGATAAAACAGTAGCCTATGTTACTTTCCGTCCTTTCATCTAGCACTATGCCAAAAATCAAATCGATAGTTTTAAGTTAGAGCATCAACTATCAAGAAAGGACAAACAAACACACTTTCGCATTTATAATATTGTTATTTTATATATGAGTTACGATTAGGATTGACTACCGACTCGACCATAAAAATATTAATTATTGTTAAAATTTTAAAAAGGATATCCCATATCAAAACATGAATCCAGTTAGGTATTATTAAAAAATAATGTTTTAACATACTAATATAAAATAAATTAAAAAAAACTCACTGGGTTCCAAAACATTGTCATCTCCAACTGGACTCTCGGGCAGTTGCCTTTCGCACTGTGTCGTTTGGCGCGGTCCTTCAAGGCGAACCATGTGGGTTCCCCGTTCTGAATCCTCAGCAGGGGAATGGATACCCTTCCAAGGGACTCGCCTCTTAGTGCCATCACCCACGAACTGTCGTATACTTTCAGATCCAGGGTTGAGGTGACGTCATACACGTTGCTGTTCAAATGAAAACAATTCTAACTCTTAAAACAATTATTTTAACTTAAAACTATTATTTTACGCAGCTATATTTTCCTATTTGACTTCATCCCAATATCCCAATATCAAATTCGTTTATTCGCCCTAGACTGTGAAAAGTATTTGTGAAAGTTGAAGTTGCCAGTAGCAAAATTTCACGGACAGAGTACTTTATACCTAATTACCTATGCCTCACCGAAAAGAACTAGCAAGAATCATGGAGGAAAAGTAAGGTTCTAGAAAATTTCGACATGTTCTCACAAGGCTCGGTAGCTCAACTGGAAGAGCATTGGACCGGACAATAGTGCGGGTTAGAAAGAAACCCGTTTGGACAACTTGTGATATGAGTCGATTTTCCTGTGTTTTTTTCTAGTTTTTCGTTTAAAATAGCATTGTAAATGCAAAGTTTTAAAATCTTAAATTAATCACCTTAGCTTATTAAAATTGTCGATATTTTTAGAGACAAAGTTACGTTCCCATTCATAGTGTTAGTTAGTTTAGATAGGTACTCACAATACATAGCTCTTGTTCCATACGGGTTCTGAACTGCTACTGGCGTTATGCGTTTGAACCCTTTCATTGTCGAGCTCAAGCGTGCAGTACGCCTGAGGCCTCCCACTCAGTCCTTTGGCTCCTACCACTTTCACATACAGTTGTCCCACCAACTTCCAGTCGCTCTTCAGACTGTGTATAGCCTGTGACAGAATGTATACTTTATACAACAATCGCACATGAACTTGCGAACTTAATGCCCGGCTTTTCGAAAATTAGAGGATAGAAACAGAACCCATCACAGGTTATAGATACCATTATCCACTATTGCTGTGCATTTTTTTTTCCTATAACATACGGGAATACTGAGAAAATAAGGATATTTTTAATTTTACACTTCACAGTAAACTTAAAAATTAACAATATGATCACAAAAATACGCCCAATAGCTATGATAACACTCGGCACGGTAGTAGTGGGAGTCAAATCAGGAAAAACAAAACTGATGATGCCTACGGGCATCGCGCTTATAAACCCAATACGCCATTTGCAGTAGGTACTTTGTCATTTATGTTTACGATCTATGCGCTAATATTTATGTTAAATATTTTAAAATAATATTGTTACATTACTTGTCATCATTGAATTAAATTAGATCATCTTGTAACAACCTGATTTTAACCTTCCGCAACATGTATTGGATTTTTACATTGTCTTTATTTTTTTGAAGTTCGTAATTGCATGCCGTGGCTTCTATAATTAGAAACTGTACTTAGACTAAGATTCTGCATTTAATTTATTACATATTGTTAGTACATGTTTTTGTTGACTGCCCCATAAACAAATAAATAAATACAAAACATTCAATGTAAAAACCTAATAATTTTATATGAAAATGTTTCCACTTAGAGTCGTCATATCTCAATGTTCCCGTAGGTCACTTTATAGCGTTTTGTGTGAATTATCTACAAGTCTAGAGTTTTAAATTAAGATAATGTCTCATGTCCGCCGTATGGCATTTTTCCATAGTAAAGTTCCCGTGTGGGTATTAGAAAATTTTGCCTTTAAAATTGATAATTTCTGTAGTCAGTTTTAGTGCACTAGAAATTGCAATACTACAGCGCTTACAATACAAAAAAATAATACTTTAGTGTACCTAGACTGGTAACATGTAGAAATGTTTTCCACTTGATAAAAATCTTCAAAGCATAAAAATATTAATACAATATTAATACCTACATGCTTAGCGCGTATGACGCCCTCGCTGAGGCAAGTTTCCACCTCCCCCGCTGGTTTGTCCCTGACGTTGCACAGCGTCACGGAGAAGTGCACTGTGCCGAACCCGTCGTCCAGGTGTTGCCACACCTCGTGGGTGCGCTCGCGCTCGAGGTGGGTTAAGTCTAGGACAGTACTGAAAGTAGTAACGTTTATATGATCCAACTAGCGATGGAAAAATCCTTGTTCAGTGTTAGCACCTTCCTTTGCCAAAACTTTGACAGAGAAGTGTGCATTCAAATGTTCAGCTATTTTCAATAAGTGAATTCTCAGATGGGACTCGAACCCACGACGTTTGGAAAACCGATCCTAGTATTGACATTGGACATCCAAAGTGATCCACTTGTGGCCGAGTTGATTTTTTCCAATATTGTTCTATTTAAAATTTTATCAAGTATAAAAATAGCATAGCAGCAAAGAATTCGAAAATCATATATTTTCAATATCTACTTTATAGCAGACTGCTCACTGCAAGTATAAATTTTGTCAGAGTGCAACATGGTAACGATATTTTCTAGGAGGGCTACGACAACTATAGTTGACAGTAGGTACTCGTTTATACTTTGCATTTTCGTTTGAAAAAAAGAACAAGGATCAAACTATAATAATATATTTACTAGAATAAAATTTTCTTTAGAACACGTCTGAGGAAAATAATCATCTTCAATACTGTTATTGTCTTACCTGCCCATAAAATTCTTCTGCTTTCCGATGTCCCATAAGGACAGCTTCATCAAATTGTCGTCGTGCAGATGCAACTGAAACCTCTCCTTCCATTCCGGGTGTGGTGTGTTTGGTACCGACTTCGATTGAAAACTTTCTGACCCTAACCTGAAATAGAAATACTTTTCAATACTCAATTATTTATTGCATTCCACAATGTAAACAAAAGATGGTTAACATACTTCGTAAATAAAGATCATTATGGACCCTGACGGGCTCGCAATAGGGTTTAGCAGTGAGGAGGCGTTATAATGAAAGCAAAGTTTTACATTCAAATAATAAAAAACAGTTATGACATAAAGTTAATTTAGATGAGAGATTAATTTAAAATATCTTTTTTATTTAATATGTAATTATATTCATGTAAACTGTAATAGCACATTTATTCATTTTCTTATTTTCCATCTTAACTTTTTCTTATAGGTACTTTTAGGATTTGATTTCATATGGAAATGATATATATAAAGATCAATTTGATCAAAATTGTGAAATAAAAAGTTTATAAAAAAACGACTTTTAAAGAAAAAATAAAACATTTGGTGACGGTGTCAGCCAAGGCATTCTAAATATATTGCACTTCCGTTATCTATATTTTTATTTTTCTACCCTACCCTTCTGGGCAATAAAAAGAACTAGAAAGTTACGATCCATCATTGTATGAATTTCATATCTTCTGCGAAGTGAATCGTTTACGATCCTCAAATACACTAACGATTGGTCGTTACAGGTCGTTACGATCAACCGCAGTACAAACAAATCGTCTGCGATCAAGTCTAAATCATTGACGATCCTCACATACATTAACGATTGGTTTGTTGCGACAGATCGTAACGACCGATCGTACCGTATATGGAGCCCTACTCCATCAGAAGATCTTCTAGAAAATTATCCGTCAAAAGTCAATTTCTCTCCAGGGCCCTTATTCACTATGACCACTTAGCGATTCCTTGCTCAAACCACGCCAATGTCGTACTTGGTTTTGACATTTTCAAAAGTCGTTTTCTCCATGATACTCCCAAATTATAAAGTTAATGTACAAGAACATGAAAGTCACAAGTTGTATTATTATTAAACAAGTAAAATAACTTTAAAATTTGTAAGTGTCATAGAGAAAACGAATTTTGAAAATGTCGAAACCAAATACGACATTCGCGTGGTTTGAGCAAGGAATCGGTAAGTGGTCATAGTGAATACGGGCCCTGGATGACTTATTAGATGTAATTTCGTAGCTTCGTAGTTTGATAGTTTATCATCTACGTACGAGTATTTTTGTAGTTAGGTTAAAACAATCTATGAAAACTATTTCAACAGTAATTTTTAACCAACTTCAAAAAAGGATCAGGTTCTCAATTCAGTTGTTTTTTTTTTTTTTGTTTATGTATGTTTGAACCAACAAGCCATGTTGATTGATAAAAATATAAAAAGATAAATATATATTCAAATTGACAATTAAAATTTACTTATTAAACTTTATAAGTTCGTAATGTAACCTACTGATAAACTTCAAAACTCATTTAAGTTCCACTCCACACCCTTAATTACTGCTCGAAGTGTGTAATAAAATAAAACAAAGAATGGGACCTTTGCTCCCAAACATTTACATTTGAATGACATACAATCCAACCGACCGACTGTACCTTGGTCGGGAATAATTACAACATTGTACCTAACGTATCGAGTTGATAAAAGTTTAAAGTCTTATTACCGTAAGTAACTATATAAGTAGGTATGTTTACTTATTTATTAACCACAATAATTAGTCATTATTATAATCAGATACCTATCTATAATTTGATTTCATCATGGACTATAAATGCCATCCGCTGCTTCGTCTGCGTATCCAAAATATTGCTACCTACTAGATTTGTAAGTTATGATTAACCAAATAGTTATTGAAATCCGATAGTTCGACAACTACTATTGCACGATGTCTATACCGACCCTCAAACAATGTTTTTCAATTATTTTTAAGGAACAGGGGCCTTACCATCACCTGTAATGCGATTCATTTTAGGTTCTTTTTTAGGTTGTGAGAGTGGGATGCTCTCACCCTTACTACCTGAAAATGACCTAAAACTACGCATTACAAGGACATTGAGTATATTATCTTTAACATAAATTTTATCGTCTGTAATTTCAATGCAATACTTGAAATTTTTACCCTAAATTGTTATCATAATTTAGTGCCCTATTAGTGTAAAACAGTTTTAATACTTAACAATAAATTCTTGATAACAAAAACCGTGACGTCACAAATATTTCTTTTACTATCTAAACACGTTGTAAATGAAATAGGAGAAAGATTAAAATTTCAAAATTTGATTAAATGAATACTTATAACGCCGAAATAAGTAATTTAATTATTACTGTTTTGGAAAAACAAGTACCTACCTAATTGATAAGATATCTCGGTCTCGGTGCTGGTATTGCACGGTCTAACAACTCCTGAGGATGCTCCGTGTGTGGGCGAAACACGTGTAGAGTAGTCGGTGAAGGTGCAAGGTGTGTCACTGTGTTACATCTGAATTTATTTGCGGGCGGGCGGGCGGGCGGTGCATCTTGCATGTAAGTTTTTCTTGCGGAATTATGCTACATATTTTTTGTTTTCTACTAAGATATGGATTTCTGCCAAGTAACGCCTGATTCTATCAAATACTGGTAAGATATAGTCGAGACACAGTTAAGTACCATTATGGCTATTACCTTACCTATAGGTATATAGCAACTTAGTTTTTAATATCTTTTCTCAGCACTAAGTTTTCTTGCGGAATTAAGCTACATATTTTTCATTTTCTACTATAACTTTCCGTTTGAAGTGAGCAAGCCTTTACGGAAGTATTTTCTCGGATTGGGAAAAATAATTCTTCCAAAAGAAAACTCCTCTTACACTGATAATCACTCAAAATTTTATGATACTAGCTTAAGAAAACAAACGCAATCAATCATTCAGTAATTCATATAAAGATAAAAATCGAATCGAAAACAATTACATGTGAACCGGATTTGAAATATTAAATCTTTCATCAAGTACGATGTCCTAGAAACTTTGGACTCTGACTAACCAGCGTTCAAGTGTTCAGCGCTTTGTGTAGGAACAACAATAGTCTTATATCTTTGTTTTTGATACTAAATATATTTATACGACGTTTTATGAACATAAATAACATCGGTGGCATGAAACATAAATAAAACTTCCTCCCAATTTTTTTTAAATATATTTTGTCACAAATAGTTAAAGCTTTTATCCACCAATCATCTGATAAGATCTAATTAGATAAAAAATGTGTCATTTTTTTCCAATCTCAGCTAGATTATAGGTTTTCGTAAAAATCGGCTTATTAACAAGGTACAAGTTCTAAAGTTTAAGGGGTCAAGGTTCAAAGACAGTAGTGACTCAAAGCTACCTACAATTGATTTATGTAAAACTTAACTTTATTTTTCCAACACAAAGATAAGCGTTGTGAGGGGTTGCAGTTGGCACACTACTTGCGTAGGCGCATGACCTATATTATATGATTTTTATCACAATAACAAAAACAGATAGAAATATTATTATTGCGTTTTTCGTAAATGTTAAAATTACGTTTTCAAAAATTACTTTTTCAAAAATACGATATGATTATGATACTGCAAAATCTGGTATGTGAGCTTTTTCGACAATCCAAAAGTAAAAGATTTGAAGTTTGAACTGAAACTGTGTGTATAGTTTTGCGTTAATAAAAAATACAGACTTTATTATGAAGCTATATGAATGCTTATATACAACAATAATCAATAGTTTAAATTCCTTAAAGTACACATTTATGTTTTCAAGTTTCGACAACCATTCCGGAACTAGATTATAATTTCGTCACTAGGATCTTCGTCCAATGTCATTGGCAACGTTATCTATCGTTTCGTAAATTGGGTATTATTACCAATTTATAATACGCATTTTACTTTTTTATCAGATGATCTCAACCTTTTATCTAGCTTCACAACTACAAATTGGTTTTACATCGTAACAGTAATTATAATAATACACGCGTTCTACTTGTACCTTATTTGCGAAACTTAATGCGTGTTGAGATTAAAATTTGATAAAGTACCACCAACAACAAAAACCATGATTAAATCGACAGAAGATTATAACATTTTCGGATCGAAAGATATAAATAAATCAGTAAATAACGATGATACCATCAAAAAAGTTGCCAATATACACTAACTTAGGTTCGTTTAGGGCATTTGGACCTAGGAGCAGTCGAGTAGTCCCTTAAGGGGGTGCCACGCAAATGAAAACCTTCGATCTTATAATAATTTTTAAATTTCTTGTTACCCATCCTTCGGTTTAAATATAATTACAGCAATAACAATCAAACAAACATGTAATACATAGTTATTTAATTATAGCAATATTTTTTCTGCAAAACGACCAGAAGTGCAAAAAATTTAAAAGTAAGCTGCACCATGTTACTTTTACGTTTACGCTGACAACCCCATACATGTTTAAGCCGTAAACGTGAAAAAAACCCACAGTAATATTTTTATATTTAAACAGGGTGTTTGGAATATGGGTGCAAACCTTAGTATTAGGGTTGCCACCTTTTTTTCATGCAGTTAAAGTATATTATTTTTATTAACAATACAACATATATTTAACATATATTTTTTTAGCTTTTTGCAGTTTATTTCAAATTAGTATCTCTTCTAAACAATTGCATAGCATTTTTATAGTCAATATTTAAATCAAAGTAATTAAGTAATTAAATCTTGTTACATCAGCTCTAACACGTCTGATGTTGGCTGAAGAGATCTCTATTAGAGATAAGTCCACCTTTGTAGACATGTCTCAAATTAATTGTGTAACTGTATTTGTTAGTGCAATATAGAGTATTACATAAATAACCTATTTATAGAAAACTCATACAAGCTACTATTAGCAGAAAAAACTTAAAACTAGAGATCCAAACCTTTACCATAATTAATTATCATAGCACATGTTAATAAGAACCCACGTGCAACACGTAGTATTACTACATATTTTTAATTTATAATTGAAAGTTCTACATCACATTTTCGTAAGTACCAGATTTTGAATGAATTTGTTTCGTAAACGTAGGATACACTTATTTAAGCTAATAAGTATATTAGGTGTTTTACTATGAACAGAAAAAACACTATTTAATGCGCAATCAAATGTAAACTTTACGTCACACAATGGTACAGTTACTCTATTATTGATGCGCGTGCACACACAGGCATTGTTTTCGTACAATACATTGGTACTTTGTACTATTATCTATTGGTATTGGTTACATGCAGATAATGCATCATAATATTAGTTTCATTTATCATGGCTCGAGTTTTTAAATATTAAGTACTATTGGTGTCAACTGTTATTTAATAGGTCATGCAGTGTTTGCAATCTATCAGAGCGGGAATGGGTAGGTAAATGTTGTTAATTGATATACCTTTGTTTTAGATTAAAGGCTAGAAAATTATAAAAGAGAATATTGTATTTCTAATATAATGTTTTAGCGACTCCAACTTTTTGTCCTCCTAAATATTTATTTGGTTTGCATTTCACGTCTCGCTCTAGGCCAAATTTTACAAGATTCTATGCCACTTTACGTCTTCAGAGATTTATATTCCATAAAACACATCTCTTACAGAATTTCTGAATTCAATTTTACAATATGGCATTATCACAGTGTTGGTCTACGCGTAAGTATAAATATGCTCTACATTGTAAAGAATCTCGCTCTTTAAAACTAATTTAACAAAATCGTGACTGATAAACCAATTCTGCTCGAATATATCATTAGAAAAAATACGACACTTTATAAGTTTACGTTACTTCGTTTAATAGTGCGTACTTACCTAATTTTACAGTAGAGTTTGTGTGTAGAGCCATCTTTCGGCGGCACCGGGAGACCTTTCGCCTCAACCAGAACCACAGACACTATAGTAGTCCAATGTTTATGTATTTTTATCGGAATTTTCTGCAAAAAATATTGTTTTACTACACACATTGCTCCCATCTCCATTCCACAATTAACACGCACTTTATGAAGAACTTATGAAAGAACTGTATTTCTTTGTGTAGGCTCTACACTTATAAAACAAACAAAAGTCATTGTCCATAAAGGAGGTGAACAAATTGATAACAGCAGTTGATAAAACTACTGCATTATATTTAAAATTTGTTATTTACTTAGTTTAACTTTCGTTATTATGAAATACTAATTTTTTTGAACACTTTTTGAAAAAAAATCTAGGTCGATAATATTTCCAAAAAAGATTAAAAGCACTTTTCGAAAAATAAATTTCAGTTATAAAGTTTTTGTAAAGAAAGGAGAATTTACACTTCTCCTTTTTAAACGAATAAAAAAATGAGTTAGCCACAAAAGAGGGCTTAGTTGAAACTAAATAACAAACAAAACACGCGCGCACTTATAATCTACCGACTCGGGGACATAAGTTCGTGCTTATCTTAAACTTTGCCCTTTCGGGATCCGAGCCTATAAACAGATGATTACCTCTCCTGTGACGGGGACTATCGCCTTATCGTAACTGTCTCCTGTGGTAGTGGCCCCCAACACGGGGCTTTTGCTCTTTTTGCTTCTTACACGATTCACGAGACTGGTCGAGCGGAATCTGTTATCACAAACAGCATTTGATAAATAATGTTATTTGTGATTTATCAAAGTTCAGAAATAACTTACTAACTAACTATCTACTTAAAAAAAAACATTTAACTTTTCAAGAAATTTTAAAAACAGTCACTAATTAAATGTTGAGTACCTTATGATGATTAGTATGAAACACCGATGAGATTATAATTACAGCATAAATAGCACATTGTATTGTAATGTGATTAGTGATCAGATGGCAATTTTATTAATAATTGTTAATCAAACTTGTCTCTTTTGTCACTTTTAACTAAATTAAAAAGCACAAGAATAACCTGCAATGAATAATCATTCATGCACATTAATAGTAAAATAGTAAAAGAAGTTCGGACTCAAAGTAACGAAACATCGTGTAAAAAAACACCACCAAAAACTCACAAATTGCTAATTTTCGATTTTTTTTCTGCCCCACCGCTACTGTCGGAAGAAACACTAGAATGACGCTGTACTTTAGGACTGTCTCCGCCGCTTTGTTCATTTTCACTAACTCCATTAACGTGTTTATCACTGTCACTGCAGTTATTATTATTTTGTTCACCCTCCATATTGACGAGAGGACAAGGTCCGTGCGAGCTAACAACCCGACTGGACTAACTAACTTATTTAATTTATACAACACTCGTTTGCTCTTGTTGATAATCTACGGCAAAGTTTAAGATAGCGACTATATTAATATTTCTATAAGTAAAGATTAAATAGATACAGAACAAAACAATGCCTTTATCTTCACTTATCGGTATTATGCCTTGGCACTTCGCCTTGACTGATCTTCGACGATTTTTTAAATTTACATTTTTATTTAAATTTCTTATTTCTTATAGGATCACTTTGCTTTCCCGAGGACACATCGAGTTGAAATTAAAACTCAGGTCTGTTGAAGGAGTAAGAAAATCTGACTTCTAAATTAACGTAAAAAAAGCTAGGACCGTTTATGTCGCAAAAAACTTACTTAGATTTCGACACTCTCAAGGGAACCAAAATTCATAGGGTACCCGTCCCGTTGATAACTATGAAATTTGGAAAGTAATATCGTCTTTTAATACGAATACAGGAAAATATCTAAAAACTATACATTTATGATAAATTTTAAATAGAAAAATATTGGAACCGTTGAGCTACCGAGACCGAGAAGTCTCGGTAGCTCAGCGGTTAGAGCTTTGGACCGGATTTCCAAGGGTCGTGGGTTCGATTCCCATCTGAGAATTCACTTGTGGCCGAGTTAATTTTTTCAAATATTTTTCTATTTAAAATTTATCATAAGTACAAAAATAGCATTGAAAAATGCAAAAAATCAAAAATCATAAACTATACATTTGTAATTAATCATAAAAATATAGTCTTTAGTTTCGGAAACTGAAATTCGGAAAAAACTAGGGAACTCGTGGAGGTATCAAGTTGAAATTAAAACCATATATTCACGTTAATAATCTCTTAAAGTTGTGAAAAATTCAAAATTAACGTTAAAAAAGGTAAGGCCATTTATACCGCAAAACGTATACTTCGACACTCTCAAGGGAATCAAAATTCATAGGGTACTTTCCATTGACAAACTATGAAATCTGACAAGTAATATCGTCTTTTACTTAAATAACAGGAAAAAATCTGAAACTAGACATTTGTAATTAAATCATGAAAAACTTAGTCATAAGTTTTGAAATCTGAATTTCGAGAAAACTTCGGAAAAAAACTGCGAGACTCAATTCCTGATCTATTTATAATATTATGTAGGTACCTAGGTAGGTACCTACAAAGCGCGGAACCCTCGGTAGGCGAGTCTGACTCGTACTTGTCCGGTTTTCTTATATATTAATTCTAATAAATACTTCAATTAAAGTTTATCGTTTTATAATTAAATGCAAAATTTTATCTGTTTATGTACAGTCAACAGCAGCTACGACTTTACACTTTGACCTTGAGAGCGCCCTTACGTCGCTTATAATAGCGGCGGTTTTCGTTGTGCAAATTCAAAGAAGTACGTGCTACTGACCGTACTTCTGTTAGTTCTATATAAATGTACGTTTTAAGAAGTATTGTTTTTGAAGAAGTGTTAGTTTTTTCAGAGAAGTGTACTTATTTGGTGAAACTCTTTTCTTTAGTTTTTCTTGAGTTCCTTCATTCATCCATTAGTGTTTCTAAATCAATGTTGACATCATATTCAAACTGGCCAATCCTCCTTTTTCAAACTCTGAGACAAATTCCGGAAAACTATTTGTATGTTCTGGAGAAGATACTTACATATTGGGTATCTATATATGGTCAGTTTATTTTCCGCTCGGTTTCTTTGTCAAACCTAGTTTAAAGTTTGTTCCTATTCTTTTGAACATTATTTATTCAGTGGTATTCGTCATTTCTTATTATTACAATAAATAACTTAACACTAATATAGGTAGGTGGTTGAATATCAGATTTCGTGTTTTGCAAGTCCACCCATCTCAACTTCGAATATAAGCACATCTTAAGTTTCTTCGCGCACTCATAATTGAATTAAAACAACTTTAGCGGAATATTTAGTGCGATTTATTCACTTTTAATTAGTAATTATCTAACCGTTTCCGAACGCAATAATAAATCAACTTTGTGAAGGTAGAAGGAAGGTTATAAGTAGCTAGTCAACCCGTGACTACGGCAACTGAAAAGGTGCCGAAACGTCGGGAAACCAAAAAACCTCCGACCAATAAACCGAAAAATTATAGTACCAAATATATACACTCATTTGCAAAAAAAACGGGCGGTTTTGATTTTCATTCATCTTTAAAAAGATACAATACCAAAAAGGTTTCAATCGTTTGTACACGTTACTGGCCGGTTTTAAAAATGCTGTGGTATTTAAAAAAGTACGTTCTAAATTCAAATTTTCATTTGATGCTCATTTTTACAGAAAACCCCTTTTTATCCTACATTTTTGGCGCGAAGTTCCAGAAGTTAACATCGACTTTCATAACTTTTATTCAATTTTTATCGATTAACTTCATATCCTTGACTTTATTTATTGCTGTTTGGCTGTATCAAAAATGGTAGATAAAGTGGTAAAAGCTACCAAAATTATCGCGCTGCTTGAAGAGGGTTGCAGCCAATGTTTCGTGGCTAGGAGGCTAAATGTTAGTCGCTCGACAGTCCAAAGGACCTGGCAGCGATATCAGGAGACTGGTTCCGTCGACAGAAGGCCTGGTTCTGGAAGAAAACCATGTACCCAACCACGGGATGATCGTTTTCTTGTGAGTCGCGCATTGAGAAATCGCAAATCTTCGTATGTGGATCTTAAGAACAACCTCCAAGAAGTAAGAAATGTGCATATTAGTCTATGGACGGTCAGGAGGAGGCTTCTCGCTGCCAATATACGCAGTCGGCGCCCGGCCCGCGGTCCCAAATTACTCCGTGAGCACAGAGTTCACAGGCTTAGGTTCGCTAGAAATTGTGAATCATGGACTCAAGAAGATTGGAATAGGGTTTTGTTCTCTGATGAAGCCAGGATATCTCTGTTCGGTGAAGATCGACGTCGGCGAGTGCTAAGAAGACAAGGTGAACGCTTTGCAGAGGCATGTTTCGAAGAAATCACACCTTATGGTGGGGGCTCTGTTATGTTTTGGGCAGGAATAAATTCAATGGATCGTACAGAGTTAGTCTTCATTGAAAACGGCTCACTGACTGGGCATCGATACATAACGGAAGTTCTAATTCCTCATGCACAACCCACATTGGCCGCTCTAGATGAAGACTCGATATTTATGGACGACAATGCTCGCGCCCACCGATCCCGCGATGTTAATGCGTATATGCAAGAGGTCGGCATTCGTCGTTTGGATTGGCCAGCTCGAAGTCCCGACCTCAATCCCATAGAGCATGTCTGGGACGTTCTGAAACGGCGTGTGAGATCAGTACACCCGGCTCCGCAGACCATCAGAGAGCTGAAGAATGTGATTACTGCGGAGTGGGAACGTATTCCGCAAGCAAGTATCCGGGATATACTCGCTAGCATGCCCAGACGAATTCAAGCTGTGGTTTTAGCTAGAGGGGGTCACACTCGATACTAAACATTTATCTGCTTTTACTAAAACAAACAAAAAAACTTTTTTATTTTTACTTCATGAGTATATGCACTACTAGCGAACATACACTACTAGCGAGGTTTAGCATTATTTCCCGTAAATTGTATCTAAATTTTATGAAATACTGATGAAAACGATTATTTTCTTATTAATTTACCAAATTGTGAGGATAAAACTACCTATAATTATCAAACAAAGCAATATTAAGATTTGAAATGGTTCATTGCTTAGGTGCCCGTTTTTTTTGCAAATGAGTTTATTTCGGGTAAATAAATCGCACTAAATATTCCGCAAAAGTTGTTTTATTTCAACTTTGAATATGATAAACATTTGTGGTCAAGTTTTTTTTTCGTTAAAATTCATAAAAATCCAGTATTGCCAATAATAACAATGTAATTTTTTTTAAAAGAAGAGAGATATTTAAAAAATATCGAAGATCAAAAATCAAAAATCTAAGCTCTTTGGCGCGTCCTTTACTGTGTTCTATTTTTGAAACGCCTAATATTTTATATTTTTTCCAAAACTCACCTATTAAACAGGTTTTCCTATATTTAGCAATATTTCACTATATTTATATAGCTTTAACAACAATTTTTTTGATAATCTAATCAAAGTTGTTGTTGTTAAATTTTGCCCGCCCAAAAACACCTAATTTTTATGGTGTACTTGTGCAGTCTCCTATAATGTCATCATGTTACGTGGACAATCCCTACCTACCGCCCCCGCTCCGTTTAGTTGAGGTCTAACGGCCGACAAGTGGCAAAGTTCAACGTGTTTCGGAAGAATATTTTTTTTATCGGTGTGCGCGGGGTTTTTTCCTGTGTGTGCATCTGCATCTAAGGATATAATTTCTTCAGTAATCGATTTATTACTTAAATACGAGTTGTAATTTTTTATATTTTTTTAGTGTATGTTCGCTGTAATTGCTTGTTTCCGTAATTGTAAGATAAAACAATTCGTCAAATATTCACAGATAAAAAATAATAATCAAGGTGCTTTTCTAACTTCTTTGGCGCTAATTTATTCTGATTTCTTTGGCATTCAGTTAAAAAAATGGGTTTTCTCGAAATACATTAGGATATGGTTGAAAATTCTGCTAAAGGATTTAAAAGTTCTTGCTTTAGTGAGTAAAGCTCACTCTAATGTGTATTTTAGGGTACATTTTGTTCGTAATATTTCCTATATTGGTTTCTACATGATCAACAATAGAAAAAATTCACTGTTTAACACTTTATGGTGTGGCCACGCCACGGCATTTGCCGTTATCGGAAGTTCAAAAAATGGTGATATGGTGTATCCTGTGCGGTATGTATGGAAAAATTTTGACTTTTCGTATTCAATGAGATCCAGTAGATTATCCTCGCGCATATCCCGTACAATTTTGTATTACATTTTTAAGCGCTACAGTCATTCTATATCTTATATGTAATACGATTGTTTTTCACACCTATCAGGGTTGGGCCTAGCACCTTTTATACAAGTTGTTTTCCCAACTTAGTAAGGGTGCTAGTGTCGTTAAATTATTGAGTATTGTAAGCGACTGTTTGTATTAAGTTAAGAAATAATTGTGTAACTTTTTATTATTGATTTTTTTTATTATTATATAGATGAATAATAGAAGCTGTTCCTACTGCCACTTTTTAAGGGCACTTGGTCGAGTGACTGGAAAAACGGGTAGTGCAGGTAAAGATTTACCCACGAAGCTAAATACACGCTTATGCTGGAAAAAGTACAAAAGGCCTTTTTTAGGTATTATTATAAGCGCCTTAATGGTTATTATCCCTTTATGTACCCTACAAAGTTCCTGTTGGGTAGTCTGGGAATGAATTCGCTTGAGGTCAGAAGGGCAGTGAATGAAATTTCAGTTGCGGTCAAAGTACTGCGCGGTCTCATAGATTTGCCAGAGGCCGTTGAACAACTTACTAGGCTCTACGTGCCTGATAAATACCTCCGAAATCGAGCAAATCGTCGACACCGTTTGTTTGCCCGACCAAGATGCCGCACTGCTGCGCGCGCTCAATAGCCACTTTGCCGAATGCACACTGCCCTTAATGGTCTCCTAGTCACCTTTCCTGAACTACTTAGATATTTTTTTTCACCAATGGAAATTGTTAATGACCACATGTTTGGAACACTTTGAAAATATATGTTAATTTTTACATACTTAATAATTATGTAACTGGGTCTCCCGTTTAATTATTATCAATAAATAAAATACTTTAGATTTCTGTTTTATAACTAAACCGGTATAATTTTTAAAAACGTTGTATAGACACAAGTAGGCATGTATTTCGGAAAATATTTCAATTTTTGTGGCGTCTGGCTGGCGGCTGCTGATGTACCACAACGTCACAAGACTGTGTGTGTCTTGGTTAAAACATACATATTAAAATATTTTAGCCGAAAGTACCAGGGTAGCATAGCTAACCAGGAGTTGTTTTAGATGTTTTATATTGAAACAATTTTTTAAAGCTTTTCAATCAAGCATTCAAATAACTCTTGGTTGGCTATGCGATCTTGGTACTTTCAGTTTAAAAATGTTTTAATTAATGACGTAATCAATTCGATTGAAACAATTTTCAGGTAAAAGTGCAACCGGTGCGGTGGTATTAGTGAAAAATTTTCGTTCTTTATATTACCGTGTGTCCTGAATCCAGGATTAAAGTGGACTTATAAGTGAAAAAAGATAAAAAAAAACCATCGATTGATCTTCACAATGGATTTTATTGGATATAGTGGAAACAACTTGTCTCAGTGTGTCACTTTTGATTTATTATTTTTAAAAGGTTTTATTGGTTTCATTGAAATTTGGTTTAATTTATTTGAATAAACATGATAATTAAAAATGCACTAGTTTTAATAATGTCACTGTAAATAAAAAATCTTTAGAAAAGTACTTCGAAAGTAATCAGATATTTCGAAATATTGAAAAGTGTAACATTATTGCTTATACACGCAAACAGCAGGTAATTAAGTACGAATATAAATTAAATAGCAGGCCTTTTAAAACGGCTGATACCATAAGGGACTTGGGTTTGATTATGGACTCATAATTTATCCTTCACCCATCACATTGACCACATTGTGAGCCGAGCGTTTCGTAGTCTCTGATTTAAACTCAGAATAAGCAAGCCCTTTAAACAAGCCAGTACGCTAAAAATACTAAACTTTGCTATCGTTCGATCTATTTTAGATTTATGTAGTACTTACTGTATGGAATCCTTACTACCAAGTCCGCATTTATAGGATAGAAAGAGAACAAAAAAAGTTTCTGAAGTCACTTAGTTTGAATTATGAAACTGATTCATATGAATCATCCTAGCAGAGTATAATTTACTATCCCTTAAAAATAGGCGTAAAATGTTTGACACTATATTTCTTTAGAAAATATTAAATAACCTTATTGATTCTTCTGAGAATCCTATGCAGGATAAATTTCGTGAGCCGTATGCGTATGTACAACTATGCGATCTTCTCCCAAGCGTTTACTATTTGTCCCCCACCACTTACTAAATTATACACACGAAACTCCTTTATTTACCGTTCCACCAACATAATACAAAACATCGATTTATTGAATATTTCACTTTATAACCTGAAGAAAACTTTAGCACATACTTTGGGAAATGTTAATTATATTTACCTATTTACCTAATAATTAACCACAAGAGTTATCTTTATCATCCTTATAATCGCTTCATTGTTGTTGAATCTGAACTTTGAAAACTATTATAATTTGTATTCTATGTGTAGGTACATAAGTCCTATAACATCTTATCTAGTAAGTATTGTAAACAATATCCATATTACTGGCACTATAGGTCTAAGTTATTAATAGGTACTTGTAAACCATTAAGTACTATTATTTCCATGTATGACTGTTTGTTGCCATAAATAAAGAAAAAAAAAATATTTATGAGGTTGTTATTTTAATTAGACTACAAGATCAGAAATTTCCAAACTTTACAAGTAAGTTTTCTAAAGTTGAACAAACTAGACGAAAGTTTTTCAGTTTGTACTTATGATTCATTTTAAAAAATATTGGAAAATATCAACTCGGCCACAAGTGAATTCTCGGATGGGACTTGAACCCACGACCTTTGAAAATCCGGTCCAATGCTCTGTTTTCCAGTTTGTTCAATTATTTTAAAAGTTGAAATTATTGAGCGAATTTTGTCCAGATTCTTCAACTGATTTCGACAGTTCAACAGTCAACACTTTTATATCGAGATAGACGAAGACGATAAGAGCGCTTCAAACTGTATGAGAACCTAGTAACGTGTCGAATTTTTTGTACGTACGACGACGGACGTCACGAGCGAGATAAAGCGATGTGGAAATGTTATTGACGAGTTCTTGCAAGAAAACACTGCACAATTAACCATTTAAGTTTTTGAGTGACGCGTGTTTTAATGACAATGGTTTCAAACGGACTAACTTAGTTCGGAAAACTTTGACCGTGGAACAAACTTTTTACACGCAAGGTTGGTAAACCTTTACCGTCTATCTCGATATAGGTCTGTGGTAGTAACTTAATATATGCTTATTGTTTCCTTTTTCTGCACCCATTCCCCTATTGTCCTTCTTATTTTTCTTTCACCCAAGGTTGCCTGGCAGGGATTGCTATGCAGCAATAAGGCCACCTGTTGTTTGTGCTCTATATTTTGTAAAGTGTGCAATAAAGTATTTATTATTATTAAAGTTGAAATGTTCACGTTCAAAAAAGCGATCGAGTTTATCCACTACCAATAAAATAAAAAATAAACTTCACGGACAAAATGTCATTTGCGTAGACTCATC
Organism: Chrysoteuchia culmella; assembly: GCA_910589605.1. Classification (NCBI taxonomy): domain Eukaryota; kingdom Metazoa; phylum Arthropoda; class Insecta; order Lepidoptera; family Crambidae; genus Chrysoteuchia; species Chrysoteuchia culmella. Next base: position 12,952,585 of record OU342642.1, on the reverse strand, counting down.
GACACTTTCTGTGTAACTAGTTGAGATAAGGCCTTTTCAGCAAAAAATAATTATTTATATGTTATGTCTCTTTACTAAGTATGTTCTGTTTTTTTTTTTTGCTGAATAAACAATTTAAGTATCTATTCTATATTCCAAAAATCTCTGGACAAAACAAATAAAAAAAATCCTTTCCTTAAATAACTTACTATTTACCTATACCCAAGTTCTTATATTAAGAGATCAAAGAAAAGTACCTTAGTTTAAAATATTGGGACATACGTTTTTCATATACGGAAACCGCAAACTTATAGCTATTGGTACTTTGTTTTTCCTATTAGATACTGAGGTTGGAAACGTGATCTAAGTAATTAATGATTGTCCACGTGAAATAAACATCCTATGACCTGTTTTGATATGATAACCTCATGATGCGCGAAAGATGACGCCTTGTAAGTGCAATGTTAATATCCTTGTGGGTAGGTTTATGTCTCAATATTAACTAATCTACAGACGACGATAGTCAATAATATCGTTTCAGACTTTAAAGTTACAATTGCAACAAAAAATCGCAATTAGTTATTACGAATGACATATTATGGGCACTCTCAAGATCAAAGCTGATGTAATTAATAAAGGAATATAATAAACCGAAAAAAAAACAAAATGGGGGACTGTTTCTTTTTTCATTTTCTAGTGGTCCGTGGACTGAAAAAGGTTAAGAAATGCTGACATGAAAAATAAGCACTGTACGTAAGTGCAAAAATAAAATATAAAATGCCAATAATTAAAATATTGGAGGGTGAATTTCTGGTCGGCCCGGCGCCATCCGGGGCGGCGAAGCCCCTCGCCACACTACAGTCCAGAATGAGACCAAAAAGAAAAGGTAAGCTTATTTAATATAAAAAAATATATAAATAAATATATAAATTTGAGCAAGCGAAGGATTCTAGGATTGAACCACGAGCGTAGCGAGTTCAAAGATTGAATCCTGAGCGAAGCGAGGATTTCAAAGGTACAAGACGCTAAAAACTTTTCTGCCGAGCGCAACACACAATTTTTCACCTCACAACAGCGATGAACATTTTATGGTTGTTTCCGCGGTAAACTTCCGGTAAAAAATTATTTAAACATAAAGTTTAATCTAAATATAAATTAATGATATAAAAAACTAAAATAATAAAAAAGGGAGTATTATAGTTAACTCAAAGTTATTTAAAGTAGGAATATATTGTTACTTATTAATAAGAATAAAAACGATTCCGTAAATGTTGACACAGACATGAGGTACAAGACAAAGACAATTTAAAAATAAAGATTTATGTCACAGTCCGAAATCCAATTATAGGTTGTGAAATCTCACCCAGCCTAATATAAAATTCTTATAACAAATAGTTTAATCTTATTGTTGTTGTTTTTATGATTCAATGAACTAAAATAATATAATAAAACCAAAACGGAGTATTATAATTAATTTAAAGCTATTTAAAATAAGAATCAAATATAACATAAATGTCAATAGTGCGATTCGGAACGCATTATGACATATTTTTAGGTATTTATATCAAAAAAGTACATTGCCGCGCTAGGCCGCAAAAAGCGATTTTCTACGCCTAAACTGATTGACAAAACCTCCTTTTCAGAGCGTTTGAGGTGAAAAAAACATTATACTGAAGTTATAACATACATATCAAATATCCTCTCCTTTAGTTGCACTCATTCCTCTTTGTCTTCTTCCATAATATTTTTCTCTTCAAATTTACCTGGATAATTGCTATTTTACAATACGGTCGCCTTTTGTATTCTTCTTTATGTTAATTTATATTGTTATACCAAGAAAAGAAAAAGGTTATACAATAAATATTTTATTTTATATATTATTACTGTCGGGAAACTTACCGGTCGACTAGAGTTTTTTTAGGGAGCGTTATTTTTAAAAATACGATAGATTTATTAGAAAACGTTTACATTAAAAAATAATAGATATAATTTGTATATAATATTTAATTTAATGTTTTTCTTTATTTGAAACAAATATTTAACCTAAGAAAAATCTACATTGCACGCATCGTACGTATTTTCATCGGGAGTCGGGAGGAGAGAGAATATTGTCAATCAAAAAAATTAAAATGATAATAATCAATAAAGTGAGAGATGGTGAATGATGAAAATAAACAAAATAAAAAGAACTTAATTCACAATAATTCATAAGTGTATTGAGTTAAAAAAATTAGATTCAAATTAAGAATTTCTGACGTAGTTGCGCTCTCTAGTGATCAAAAGTCACATTTCAACAGGAAGGAAAAGGTGGCGCTAGTGAGAAGTGTTTTGTCTACTCCTCACTAGGGTTCGCTGTATTTGGCGTCCTAAAAAATTACCCCGCTCATTTTCGTTTGGCGCTAGTGAGCAGTTTAGTTTCATTCTGTGTAATTTGTTGACTATTTAGGTTATGATTTTATTATTTTAATTCTGAGATTTATAATAAATTTTGCTGTTTTAGTGAAGCCTAAAAATGGAGAAACGAAAAGATACTATAAGTGCATTAAAAATGTGTAGATTTTGTCTATCTCAAGATGATTCTATTACTACAATTTATGAGAGGACACAGAAACCCAAAAATGCTGTGACTTTGCCGCTAAAGATACTATCATGTTTGTCAATTGAGGTAAATATTATTTAAAACCTAAATCACAGTTTACAGTTGTTATATTAATAAGAAAACCACGTTATTATTGTTTTCCTGCGCCCCCTATATTATATATCTGCTTGATTACTCAGTTGACTGTTGAATGCAATGACACTAAATCTACAATAATTATAATATTTCTCAGGTCAGCTTTTACGCTTCACCTTATTTATTTTAATAATCACAGTGCCTTGGAATGTCTCATCTTGAAGACAAAACATTAAATAAAAAGAATTACTTTGAACTCTTTTGAAGCGCCATCTGGTGGCAAAATCAACTAGATTTTGATACAATATTTCTTATTTTCAGGCATTTCCTTCAGATAAAATGCCCACATTTATATGTAACCGATGTAGCTTCTTCATGGATTTATTCTATGACTTTAAAGAAATTTGCCGTAGTGCAGATGAGAGAATACTGCAGTACATTCACAGTGGATCGGCTCTTGAAACTCTTAGTTGGCCCTTAACCCTGACACAGGTAAGAAAAACAACATATAAAAAGTGGCTTATGTTATGTATACATTAGCATATCTATATATTTGACATTTAAAAAACAGTATAATGGGAATGACTAAACATCCTATGTAAGATAACAAAGAAAACATAGCTGATAAAACTATTGATCAGGAAACTAAAGTTTACCACCACCAACTTTGAGCCAATTACAAACCTCTACAGTTATTTTGGTATTAAATAATCTATTCAATTCATTTATTTGCATTAATATGAGTACATAAGAAGTCACAAGAGTACAATATTTAGTTCGTCATATTTTACCCATGATGGGTGTGCAAAACAGTAATAATAATAAAGATTAAAACTATATCAAATAAAATATTAGCAAATTAATTAATATCATAAGTCAGAAATTACATTTTTTTTTATTATTTTAAAATGTCAGAATCTGTGGCATTATTATTATTTCCCCAATGCCAGAGATTTAGAACATTCCCAAAACCATCATCAGCTATTTTTAATGCCCCCACTGCTGGGGCACTGGCCTTCCTTATGGATGGATAAGGTGAATGTGCCATGACGCACTTGCAGTCGTTAAAACCCACCAATCTGTTTTGGCCCGGGTCCCAATACAGATTGGTGGGTTTTATCAACTGCAAATGCCGCCAGGACCAACTGGAAGGCACAACTTAACGGTTGTGCCTTCCGAAGCACAGAGGAGCTCGAGATAGTAAATTATGGGTGACCCATCCCATGACCGACCATTGATCAACAATCGCGGACCGAGCGCACGAACCACTGCGCCACGGGCTACTCAAAATCTGAACATGGATGTATAAACAATTAGAATTATTAGTTCCCTTGTTTAATTTATGAAATCCAAACCAGGGGCCGTACCGCGCAAGTGGCGTCGCCATCGAAATCTGCTTCATTTGACAGATGGATGTTACACATTGCTGCTTCTTATTGACACAAATGAAAACTTACCAAAGTCTAAGAGCAATATGTCACATCCATCTGTCAAATGAAGTCGATGTCGATGCCGACGACACTTGCGCGGTAGGGATTCAGATACCGGTGTCCTAACAACAATGGAATATCTATTTAAAATGAAAAAATGAAAATTGTAAGAATTGCTCTTCCACTCTGTGTCTTCTTTCCCGTTTCTTGTATATTGTGTCTCTTTATCTGGCCCTGATGGGTTAAATAGGTATTATTTATTGCAGGTATACAGAAACACCAAGAGATCTGATAAACATCCACATGTAGTTAAAACCGTAGTGCAGGGTGGTGCAACAGTACAAGTCACATCACAAGAACTATCTAACAGTGATGATGAAGATGGCGATGAAGATGTGTATAATATCAAGGTATATTTTGATACTCTATTTAATCATTATCTTTATGAAAATAATAACTAAAACACGATTTAGGAGATGGTTTATGTAATTAGATAGTTGACACCATAAATAAATATATTAAATATTTGCATACAATGACACCAATTATCTAGCCCACATTAAGAAATAATTCAAATAAATTTTGTGATTAATGTATACAATATTTTCAGTTGCTTCTAATTATTAACTAGGCATTTAAATTACGTACATACTCATTAAAGTGACTTCACAGGTTACTTTTTCTACGCAAAATATAATTATATAGAAATCACAATTAGACAGCTTATCAAAAGTATATCAATGGATTGGTAATTTCCTCACCATCATTAATTTCAATTTAATTTCTATTAAAGGGGTTTGAACCTTTTATGCCCAATAATTCCTATAGAAATGAATAGGTAACGTAAAGATGAACAAAAAATAATATGCAACATAATGCCCTAAAGTGTCCGGATAGTGAGATATTTGGAATTAAAGATACAAAGGTGATACTTTGGGTCGGCATTATTTATTTTTAACCGACTTTAAAATAATATCAAAATTTTACATCCCACCTCACCGTGTAAAAGCTAACTACACGTGACATTGGCGAAATTATGTTTAGAACATAGAGCAAGCCATTCATAAAGAAGAAGAAGAAGAATTCGTCACATATCTATTTTTTTTTATGTATGTTCACCGATTACACGATAACGCCTGTACCGATCAAAATTATTCAAACGTTTATAACGCTTGAATCGTTCGTCGGGTTTGTTCCCAAGTTGGTCCCATTTTTTTGGTAAAGTATTCGGTCTATATAGTAATCGGTTCAGTAGTTTTATAGGAATCTTGAAAAAACTAGTTTTTTCAGTCAAGCGGTTTGACTTAAATTAGTAGTTGCCTACACTACTAGTTTGAGTCAAACCGAAGTGCGGGACTTATCCTAACTTTAAAAGATGTGAAATAAAAAACTTAAAAAAAAACGACTACAAAAATCCAAAAGTAAAAATATAACCTTTTGTTGGAGTCGGTCCAGCCAAGTCAAGAAATTAAAGTAATAGAAGTTCAATGTAGAATTCCTTGGAAGGCACCGACTCCAACAAAAGGTTTTTTTTTTCATAAAAACTTTTTTATACTCTTATTATTTGTCCCCTGTTCATTTATATAGGTGTTATTGTGCGATATCATTTTGAAAAAATTTCAAAATATGGTCTTATACTACAGATTTGGACGAGGCCAGCCTCCATACAAAAAAGTTCAAACCTCTTCAATTCTATTCTAAAGTAATGTGAAGCTCCTAGTTTTTCTCAAACTGATTGCCATGGCAAAGTAGTTGAATTTTCTTTAATATGAGTTTTATAAAACAATCTCTTTTGTCCATTTTTTTTACCAATAACTTAACAAGAAAAATAAATAAATAACACTATTGATCACCTACACGTTTTACTAAAAAATATAAACATATATTTTTATTTTCCTAACAGATTGGAGATGGGTCAAAGGATATTGAAGTAGTTGCTAGTAATAAAAATAATGTTGACGAAGAACAAATATCTCTAACGCCATCAAAAGGTAAGCAAGTAGAAATAAAGTAAAAAAAACGTATGTTAGTGCTATTACCTAATGTAAGGTTTTATTTTAAATATGGGCTAAATATTCTAGTTTTGTACCCAATCATTGAAGTATAGTAATATCTTTGATTTTACCTCAAGCCAAGTAATTTACCGGTGTGTTCAATCAGCGTGTGTTCATAGCTTATAAATATTGTAATTTTTTATTTGCAGCATGATTTATTATAATTTTATTTACTATCCATTTCAATTTATTTAAAGATATTTAAAATATCTTTTAATAAAATATATGCTTGACTTATTTTGGACAATTTTTAAATGGAAAGTAAATTATTGGTAGATATTTTTTCTTTTTATGTTATTAGCAGTAAGGTAAGACTCTTTTTTGAAGTTACTCTTTTGCTATATTTAAAAAAAGTTTTTGTCTATTGTTTCATATATTTTTTAGAGCGCATTCACATTGGTTGCTAGGAGCCGCAAGTAGTTTGCGGGAGATTTAGTGATGAGATAATAAGTTAGTTAGCCCATTATCCGTATGCAGAATCCGATTGCATTTCCAATACATAACCAAAAGTGTATAGATTAGACTCCCCATATCCGGACGGGATAAGCATACACCTAAAGGGTAAACCAAGTTATCGACCAAAGTAAATGCGCCATGATTCCTATTTTAACTTAGACTTAAATTGAGTTTTTTTTATTTATTTAGTGCACCCAATGTTACAGGGTTATTTGTTAAACACCCACAACCTCGCAGGACTAGATAGCTAACACTATTAGCAACAACATTTGTTTTAAGACTTTTGATAATTACGTAAATTTTTAATTTCAAACAAAAATAAAGGTGTTTGAACTGAATTAGTGAGATAATTGTAGTTGAAGATACAAGGGTGATACTTTGGGTCGGCATTATTCATTTTTAACTCTAATTATCTGGATAACGCGACACTTTAGGGCATTATATTTCATAATATTTTTTGTTCCTCTGTGTGTACCCTGTTCATTTATATAGGTACAATCGTGCGACGTCATTTAAAAAAAAACAAAATGGCGTCGCATTATACGGATTTGGACGAGGCCAGCCTCCATACAAAAAAGTTCAAACCCCTTTATTTGTTTATCTGCGAAGTTGTTGATATTTCACAAATAACTCTGTATACCAAAAACTACTCTTCCAAAACTTATAAGTAAGTAAAGGAACATAAGTTTCAAGTAAAATTACAATATATAGTACAGAATTATATTATTTACAATTACAATATAATTTTACAATAAAATTACAATATATAGTACCAAAAGCACTGCAAATATGAGATTTTGTACAGATAACGAAGATCAGTTAACGAGTTCCAAAGTGAATCGCAAAAACTATGACGATGGGTGCTGGGCGTGTGACGAATGCGACTGCACCTACCCACTGCAGCAGCTCCTGGAACTGCACAAGATGCAGAAACATAGATCTAGGACTGTGCAATGTGATCAGTGTGATGCGTAAGTCATTGTCTTTTAATATCATAATTTACCCAAAAGTGGTAATACGGAGTTCAGAAGGCCTACTGTGAGTTTGCAAATGTCCAATCGTTCTATCGCGTAAGAGTAAATTTTTGACAGATAGACCTTAACACTATGGGAATAAGATTGTGAATTAAACTCCATTCGCTGACTTCGGCGCAAGCGAATTAAGTAAGAAAACTCACATTAAGCACTCAGAATGAGGAGAGAGCGCGGTGGTGACGGCGGTTATGAAATTGCAAACTTACGAAACACCTGTAACTATCCATAGCAGTCGCTAAAAAAAGCGTTTCCACCTATATCGAATGCTTTCCGAGGCCCAAGATAGCGGGGCATGCTACCCTTTTTTATGGCGTGCATTCCATATAGGCAATTAGGCAGTGCCTACCTCATTCAAAACCTAAATAAATATACAATAAGTGTTAAAGTTATTTTATTTTAGTTTAAACTTCTATTCAACACTCACCCACTAAGATTTTCGTTACGCTAAATACTGAATACCTACTGATAGGCAGTCTCCAAATTGTCTACTCGAAACAATAAATATTACGAATATTATCATTTATGACTAGCGGCCGCTCTCGGTGTCACTCGCCCCGTGGTTGCCGTTACCGTGGGAATATCAGGATAATGTGCAGCCTGTGGTTTTCTGATGTATAAGCTACATTGCTGTAAAGTTTTATCTTAATCAGTTTAGTAGTTTTTACGTGAAAGAGTAACAAACATTCATCCATCCAAATATCCTCACAAACTTTCAAACTTATATAATATTCGGTAGCAGGATAGGATAAGTGCAAAGTTACTAGTTAGATCTACAGTGCCTACCACGCTGGAAAACCAATGCACGCCCCTGAGTGAGGAGTATGCGTTTACGCTCTTGGACCGCCTACCCTCCTGCTCTCATTTACCTAGAAGAGCACATAAGGGACCAAGAGGGGAATACCCACTACAACCCTCACTTGCGCCCACAGGGGCTACCCTGCTTATATGTTGTGGCCCACATGGGCTTAATCAACTAACGTCTCCATCGCTACAACAACTCGCGACACATTGTAGCTACGCCCCTTTCCCACCATCAGCATCTCCATCGCCGCTTGTTCATTCTGGACGCAGCCTTACGCACTATCACAAAAACAATCAGAAAAATCCACAATGATATTACTGATAAATTGCTTAAAAACTAAAAAGTGGGAATTTCTTCCAGGAAATTTTTCACAAAATATGACTTGTCCGTTCACACTCTGCGCCATTCCGATGAAATGCCGTTCCAATGTGTGGCATGTGATAAGAAATTCAAAAGACTGGTACTTCTCAAGCGGCATGAAAAGGTTTGATACTATTCTTGATGATTTATTCCTAATTCTAACTTGTCAGTTGCTCCATCAAAACAGTCCTAATTACAAATTCTTTATAAATGCGCACTTAACGTCAACGTCTAGTTTAACTGATTATCATTCTCGTAACTCTTTTATTGATAAAACACCTCAAGCTCGTCATGCTATGACGTGCATGCGAGTTATTTCTTTTCTCAAAGTAACTAAAATACAAGTGCAAGTATTACATTTACAAGTTAGATTAAAAAAAGCAATTTAAATTCCATTGTTTTTAAAATAAAATTATTTTTTCCAGATTATGCATGCCGATATTCCCCAGCTGGCATGTCCTCATTGCCCTGCGACGTTTCTGTCCATAGAAGAGCTGGTGGCGCATCAGAAGCGCCATGCCCGGGTCTCCGAACGCAACCACAAGTGTAACTTGTGTAATAAAAAGTGAGCGAGCTCAGCAAATATGCTTAGTTCTTTAATGGATGAAATAAGGGATATATTGCTATATATTCTCAAAAAACTAGTCATTATCACAGTCTAAACAGTCTTTGCACTGCCTACAAACGGCCGAAATGACGCACTCACGCGCCGTTACGCTCGCGCTCGTAACTCTTTTACCAGTGAAAACCAGTGAGATCGAGGGGCGGGCCGTGTAGCGATAGCGAGCGGCGCGTGTGTGTGAACGCGTCATGTCGGCCCAGTGCTACGACTTATGGACCTTTTTGAACCGTACAACAATATATTATGTAAGCACATAATTGGTTAATTAGGCCTTTAACGCATGTGGATATTCCGCAAGGTAGGATAAATGTAGTAATTTTAGGCTTAGGCGCGATTTATTGGACAAGTCTTGAATGCAAGTATGACATCACACTTGCATTCAAGTTACTAATTATAAGTAAATCAAGTTGCACCTTGTATGCAGGTATGTTCAAGTTGCATGCAATTTGTAATGTATACTTCCATGCAAGACTTGCCTAATGGAATCGCACCCTTACTGTAGGCACTATTAAATGGCAGTATTAAACAGTTAGAAACCAAGAAAGACAAGTCTGTTACTCATTGTAATGATGCATAATATAGTTGGTCAGCTGTTCTTTTTCTTTCATTTCAGATTCCATGAAAAAGCAACGCTACAAAGACACATCGATGTAATTCACGAGAAGAAACCTAGTTTCCGTTGTGAATACTGTCCGGAGCGTGAGTGGATAGTCATATAAGAACATAAGCTATGAACATGCGCAAATTACCATACCACTTAAACCGGAATGTATTAAAATTATTTAGTAATTGTGTTTTTAATCATACTATTTTGTTGTTGCAGAGTTCACTTCAGTGAGCAGGCTGATGCGTCACGTTCGCTCGCACGCGGGCGACCGCCCTTATCCTTGTAAATATTGTGACAAAAGCTTTTTGAAATCTCATCACTTTACCAGGTAAACTTAACAACAAAGAGAACTATTTTATTCAACTCTTTTGTGTAAATTCAAATTCCAAATTCCATATTTACTTATGGCTTAGAGTCGATTTTATTTATTTTAAGAAAAAACTCGACAAAAGTTGTTTTGATGGGTTAAATATTCACCCATATAGTCCATGTAAGCCATTGATTTTAAGTATACCTAGTGCTACCTCCTACATCTCCGCATATAGTACAATAAGCTGTGAAGATTGCGGCGATTGATTCACCGGACAGGATAATTTTATAAAACCCTCTGCTATAAAGTCTTAATATGATACATACCTTGTGTTACATCTATAATAATTAAACCTTTATCCACTAAAAGGCAGTTTTGCCAACTGTCGATTGCGGGTCTAAACCCGCGCCCACCCTCCGTGGTGTGTTTTAAGTTTTTAGCATTAATAGAGCCTGTTTCGCAATCCTAAAAGTAAATTCTGAGTAGCCTACTTGACAGATGATTTGACAGTTGTGGAATGAAAAATATGTCAAATCATCTGTCAACTATCGATCATTCCTTATAACCTATTCTCAGGAGTTTCACCAGAGTTCTTTTCATAACAACACATATTGTGAGACTTCATTTTAACTAGATCTACCGTACAATTTCTATTTAATTATAAAAATATATTCACTTGACATTGGCGAAATCCAAAAGGGAACTGCCACTACATCAAAAGAAGAAGAAGAACCTATCCTCAGTAAGAGATAGGTGTAGTATGGTTTAGTTGTTAGGCAGTCCTTGTTATTTCCCGTCATTTAACAGAAATAACTAAGCAGCAAAACTATAGTAGCCCTATCTGCTACTATGGATAGGATATTGGGAACGGCTGTAAGTTACTCAGAACTTACTTCTAGATTGTGAAATAGGCGTAAAGTATAATTACTCGTGTTATCACAGACACCTCCGTCTAAAGCATCGCGAGACGATTCGCAAACCGCGTGGGCCCTTCGGCCAATCGGAGTACCGCTGCGAGCAGTGCGACGAGCCCTTCGCCACGCAGGACGAGCTCATCTACCACTCGGCCATCCACGCGACGCAGAATCTCACCTGCCCGCTATGTCAGGAGAAGTTTGAGAACGTGGACGCTGTCACTGCGCATATTAAGTCGCACGTCAATGGTAAGAGACCTGGAACTAATAAAAAATATATTTTTTCAAATAGACTAAACAGACTACGGAAGATTAAGTAAAACTGGAAACAGACGTGATTCCTTGATGTTGTATAAGGTCATATTTGGCGAAACATAGGCCTAAAAAAGCTTGTACTTCTTTCTTATTATTTTTTTCAAATTCTTAGCCTTTTTAACACTAATGAGTTTGTAACAATCAAATACAGAGGTAAACAATATCAGAAAATTACAGATTGTATCGACCTCATTACTTTATTATTTTGATTAACTAACCGCACAGTCTTTATCTGTGTTGTTAATTGAACTATTTAATACCAACATTATTTACCTGTTTTGTCAATTTAATAATTGAATAATACTTACACGCTCTTAGGATCTCGGTGGCGCAATTTGATAGAGCGCTCGGCCTGCGATTGTAGCGGTAAAGCAATTTCGCAATGGTCGGTAATGGGATGAGTAATCAAAAAAATATCATCTCTAGCTCCTCCGTGCCTCAGAAGCTACGTGATTGGTCTTGGTGACATTTGCAATCGTCAACATACACTAATCTGGCCTACGTTGAGGACATGGCCCATTCTCCTTATACAGCCATTAGCTACCGCCCGTGGTTTCACCCGCTTGCTTCCCGTTCCCGTGAGAATATCGGGATAAAAAGTAGTTGCTATTCGTCCTTTAACTCCATGTTAAAAATCAAATCATTTAGTTGCTTGTTAGGGCGTGAAATAAAGACAAACAAACACACTTTCGCATTTATAATATTAGTTAGGATAAGGAAATCCAGTGCCCCAGCCAAGGAGACTTGATAAATGTCGGCACCACATTTATATTTCATAATTATTATACTTGAAGCAAACGGCAACGCTAACGGATGTATTAAACATTTTTTTTTTTACTTTTTCGCAGGCATAGAGTTTATGTGCGACTTGTGTGAACTCGTATTTACAACTAAAGAGAAATTGGATACCCATTTAACTACTGCTCATGCTGATGAACTCGAAAATGTGAGTATAGTATAGCAACCTGTATAAAGTTGCGAGTTTTATAAAAAAGATACAATTAAAAAGTGTATCTATGTTTTGTTATTCTTCATTAAATATTTTCAATACATGATTTCATTGCCATCGAGATTTTAAATGACAATTTTAATTACAGGAGTTGGGTGAAGACGAGTCTTCAATGGATTTAGATGGTGATGAATATGAAGACGACAATGGTATCAACGGTAACACATTTTTTCTTAATTTTATACTATTCATTACGCCATTTGATGTCGACAAAGTGTTTTAATGAAGTAAATAAATAAATGAAAACAGTAATATTAAGTGTTACCAAAATCAAATTGTTGTATTGTACACATACATTGTGACAAAATGGATAATATTTTTCAGTCAAAGAAGAAGATGGAGAGATGGTGGTGGAAATAAAGAAAACGGGCAATTTCATGGTTTGTATTTTTTTAAATATGTATTATAAAATGCTTTATATGTTGTTAATTATACTAAAATGATTATTTTTGTTGTAGCTTCCGGAGACTCAAGCAGATGCTGTTGAGAAACCGGACAATACCCAATCTGAAGGTAATATTTCAGTAACAAATATGCATTTTTTGCGACTCTAGATACAATAATATTTTTGTGTTATATTATATTCATAGATTTTTTCATAAAAACCTTTTTACTACAGAAAGTGAGGCAGAGGCGACATACACAGAACTAGCTACAGTGGATACCTTAGCCATGGTGCTAAAGGAAGAAACTGAAAAGAAGCCAGTAATTGAGATGGCTCAAGAGGTGCCTAAGGTGGTCGCTAGTTCCACCACAGCCGTGAAGCCTCCAAAACCAGTTGTGAAGAAAGAAAATCAGGTACCTAAATTGCGACCTCTAAAAAAATTAGTTTCTTACAGCTTCCTGTCAGTTCTTTGAGTCTGCAAAATATGTGTACAGAGTGTTCAGCAATCCAATTTAAGGAATGGGAACTAATATGTCATATAATCATTATAATAAGGACTTGACTGTAAATTTTTCTACATAATTTTACATACTTACATTTTAATTTTATAGACTGCAAGCATATTGAGGAAAGCTGAAGAAGTGAAACGAAAAGTTCAACAAAGTACTGCAGATACAATTGGTACGTTCCTACGTTTTTGTTCAATTAATCTATAAGCACTTACTAATATGTGAACAACAACGTGACCTTACACAATAGGTCATTCTCAATAGATTTCAATTCCAAAAGCGTTACAATAAGGTGATAATTGGTCTGAAAATTCACAGATTCGTTAAATCTAACGCACTCTTAAATGATACAAATAAGCAGTAAGCACTTATGTATTAATTTTAAAAGCGTTTTCGCTATCGTAACAATTCTACAAATAACAAAATTTAATTTATTATACTTATGGTGTTACAGATACGAAGGACAAAGTTGTAAACAAAGTAGAGAGCTCAAACAGTGTTACCGGTGCTAGTGATAAGTCTCTGCGTTTACTAGAAAAGGAATTGCAAGAGTTAAAGAGGGTAAATTATTTGATCACTACCTATTTGATTACTTTTGCTACTACCTATTGCTTATTTACTACTAACGGCCGCCCGCAGTTTTACTTGCGTGCTTCTCGTTCCAGTTTGAATATGGGGAGATAAAGTATCCTGTTTTAATCCAGGCTGTCTACTATCTCTGTGCCAAATTTCATTCAAATCCGTTCAGTAGTTTTAGCATGAAAGAATAACAAACAAACTGCCATACTTTCGCATTTAGAGTATAGGATTAGTAGCTTTACTTATCTACTACACAACAACAATACTCCTACCATACAAAGCCCTGCGAGGTGTAAGGAAAGAGTTTGTCAGTCTTTCAGGAGTATTTCAGTATTTTCAATAAATAAGATATCGCCGAAACGTCGGGAAAATCAAAAAACCTTAAAAAAATACGGACAATTAGATCTTAGTTCGTAAAATATAGCGCGCTTAAAATCCGTAAAAGTTGTTTAATTTCAAATAACGTATCGTTTATAACTTTTTAATTTTGCATTTTACAATGCTATTTTTATGTGATGATAGAAAAAAGCAACTTGTCTCATGTCGCTCTGACGGAAAGCGACATGAGACACAATGCTTTTTTCTAGTATATTTTCTTGTTTAATATTTAACATATCGTTTGTTTTAGACCAACACACGAAATGAAGCTTCAAAAGCGCCAACGAGGCCAATGGACAATTTGAGAAACAGAAGACCACAGTTGTATACTTCTACACCTAAAACCAGGTAACTAATTGACAATACTGTATGGGCCGTGTAATAAATTTTAAGTTTCAATATTAGCCAGATATTTCGTCAAAACACTTCACCAACTTAGTTTGCCTTACTATTTATTTATTATTATTATAAAACAGAGCCACAGAGGAAAGGAGAATGTTAGCAATGAACAAATCTCAAGCTGTTGAAAAGAAAGTTGCAGATCGTCGCACGGTTACCAAAGAGAATAAAGAGCCTAAAGAGATAAAAGATCCTAAGGACAATAAGGATCAGAAAGAAGTTAAAGAACAAAAAGAGACGAAAGATCCTAAGGAACCGAAGGAACCCAAGGAGCCTAAAGAGTCGAAGGAGGCCGAACCGAAACTGAATGTAACCATTAAAGATGAAAAAGAAAAAGAAGTTAAGGAAAAAGAAAAAGATGTTAAAGATAAGGAAACTCCAATGGTAAGTTTTTCTTGAACCACAGACTTAATGTCTTCGCACATCACATCAATTAAACGTAGACTCCACCCCAACTCAACTCACAGTATGGTAAAGAAATGTGAGCTTTGTACTGTGTTACTTAGATTAGTGGATATTTCAATATTGCCTATGACTGTCACAGGTGAACAATGCGTGTACCACGCGGCGTCAACGCGTCGTACTTTTCTTACGATTTAATGTTAAAATATCCACTCAGTAACATGTTACAGAGCTCATATTTGAAGTTAGAGTGAAGTCGACGTGATGTGCGCAGACTTTTAAGCCGGTATTATATTTGTCTTACGTGTCGTGTTATGCTTTCTAAAGTGACGGCTAGCGTTTACATCTGTATGTCGCATTAAAGATGTTCGCATTGTTCAATAATGGCTTTATGTATGTTCAATATTGCAGAATTCAGTTAAGAATGGCACCAGCGGCAAAGAAGAGAGCGTGCGCCGGTCGACTAGACCTTCAAAAATAAAGGATTACGCTAAAATGATACGCGATAAGTAAGTATACATAATTTAGGACTGTGATAACTTGTTAAGATGTTGCTAATCCCAATTTACCAAATAACCTTTTTATTTTTTCTCAGATCACAAGAGTCGTCTGACGAAGAATCAGACAATGACGAAGAATACAAAGAATCTGAAAAACAAGAGGTAATTTATAAATAACTATGACTATTGTGGAACTTAAAGATTTAGCTTGACAAGTCGTGTCGATATTTTAACTACAAAGTCAACTTGGCTTATCGTCGTGACTTTAGTATATTGTATTCAGAGATGTGACATATTGAAAATACTACTATTTTAAATACAAAATACCTATTTCCATTTTGTATTTAAATGTTTTTTTTTAGAAAAGCATTTTGTATTTTATTTGAAATACTTTTTAGGACATATGTTGTATTTGCAAAATGCAGAATACTTTTCGACAAGTTTTGTCAAAATCAAAAAATAATGTGAAACTAAATCGTTATTAAGTCCTTGCTGTGTGTGCTCTAACTAAATTCGTAGGTACTGAACCTTTGGGCCCTTGAAGGAACCTGACCGACAGTGCCTTTGAACAAATTTATGAACACCGGGAAGACACTTATTTCACCATACGTGTTGAAGTAATGATAAGGCTGAAGGTGAAAGCGCGCCTTTCCCGGAATCCTGAACCACTGAGGAATTGCCTAATGCTGTTATCATGTTATTATGGTGTCAGATTTAGATAAGATGCTGGTAGCTAGCCAGGCGGACTTACAACAAGTCCTACCACCAACTAAACCGAATACAATATAACCTCTGGGTATGATACCGGTGTTGTTACAACTTGATCTTTTTAACAGAGGCGGTTAAAAATCTCGGTACCTATTTCAAAATTTCGGTATTGAGTTCATATACGACGCAATTGTTCGCGCGCACGGCCTGCAATTGTTCAGGTTAAGCAACTTTGGCAATGGTCGGTCACGGGATGGGTGACCAGAACTAGTAAAAAAGAAATTACTATTAATAGTTAAAAAAAAATGTCGAGGTCCTTCGTGCTTCGGAAGGCACGTTAAGCCGTTAATCCCGGCTGCATTTGCAGTCGTTAAAAACCCACCAATCCGCATGGGTGGGTGGCCAGCAGCGTGGTGGGTCATGGACCCATTCTCCATATCCATTCACAAGGAAGGCCAGTGCTCCAGTGGGCCAGTGGGGACATTAATGCCTAATGCCCCCACTGATGCCTAATGACGAGTTCATAAAGCATGTCATTATAAATTCGTTTAATTAACTCGAACTTTACGATATGAGATTCGGTAATAAAAGTATTTTGAAAATACGTATTTTGCATTTAGTATTTCAAATACAAAATGAGAAACTATTTTGTATTTTGCATTTTATATAGAAAAATCAAAAAGTATTTGCATTTTCTATTCAAATACATTTTAGAAAGTATTTTGCACATCTCTGATTGTATTTTGTTAATTCGTCAAGAACGCCTGGTCAGCAAGCAACTGAGCAACATCGCTGATCAGAACGGTATTTCCGATTAAAAAGAGGCGGGGCTTACACGCCTCTTTTTAATCGGAAATACCGTATACCTACGTATAAGATCACACACATAGCTCGGTTACACACCTGCACCTTCGCAGCTGTGGCGTTGAATAGAATGGGTAGGTCTGTGGCAGCGCTTATGTAGGCTGCGATGTTAGCCGGATTACATTAAGATAGTATCATAGTGTCTGTGGTGATTGCAGCAGACACGAACAAGACTGCGGCGGGTTAGCTTGAAGGCTGCTACAACGAAGTCCCCAGTGGCGCCGCCCGCCACTCCAACTCCAACTAGAAAACGCGGCCGCCCGCGGAAGGACCAACATAAAGAAACGTAAGTAAAATCACAACGCATCTAACAAAACTATACTTCAGGCATACGGAAATAATTTTTATTAATTGCATTGGACGCTGTTGCATTTTAGTCCATATTACAACTTCCACTATATTGTCATGAATATATTGTTGCCTCTACATCAACTTTACTCAACTGTCTTCACGGTGCTCTGCCCTCAGTCTTCTTTGTTTTGCCACAATACTTTCTTGACTCCAAGCAAACACTGAAAGAACCACTTTTTTTAATCACTTTACTTGACTCTGTATGTTGATCCTGTAAATAGAACATGTTGCTATGGTTTTATACACACCAACACTGTCTAGGGATATTCTATTATATACAAACTTTTTCTGTACTGTAGATAGTTTTTGAGTTATGAAGAATGTAATATAATATCCCTAGACAGTGTTGATGTGTGTATATTCAGGCGATTGCATTCTATGATTGAGGTTATCACCCTTTTTAGGATTTCACATATAGAAGGCGGTCACGCGTTTTACACAAATCATGCTTTTCTTGTCGGAGATTATGTGAAACAAACCTGTATAAATTAATTCCGTTATAATCGTTTAAATCTGGTCTGAAATTATCAGAACAAATCGTAGAATCAGCTGTGAGGCCTGTGAGTGAGGTTATGGCACCGCATAGTTACATGCCATTGTTTTCGACGTTCATCTTTTGGGATAGATAGCCGATATTTTTACAGCCTAAGACACTCTGCACGCAAATCTGCATTTTCTTAGCAATTAGACTAGCAGAAAACAGATTGAAAAAAATGCAAAAAATTACTGTCAAAATGATTGTTTACCCAGAGTACAAGCGCGCCACTGACGGCGATTAAACGCAGTTTTACCTTACCTAGACTTAAATGAACTTTTTCAACTCATACGATTTCTAAATATTACATTCTTCCGATTATCATTCACTATATACCAGCTGCACTTTAGTGAAGACTTTCTATGAAAAGCTACACTTTCCTTTTTTGCTTGCTTTTTAACAGACCTGCAAAACTGAAGAAAGAAGCCTCTGAACAGGAAGCTATGGATGAAAGTGTTACCGAAAAAGAGGAATCTAAAGATGCTGATAAATCAAAACGTGAAACCCCTTCTAGTGAAAAAGAATCCACTAGTACTCCTCAAGAGACAGTGAACGCTACAAAGACGACAGTATGTATATTTATTAATGTTAAACTATCTACGTAAGTCCCGTTTTAAAAAAAAGTTATTATCTCAAAATGTTATTAAAAAATATGCCTCAGTTGCTATTGATTATTAACTTTTTACTAACGACACGATGTTAAATATCATCAAAGACATTTTTATTATTATTTATAGAAGAAATTGTTAATGAAATTCTCCTACGTAGTCCGACAATATTGAGCTCAATCGGTTTGACTTGAATTGAATATTAGTTGAACTATTTATTATTTTATCACTTATTTAAATATATTTCATCAGGACGAGGTCCCCAAATCTCCTACCGTCGAGCCAAGCACTGGCGTAGTCGTGTCGCCTACAGGACAAACGCTCAAGAAAGTAAATATCCTGAATTTTATTTCATAATTCATATCAGCCGCACGACGCCCACTTATAATTATTATAGTAAATATGATGCTGTCCAAGCTGTTGTTATAAACTTATCTGTGTTTAGTGAATATTCAAAATTAATTTGTGCCTTTTGTAGTTTCAAGAACAACTTCAATTACATCAAACAGACCAAAACTCGAAAAATACTTATTTTTCCAGGTGCCTATCAGAGCTTTACCTCCGGGCATCAAACCTTTACCACTACCAGTTAGTCGACGTAAGTAAAATCATCTATTAGTATGCGTAATGTATAATAGATAACTAGATTATATTATTTCGAGTGCATATACTTTCTTTTTAGCAATGGGCCCAGGTGAGCTGTGCGAGATGCAAATTGGCAAGAAAGTTGTGAAAGTCCAGAAGATTGTTATGACAAAAGCGGAGGTGGAGGCCATGGCTAAACAAGGACTTGTGGAAATGAAGGTATGTTAGATAAACGAACCAGCGTTACTGAGAGCTTAGTAGGAATTTACATTTTGCACTCATGATCATGGAGTGTCTAATCAAATTTGTATTACTTCGGTAAAGTCTTTTTCAGCTAGGATGATTCTTGTGACACTTCAAAATTTTCCGAATTGAGCATACATGTCAGAAAAATGTTTCTGAAAAATCATTTATTTACTGTAGCAATTTAGTCAAAAAATGTAAAAATCACACCTTTCAAAGTAAAATCTGTGTCTATTATTAACGTTTTAATTGAATACGATAGAAGAATATTTAATTTTTATATAGTGCGATTCGGAACAGGGTAGAGATGAGACACAACAGAATCGACAAATGCCGATGATCATTATTCGATAACAATGAAAAGGAAGAAACTTTAAATTTTAAACAAAACAAAATTCAGCGAGTTTTTATGCTACAAATTAAATGTTTCTGCTGATATTAACATTGACAGCTTAATGTTTTATTTTACCACATAAATAAGCATATACAATACTTTTAATCCTATATTATGTTTACGTGGGATGATATAAGTTACGATATATAACCGGATTCCACGTGGCCCGAAAAGTAGTAAAATATATTCAAATTTTTCCAAAAGTAAGTACATTGACTCTTAAAAATCGATGGATAAATCGATAGGATTTCACTGTGGGGTATCTCTAAAACTGACAAACTTGGAACGTCACCGGAATCATCCTAGTTGAAAAAGACTAGTCTTCGCAGTGTTCACTGTACAGTACATTCGTACACTCACGGAAGTTCCCAGTCGACCACTTGTAGGCGATATTCGCATGCGCTTGATTTGGAAAATCGTATGCTACTAAGTCATCCACTGATACCCATTCAAGGGATTTTGCGCGGCAATTGGAGTACCGGGAAATTTCACGATTTTACTCATAAAACATACAAGACACTATTTTTTTAGATAGCTGTATTATGTTTATTATGTATGTCTTCAGTATATTTTAATTTTGCTCTGTTTCTAGGATGGCACCATGGTGCTAAAGCAAGGTATAAAATTACCAACATCCGATGCATTGAAATCTACACTGGCTGTTGATAAAGGTTAGTAAATATATCATTACTCTTATTTCCCCTAATTTGTTGATTTGATGTAATGAAATAAGCTCCTAAATTTTTATATATTACAGATATGGCAAAGGAATCTCCAAGCAAAACTACCGCGTCGGCAGCGAACACCGAACCTTAAGATTTATTTAATATAAAGGAAATTCATTGAGCAATTACTGCTCATATGAATTGTTTTTCTTGGCATGTATAGTTATTATACAATACACCTTACACATAAGTACACCGAAATTATTACGACAATATCTACTGATTTTAAAGCATGCATTTTCTATTTGACAGTTGGTTGAAATTCATACAAATGTGTTGATTACTTATCTGCTTAGGTAGCTTTATATTAATAACATAGCAACATTTAACTCCTTTGTTGAGGTAAAATAAGTCTATATTTTATTATTCTTACAAATAAGTAGTATGAATTATAGTAATAGTTTTTAATTAAAATAGTTTGCATATAGTTTCTTTGACTTTTCTGCAGTATTGACTGCGCATTGCATGCAAGTATTTAATTTAAAAAGATAATACTTTAATAATAAAGTTAACTGTTATTTTATTACCAATTCGCATAAATAATAGATAATTTCTAAGGCTCATAACATTTAAAATCAAGTTTTTTTTGTTTTGTATACATTCTCTACAAAAGATCTAATGTATATTATTACTTGTCTCATTGAATTAATTATTTATAAAAAAGTAAGTACTATTTGGTGTTTATTTGATGACAATGTTTTCTGTCTATACTCTTCACATTGTGTGTAATCTATTTTTACTTCATAGAAATAATAAAATATATTTTTCAGTAATAAAGTACTCTGTGTTGATTCTGTTTTGTATATTTAGTAAGTAAAAAAATTGCAGAATCTAGAGTTATTATTTGTTGTAAGAGATAAATAAAATACGAGATTCTTTATAAGCTCTTGTTTTTTTATCCTTACGCCTTCTCCACAACATTTATCTGATATTGAGTTACGAGAGGGACTTCTCAAGCGTGGCATAGTTTCCAAAAAACTTCAAACTATATTTTTTTGACAGTATAGATAATAGAATATACATATTGTTAGTTTGGATACTAGGATATCGGTTATGCTCTTATTGTAAATACATGCATAAAATAAAGGAACAGAGCGACAGACTGAAAATATGAATAATAACAAATAATATTAAGCCAACCGAATCGCACCCGACAATATTATACAGAAGGTATCGTATAATTTTTTTGGTCAATTAAATTATTAAAAGCGGCTAATTTCAATGTTACTAACGTTCACTTCATTGAATTTTTATTTGACCTAAAAATATATGAGATAATTTTTATTTAACCTATTGTTCATTTGTAAAAATAATTCTTTTCCATATTTTCAATTACCCTAACGTTTATATCCCTTAAGTGTCATTTGATATATTGTTTTCTTTATACACGGCAATTTTTTAAACAGTATCTAAAATGTTTAAGTTCGACTCAGAATCGGTAAGTGAACAACTTTCTCCTAGAAACATGGATTGAAATAAGAGAACAATTTTTGAACTTCCCATACTAAACGATGACGTGATCAGTCTGATTTGTATGAAGGAATAAAGAATGGATGAATGTATGGACAAAGAATATAATTATATACTTACGCGAACTATGGGTGGATGGAGATAATTTTAGTTGTGGTAAAATTCCGCGTGCAATCTTTCATGAGACGGACTATCGTACTCAGACAAATTACACACACAGTATACAACACATTGAGATGATGGATGAGGATGACAATATTTGGTGTGTAATGTATGACATTAATTTACATGAACTAATTATCATTTGATAAAATAACATTTCGTATAATTTCATTGACATACCGATCACATTACATAACATACGAATCATATAATTTCATTTAACATAATTCCATTTGATATAAAAATCAATTGGCCTAATAATCATTTTACCTAATCATTAAAATCGCTCATTTTATATATCATTCATATAGTCTAATCAACATTTCACATAATTTTATTTTACCTATACTTTAACTCAAGCCAAGCCCTTAAAAATATTTTACAGTATTATGGTGATGCTTGCTTGCATGCTTGCTTATATGCTTGCTTGCATATTTGCTTGCATGCTTGCTCGCAGGCTTGCTTGCATGCTTGCTTGCATGCTCGCTTGCATGCTTTCTTGCGTCGGGCTTTAGGACAAAAAAAATGCGTTCCAATTTAATAATATTAAGATCACCATAATACTGTAAAATATTTTTAAGGGCTTGGCTTGAGTTTTTATGGCATTTAAAGTATAGGTAAAATAAAATTATGTGAAATGTTGATTAGACTATATGAATGATATATAAAATGAGCGATTTTAATAATTAGGTAAAATGATTATTATTCCAATTGATTTTTATATCAAATGGAATTATGTTAAATGAAAGTATATGATTCGTATGTTATGTAATGTGATCGGTATGTTAATGAAATTATACGAAATGTTATTATATCAAATGATAATTAGTTCATGTAAATTAATGTCATACATTACACACCAAATATTGTCATCCTCATCCATCATCTCAATGTGTTGTGTACTGTGTGTGTAATATGTCTGAGTACGATAGTCCGTCTCATGAAAGATTGCACGCGGAATTTTACCACAACTAAAATTATCTCCATCCACCCATAGTTCGCGTAAGTATATAATTATATTCTTTGTCCATACATTTTCGAAAGTTGAAAGCGACTACAGCGTCCCTCTCATTATGCCATCTTTCGTAATGCTGCTGGCCGTAGCAGTGCCGTAGCACTCTAATGTTTATCGCGAACATTTGCCGTTTTCACGACAAGTCTGGCAAGTAATAATCAAATTTCAGAACACGGACAGAAAGATGATTATTGCTTGGCCACACTTGCCGTGGAAACTGGAAGTAGCAAACGTTCGCGGTAAACACGATAGTTAAGGTACTCTACTCTGTCGCGTAAGTGTATATATTCTAACTTTGACTCTGTGGAGTACGCAATTGCGGGCGGCGTTAAATTTGTAACGACATCTAGCGGCGAGTAGTAAAACTATTTTCAAACTACATGCTAACTTATACAGCAGATGTCGCAGTTGGACTTCCCGCCTAGATCGGAGCGTAGGCGGCATGTTCAAAACGAAATCGAGTGATATCAAAAAACGCGCAACAGCCGACAGCAGCGGTTGACTTTATTGTTATTCAACAAACAAATCGAACGTAATTAATTAGTTCGCCAATAAACAACGATAATATTTAAAAGGTGCAGTGCTAATAATATTTTCAACGTGCCTTGGGCTATGGTGACGGTGTTCTAATAATAAAAAAAAACGTGAGTACATATTTTGTATGTATTTATTTTACTATATGAATGGATTTATAATTTCAACTTTAAGTAAATAAAAACGTATAGTGGGGATAAAAGAAGATAACTCCAAAGTTATAATCTATAATAAATAAAATAAAGTAGGCAGGTACCTACCCCAAAAAATATCAACTTATTACTTTCATCGTCAAGAGTCATGTGTGTACTTACCTACTTTAAAGACTATTCACATTTTATTTTTTTAATAAATTTTAGTTGAGAAAGTTATTTTACTATATTTAATGACCTATTTGTTTTTTTTTTCGTAACTGCGTAAATAATATTACTATATATTACAAATTCAACTTAGTTCCAAATAAATCCTCAGTGAATAAATAGGTAAGTACTTATAATTCCCAAAAAAAAATATTATTTTATGTGACCAAGCATTCAGCTGTCAAAAAAATCAAGTGTAAGGTTGTTTGTATTTGTTTTATGTTAACTGAGATAACTTGGGTGTGCTGTTGTATATTCGGGTCACTCAACTACTCGTATGGTTTTCACAATTGATAAATGGGATAAGATAAGATAGTCCTAATAAAAGGTATGCATAACGCAGAAATATACGAGGACATTAATGATAGCATCATATTTAGATTTAGATCTCGACTTTTTATCGATTTCTTATAATAGGTATCTTAAAGACGATAAAACTAGGTAGCGGTTGTTACTAATACATATAGTGGCTGACAGTTTTCATAATTCGAGTGTTTGTATCTAATTGCAGGTAAGTTTTGGGAATATTTTACTTTTTTAATTGGCATTTAAAATAGGGCATTCAAAATTTTTAAAGGGCTATCTTGTAAATATACTTTAACATTTAAAGGACACACTATGCAGTGGCGGGTGTGCCTATAAGGCCTAGGATAAGCAAAAGCTCTAAGCTCCTAGAGCAATTCGTTCACATGCATTTATTTGACGTTCTTACGCTAGCTGAATGTAGCGAACAACATTAAACAATAGACTGTTCAAATCATGATAGCTTAAAATAAGGTATAATTGGGATATATTTAAACAAGATCGGCGCCCTTCACTATCGTAGCGAAGGCATCAGACGACTTCTAAACTCCGTATTTAGAGGTTTGACATGGCTATGTATCACCTCAGAAAATTTAAGCTTTCTAGCTATAGTAGTTCTCGAGATTGAATTATGCGCACACACGGACAGGGTCAGCACATAAGACTTCTACTATCGTATGCATAGCATAGTTTAGAAGTCTAAAATTGTTTGTAGAGTAATGCATTTGGTTCACATAGTCACTTTTACGACGTTTCGCTCTTTAGACACTCTTTGAACGAAAATATAACTTCCACAGTTTACAGTAATACAACGAATTTAAATTATTAAATTCAATAATGTGTAATCTATAATAATCTTTAGAATGTGTAGGTAAATTAAATTCAAAATGTGTAACGATTATTTGCTTTCTCTTTCATTTTAGTTCTAAATAATTTTATGTCTTCAAAATATAGCTAGAACCATGATTAGAATTTTTATTTTTATTAATATGGAAACTCATTAACATTTATACCATAAAAATAATTTAATTCACTTTAAAATACAACATAACAGAGTTTCATAAATTTTCAGCAATTTTTCAATAGCTATGAAAGAAATTAAACTGATATGATATGTTAATTCAGACATTCATGTAAATAAGTACAGATTTTCTGTTCTATTATACAAAATCGTACCTAATCGATGCTAGTTCAAATAATTGGTAGCGATGCCTACCTATTATTTCTTATGAGAACACATAAAATAAATGCGAAGGCTTAAATTTGGTAGTTCTAGAGTTGTAAAAGTCTATTAGGTATATTACGCGTAGCAAACTTTATCTATATAACTAGTTTATCTCTTGTAAGGTTTGTGTTTACATAATACCGTGTCTATTTGACTACAAAAATGTGAAAAACAAACATTTCCTTCCCCGGCAGCTAATACTCTACCGTTTTGACATTGAGACACGGTGATAACTTAATTGATAATAAAAAGATTGTCAACAGCTCTAGTTAGCGAGACAGTGCAATATTTGACCGAAAACTCGCTAACTGGAGTAACACGAACATGCCGGATATTATATAGTTATTTTAATATTATCGCGGAACTTATAAGGTACGGTATGACGCGAGAAATGTTTTACCGTCAATTATGGGCACGCAGGTTTCGTTTAGAGATTTAAATGAGACTTCCATTATCAGCAATCAATGTAAGTTGTTTGTGAGTAGCTCGTAAATAAATAAGCTCTGCGCTTAATCGCCGTGATTAAAATGCAATTTCCTACTCATAGAAAAGAAGACTATATTCAATTTTAAAATAAGAAAAACATTGTTTATGACGCAATGATTTCTTAGACGAAATAAATTATTCTTTTCTAGTACTTACCTATATATACTTTACAGAAAAAATAGCTTTGTGAATTCAGAAAAAATTCATGCTAGCTGATGCTGATTCCTGTGATTTAACGACAATATCTAGAAGTACTTGTTTTATGTGTTTGGGGGGATAATGTTTACCGTTCCATATTAGAGGCGAAATTTGAGGTGTTTGTTTGTAGGAAGTAATCTCTGGAACCTGGGCTAAAAAGGGCGCTAACGCAATATTGTTAAGTGAATTCCCTAGCAATTCATTTAATTGTTTTTTTTTTTCTATGGAGTTTAGAACAGTGTCAGTGTCAGTGTAGCAGAATTTACTTTAAATTTTTTGAAGGCAAGAAAACTAGAAGCAAATTCCATAGGAAATAAACAAATAAATGAATGAGGCAATTCACTGAGTGCCCTTTTAAGACCCTCTGAACCACAGAACATTAAAAGAGAAACCCTATTTTCCTTGTTCTGTGCTCTGAACCGATTTTGAAAATTATTCCTATGTGACATGACATGTGGATTACCTATATATTTTGGTTATTTTATTTAGTACATATATAACGCTATCCATCCCCTACACCCGTAACCCTGACCTAAGCCTTAGATCTTTTAATTAAAGTTTATAAAGAAAAGTGCGTTTTGCTATTATTCATTGCCAAATTGTTACGTATAGTAGTAAGTTTGACCTTAGAATAATTGCTGACATAACTCCCAATAAATGCCGATTTAAATAAAGCTTTTCGATAATTGTCGGGTGCCACGCGAGTTATTTCGACCTGCGCGGAATGCCGCGCGACTCTTCGCGATTCTTTGTTGCCAATACGAACCACATTGTCAAAGAAAGGTGAGCCGTGACGTCCTCATTAGCCTAATTCGAAAATAACTACAGGAATTAAGAGATGATTTTAAATTATCTACTTGATTTTCTTTGTTTCAATTCACGTGCTATCGGTAAAAGCAATCTCTGCAACTCGTAACACGCTACTGTCACCGTCTTTTTGCAAGAACCGATTGTTTGTAAATAATCGAGGGTATTTATAAATTGCGGAATTATTATCACGGACAATTGAATTTGCAATAAAACGTATGATTTTCGATTATTTATAAATAATCAGTATCTCTTGGTTATATTGTACGTATGCGTGAGACGATAAGCAGGCTTTACGCCGATTGATTGAAATACGGAACAACGTAAACAACGTGTGCTCGAGAGAGATTTTAGAGCTAAGTCCCAGTTTTTATCGGTTTGTTTAACATACAAAGTGAAAATTCATTGAAAATTAGTGAAACGGACCCTGCGGGCGAAGAAATAATTGACCAACCAGTGCAAAATAACTCAGAATTTGTTGATGAACAACTATTTAACACCCGTGCTACCATCATAACTATTTAATCCATGGGCCAATCAAATAACCGCGTACAATAACATGTATAAGGTAACTACGGGTACGCTGTGCCGCGATTGGTGCATTTGTTACGGGTTCATTCACAATTAAACGCTGCAATTAATCTCGTTTGTTTATAAACTGACCTATAGACAGCGATTATTTATAAATAAAATGAAAAACTTTATGTTTTATTGCAAATTGTACGGACTGTTTACAATAATTCGGCAGTTTCTAAATACCTTCGTTTATTAACAAACAATCGGTTGTTGCTTTCAAATGCGGTGATACTACCATTAAATTAATTGCCATAAACGAAATATAGGTGCTTAGTTACATAGAACTTTTCTCAATCTTAAACTTACTGTTCCTACTGAAGACTATAAGTAGTTAGTGTAATTTATAACTTTTCACTGAGAAATTCAGAGAGTTTGGTCAGAGAAACCTAATTTTGAAAACTGATGGCAATTTTCCACAGTAGATCGAAATTACTATATGAGACAAAAAACGATACAAATAACACAGTGATTTCTGTTCTGCCATCGTTTGATTAGTTATGGTAAAGGAAAGCAACAGGCTTTGTCGGTCACAGCCTCGTCGTAGTGAAAATGTGTAGCAAACAAGCACTACAGGCCTGATTAATCGCCAGCACAGACCGTGGCTAATCAGTCCATTGAAGCTGATCACGCGCCACCGACTTCACTACCTACAGCCAGACACATTAGCACTGTATAAAAAAAGTTACTGACATTTCAAGGTACAACTATAGTTACTTCGTTGTCCGCTTCAAATGGAGACTCCATTTCATTCCAACTGAAAAGACCATAAGAACGGCACGAAACGTGCCTGACAACCCAACTACGAGCAAGATATTCCGCGGATATCATGATTCATGAATCTCCAAACCCGTCTCAGTCATTTTAGTTCTTATTCCTACTTTATTTTTCCGTTTAAATACATTACCAATTGCTGAAAAGTTCGATAGTTTTCATTTGTTTATTTTGTAGTTATTTATATATTTAGTTTTATTTTTTCTGCTAGGTACATTTAATTACTTACCTGCAGTTTTCCATGTTCATCAATATAACTTCTTATTAAATGAATGAACCTGTATCATTACGTACCGACCGACGACGGTATGATAATGTAAGTACGCTTAAACATTTACTACTAGTATTAGGTATGCTTTTCGCATTCAATAAAATCGATTTCTCAATGACATCTGTCGATTGTTAGATATATCAGTTATTGGGATGCGATCGATTGCATTCAATAACCCACTACCAACCCATCTTTATCCTGAACTTTATTTATTGTTGATTCCATCATCAGGTTGTGGACGTCCACTGCTGGACATAGCCTCTCCTAGCTCACGCCTATTGTGGCGTTCATAGGAGGCTGTTAGCCTACTGCTACCACGCTGGCCAGACGGGTTGGTAGTGGGTTTGTTTCAAGTTTTCCTTCTCTCGCACAGGTGTTCAATGCGTCGAGCCTCTTAGTCGACTCTTACGACATCCGAGGCATGTAAGGGAGTGGTGACACGTGTATTGTTGATTGATTGATTGATCACTGAAAATTCCTGAAAAAACCAAGTTATAGGTACTAAACAGATTTGAACAGGAATCGATAGTTTATCATTAGACTTCTTGGAATTATTGCATTTTATCATCTTTGAAAGTTTGGACTCAAATAATCTTTATCTCTTAATTAATTTAGTGCATCGAGTGAACGGATAAGATATTATTTATTATTACTGGTAGGTATTAGACATTTTATTCTTTTTACTTTTAAAGTAATACAGTTTTAACATTCTTTTTTTACCTTCCAATTCCGATAAATTCAATACGATTTCTTTTCTCATTAATGATATTAATTATGATAAATGGTTGCTAAAGCTTCTAACTGTAGCTTTTATTATTTTTCTATGACATCACAACATTGAAATGTCGAGTTGTGAAATATAAAGGTATACCTAAGCAAATTTGCCATTTTACTGCCTACGTAAGGCATGGCTTCATCGGTGATGTCATTTTATTAAAACACAAAGTGTTTATGACATACAATATCGCATAAAATGTTATAAAGTGATATGTTTCCTCAGCAAGATGGATGTTGTCCATCAAACGACGCCGGCCACTTTTTATTCCGCAAACATTCTGACAAGTTTCTATTTCAAATATTTACAAAACTAATACACATCGTATCACAAAGGCTACTATTTAGTAATAAAACACTTTTATCAGTATGACCATTCACATTATGCAAACTGATTTGGCTCAAGAAATCTTAAAATAGGTCCGACTCACACTCCAAAAGTTCTTGATAACTTGTTTTTTGTCCAATCCAAGTACTTAATTTGCATCAATTTTAAATGAACTAATATTAATACACAGAAAACGAATTCTTCTCTATTAAGTAAAGTAATCGCTTGTTCATTTGTTATGGGCTGGAGTCCTGGAAAAATAAACTAAAATAAATTAAAAATATATAAGAAACTAGCCTTCCGCCTGCGACTTCGTCCGCGAGGAATTAGGTTATCGCGCGGATTTAGGATGTCGCGTGGTGGTGCCAATTCGTTGTCTCAGCCACGTAACACCCATTGCTGGGTCTGCTGCATTGCTGGCCTCCCCCAAGGATCTCCACAACGAACGGTCCTGCGCTGCCCGCATCCAGCGGCTTTCCGCGACCTTCACCAGATTGCCGGTCCACCTTGTCGGGAGCCTACTCTATTCCATCGCCATTCCAGAACCTCTTTCGCCCCAACGGCCATCGATTCTTCTCGCTATGTGTCCCGCCCACTGCCACTCCAGCTGAGCAATTCTTGGTGCGATGTCGGTTACTTTAGTTCTCCTACGGATCTCCTCATTTCCCCTTTTCGAGCATAGCCATCTACATTGCACGCTGGGTGACCTTGAGCCATCTTATCAGACTCATTGTTAGCGACCACGTTTCACTACCGTAAGTGTGTCATTTATCAGAGTAAAAAGTATTTTATGTCCATCTCCACAATTCAAGTTATGCCCATATCAAATTTCATTAAAATCGCTTCAGCGGTTTACGCATGAAAAGGAACAGCCAGACAGTGCAGGCTTTCTTAAGCATTTATAATATAAGCGAATGAATAAGTGTGAATGGAAAAGTAGTAGAAAATGCTCCAAAGCTATCGCGATCAAAGTCGTTATGTCTATGTCTATTTTAAATTACTTATCTTACTTATTTATTATTAAATTACTTATCTATACAAAATAGGAACTTCAATGTAATTTTTAAAGACCTATCTATAGATATGCCTCAAGTATAGGTTTGATAAAAAAAAAGAAAAATGCTGTATTTCTAAAACTGACAAATATTGCGTTCAAACCAATTTTCGTTGAAAGTTTTTATTAAGATCTACAGCATATATATTTTTTTAATTTTTACTCTCTTATTTCAAAAGTTAGAGGGTGGGACACACATTTTACCATTTTGGAAGTGTACATCTGTCAAACGGTTGACTTTGAGAAAAAAATCGTTTTAGAAACCTCAATGCAATTTTTAAAGACCTATAGATACCCCACACGTATAGGTTTGATGAAACAAAAATTTTCAGTGTCAGTTCCATGTATGGGGAGCCCCCCCTTAAATCCTATATTTTTTATTTTTGTGTAAAATGCGTAAAGCGGTTTACAGAATACATCTACCTACCAAGTTTCAACTGTGTAATCCTCATAGTTTTGGAATAAAGTGGCTGTCACATACATCGGATTGGCCGAATCTATTAGGGTTTCGTTTTTTGTCTTTAGGCTACGAAACCCTAAAAAAGGCCTATGTGCCAAATTTGAAGTTTCTAGACCCAACGGTTTGGGCTGTGCGTTAATTATCAGTCAATCAGTCAGTCAGGACATTGAATTATATACAGGGTGGAAAAAACCTTTTCACCTCACGCTCTGAAAAGGTTTTGTCAATCAGTTTTTGTGTAGAAAATCGCTTTTTGCGGCCTAGTGCGGCAAAGTACTTTTTCAATTTAATATCTAAAAATATGTCATAATGCGTTCCGAATCGCACTATTGACTTTTTTGATACATTTTATTCTTCTATTGATTAGCTTTAAATTAATGATAATACTCCGTTTTGGTTTTATTAAGTATATTATTTTAGTTCATTGAATCATAAAAACAATAAAAGTTAAGATTAAACTATTTGTTATAAGAATTTTATATTAGGCTGGGTGAGATTTCACAACCTATGATTGGATTTAGGAACGTGACATAAATCTTTATTTTTAAATTGTCTTTGTCTTGTACAATATATTCCTACTTTAAATAACTTTGAATTAACAATAATACTCCCTTTTTTATTATTTTAGTTATATAAGTCATTAAAACAAAGACAATACGATTAGATTAAAAGATTAAACTTTATGTTTAAAGATTTTTTTACCAAGTTGACCGCGAAACAACCATAAAATGTTCATCGCTGTTGTGAGGTGAAAAATTGTGTGTTGCGCTCGGCAGAAAAGTTTTTGGCGTCTTGTCGCTTCGCTCAGGATTCAATCTTTGAACGACTCGCTACGCTCGTGGTTCAATCCTAGAATCCTTCACTTGCTCAGCTTTCAGTAGAGGTAACTCGCCGCTAAATAACCAACTTTCCAGCCTTGCATAACAAATAACTATTAAGCAGCCCTGGAGGGTAACTACCTTAAATCCTTTAGTTAACTCATTTTACTGAAAGGAACACTAATATTACACATTCCTTTATTTTCCAAAATAATTATCCTGCATTCAAAGATTTTTGATAAATCACTTGTCCACCCTGGGAATCGAACCGGCTTAAATAAGAAAAAATAACACCATATACCAATTTTTTTTACATCAATTTTGTTTCAGTAACTTAGTATCTTAAATCAAAGGCAATGCTTTTTTTCTACCCTGTATATCAGTAATTATATATATACTGTATATATACTTGTACATCAGTAGTTTCGGAAAATAGCAACCGCCTTGCCTATGCCAACCCCCTAGCGGATATCCGGCCGTTTAGCATTACCGATTTATAACACGTCCTTGGTAATATTTTTCACGCCAAATGCAAATGAATATAAAAATAGAATTCTTTTGTAGCGGAACCATGTAATTTGTTATATGTTACCCTGAAGTTTTAAGGAAACCGCCTTTTAAAAAAGTATTTGTTATTTTGTAGCTTTTCTGATGTATACCTACACCTAACCTACGTTGTATTGTAAACGATTCATTTTGATGCTGAACAACATGAAATTAATAGCTAAGGACTTATATTGATATATATTAAAATTAATTAATATCATTATGTTTAAGTATAATCCGTGTCATTTGTTATTAAAGGTAAGACTAAGCAGAAATAAATCAGATTTTGTGTTTCAATCCATTACATACTCACTACATTATACGTACCTAAGTACCTTATGATTGTGTGAGAAATAAAAAATAAAGATAATCCACAGATCAAAATCTACAAAATCGTAAATTTTTTTTTTTGAAGTTTTCATGCAATACAAGGAAAAATTGTGTCCTTATAATAAACTTATCATTGCTATTACCTTAAATAAGCAAATTACTATAGCTTAATTTGTTACTCGTATAAATGTATGGACATTTAGCTAACAAGTTCTCATAGAGCTGTAAAATGTATGAGCAATACACGGGAACTATACTCGTTTTGATTTAACATGAAAAAAATATTTTGTTTTCACGCACCAAAAGAAACTTGCGTCTCTGATTGTCATATTAAACTAACTTTCCATCCGCATGGGCTTTTAAAATATTTTCTGTAGGTTTTTAAGTTATTTTATACAAATCAAATCAAATTCCTTTTTGCATTCATGTTGTACATACAGATGTTAAAAGAGAAAATAGAAACAAACATGACCCTGCAAGGGCACAGCAAACTAAACAAAACACATAAAGCTAATTAAATTAAATTAAAATAAAAAACCAAAAGTAAATTAAAGATTACATTAAATTAGGTACATCAGAGATTAAATTAAGCTTATATATAATTAATTACCCATTCAAAATCTCCTGCAGCTAATAAAAACATTTTTCTTTAAGATATTAACTTAACACTAATTTAAGTTTATATAAATTTTTTTGCTCTTTAATATTATTAGGTAACTTATTATAAATTTTCAATAAGGGACCACTTTGAGACAAAGCAAAATGCATTGAAACATACAAACTTTGTCCAGGAAAAACTAACACAACAATAAATAATCAGCTATTTAATTTGGTGCAGTCGTTCTAAAGTTCATTTCGGCGATTCATATTTATTAATATAGAAGATATAAAATAATAAAATGGAGTGTGATAAGAAGTTCCCAGAAGTTGAAGCACCTATTACTTGCATTAGAGGTACATACTCATAGTTACAATAAAACTTATTAATTAAGTTTTATTGGATACCGAACTGCATATTGTTTTTCATGCTATTCGAGTTAAGTCGAAGGCTAACGTTTATCCTTCACAAAGGTCGTATTGTTGTGATTGATTACGGACTAGGTACTGTGTTTTAGTTAAGTAACTACCTTCTGGCTCATTATCTGTTTCAGTAAACCAACAGTTTGTCTGATAACGCTTTTCCTTACTAATCTTTGAATTGTGTTCATATTTTTTATATTCAGTGTAATAAAACAATACAGCTCTTTAGGACAAAGCTGTGCAAAGGTTTTGAAACGTAGGAAAAATAACAATAAATAATCATAACATAGGAAAATTTAAAAAACCTTAAGATAACACGCAGTAAAACGCGTTTAAATTAGTAAGATATTTTTAACGTAAAAGTTGTTTTACTAGTACACAATCTTAAATTCCACATTTTTTATTTTATGTAAATCAGAGGAAATATTTTTGTATCAATCAAATATTAAAACATCAAGTTGAAAATAGGTACACGTCGAATTTTAGATGTTTTTTTTTAATCAATATACTTAACAATTACACTTTTTGAATAAGAACATGTAGTACTTTTTGCGTATCCCATACCTATGCAAACTGTAACCACGTTCCCGTTTCGGAACTTTGTAGAAAAAACCTAATTTCTGGAATAAATAAATAACTAAAATAAAAACCTTTGTAACGAAGCTTACATTTTTTCTTGATATCAAAAAAACGTAGTCTTTATGTTGGTACTGTGTTAACAAATAATATAGTACAATTTACAATTTAGTTCGAACTAATTACACGGTCTTGCAAATAATTTGCAAACCCACAACCTCATACATAGATAGAGTTCAATATTCAGCCGCCATTGTAGTCATCGACCATATCTAGTGTGGTCTACCTTGACATTGGAAGCGGTACTAATTCGCTGCAAAAAAGGAGACGAAAAAATGTTACGTAAAACGAAACAGAGACAATCAGAGGTTTTTTTTTTTCTTTATAGAATTCAAAGCGATTCGACTTCGTATCTGATATATTTTCAATCAGGCTGTGATGGCTGTTGGTCTTTATTTTTCAATTTATTATAAATTATGACAAATTTGTAAAATACACAAAGATTTGTTTTTCTTAGCGAGGATAAAACTGTTTACTAAGTTGATTCGGATTTTATAAATAAATTATGTGAAAATTTGCGTACATAAATTTTCCCTATGCCTGCGGATCAACAATCAATAAGATACTCATTCGATCGTGTGTCACGCGGTTACATTTTTTATCGCATTTAAACGTCAAAGTAGCGCGGCAGCCTTATTAATTACTTATCACGACGCTGAGAAAACTACAGATTAGCATCCTGCTTATAATTGCTACTCATTCATTTGTAGCTACTTTACAATTATCGCTCCATTAACCGAGTCCCATTTTTTCTGATTTCTTATTAGCTTTACACAGACTTTATTTTTTGATAGCAAAGCAAATAGAAGACCTTTTTTTTGTTTGATCTGATGATATCTTAATTATTTACTATTTGTAGATAGGTACTGTCCGTCCGAGGTACTGTCCCATTCCTAATCAATAAAACATCGGCATTATCTATAGTAGTGAATTAACCTTCTGTACAGTCAAAACCTGATAGCCCGACAATAATATCCTTCTTTTTGCCTGAGGTGAGGTTCAAATATTCTTCAGAATATTTGGAAATAGTCATAGGGAAATATTAATCTTTGTCACTTAAAATTAATCAATTTTGCATTCATAATAATAATACACCGATAAATTACTTATAGTTTCCCGGTAGCATAAATACTAGAAATACGAGTAGAATGATTGTACGGCCTACCAAGAAATAATCTGATTACTTGTGGTCATCTACGTTTCTATTATGTAAATTATATCAATTAGTCATCGTTTCCTGTTAATAAACGTAATTACTACAGTATTAAAATACTCAAGCTCTTAAACAAATTGTATTTAAACTTCACTTCTATTAGTAAAATTAAGCCATTTAAAAGTTCATTATACTTATTCAATAATTGCAACAAGAGTTTCGGCGTGCAAGGCATACTCGCACTTTTTTAGTTTAGTTTTTACTGTTACTTATAAGTATCTTCATCATCAAGAAACTTCATCAGGCCAAAGCCTGTTCGAGCTACTAATAAAAATACTTAGACACACTTGGATTCATTCAACCACACTGAAAACTACATGAAACAAAATAAGGTTCATTTCCATTTGCACAAACCAAATATTAGGTTTAGGTACTATCTTACACTATCTTGTACCTATCTTGTTGACGTACTATTACTAATGCAAGTTACCAAGTCATCATAACAAAAACTTTACTCTATTCGTCTTGTTTATTTGTAGACTAATTATTTATTTATGTCAAGTTCATTGCTACTTCCGCTAACAAAGCAACTTTAATAGAAATATTCACTTAAGCCACACTAAGACACAGCATTAGATGTGATATTCCATTTGTGACAACATACTCAAGTAGCTCACTATATAACTTTTTAACTTTGCTGTTTACATAAAACTCCTGCTCTATTTATGTAGTTGACCTACCTGTAGGTACTACGACTGCTACGACATAGCTACGACAAACATGTATAGTCCACCCAAAATCTATTAAATTTCGTAAAGATATGATGTTTTACTATTATGACCATATTATTTTTCCTGTTATTATATTTCCCATTACTTGGAATTACTCTTGCTCCAGAATCTATTCTTAGTCGCCCGGGTCGGCTCTAGCAAGTGTTGCTCTTATCATATGATTTTGTCTATTTATCAATAACCAGCAATATAATTTAAATTTTATTACCCCACTTAATAAATCATAAAGTATTTTGAACTAAGATATAAAACTTTTCATCTTTTTGCTGTCCACTAGGTAACTAAAATATCTTTTATGGAAAAACTTTGCTTATGCCGCCGACATTTTGTCGAATTAAACGGGGCACATATTAGTAGTTCCACTTAAACAAAATGAAACGAAGTACATTATCCACTGAGAACTTGATGTCCATCCATCTATCATTAGGCGGTGTGCGTAGGCGCCGAGGAGTGATCAACCGCCCATTCTTATTGTATTACACAATCTCAGGAAGGCATGCTTAGCATAACGTAGTACAATTTGAGGGTTCATTACCCATACATTTTATACCTGTAAACTAATATTTTGACTCCAACAGCTCTCAGACAAGAATTATTATTAAAATATCGGAAAACAGAAAAGTGAATGCAAAGATTTAAAATTTTAAATTGTTGTTCATTAAAAATGTAAATTAAGTTTGTAGTTGGTTATCATTGCACGCGTAAATTTTATGAATTTTGACGACATTTTAAATTAGAATTGTATTTATTTACTACAATTGATATTGGCACCACTGTGGAAGTGCAATACACATAGATACTTAGTATGGATCACTGGTTCCTGAAAATATATTTACATTAATGGCATTTTTTGTGTTAGTTTTTCAGTGATTTGAATGAATATTCAAAGAAAAGTACCTAGTATTTGTCCGATTCGAGCCCGACTCGGTATGTTTGCGTTCCCAATGAGGGACCACATGGAATTTTGAGCTTTTTGTTACTAACGTCAACCGTTAGAAGAAGTTCTAAAACAAATGTAAATTCAGCCATTCATTTGTGAAAGCAGAAATTCAAAGGATATAATCGATTTAAGTGGTGACAGGAGATCACATCTCAAAATCTATATCAAAGGAGGTCGCTAAAAGTGGGCCATTTAATGTACCGAGGCACACTTTGCGGAAAAAAATATCGGATATTATCCTGAACATTAAACCAGTCTTAGATTTTCTTTTTGCTCTCTAGGAAGCAAGATAAAAAACTCCTTAGTTACGGAAAAATAACACGCAATCTAAATAAAAACATGTCGCACATATTAGAACAATGATTCAAATACTGCCACTCACGAGATGTCAACTTGACATTTGTCATCAATCAGTTAACTTCAAGGACCATAATTGATTAAAAAAAGTGTAATTATTTCTTACTCTTAGGGCCTATTTCACAATCTAAAAGTAAGTACTGAGTAGCTTACTTGATACATTATTTGACAGTTGTGATATGAAACACATGTCAAATCCTCTGTCAAGTAAGCTACTCAGAACTTACTTTTAGATTGTGAAATAGGCCCTTATGACTTTTGTAGTAGAAGTCATAGAGTAAGTAAGCAATAACTACGTTAAATGTGGCCATAGATAATAATTGGGTTACCGTTAGTTCACACTTTCAGTATTTATTTTTATGGTTTTAAGTAAATATTGTACAAAAAAAGCACTGTTTTTAGAATCTGTATATTTTTCTCTACATTTTGATATTGGTGTGCCTCAGGTACATAAAATGGCCCAAACTGTATGAAAAATTAGCGACCTCCTTTACGACTGCTATAAATGGCAACTCTTAGATGAACATTAGTAAAACTTATTTATGAAATATCACCTCTCGCTAATCAGTAAATAAAAAGAATTAGAGTGCATTAGGTGTATGAACTTTGATCGGTTGAGGGACCAAACACCTTCTGCACTCTAATTTCTGCTTTTACAAAATATGAATGGCTGAAATAACAATCGTTTTAGAACTTCTTCAAACGGTTGACGCCTGTGGTTGACGCAATAAAAAGCTCAAAATTCCATGTGGTCCCTCATTGGGAACGCAAAACTCTTTCATAATATATCGCTAAGTAGGTATCGTGAATTGAATATATTTTAATACAGACACACTCACAAACTACAAAACAATTAAATATTCGTCTAGAAGCCCAGCTTTTCCGTATCGTTATAATTTATATTGGTTTCCTGACGCCATATTTCATCAAAACGTTATAATAGTATTTTTATACATTTTAAGCGTAAATTTTGTTTATCAACTATTATCTGTAATACGCCAATACCTGTAAACTAATCTATTAAATTAAATCATCCACCAAATATCTTCTATATCGACCTAGATTAAAGAACAATTATCGCATTGTGATTGTATAAGATGATTATCTAAAAGTAATAGATATTAATACACATATAATTATGATTTCTCATTAAAATAATCTGTGACGACCGTGCAGGCTGTAAATATATGTATTTATAGAAACGACATATATGTACGTAAGTATTTTAATCTTATATCTTTTTATAAACTGTCTATTGATTTATCTTTTATGTTAAAATTGTACGATTCTTCCTTCCTTTCCTTTATTTCCTGTTTTCTAGAGCTATGACTATAAAGTATAAACCTTATAAAATCTCCATAAACATTCTATAAAGCAGTTAAAATACCTTGATAGTATTCTTATTGTAGCGAGACGAAATGTAGAGACCGCATAGGTACAATAAAAAAAGAAACAAAAGCAACCGCCGTCGGTCGTTCTTGTAGTCTTTTAGTTCCGTATAAAGTCGTTCCGTCAAAAACGTTTTAATCACAAGATGGCTTATACGTTATTCGTTAGAAATTCATGTATCACAAAAGTTACATTGGAAAATTACGACGAAGATGTAAGTATTTTAAAGTACTTATTTACTTAGATCTTTTTTGCACAAAACTAGTATCTTGCTTTTTTATGACCCATACCCAAAATCTTTATTTCCAGTTACAAATCAGCTTAGAAAAATAACATTTTTTTTTATCATCTATACTCACATAGAACCCCAAAAATCATTGGGCTTCTCGTCTCGTACTTACGAAAGCGTGTCTGACCAACAAAAAAGTTAATGGAATCTGAACTAAGTACAGGCGTTCCATCCCTTTCGTAACCTCTATGTTAGATAGAGACGTCTATGTTCAAAAAAAGTTTTCTTTCTTACAAAACTCCTTAGTCATGAGGGCCCATCGAGCGTAACCCCATCTTTTTCCTCCTTGGGATGCAATTATTGTGGGGCACCATTATTATCAGAGGGAATCAAAAAACACGCAGTGCTTAGTTAATTGACGTGAAGCCTGAGGCACTGCGTTGTTACTCCATCATTTTAATTTGAACTTCTCGGACGCGTCGAAAAAGTAAATACTTACTATATTTGTTGTTTTGAAATACTTAGTAGTTTTACTTCGTCCGATATTTCACTAATCACCACATTGTAGTAATAATTGAATAGATACTTGACAAAACTTGTGTTTACTATAAACTAAGTTTACTACTGTAAACTTTAAACTGTGATTGTAGCTATAATGTAGTTATTTTTACCTATTAATGTGTTTGCGAATATTTATACGTCTTGGTATTTTTGTTGCGATAAGAACGCCTTAACTTAGGATTAAAGGATTACACAGTTACAGTTTTCATTCATCATTCGTGAAGTTGTACAGTACTTACCGTGACTTTGTGTTATGTAAATACGTAGTACGCTATCATGGAAAATAAATAGAATTAACGTTGTTAACTTTATATATGTATTACGTGTAGGTATGATGACGGAGATATAAACATTAATCAAAATTCCAGTTAAAAAAAACCCACGTCGTCGTCACTTTATAAGGGTTTATCCCTTATAAAATGACAAAGTTATGTTATGTATAAAATAATTATGTATGTTATTATAATTATTATGTTCTCGGTACTATGCCACGCGGCTGTGAGTTGGACGGCGTATTTTTGTTATAGTATAGTTATAGCATAAGATTTTATATTTAACGGTTTCTTGTTTTTCTACTAATTTCATTTGTTGATAGTTATTTTATTATGTATTGAATTCTTACGAAAGTTCTTAATGGTTTTATAATTTAAACTTTAAACAGTTTTTCTTTTGTTTGAAAATTTAATTAACTTTTAGGTCAAATGGACAAAGGCAGTAAATAAAAAATGAAAAAAGGTATTTAAAAATCGAATAATTGTTAAATTCCCGCGTCTCTGATTCGGAGAGGAAATCAACGCTTGTTCAGTCAGGGAGTGCAGACTGCAGCTCATAAAGATGTTGACATAAACCTCTCGATTGGGGCCAAGACGCTCCGTCTCCGGACCGATTTATCCGTCACGAACGACATTAAACTCGCGTGTTTACTGTCACCAGAACTTCTGTCGTGGAACTTGAAACAACGAGCCATTAGTTCATGAATTTACTTTTATAAAATTGATCGATATCATTTAATGGTTGGAAACCTTGTAAAGAAAGTTAAAAAAAGCTAAGTACTTATACTATTTAGTTTGCGTTGAAATTAGATAGCTATGTAGTATTTTTTACATGCTATCTTTATCTTTCTCTCTAGAACTACCTGGATTTGGAAAAAAATGGTATATAATATAATTGTTTTATCATAGTATCACTCAAGACTACGCGAGACAAGTCGCGGGCGGCTGCTAATCCTTGCCGCAAACAACAAACTCCGATTATATTTTTCTATAATCTGAGGCTAGTGATTGGATTTTAATGAAGTTATTCTAAAAAAAAGTTCTAATAAGTAATCAATGTGGTCCTACCACAAGTCTTGATTGTTTCACCTTATTACGATGTGTTATTCCTGTTACAATTACTAATAGACTACGAACAAGGTCAATTATATTGAAATCCTGTTTACCTTATACGATAATGAAAAATATTGGTAAAAGTATTATATTAAGAATATTACATCATTAAAAGTGATTTCATTTTTATTGAACTTTAGAGTATCCTCGAGCGTCCATAATCACTCGCGGTCAAGCTATACTTGTAATATAAAACTGGTTTGGACCCTCTGAAGGTGCCCTGGCCAGGTTAAGGAAAACGGGATATTTTATAATTACCGAAATTAAATGCAATAAGGAAAACAAACAATCCTAATAAAAAACAAAAGGATTGTGACACCGGATTTGTATTTACTTCGTGTTAAGAATAACCGTAGGTATTGCGGCAATAATTAGTACAAACAATGCAATTAATATTATCTAAGAGCAAACTTAGTGTTAGTAAATAGTAACAGTCAACACAGTGCGACGTGTTTTCAATAAAAACTGATTATATGAATCATTATTTATTGCATCAATAATTTGCACAAGCAATCTGCGTGCAAACTAAGTAAAATAGAAAAGTATTTCTTAGACTTCAATGTGAAAGCCGGCGTAAAAAGGCCTCTAATGACTTCCAATACACCATATTTGTACAAAAGTCTACATACCATAACATATTAAATAAAACTTACTAACTTAGGTAAACTACGGATTTGCAAAGGTCCTTAATGAAAAGTCAAAATTTTCCTGCAAACTTTTCATTTGCCACAAATACTTTGCAACCATTACTCCTAAACTACTATACTTTAAAGGTACAATCCGGAAACTTCCCAGTTGATCAGTAGAGTTTTTTAGGAAATGTTTTCTTGTAAAGTACTAAGGTTAAAGAAATAATGTACTATTCAAATGAAATACCTGGTAATGTTCTATTATTTGTGATATAAGTGTTTTCTATATATCTATTACATTTTAAATAAAGCTCCCTTA
Source organism: Chrysoteuchia culmella (assembly GCA_910589605.1). Taxonomy (NCBI): domain Eukaryota; kingdom Metazoa; phylum Arthropoda; class Insecta; order Lepidoptera; family Crambidae; genus Chrysoteuchia; species Chrysoteuchia culmella. The sequence continues at coordinate 12,909,958 of OU342642.1, read as the reverse complement.
AAAAATCCCTACTGGTCAACCGGGAAGTTCCCGGACTGTGTCTTTACTTATTAAAGTACTATAGGTACTTGCTAAGTCAGGTATTTACCACAGCTGACCTACTTTATGTCCATAAACTGTAAGTAACTTTATTCAAAGCTCCTTAAGCTCGTAGAAGAAAAGCGTGACTTTAAGTAAGTATTAAATCACCGTACCGTACTCCAACTATAGTAATATAGTTTGGACATACGCACGACATTTCCGCAATTCCGCATCATTCGTGGGTCCGTCACCAGTTGGTACGGACCTTTGCTACGCACGAGGCAATGACGTCGGTATAATTTCTTAAAAATTATCGATTCCACCACTGATTGTACAAACAACATGTCTTTTGTTCACGAAAAATCGAAAGAAAGCTTGATGAATTGTGTAAGGTAGACACAAGGTAGACAAAATGTTCTTTTGTCAAAACAACTTTGTAGGGTTTATTTAGCTTTATTTTTAACACGTTAAATTACCTTATCATTATATTATAGGTAAATTTAACATTCTTATAAAAATATTCAACTTTTATAAGCACACTCTTCGTATTCGCACATAGTTAAAAAAATACATGTTTTAACTCTATATTACATCGTCTTATTTAAAAACCGATGTAAATTATGATTATCAACAGCATTATATTAATGAAAACGCTATTTACCCGCATAAGTTGAATACATGTTTTTATAGAATAAAGTAATGTCATAAGTAAATAATTTGCATGCGTTAGTAGGACAGTCAAATGAAATAAGATCCACTCTTCACGCATCACCTGTCACTGAGAAGTCAACCTTGCTATCCACAGCACAGCTACTGCTGTGTTATCTAGTGACAATATTTGCATAACAGTCATATGAAACAAACCCCTACTGGCATACTTATTTAAATTCTTTGTTGTACATTTAGATTTTTGAAGTGAAAACTTCTTTAGCGGCGTTGAGCACTTTTTCTGTAATGGGTATAAAATCTTAAACTCGCGTCAGGACACGTGACCTGATCGAAAAAGCGTAGGACGGATGGAGAATGTTGAGGTGACAGGTTGACTATGGTCTCGGTTGCTTAGCGACAGACTGTTGATAATGTCTTTTACTTGTCTCTTGTTTTATTGTCAATATATATTTTTCGATTCTCTATAATAACTAATGTTTTCTTATATCTTATTACCTAACTTAACGTTCACTTTAATATGGTTTGTCATGTTTGTGTACGATAGCGCAATAAACGAATATTGTATTCTACCACATAAATGATAGTACTTTTATACTGATAAAGCAATTAGTGCAAAATTATTCCCTAACCATTCCAAAATATCAAACATGCTCAACGTTAATAATCAAGTTTTCACTTCTGCCGGCACTCCCGGAGTGCAACCCGTCTTTTTTTTATGAACAACGAGGAGCATTTCTTTAGCCTTCATTATACCTAAGTACCTGATGTTAAGTACCTATCGACAAGGCTGAAGATTGATTATTTGATCTGAAATACCAGCTTACTAAATTAATTTCTATCTAAGTTATGATTAAATTATAAAAAGTGCTTTAAAACCTTACCTTGATATTGAATTTCTGGCGCTTTGTATAGTTACGATAATAGCAAGTATGATATAGCAAAAATTTTTGTTAATGACCTAAACCTTGATGTCACCAAATTATAAAGCTGGCTCATACAAAAAGTTCTTAGATACAAAACTAACTACTCATAGTTATTCCAGACATCTCATTATATACAAAGTCAAACTAAATATAAAAGTACGATCTAAAACCCCTACTCGTATTTCTTGCGTTGATTGGATTTCCCGTACTTTTTGTGTCTCAGCAAATTGCAGATAATTCTAGCCAAAATGAAAATAACTTTAATGGCTGTCAGTTTGCCACGCCTACAGATAGAATAACTACAGTACAATATTATAAATAAGGTGATGCGATCACGGGTGCGCCGCCCTCGGTAGGAAGCTAGCTATTACCTCATTGCCGCCTCTAGCCATTACCTAGTAGACAAATGGACGCAGAAATTAGATCCTACTGGTGACCTAAGAAATGACAAACAGAAATGGATAACATCTAAATAACTACCTACGCTTACTAAGTATTTGGTTTATCAATCACTCAGCATGTTGGATTATTATTACGAGAAAATATTTCGGCTTTTCACTTTAATAAAAAATAAATTATACTAACTGACTACTTAAAATTCGTATCTCTATTATCGAGAACACTATAGCTGATATCAAGCTTTTAATTTGTAAAACCATAATACTTATACTTTTTCCGTTCACTCTGTCATTGTAATTTGAGCTGTATTAGTAGATTATGCACTAGGGGATAAAGCAGTGTCTTATGTCACGGGCAACATAATGAATCCTGAGCGAAATGAAGGATTCTGTAGATAATTCCCGAACGCAGTGAGGGAATGAAGATGTTAATTCCCGAGCAAAGCAAGGGAATTATGCTAAGAATCCTTCACTTCGCTCAGGATTCAAGGCTAGGACACTTTTATCCCCGAGGAGCATACTCTACTTTATACACCTACTGTGCCTAATGTGACGTTAAATAAAAAAGAAATTATAATTATTAAAGTAATCAATGACAACAATTTAACAATTTGCGGAAAAAATATCGAAAGCATCGAAAATCACCGATTTTTTCTTTAGATATTTTGTTCCGTAATGATAATTTTATCTGTGACCAAGAGTCGAATACACACATTCACAATTTGATGATTTGCTATGTTTACGCTATAACATTATATTTGAATGAGTGCGCAATATCACATAATTCGAATTTCAAATGTTTTCTTGGTGCTTAGACCCCGATACATACAACCATGTTTATATTTTTCATAGGAGTAAAGTCCCTTTGAAGTGTCAATTCAGCAGCAGCACCAGGAAGTTATGCCTTGAACAGCCTTGTTTTTTTTCGAAACTATTTTTGCTAGAAATTTTTGTTGAAATTTTGTCGTTTTAAATTTAAATGTTACCATAATTACCCAAGGGAAGTTCCATACAACATTAGCTCCCTCCGGGCATTAATAATAGCTTACTTTCATATTGAGAATACTTGATATTAATACGTGCTACAAATGTAGATGGTGTATAATAGTAGATTGTACCATAAGGGAGCAAAATAATATTTTTACGGCGAGGGCACTTTTTTTAATCCAGAGCGAAGTGAGGGATTCTAGAGTAGAATCCTGAACGTAGCGAGGGATTCAAAGTACGTCGCCCGAGCCAAAAATATATTTTGCGGCCGAGTGATACACTCTACTTTTCATCCCCGTCTATGAGAAAAATAAATAAGAGGCGTTATGAATGTATTTATAAAAAAAATATTAAACACCAATATAATGTTATACTTAATGTTAAAAAAAATATAAAGTAACAGCTTAAAAATTAATATTAATATTTGAAACATTTGTGCAATTTTGAAATGTTATAGTCATAGTTTAAAAACTGTCGCTGCTTGTGGAACTCATTTTTCGCAATTATTGCACTGCAAATATCACAAAACACTGTTTACTTCAATAAATTCCAATACAAGGGTTAGGTATTTCGCGCGTTTTTCTTTTTTTCTGTTTTCTTTTGCGGCGCTGCACGCGCCGGTCACATAATAATCAGCCAGTGACTTTTTCATACAATATTTTCGTGCGATCTCTTTGGTCACGGAGCACTAAGGGACGATGTTAATGTTCGAAATTCAAATCTCATTACTGCCTCGAGACAAAGTCTCTTGGAGAAAAGACTTACTTTGCTAGCACTTATAGGCGAATCAATCAGCGTTTTTCGAATAGATGGGATGAAAAAATATTAAAATAATCAACAGACATATCTGAAAAAGATACTAGTAACAACTTGATTAGTTCAACCATTTTTTACGGGTGGGAAAAATTCATTCGTAGCATAAAAAGTGAGATGACGCAGACCGGACACAAAACAAAGGAAACGATATTATGTACCATGATTAGTCTGTTCAGGCATGCGGTAATTGCAAATGGATGGAAATATCTGATCTGTCTAGGACTTCTATGAATAGGGAGATTACATTGCGAGAATCGAATAATTATCGGCAGCTGTGACGATTGTTAACTGTTCTGTTTATACAGACGCAAATGTAATTAATTACGACGACAGGTTGCAATGAAAATTGTGCGTCCCTGTTAATGATAGCGTATCGAGGAGATCAATTACAGATGTTAGGGTGACAAGAACATTGCCCTAGAAAATCAAAATGACAGAAATTTATGACTTCGAATAGTTGAAGAAACCCATATTTTGTGTAAAGCATACTTTTCTAGCAAAAAGATCAAAAGTAGGCAATTTATTTTCACGTGTGATGTGTTACCTACATTCATCAGGATTAGATATATCTTGTAATCCCACTACAAATTCAAATCAGTTGCTATTTTATAAAAAAGGAAACTATGTGACGGAAATTGTTACTTCAAATAGTAAAAAAAAAAACATACTATATTTTGTATAAACTTCTACCAAAAAGCTTATGCTTCATATCATACCTCACCCAAAGACAGATATTTACATGTGATGTTTAATTTATCAACATGATTATATTTTGTAATCCATCTAAAAATGCAAATCAGAAGCTAATGTAATTAAAAACATTAATTAAGTAGATAAATGACATAACTGTGATCACGCTTTCCGCGCCCTATAGTAATGTCGTAGAAGTACTAATAGCTCTAGTCACTCCTAGATTTTTATAGAACAAGCACTAATGGAAAATTGTATAATCATGAAAGCTTTGTTGGAATGAAATTGATTGACATTTCAATTATCGAGGTGCGCCCAGTGCTAATATTGAAGCAGTAGGTGACAGAAAAACTCGCTAATTTCCAATAATAATTTAGGAAATATTCATACAAAGCAATTTTTTTCTTTGTTGTACTATTACCCGCATGAAAAACTCAATATTTTTTTTTATATTTAGGTACCTATAAAACCAACATTTTTATGTAAGTTAGGGAAGGTTTTTACTTTTAATTAAAAGCGGAAATCTTAAACTTAAAGCCTTTTCAGAGATTCTTAACTACATTCTAATTCATCTGTGAGATTGTGACTTCTCATCCTTCTAGCTTATAACAACTTAATTCATTGTTATTTATAAAGATGGCTATGGGATTGACGAGCCCCATCATTTATTTTTACAGTTAATATTAGAGTATGTTTGTAAAACGCTTGCATCGACGAGTTTTAGACTTTTCTAATGTAATCATAATCCAATGCATTAAGGCAGGTCATCCTTCGCACCGAGACTGTTCTATACTCAGCTGAGTATTATCCTGGGAGTTGACTAATTAGGCGAGTCCCCCGATGGCGATGTGCCTTCACCAAGGACATACCTTGGTATGGTATACGGCAGTTACAACGTTCGCATAACTTAAATTTGTTATTGAAGCCTTTCTTTATGTAAACAAACTTTCACTGCTGCTAATTTGAATAGTTTTACTTCATTGTAATTATAAAAGGTCTATAAAATAAAATATAGCTTTTGTATCTTGCATACAGTGCTTAGTGTGAGTTTTTTCACCCTACTCGCTTACTCTGAAGTTTACGAATAGTTAAATTCTCAACGTTAATCTCATTGTATTAAGGCTATCTGTCAAAATCTAACTCTTACGCGATGGTAATGTTTGGACATTTTCAACCTCATACTTGGCCCTCTAACAGAAGTAAAAATATTTTCTGTTAGATATCCAACCATGGCGTTTTCTCTTACATTTGCGTGTTATTATAAAGAATGAGTAGGTTAGTGTTTCAATTAAATTATGCTCCATTCCCCCTTATCCAATCTTATGGAAGTCTAGAGCCTCAGCAGTGAGGAATTAAAATGGCTGATGACGATGAATCTTCATGCGTAATCTGACTAACAGTAAAAGACAGTGTAAGTTTCTTCGCGTAGGTTCTCTATGAGGATACATTAATCTAAATAGAGATAAAGATGTTATCTAATTGAGGCAAACGTAGGCTTAAGTCTCGAGTGTGGCTACTGTTACATATTTAGTCTGTAGTCATTGAAATCGCAAGTTATTTGTTTACTTACTGATTACTTTTATCAGCACTCTAAAGAAACTGAACAAATTTATCTAGCTCCATTATTTATTACATGAATGACGCTCGAGCGCCGTGGGATTATCAATAATTTTCTTTTCAAACAAAACTGTTAAGATAACTGAGATAAATTACAACGTTTTTTTTTCTTAAGTTATCAAATTTTTAGTAAACATTTTCTCATCTCTAAACTGTTATGATACTTACACAAAAAAAAATCGTTAACAACAGAAAAGTAACGAATTACAGTTTGCTTTTTTCAAATATGTTGTATTTCCCGGTTCAACCCGCATGGTTCCCGTTCCCATGGGGATATCGGGATAAAGTGTTTCTCTCCGTCCTCTAACTAATTCTATGTCAAAAATCAATTTGATCGGTTGCTTGGTTAGCGCGTGAAGAAAGGGCAAAGAAACACACTTTCGCATTTAATCGCGTTGCTTGTGTGTTATCATGTCAATTATCTAAAATACCAAACATCGTTGTCATTTGCCAAAATTTTATAAAATTCGTTTAAACGCTTGTTAGCCGTATTTTTTATATTAAATTGTAGATCACCAACTAAAGTGGTTAGGTCATCAAAGCAATTGATAATCGCACAGTAGCAAGATCATTGTATTTTTTCGTACTGTTTTTTGTTGGTTAGTATAAAAACTACAAAGAGTAGGGACAGTATGAAAACTACAAAGAATAGGGGAAACGAACATCATAGAGTTATGAAACATCCGCCTCCACTCTATAATTAGTGAAAGATAACATCAAAATAACGTAATTAAGGTGATTCCTATTAAAAATTTTCGATGTGTGACAAACAGCCAAGCATAAAATTGAACCATAGTACGACACGATCCGAAACAAAAATCGTCAGCCAACGGATATGGTAGGTACGGTCCAGCACTCAGAAAAATAGGTGTAGAGATCGTTTGCGTCACAAGATAGGTTTTTCTACCTAATATGATAGTGGCGAAGTGGTAGCGGGTCCATCCAAACTCTTAGTAACATTTTACAGCCTGATTTTAATCACAGTTGAGTTTATGATTTTTTAATTTTTGCATTTTTAATTTTAAATAGAAAAATATTGGAAAAAAATTACTCGGCCACAAGTGAATTCTCAGATGGGAACCGAACCCACGACCTTTGGAAATCCGGTCCAATGCTCTGCTCTCACAGTTGAGTTTTCAGGCTTTTCCTTACACTTTATATTGATCTACGTTTTGAGTGCTTTTTAGTTTTTGAAGTCGGTTTTATGTTGTCGACACCAATCGTATCCCACTCAAACAAGCTCAAAACGTATATCAATATAAATTGTAAGGAAAGGTCTGAAAAGCATTTCTAGTTTTCGAAGTCGGTTTTTTTACATAGTTCTTTTTATTTTTTACTTTTTAGTGTCTGTAATAGGTTGTTTTGTAAACTATAGAATGTTTTTTCTAGATAAGATTAGATGTTGATGATATGATGATGTACATTATATACAAAGTATCGTGAAAAGTTACATCGTCCACGTAAACGAAAATGCTCATACAATAAAAACTACGTACTGGGCCAAACTGAATAAAATTTGAAATGGCAAATGGCAACTATTTTAGTTCCCTCGAGTTTTTTTTTGTTTAAATTAATAATTTAAACAAAGAAAAACAAATTATGGCACCATCGAAGTGTCTGTGAAAAATGCCTCAAAATCCGCTTCCGTTTCCAGTAGGGAGTCCTACACTTATATTTTGATATTTCAATTAACTGGTTCTCATAGATTGAGAACATAATCGTGTACAATAAGTCGATGATAAATAGAAGGTGAGCATGCAGTATTAATAACGGTCACACTGAATATCCTTCACGCTTTTCGTATCGTCTAACGATACATAAATCGGAATGTCATTCTCAGAAGAATAGGACGCCATTTCAATGTCATTATTAAAAATCATCAACGTCAGTAGTTGTAAAATGAAAAATAGATCCTACTGAAAACTCAATAAATAAATTTTTCATGTAAAATGATAATAAATAATAGTACCGTTGGTGTCGGAAATCAAATACAACATCATTAATAAGGCTATTGTAATGTGTTGATGTCAAAACCTACACAAAACCAAAAGAAAATTTACCATAATTTACTGATACAATCATTAACTCGCCTTTGAAGGTATGGTACAAGCGAATTCATTAAATAAAGCTACTGTCCAAAAAAATTTAAACTTTGTCAAAGGAAATCATATTTTCTTTGTCATAGAAGAAAAGATAATGTAAAAAGTTTTGTCACGATAGAAAACGAAGTTCATTAGTAAACATTTGTTAAGCAACGTTGTTAATCAATTAGATAAAGTAGAAAAAAATATTAAAAAAGCTTTTGGTATCTATGGGTATGCAGTGCAACACTATCTTTAGACAAATATTTACGGTTCTTTATCCTACGAGTATAACAAATAAATGAAAAAAATATGCAGATATGAATATAAGAAAATGAGATTTTTGTTTTACGCATGTTTGTTTTGTTTTCTCATTTTTTATCGGACATGACTATAACCTGCAAACATCTATAAGATGTCCCAATGTTTAAGTTAAATCGGCCTCAAAATCCTTGACATCGTCACTATACGTTAAACAGTCGTAACTGCAGGTTTCAGCGTGTAAACTACAGCATAAATAATAATTATAATACACAATAGTCTTGGAATAGTTTAGTCCATAGTCCATAACATTTTGGCACAGCTTTGAATGTAGTTACTATCACACTAGCGATTTGCGAACACTAACATAATATAATTTAAGAGTTTGTTAGTGTGTTCGACTGTGTTAATGTCTGAAACATTTAGCAATGAAGGTACCAATCCTCCCAGAAACAGAAACTTAACTTATAACGAGTACCATTTGCCGCGAAAACAAATCATAAAAGCTGTTAAAGGGGGTGCAAGAATATGGAGAAAAGATCTTATAGACGAGATCGGGGCGACGGCTAGTATCACATGTAACGATCGGAATTTAACTGCACTGTGTTTAATAACCCTGTGCTAATAATTTAACGAGCGTGCCGCATTTGCAAAATGCATAGCTCTTAACTGATTTTGCATGTGCATTAACCAACGTTACGACACGTAAAAAATACTTGCGTGTTATATTTTTCTTAGGCTAAACTTATGCGGATACTTGACAGTTTCACCTCCATTCATGCAACTTAAACTAAACCTGCAAAGTACCGCATTAATTTTCATCGGTGTGCAAAAATGTTTCATTCAATATGCAGTCGTCAAAAAAACATTGATTTTAGATTGATTACAGTTACATTGAATATATTAAAGCTGACTAAGTAGGTATTTAACCAACTCGTGTTGAATGCTGGTTTCCAAGGTTAGGCTTTTTATATTTTTTTTATGAACAACGGGGAGACGCTTAGCCTTCATCATACCTGATGTTAAGTATTGATAAGGCTGTAGATGGAAGCGTGCCTCTCCCGGAAACCTCAACCACTGAGGAATTGGCTATCTTATCTCTGACTGCCGGAACACAACAATGCTGAAAACCATTGTTGTTATGGTGTCAAACTTGGATAAAAGATGGTGGTAAATAGCCTGGAGTACTTACAACAAGTCCTACTACCAGCTAATTTCCAAAAAAATCCAATTCAATTCACGAAATCGAGTTTATTAGAACCTTTTTAACGTCTAACTTATAACAAAAAGGACTTATTCCATGTTAACGAATTACGGAATGACGTTAAACACATATTGTTAAGGGGCTACTCGACTGAAGCGAGATAGTAATGAGAAAAGAACGCACGCGAGAGCGAGACCGATTTTGCAGATTAGTCGAAAAAATCTCGAAATGACTTCGTATTAAATAACTATAGCGATTAAAGAGAAAATTAAACTATACGATCCTAAATATTATTGGTCTCCACTCGAAATGGTTTTCCATTTAAGGTACCTTGTTAAAAATGCAATCATGTCAATTAAACCCATTTCCAATAGTATATGTCACCCCATTTGAACATTCGTATTTTAAGTTATTTTGAATAGAAAAAGTGTCGAGGCATAATCATAAAAATCGTGTTTCTGAAACTATACATCTAGATAAAGGTACGAGGAAATATATCTTATTACCAGATTTGTAACATCTCTAACCGTCCTATAGTTTTACACCAAAAACTACGTACTTTTTCGATATAGCGTCCTTAACACACATATCTTAGCGAATAACGATTTCGATATTATTTTTGTCAATTCTATTCAAGCGGCAATGTCGAGGTCTCTGAACTTTCGTGATGGCTGTGCTCGTCGCCGGTGTCAAAAGTACCAGCGACCGTTTTTGCGGTGGCTGCCCAGACTACTCTTTTTGTTCAGTGTCAGAAACAAGTCACGATAATAATCTTGAATTAGCAGACTACGAACTTGCGTACTCTGTAGTACATTAACTGATCTCATCGAATCGGGTTTCAAATGACTCCAGTCCAGAAATTAGAGCGGTAGATTTTCTAAAATACAGCCTTCCAAAATACTAGTAGAGTTCATTTTGTACAAGCTCTCATATTGATAACGCTGACATGATTCTCGCGCTCATATTTTAGTAAAATACTTAGGTATAAGATATTACTTTCGCTTATTGATAGTAGTGGCAGGAAAACAGTTTGTGATAAGTGTCTTATTTTTAACTAAAGATGAACTAAATATAGTTTGACTTTGATTCTATTTTTTTCACACAAAATCACAGTCAAAAACAATTACAAAGTCAAAATAATCTGTGTTCAGTGTTTTTCTAGTTGTATTTGAATGCTAAAATGTCGACCTTGCAAATACGCAACAAAAGCATGAAATTATGCCATGACTCGATGCCACGGGACATTGGGATTCATTCCGTGCATATCATTTCAATGTTTACGAAGCAAATTAGATTCGGGACACTCGGGGAATGTGTAATCATCACGATCATGACGACTGAACAAACGGTACAGGGTTTGTTTATTAATAGGTTTTATTTTCTTTGAGGTGACTTTTTAGAACCTGTGGAAAAGGGTTTGAAAGAGTTTCAAACATTTTCCACTTATTTAGTAAACTTTTTACCTGATTTCAAAAGAAGGTGGTTTTCAAGTCGAAAGAAACTTTTATTTTTTATGTTTGATCCCCGATTACTCGAATATGTCTGGACCGATTTCGCAACGATTAATTGTTTTTTTCAGCATATTTATTCTAATCCCCGAGCTAAGATCTCAAATAGAGTTTTTTTTAACTTTAAAAAGGGTTAGTCTTAGCCTCATTCTGAATCGTAAGATTAAGAAGAGGCCTAAGATGAAGCGAGCTTGCCTAGAAAAACCCTATTCACTCGAGCTTTAAATATACCAAGGTTGTAGGCACCCGGGAATTTAGACGCAGGCAGGGAATTCCACTCCTGGCTGTGCGCATAAAAGAAGAAGCAGGAAAAGCGCTTTGTACACAGACGTGGTAGATCAACCAGATAGCATGCACTACGTCTGGATTCCCGGTGGTAAAAAGAAGCTAGCGGGATGAGCTCATGCAGCTCAAAAGCACACTCTCCGAAGTACAATCTGTAGAATACCAACAATGAAGCAACTGTTCGTCGATGAGTGAGACTGTGGAGCTTGTTATTCACCAGACTATCATTCCCAATGAGTTTTCTGGCTCTGCATTCCACCGAGTCGAACGTGAAGTAATTCTAATGTTTTAGGTTATTAAAATATATGTCAGACTAGTTGATGGCAGCGACTTCGTTCGCGTGAACGTACGTACTCCCGTGTTATTTTTGTATCATGTAATGGAAAAAAAAAATCCCATACCCCGAATTTTTATATGTCAAAAGAAAATGCCCATCACACTAAACGATTTTAAGCTAAGGCGCCATTTCCATATGTCTTATAATTTAGCTGGTCTCTTAGCTTCCTGCATCAGGTTTTGCAGTAGGCTTAAGTCTCGAGTGTGGCTACTGTTACATATTTAGTCTGTAGTCATTGAAATCGCAAGTTATTTGTTTACTTACTGATTACTTTTATCAGCACTCTAAAGAAACTGAACAAATTTATCTAGCTCCATTATTTATTACATGAATGACGCTCGAGCGCCGTGGGATTATCAATAATTTTCTTTTCAAACAAAACTGTTAAGATAACTGAGATAAATTACAACATTTTTTTTTCTTAAGTTATCAAATTTTTAGTAAACATTTTCTCATCTCTAAACTGTTATGATACTTACACAAAAAAAAATCGTTAACAACAGAAAAGTAACGAATTACAGTTTGCTTTTTTCAAATATGTTGTATTTCCCGGTTCAACCCGCATGGTTCCCGTTCCCATGGGGATATCGGGATAAAGTGTTTCTCTCCGTCCTCTAACTAATTCTATGTCAAAAATCAATTTGATCGGTTGCTTGGTTAGCGCGTGAAGAAAGGGCAAAGAAACACACTTTCGCATTTAATCGCGTTGCTTGTGTGTTATCATGTCAATTATCTAAAATACCAAACATCGTTGTCATTTGCCAAAATTTTATAAAATTCGTTTAAACGCTTGTTAGCCGTATTTTTTATATTAAATTGTAGATCACCAACTAAAGTGGTTAGGTCATCAAAGCAATTGATAATCGCACAGTAGCAAGATCATTGTATTTTTTCGTACTGTTTTTTGTTGATTAGTATAAAAACTACAAAGAGTAGGGACAGTATGAAAACTACAAAGAATAGGGGAAACGAACATCATAGAGTTATGAAACATCCGCCTCCACTCTATAATTAGTGAAAGATAACATCAAAATAACGTAATTAAGGTGATTCCTATTAAAAATTTTCGATGTGTGACAAACAGCCAAGCATAAAATTGAACCACAGTACGACACGATCCGAAACAAAAATCGTCAGCCAACGGATATGGTAGGTACGGTCCAGCACTCAGAAAAATAGGTGTAGAGATCGTTTGCGTCACAAGATAGGTTTTTCTACCTAATATGATAGTGGCGAAGTGGTAGCGGGTCCATCCAAACTCTTAGTAACATTTTACAGCCTGATTTTAATCACAGTTGAGTTTATGATTTTTTAATTTTTGCATTTTTAATTTTAAATAGAAAAATATTGGAAAAAAATTACTCGGCCACAAGTGAATTCTCAGATGGGAACCGAACCCACGACCTTTGGAAATCCGGTCCAATGCTCTGCTCTCACAGTTGAGTTTTCAGGCTTTTCCTTACACTTTATATTGATCTACGTTTTGAGTGCTTTTTAGTTTTTGAAGTCGGTTTTATGTTGTCGACACCAATCGTATCCCACTCAAACAAGCTCAAAACGTATATCAATATAAATTGTAAGGAAAGGTCTGAAAAGCATTTCTAGTTTTCGAAGTCGGTTTTTTTACATAGTTCTTTTTATTTTTTACTTTTTAGTGTCTGTAATAGGTTGTTTTGTAAACTATAGAATGTTTTTTCTAGATAAGATTAGATGTTGATGATATGATGATGTACATTATATACAAAGTATCGTGAAAAGTTACATCGTCCACGTAAACGAAAATGCTCATACAATAAAAACTACGTACTGGGCCAAACTGAATAAAATTTGAAATGGCAAATGGCAACTATTTTAGTTCCCTCGAGTTTTTTTTTGTTTAAATTAATAATTTAAACAAAAAAAAACAAATTATGGCACCATCGAAGTGTCTGTGAAAAATGCCTCAAAATCCGCTTCCGTTTCCAGTAGGGAGTCCTACACTTATATTTTGATATTTCAATTAACTGGTTCTCATAGATTGAGAACATAATCGTGTACAATAAGTCGATGATAAATAGAAGGTGAGCATGCAGTATTAATAACGGTCACACTGAATATCCTTCACGCTTTTCGTATCGTCTAACGATACATAAATCGGAATGTCATTCTCAGAAGAATAGGACGCCATTTCAATGTCATTATTAAAAATCATCAACGTCAGTAGTTGTAAAATGAAAAATAGATCCTACTGAAAACTCAATAAATAAATTTTTCATGTAAAATGATAATAAATAATAGTACCGTTGGTGTCGGAAATCAAATACAACATCATTAATAAGGCTATTGTAATGTGTTGATGTCAAAACCTACACAAAACCAAAAGAAAATTTACCATAATTTACTGATACAATCATTAACTCGCCTTTGAAGGTATGGTACAAGCGAATTCATTAAATAAAGCTACTGTCCAAAAAAATTTAAACTTTGTCAAAGGAAATCATATTTTCTTTGTCATAGAAGAAAAGATAATGTAAAAAGTTTTGTCACGATAGAAAACGAAGTTCATTAGTAAACATTTGTTAAGCAACGTTGTTAATCAATTAGATAAAGTAGAAAAAAATATTAAAAAAGCTTTTGGTATCTATGGGTATGCAGTGCAACACTATCTTTAGACAAATATTTACGGTTCTTTATCCTACGAGTATAACAAATAAATGAAAAAAATATGCAGATATGAATATAAGAAAATGAGATTTTTGTTTTACGCATGTTTGTTTTGTTTTCTCATTTTTTATCGGACATGACTATAACCTGCAAACATCTATAAGATGTCCCAATGTTTAAGTTAAATCGGCCTCAAAATCCTTGACATCGTCACTATACGTTAAACAGTCGTAACTGCAGGTTTCAGCGTGTAAACTACAGCATAAATAATAATTATAATACACAATAGTCTTGGAATAGTTTAGTCCATAGTCCATAACATTTTGGCACAGCTTTGAATGTAGTTACTATCACACTAGCGATTTGCGAACACTAACATAATATAATTTAAGAGTTTGTTAGTGTGTTCGACTGTGTTAATGTCTGAAACATTTAGCAATGAAGGTACCAATCCTCCCAGAAACAGAAACTTAACTTATAACGAGTACCATTTGCCGCGAAAACAAATCATAAAAGCTGTTAAAGGGGGTGCAAGAATATGGAGAAAAGGTCTTATAGACGAGATCGGGGCGACGGCTAGTATCACATGTAACGATCGGAATTTAACTGCACTGTGTTTAATAACCCTGTGCTAATAATTTAACGAGCGTGCCGCATTTTCAAAATGCATAGCTCTTAACTGATTTTGCATGTGCATTAACCAACGTTACGACACGTAAAAAATACTTGCGTGTTATATTTTTCTTAGGCTAAACTTATGCGGATACTTGACAGTTTCACCTCCATTCATGCAACTTAAACTAAACCTGCAAAGTACCGCATTAATTTTCATCGGTGTGCAAAAATGTTTCATTCAATATGCAGTCGTCAAAAAAACATTGATTTTAGATTGATTACAGTTACATTGAATATATTAAAGCTGACTAAGTAGGTATTTAACCAACTCGTGTTGAATGCTGGTTTCCAAGGCTAGGCTTTTTATATTTTTTTTATGAACAACGGGGAGACGCTTAGCCTTCATCATACCTGATGTTAAGTATTGATAAGGCTGTAGATGGAAGCGTGCCTCTCCCGGAAACCTCAACCACTGAGGAATTGGCTATCTTATCTCTGACTGCCGGAACACAACAATGCTGAAAACCATTGTTGTTATGGTGTCAAACTTGGATAAAAGATGGTGGTAAATAGCCTGGAGTACTTACAACAAGTCCTACTACCAGCTAATTTCCAAAAAAATCCAATTCAATTCACGAAATCGAGTTTATTAGAACCTTTTTAACGTCTAACTTATAACAAAAAGGACTTATTCCATGTTAACGAATTACGGAATGACGTTAAACACATATTGTTAAGGGGCTACTCGACTGAAGCGAGATAGTAATGAGAAAAGAACGCACGCGAGAGCGAGACCGATTTTGCAGATTAGTCGAAAAAATCTCGAAATGACTTCGTATTAAATAACTATAGCGATTAAAGAGAAAATTAAACTATACGATCCTAAATATTATTGGTCTCCACTCGAAATGGTTTTCCATTTAAGGTACCTTGTTAAAAATGCAATCATGTCAATTAAACCCATTTCCAATAGTATATGTCACCCCATTTGAACATTCGTATTTTAAGTTATTTTGAATAGAAAAAGTGTCGAGGCATAATCATAAAAATCGTGTTTCTGAAACTATACATCTAGATAAAGGTACGAGGAAATATATCTTATTACCAGATTTGTAACATCTCTAACCGTCCTATAGTTTTACACCAAAAACTACGTACTTTTTCGATATAGCGTCCTTAACACACATATCTTAGCGAATAACGATTTCGATATTATTTTTGTCAATTCTATTCAAGCGGCAATGTCGAGGTCTCTGAACTTTCGTGATGGCTGTGCTCGTCGCCGGTGTCAAAAGTACCAGCGACCGTTTTTGCGGTGGCTGCCCAGACTACTCTTTTTGTTCAGTGTCAGAAACAAGTCACGATAATAATCTTGAATTAGCAGACTACGAACTTGCGTACTCTGTAGTACATTAACTGATCTCATCGAATCGGGTTTCAAATGACTCCAGTCCAGAAATTAGAGCGGTAGATTTTCTAAAATACAGCCTTCCAAAATACTAGTAGAGTTCATTTTGTACAAGCTCTCATATTGATAACGCTGACATGATTCTCGCGCTCATATTTTAGTAAAATACTTAGGTATAAGATATTACTTTCGCTTATTGATAGTAGTGGCAGGAAAACAGTTTGTGATAAGTGTCTTATTTTTAACTAAAGATGAACTAAATATAGTTTGACTTTGATTCTATTTTTTTCACACAAAATCACAGTCAAAAACAATTACAAAGTCAAAATAATCTGTGTTCAGTGTTTTTCTAGTTGTATTTGAATGCTAAAATGTCGACCTTGCAAATACGCAACAAAAGCATGAAATTATGCCATGACTCGATGCCACGGGACATTGGGATTCATTCCGTGCATATCATTTCAATGTTTACGAAGCAAATTAGATTCGGGACACTCGGGGAATGTGTAATCATCACGATCATGACGACTGAACAAACGGTACAGGGTTTGTTTATTAATAGGTTTTATTTTCTTTGAGGTGACTTTTTAGAACCTGTGGAAAAGGGTTTGAAAGAGTTTCAAACATTTTCCACTTATTTAGTAAACTTTTTACCTGATTTCAAAAGAAGGTGGTTTTCAAGTCGAAAGAAACTTTTATTTTTTATGTTTGATCCCCGATTACTCGAATATGTCTGGACCGATTTCGCAACGATTAATTGTTTTTTTCAGCATATTTATTCTAATCCCCGAGCTAAGATCTCAAATAGAGTTTTTTTTAACTTTAAAAAGGGTTAGTCTTAGCCTCATTCTGAATCGTAAGATTAAGAAGAGGCCTAAGATGAAGCGAGCTTGCCTAGAAAAACCCTATTCACTCGAGCTTTAAATATACCAAGGTTGTAGGCACCCGGGAATTTAGACGCAGGCAGGGAATTCCACTCCTGGCTGTGCGCATAAAAGAAGAAGCAGGAAAAGCGCTTTGTACACAGACGTGGTAGATCAACCAGATAGCATGCACTACGTCTGGATTCCCGGTGGTAAAAAGAAGCTAGCGGGATGAGCTCATGCAGCTCAAAAGCACACTCTCCGAAGTACAATCTGTAGAATACCAACAATGAAGCAACTGTTCGTCGATGAGTGAGACTGTGGAGCTTGTTATTCACCAGACTATCATTCCCAATGAGTTTTCTGGCTCTGCATTCCACCGAGTCGAACGTGAAGTAATTCTAATGTTTTAGGTTATTAAAATATATGTCAGACTAGTTGATGGCAGCGACTTCGTTCGCGTGAACGTACGTACTCCCGTGTTATTTTTGTATCATGTAATGGAAAAAAAAAATCCCATACCCCGAATTTTTATATGTCAAAAGAAAATGCCCATCACACTAAACGATTTTAAGCTAAGGCGCCATTTCCATATGTCTTATAATTTAGCTGGTCTCTTAGCTTCCTGCATCAGGTTTTGCAGAATAAATTGTAGCCTATGTTACGGCCATACCTAGTAGCTACATGTTACAAAAAGTTTTATTCAAAAATGTATTGGATTTGATAGTTTTATATGAAAATGTCTATTAGTTTTTAAAAAAAAACTTTACAACAGTATTCTTTAGTTCTTAAAAGTGTTGTGGTAGTCAAATAAATAAGAATGCTAGCTAATAGGAAACCATAAAATAAAATACACTTAGTGGTGTTTGCCTTGAACTTCCGATACCTACTATCTAATTTAAGTAATTTTCTATGTGACAATCCTATGTTCTATTACTTTTTAATCATAGTGTTTGGTTGTTTATGTTATCATAGACGACTAGGCACTCAATTTCTCCGGCCACTGCCCTACCCTAATTGTAGTTACGATGATGATTTTCCATTAGGTTCCAGAAAATACCACCGTAAAATGTCGTAGACTCTTTAACTTACTTTTTAGATTTGACAACGATTTATTGGATCTATCTAACTAACTAAAGTAAAAACTACTTTCGCGGACAAACAAAGACTGCGTTATTTTCAAACAAATGCTCACTTTACAGTCTCATTATTCCAAAAGTATGTAATGTATCAGTCGAATACTCAACAAACGAATAAAAGTCCCAAAAGTTAAAAAAATACTTCAGTTTTGTGCAAAATAAGAAAACAAATTCCACCTTTTAGGTTAAGTCAACCTTTAGGTTTTAATTGTGGTTCAACTCATGTAACCCAATAATTATTTATCTTTGTTATCGTTACATTCGGGGTTCAAATATGATATTGATAATCTGGCTCTTATCAAAAAAATCAATAGATAGAGCATTTGCCTACTGATCAAACAAATGATAAAACGTTATCTACTTGAGAATTTTATCATAACCGAATTTATAAACACTTATCTTTTACGTATCACCATAGATTAAATTACAAGAAAAAACAATATAGTTTAAGCGGGTATTGAGTGCCTTTACACTGTAAATGAGTGTAAATGTGCACTGATTATTATATTAAGTACCTACATAGTCGTTAAATACAAAACATATATCAAGCGAAGTCAAGACAAAATAATCTTTAGGTATTCAAATCAACTTAAAAAGTTCCCATTCTTATATACATCAATTACATTCTTATATGTAAAAAAGGAGGAGGTTCTCAAGTCGACTGTATTTTAGTATGTATGTTTTATTTACTATAGTTTCGTTAGTTTGCAACCGATTTTTATAATTCTTTTTTTATCTGAAAGAACACGCTTTTACACTATTTACGAAGATCTGGCTAGTAGTTTTTTCATATCCCTGAAAATATCAATTTTACGTTTTGGCAAATAGTTGTTACATAGATGACAACATTTGTTGTGTTTGGGCCGATTTTCAGTGTAAGTAGGTAAGTACGGGAAAAAACTTTTTCACCTCACACGCTCTGAAAAGGAGGTTTTGTCAATCAGTTTAGGCGTAGAAAATCGCTTTGTGCGGCCTAGCGCGGCAAAGTACTTTTTTAATTTAATACCTAAAAATATGTCATAATGCGTTCCGAATCGCACTATTGACTTTTTTGTTATATTTGATTCTTATTTTAAATAGCTTTAAATTATTTATAATACTCCGTTTTGGTTTTATTATATTATTTTAGTTCATTGAATCATAAAAACAATAACAATAAGATTAAACTATTTGTTATAAGAATTTTATATTAGGCTGGGTGAGATTTCACAACCTATAATTGGATTTCGGACTGTGACATAAATCTTTATTTTCAAATTGTCTTTGTCTTGTACCTCATGTCATGTCAGTGTCGACATTTACGGAATCGTTTTTATTCTTATTAATAAGTAACAATATATTCATACTTTAAATAACTTTGAATTAACTATCATACTCCCTTTTTATTATTTCAGTTTTTTATATCATTAAAACAACGAGAATAAGGTATATTTAGATTAAACTTTATGTTTAAAGAATTTTTTACCGGAAGTTGACCGTGGATCCTATCCTAGAATCCTTCACTTGCTCAGATTTCAGTAGAGGTAACTCGCCGCTAAATAACCAACTTTCCAGCCTTGCATAACAAATAACTATTTATAAAAAAATATTTAAATTGCAATAAGGAAATGATTGTAATTTGTAACGTATTTTTCTATAATGCACGCGAAAAATAAAAAGTAGAAATTATAGGTTTATTATTACGGCAATTCCCTGGAAACCTTGCATTGCCATAAAATATTGAAAAAGGTTTTCTCACATCAAATGCATTCCAAAACAAATATGGAACTTCATTGGTCTAACTGCTTACTGCCATGCTCGGTCATGGACGGCGAGCTTAAGTCGTTCGCTGTGTGTCGGCCCTAAAAGTGGACATTTGCCAACAGTGCCAAGGTGTTTTGTGATATTGCATTAAAATATATAAACGCGTTTATTGTATGTAAAAAATTCTGTTTAAATATCAAAGGACTGGATCTGGATGAACTGTGCTTTCGCATACATTCAATCATAAACGCCACTATAGCTACACTTTGACTATGATGAAGAGTTCTAATTACATAAATTGTTTTTACAAGTTAGATAATTCGCGCTATGTTTAGGCTTAATTTTTTTACTACGCCAATTTTCTAATCAACTCTTACCACTGAAATAACATTCAAACTGCCGTTTTCCTGTGTTGTAATCAAAACACAGTTCATGAACGCGGTCACGTCGTGGATTACGTAAAAAAATGAGCGCTGTCGTTTACAGTACAACTTGTTTGTTTTTTTAACACGAATACAAATTAACACTTCCAAAATAGATGGGGGAAATGGGTAAAATTAATATATCCATGCCATGACATTTAAATGGGACTACTCGTTAATAGTTCATTGTCACCGAATCGGCAGGAAGTTCTGTCCGGAGCGGATTGAGAGCGAAGTAGCGGAGCGTGGACCTCAAGTAAATAATTAGAGTAATTTGTGATCACAATCACTATCATTTCCCTATTACATACCGGTGAATTATGCCCTTCTTTGTTACCAACGTGACAAGTAGTAAAAGGATGGCAACGCACCGGAAATTTCTAATTTAAAACATAATTTTTGTCAATAAGCAACAATTATGAATCAAAAGTTTTAAGTAATTTCGTAAATTGATCGTCTATTCGATATTTTAAAATACTAATTAATCTACGTTCCAAGAAGAATACATTACAATAAACATTAACCTCTAATTTAAAAGAGAATATTCACAAGTCTAAATTACTTACTTACAACATCAAATGTTTGCGGATTAAATCTTCAAAAGATTAGTCTATGAAAATTAATAAAAAACGTACCCCTTTGACAAAGAATACAAAAAAAAAACAAAGAACAAACATTAGTTCATAATAAGCTTTTATATTTAAAAAATTGGAAAAGTTTATTTTTAACAAAACAAAAACTCTACTTGCTTTTTGTTTGAATGAGAAACGACACTTTTGTGTGTTTAATTAGTAGTAGTAACTGGTAGTTAAATACATAAACATTCAGAGTGCTTAGTGTGAATTTTCTCACCTTACTCGCTTACGCCGAAGTTTGCGAATAGAGTTTAATTCTCAACTTTATTCCTATTGAATTAAGGCTATCTGTCAAAATTTTACTCTCACGCGATGGTTACGTTTGGACATTTGCAAACTCATACTAGGCACTCAGTTGCACTACGGTTTTACTATGTACTCGTATCACAGTAGTAAAGTTAAATCTAAGGTGTTAATTAATCGAGTGCCGATCGAGCAGGGGCTGCTGAGGTCAACGATAAAGAACACAATTTTGGGAATTTTTTTTTAAATTTAATTTATTGTAATCTATTTTCTGATTTCGACCGCCGACTCAAATAGCTAAATCACCCATTTCCTTGGTAACTTACTTAAAACAAATTTTGTTTTACGTTTGGTTTTGCTTATACTAAATATTCAATAGTTAGGTATCTAATGCTTAAAAAATGAATGTTACAATAAATTCTAAAATTAAATAAAAAAGTTGTTATATTTTTTTTTATATAAATAGTTAAATGTTCTATATCGTTGACCTGAGCAGCCCCTGCTCGATCGGCACTTGATAAATTAACACCTTATATACTAGCTGTCGAACAACACTCGTTATCTGATCCACCGGCCTACCGGCGCAGCGCGGCGGCGGCGGCGTGGGCACAGGGCGGCAAAAGTCTCGATCGAGTGCGTACGATTTTCTCACATAGTACCGAAACCATTGTTCTAATCTAAATTACCCTCCTCTATTTATATTGGCTCATTTACATATAACATTTGAGAGCTTTATCTATGCATCGGAATGGAAACGTGATAGCTACTTATTTACGAACTTCGACAAAAACTCTATCACGTTACGTTTTTGACAGGATATGAGTAATGAATGTCGTGGTTTTATTTAAGAATACCATTTTTTAGTTTTTGTAGTATTATGGTACTTATGTGTTGTTTTTCTTAACCTGTTACCCATATATGGTCGGTTTATGAATTGAGAATTTCAAGTTTCTGAAACACATCGCAAAGCAATGTTTTTATATAATAAATTTAAAGTTTATTCGTTGCAAACAAACACACAATCAAATCTTTCCACTTTATAATATTAGTATAGATATATCTATCATGCATAGGTATACGAATGAGATTTGAGACGTTCTCAACTCCTGATTTTCAATGCAAAGTATTTTAAATACTTTTTTATAATACATATATTATTTTATTTGTTACAGAAACATGGGTGAAATTGGAAACAAATTAGGACTAGACGAGCTGTCAGGCGGAGCGGCAGGTATTAGCAAGGCTCTTCTCGCTGAATTTATTGGTAAGTAAACAATACCTATATCAAAAGCAAATCATAAAAGACTGAAATATAACTTTTATATTTTTATTTTAAAACTAGAATCACTTCGCAATTTTGTCTAAACTAATATTATTATTTCTGAAAAAAAAACAAAAGAAAGTTGCATTTCGTTTTCCCAAAAAGCTAAATTGTATTGTTAACTCACCCTACTTTTTGGTCGTAGGTAATCTCCTACTGAACCTGTTCGGCTGCGGTGCGTGCATCAACATCAGCCAGGGTTCAACGGCAGCCCCAGACATTGTTCTCATCTCCCTCGCCTTCGGTTTAGCTGTATTCGCCGCTGTATCAGTAAGTATATCCATTACAAACAGATTACCTGACATACCACCTGAAAGTGGAAAGGCCTTCTACAAACTTTCATCTAGTTTTAAATTTTTTGTTTATGAAAATTAATATTCAATTAGAAAATGTACAATGAAACTTAACCTTCTTCATTCACAAATAAAATTAACTTAGTTAATAAACCTATAAACTGGAAATTTAATTATGAAATTTTCACTCGCAAAGTTTACCTAATTGATACTGAAACAATGTTGAAGATGTTGTTTAAAACTTAACGTTGAAGATATTTTTTATTGACTAGCAGAGCTTTTTGGGGTATTTGACGATTACAATTATTTAAATAATAAATTAAATAAAAATGATTTACAGCAGGAAATAATTTTTATTGTCAGAATTAACTTTGCGATCGAAAGTTTCATATTATAAAATTCTCAGAGCAACCGACAGGTTCATCAAAATTAAACATCAAATTCAATAATGTTTCAATTGAGTACTTTCGTAATATATCAATATCAAGATAATTAGTAGTCTAAAATTCTCTGACGTAGTAGTTGACTTTATCTGAGACTGATACTGTAATGATTTATGTTCCTCCTAAATATTCATCAATCAAGCATATCGTAGGAACGTATAGTAATCACATTATTATGTCAATAATTTGCATAACACTATAATCTCGAGGATAATACATAAGTACAAGTTATATTGCATACCTACCTTTATTAAATTATTGTAGTGCGAGGTCTCTCTGTGGTCAAACTTATATTGCAGCAAATTATATAGGTAGTTGGTATTTATTCGATTCAATATCAGCAAGATTGAGTATGATTTTGCCCGTATTCATCGTGAAATATGAACGAAAAACAATTTTTTTTTGCTTTTAGGCGAACCAAATTTTCATGTAATCAGGTCTTTTAGACCAGACTGCAAAGGAAGGGTTAAGTTTTTAGAAAATAATAATAATATAATGTTTTTCCTAGTTTATATTTTTCTTGCATTACATTTTATGTACCTTGTATTGTAACTAAGCTACAACCTTCGAAACATACCCGCATAATAGAAATATACCTACCTACAGATAAAACTTAGTTTATGAATGCTTTGAATGACATACATACATATTAAGCAGATCTATATGTACCTACCTTACCATCACATTAGTAACATAAACAACCATTATAGAATTAAATTAATATAGGTAAACAAAGTATAATAATAAAAATGCAATTATTCCAGTACTTAAGTCTGAGTCATTGCAATGACAAATATGTATTAATTAAACAATCAATATAATTTATTTAATGCATATAATTTCCTTTGCCCGATATAACTTCGTCCTTCAAACCGTGATAAATTAAATTGTAAAGAAACTAAAAAGGCTTTAGTTAGATCCGTATCGCACAATACCTATTAACCGATTACGTTTAAAATTGCCAATACGAGGTTAATGAAGCTTAACTTATACCGAGGTTATTTTTTCTTCTTCCTCCCTATACTTAAGCTAAGTCTAATTGCATTGAAACGTGGAGTTTATACTTAAGTATAAATCAGAAATTTATTTAGAACAAATGAATGATGAGTCTAATTATCTCTACGTATAAGTACCTCCACAACTTGGATATCCTTGGGAATCCTTGGAGATCCTGGCCTATACCCAGCAGTGGGTGTCATGTGGCTGAGACGACGATACGTACCTATCTATCTGGGAATTATTCCATCACGATTTATATCGTCATCGCTAATAGGTTATTATTAATGTATGCAGAGGTACATGCTCGATGCTTCCGAGATAGATGAGAATCAAGACATGACCCTAACATTACCATCCAATACAAGGCCAATGCATTTTTCTTTTTTTTATGATTTTGTAATTTTTGCATTTTTCAATGTTTTTTTTATACTTATGGTAAATTTTAAATAGAAAAATATTGGATTTTTTTTTTATGTGAATGTGAATGAATTCCCGTCTGAGAATTCACTTGTGGCCGAGTTAATTTTATCCAATATTTTTCTATTTAAAATTTACCATAAGGCCAATGCAGTTTAGTGGATGTTAGTTAACGGCCACAGATGCAACAGGGAACAACGGCTTAACGTTATCTCCAGCTACGCATCCTATAACAGCGAATCATAGCGAAAATTGGCTAACTGCAATTGCAGGGTAGGTACGTCATTACATTAGGTATACCATACCGAATTATAGGGGACTTAAATGCACAACGAGCTTACCATGCGCTATTGAGTAACTCCCATGCTTGACCATACTAAAATAATCCTAAAATATTCCAGCTTCACAACATGTAGTTTTCAAAACCTGCTTTCAATAATTTATACATATTTTTTCATCAGGCGATAGGTCACGTATCAGGCGGGCACATCAACCCAGCTGTGACAGCTGGCATGGCAGCGACCGGGCGTGTGAAACCGGTCCGCGCCGTGTTGTACGTCATAGCACAGTGCGCGGGCGCAGCTGCTGGCTCCGGGCTGCTGAAGGCGTTCACGCCAGACCGAGCGGCTGGCAGCTTGGGAGTCACCGGGCCCGGCACTGACGTCACAGTACTGCAGGCTTTCGGCATCGAATTCTTCCTTGGATTCGTCTTAGTGTTTGTTGTCTGTGGGGTAAGTAAAACTTTTTGGATGGCTATCAATCTAGGTTCACTAATACTTATATATAAATCACGTGAAGCCGGTCCGCACTTCACTTGTCCAGATACAAAAGGGCAAGAATAAAAAATGGGGAAAGAAACCAATATAAATTAATAAAATAAACAGTCAATGGAATGCGAAACTTTTACCTTGTACTGTCTACGTTATAATTTTTGCCTTTTATTTTTAAACTACTGCCAATTGTTCCTCAAGATAATAACCACCGCAGACATATTTTACATGATTTTCCTCGTATTTCCGTATTCGCTTATTGTTTTCTGCATCATGTTAATAACACTTAATATTTCTGCGAGAATTACTTCATGTCATTGAAAATAAAACATAACGACATCAACTACAATTAAATGGCTTAAAGACTTCAACGGGTACTAAATCGCGTATTTAGTCCCTAATTAACATGACCAATATTGCATAATTCCTGTTGTATGCTTGTCGATTGTGTAAAGACAGCGAATGACAAAGTTTCGTGACAACATATTATTAGCGAGTAATCCTTGCCAATCCGCACTCAACTGTGTTCTATTAGACCATTAAGAATGATGACTCGGATACACTGATCACTTTATACAATGCAAAATTAATTGCTGGTGTCCATGGAAAATCTACACGAAGTAAGAGACACTACGCTGCGTTTTCGTATTGCAACAAAAAAATATATTTTATCACTTTGATATTTCAGTGAAATCACAATCTTTCGAGAATTTTAAAAATATTTCCTCATTATTTTTCACTAGGCTTCTGGAACCAAGCCGAAAGATTGAAAACACACTTCAAACTTTCAGCTTCGTATCATAAACACTGAAAGATTTCCTCTTACTAGGACTGGTTCCTGGAAATAAACGTCATAATTTGTTGTAGCTTGCTACAATACTAAGAATTTAAGGTTTTCCTTTTTGCAAACTGGGTACCCCCTTATTATTAGAATTATAAGCGAATACAGGATTGCCTACAAACTTAATTTGAAAATGAATTTCCTTATTATTCTATAATAATAAAACATAATGTTACGAAAACCAGGGAAATTAAAATGTTAAGTTACTGACCAAGATAAGAACTGAAGTGGTCTTGGCAACTCAGCTCCCTCCCTTTCTATACCTACCTAAATTAACTTAGGTAACTGAAAACAATAATAAATTCATTGGTAAAAAAACGATTTCATCTGAAAACAATCCATGTTTTTTTATATGAACAATGGGGAGACTCTTAGCCTTCATCATACCTGATGTTAAGTCCATCATCAAGTAAGGCTAAAGATGGAAGCGAACCTCGCTCGGAAACCTCAACCACTAAGGAAATAACTTTCAATATGGTATCTATGACCCTCTTTCACCAAGAATATTCATACTGGTTCTACAGTATGTTATGAAAGAACTAAATTGGAATAAGAAAGGAATATTAATAAACGGCTCTTACTTATCGAACTTGAGATTTGCAGATGATATTGTATTATTTTCCGAATCTGCTAAACAGCTTGAAATAATGCTAAATGATTTAAACAATGAAAGTTCAAAAATTGGTTTGGAGCTCAACACAAACAAAACAAAAGTAATGACAAACCACACACAAGATCCTATCAAAGTGCAAGGAAATGTTATAAAGTATGAAGAAAGTTATATATACCTTGGAAAACAGATATCGTTCAAACAATCCAGACACCGAGATGAGATTGAAAGAAGAGTAAAAATTACATGGAAAAAGTTCTGGTCGTATAAGGAAATATTAAAATCCAACTTAAACACTAATTATAAGAAAAAAGTCCTGGACACATGCCTCTTGCCATGCCTGTCATATGCTAGCCAAACATGGATTTTTAATAAATTTACTGCAAACAAAATCGTAACTACCCAAAGAGCGATGGAAAGGAGCATTCTTAACCTAAAAAGAAGCCATAGAGTAAAAAATATAAATATAAGAAAAAGTACTAAAGTTATTGATGCTCTTATTCACAGCAAGAAACAGAAATGGAAATGGGCTGGGCATGTTGCAAGAATGGCATATAAAAGATGGACAAAGGCTACTACAGTTTGGAATGGACCAGCAGGCAAAAGATGCAGAGGTAGACCATTGGAAAAATGGGAAGATGAATTAAAAAGAATAGCAGGAAAGGATTGGCAGAATAAGGCTATAAACAGAGAGCACTGGAACACCATGGAGGAGGCCTTTACTCAGAAATGAGAACCGTGAATAAGGAATACCACTTACTACACGTTATAGTTTTAATTCGATTTTAAAATAAATGATAAGTTTTGTAATCTTAGCTTATTTAAGGAAAGCATGTAATTTATTCACTGGTTAAAATAAAAGGCTATATATATATATATATATATATATATATATATATATATATATATATATATATATATATATATATGGTATCTATGTAGTTTTCTGGAACAATCATTTAAGAAATGTAAGGTAGGTATTTAGAACACATTTTTTATCAATTTCCTTAGTCTTTTCCATCAGACTTTTCAGCTTCAGATTCAGCAGACGTAAACACTGAAAGATTTCCTCTTACTACGACCGGTTCCTGGGAATAATCGTCATCTTTTGGTACATTGTATTTGTTGCTTTCTACAATTCTGAGAATGTAAGATTTTCCTTTTAATATCATGTAAAAAGGGTAGTCCCTAATTATTAGAATAATTTGTAAATTCAGGATTACAAACTTAATTTGAAAATATTTTCCTTATTATTGTTATAAATATCAATACGGAAAGTTACGAAAACCAGGGATATTCATTAGTTAGCTATGTCATGTTACTGTCCAAGCACTTCCATTCTATAATTTAACTGAGTTACATAGCTGAAAAACAAAATTCACCAGAGAAGTAAATTTCGTCCGAAACTTATCCTTAACTAGTTTTACCTTTCAACCGCGTGGTGCCCGTTCCCGTGGGAATATCGGGATAAAAGTAGCCTATGTTAGCCCACTACTTGAAGTCCCTATATCAAAAATTTCATCCAAATCCGTTCAGTAGTTTTTGCGTGAAAGAGGAAAAAACAAACAAATAAACAATAGTTATTTGTTATGCAAGGCTGGAAAGTTGGTTATTTAGCGGCGAGTTACCTCTATTGAAATCTGAGCAAGTGAAGGATTCTAGGATTGATTGAAAGATTGAATCCTGAGCGAAGCAAGGATTTCAAAGGTACAAGACGCTAAAAACTTTTCTGCCGAGCGCAACACACAATTTTTCACCTCACAACAGCGAGGAATATTTTATAGTTGTTTTCGCAGTCAACTTCCGGTAAAAAAATCTTTAAACAAAGTTTAATCTAAATATACCTTATTCTCGTTGTTTTAATAATATAAAAAAACTAAATAATAAAAAAGGGAGTATTATAGTTAATTCAAAGTTATTTAAAGTAGGAATATATTGTTACTTATTAATAAGAATAAAAACGATCCTGTAAATGTTGACACTGACATGAGGTACAAGACAAAGACAATTTAAAAATAAAGATTTATGTCACAGTCCGAAATTCAATTATAGGTTGTGATATCTCACCCAGCCTAATATAAAATTCTTATAACAAATAGTTTAATCTTATTGTTATCGTTTTTATGATTCAATGAACTAAAATAATATAATAAAACCAAAACGTAGTATTATAAATAATTTAACATAAGAATCAAATATAACAAAAGTCAATAGTCCGATTCGGAACGCATTATGACATATTATGTGGTATTAAATTAAAAAGTACTTTGCCGCACTAGGCCACAAAAAGCGATTTTCTACGCCTATACTGATTGACAAAACCTTCTTTTCAGAGCGTGTGAGGTGAAAAGTAACATACTTTCGCATTTATTAAATTAGTAGGATAATAGGAAAAGCTTTCACTGTAGGGATTGTAAGTCTAGTTTTGAGGTATTAGTTTTCCAGATCAAATCTTTCTAGAAAATGTTTTGTACTTAAAATACATAAATCAAATTGAAACATGCCATATCGGAACATGATAATTTATGAAGAATCGATTGACAGACTGCTGATTTTCATTCAGGCGCGATTGTATCAATCCTTAAGGGCCCGCTATAGGCCAACGAAAATCAGATTGCTTTACATGATCGTCTGTAATATCAATATTAATGAAAAACTGAATTTCAAATTAAGATTAATTTGGAATCTCAATCAATATCAATATTAATGAAAAACTGAATTTCAAATTTGAAATTCAGTTTTTCATTAATATTGATATTACAGACGATCATGTAAAGCAATCTGATTTTCGTTGGCCTATAGCGGGCCCTTAATCGTTGAAGTTAATAGTTTTTAAACTGGAATTGAAATCCTTGAATGAAAGCTACAATCAGTGCTACCTATTTTTGTTAGATAACCTAAACAAAAAAATATATAAAAAATACCTATTCAATATTCAGTTTTTTCTTGTTAGCTAAAAAAATCTTAAAATAGTTTAGTGGTAGGCCAAAACTGTTAATTCTAAAATATTTCATACCAATACATATAAAGTCCATTGGTATAAAGATTATTCTCATTTTCCTTTTCATTTTCCATCAACTGGGGATCGATCGAACCCATCCAAAAATATTAAGAAAGAAAGGAACAAGTAGCTCTTCATGGACACAGAGCGTCGCGTGTTAAACTGCTATATTGTTGCCATTTCGTTTGCAAAAGAAATGCTCTAAATGATACAATGGCAGTAAATAACGCAGCTGTTAGGTAACTGTAATTTGTTAAACAAATAGAACTAATACATAAGAGTAGTTTACGTATTCGAACTGAAAAACTGAATTCCATCAGTGCGTGCCAAATTGTCTCATTAAATCGTCACATGTGACGGTTTAATCCAATAACAGCTATCGATCAGCAAAAAAAAAACAAAACAAAGATCTAATTAAATGAAATTTTTTATAAACAATATTGTTTATTTTAAGATCTTAACGGAGTAAGTATACAGAATACTAAAGATTTACTAGGATTTCTACACAGTAAATCGCTCTACAATCTGTCTTTTGCAGCTCCAAATAGATCTTCAATTGGATCTAGGCAGTTACTTCAAAAAATTGTGTGTAGTTTTACTAAAATTGTTGTTTATTGCTTCATTTATAAGAGGAGCTAAATATAGATCATCCATCGCGTTTTTGTGGTTTTTCCTGGTTTTCTGATAATTTCGTATTCTACGAGTACTTATAGGGACTTACTGATCTTTTGTTTGTTGTCTAGGTGTGCGACCCCAACAAACCTGACAGCAAAGCGACAGCACCCCTAGCGATAGGTCTGACTGTGACCCTGGGCCACCTGCTGGCCGTGGACTACACCGGCTCTGCCATGAACCCAGCGCGCTCCTTCGGGTCTGCTCTCGTCGCTAACGTCTGGGCTAGCCACTGGGTCAGTATCAATATGTTTAGATATCAAAACCCAACAGGCCTCTAACAGCAAAGCGACAGCACCCCTGGCGATAGGTTTGACTGTGACCCTGAGCCACCGCCTGGTCGTGGACTACACCGCTCTACCATGGACACAGCGCGATCCTTCGGGTCTGCTCTTGTCGCTCACGTCTGGGCTAGCCACTGGGTCAGTATCACCTTTTTAGTTCGTTGTCTAGGTATGCGACCCCAGCAAGCCTGACAGCAAAGCGACAGCACCCCTAGCGATAGGTTTAACTGTGACACTGGGCCAGCTCCTGGCCGTGGTCTGCACCGGCTCTGCCATGAACCCGCTCGTTCGGGTCAGCTCTCGTCGCCAAGGGAAGTCTGGGCTAGCCACTGGGTCTGTCTGACTGATGGTTGCATGAAGTTTAGTCATGACTCATCATGCAAACATAAGTCATGACATGACTGATGGAATTGACTGACGGTTGACCGTCTACTAGACGCCCAAGACATCAACTCCTCAGTTGAACTTACCTTCCAGCTTCCACGTAGATAGAACTAACTGGACATTGCACCGTTCGTGGCCACTCTTAGCCCCAATTGTGTCCACTTTAAGATTAAATATAACTGGGACGTTTGAATGGTTGAACAATTTGAAAGTAATACCATATTGTAAGCAACATTGCGCTATACGCAGTTTACCTAAAGCTCCAGCTCCGACCTGTGATCACAGCATAACATATTTTGTTTTTCATCCAGGTGTACTGGGTGGGCCCGGTAGCGGGCGGGGTTGCAGCGGCTCTGCTCTACGTGCACGGTTTCTCGGCGCCGCCGCAGGAGACTCCGCGGTACCGGCCTGTCGCCGCCGACGAGAAGGAGGTAAAACGACTGCCGCGTTGATTCACACTATCACTATACTTTAAAGAGTTTAAAGGTACCCTTTAATGAGACTGGCTTAAAGCGGTAATCAACCTGTAGGTATTTTTATATAAAAAAATTTAGACTTTGGTTAGGTACACTTTTCGGCTTCTAACCAGTTTGCAATTATTAAATTGAATGTAGTAGGTAGGTACACTTACACGCTTTATTTACCTAACCGTCGAAAGTAAAGTAATAGTTTTACGGCCTACCATCTTAGATCCAATGACTAAAGAATATATAATAGTTTCTTTAGTCATTGGTTAGACCTAGTATAGTTTAGTCATATTGAAACTGACAAGATTTTTTTTATAACATTACTTAGAATTACCTCTATAATATTATTATAACTCAATATTATAGCAAAGAATCATTCCTTTGTATATTTTATTTTATTTTATTGCTACCTATGTAAGAACTGCAATAAAGTATATCACTATAAATATTTTGATTTACTTTCCTTTAAATATAGCTCCACATTTTAATATTAATTTGAATTTGAATAATGTTTTAGTAGAGTTGCACATCTAATTCTTTCTTAAATATTACTTTAACACTACAGATCTCCGTTCTACGCTTTGTATTGTAAGGTAATAGGGGTATTTTTTCCCCGATTATTTTATTAAAAATATTTGCACTTCTTTTCATATTAAACATTCACTCTCGATATGTTCTATTTTGCCTCCAATTCCAACACACTTAATTTTGCATAGCATTATATTTTCTTTAGGTATGGACAAAATTACACATGTTTCAGTCAGTCAAAGGCAATTTTGATTAGTCGTATCACAACTCTACGTATAACGGTTACAACATTAACTAAATTTCATTGACTTCATTAATTTTCATTACAACTGCGAATAAAAAATCGTGAACTGAGCGAGCGTGCAAGCCCAGATTTATTAACCGTTATGCAAAATGAGTTTGGATGAATATGACCGGTCAAAAGTAATTTTGGCGAGGAGTAAGGTTTTAACAAGGTGTTCATTTTGTAAGTGTTTGGTGTGCAGAGGGGCAACTTAATCTTTAAATTGGTAATAGTAAGTGGTTTGTTTACCATAGAATGATTTAATGATTTTAAAGTGGGTGAATCTAAAGATTGTTAGTACTAGTTAAACTTTATGCAAATTATTTCATAATATTGAATTGAGAATTCATCACTAAAGATCAAGAATTATAAGAAGTTTTAGCTTGTGTTATGGTTATGGTATTTACCTATTTACCATGATTATTTATTGTTTTAATATTTATAATATTATTACAAGCGTTCTGGACGTCTTCCTCCCACCGCTTGGACTGTTGAACACGGCGTAAGCATACTTAGGAATAACATAATACTTAGATTACTTAGTTCAATGTTATATGGTCGGTTTCTGAATTGAGAATTTCAAGTTTAGAACGTCCTAGCTACACCTCACTCATGCATGATTTTGTATGAACATTTTGCTTTGATTTCTGTTTGTGACGATCTCAACATAAATTCTTTATTCAAAAACTTACCATTAATTTTTATCTGTTCGAATACAGTTATTCAATTTAGTTTGGGTTGCCAGATTGGAGGGTATATTTCGCAATTTTTGAGAAAAGTTGAATTGTGCGGGTAAATTAAAAAATAGTTACTCATACAAATAGTATAATGTAAAAGACTATTTTTTTTATTAAAAAAGACATTTATTATCTTTTATTTACGTTCTAATTCGCAAAATATTTCAACAATTTGGCCATACAATGGTCAAACACCAACCTTTCAAAAAAAGATTTCATAAACTTACTGTTTATGAATTTCTTTTTCCATTTTAGGTATATATCTACTCATAGCCACTGCATTAAAAGTTGAATCGATCATAACGCACGCGTGATTGCATTTCCTATATTAGGTATACCGTTTATAACGTATTTTGGCATGCTATGAACATAATATGAACAATCTAAGTACAAGTCTGTACTTCTAGTGAGTGTTATTTTGTTAATGTACAAACGTTACTATCGCGCTTGCGATGTGTTTTCATTACCGGTCCGACTTCGTTACAATAACGATTTTTCTGTCAACTTGAACGTGATAAGACAGTGCGATTCAAACTTATGGCTTCTGTGAAGTTAGGCGCAGGTGGCTACGCACTCGCAGTACATACATGCCGCGCCAAACTTTATTGCGAGTCCGAAGTTGGTCGCAAGACGCGTCGCAGTAGCGAATTTTGGGTGTCAGCGGGAAGCAGCGGGACGTATTGCTGCGCAAGTATAAGCACTCGCAGCTAACTTCGGACTCGCAATAAAGTTTGGCGCGGACTATAGGTACTTACTTGTGATCGGGCCGATTTCAGAATGGAGAGTTTCGAGTCATACATGATGCTGTATGAACATTTTGCTTGGAGTTTGAGACGTTATCAACTTGAAGTTCTCAATTCAGAAACCGACTATTAGTTTATTTGTCAGCGAGTGGAAGCAGCCCCTTTAAGAGTTCAGTAAACAGAAAAAAAAATGTATTTCTGCTACTGCCCAATAGAGGCGCTCGCTGTACAGATTCTCATACAAATTGTTTCTTGTTTATGTACAAGTGCACAGTAAACGAAAATAAAAACTCATGGAAGGGGCAGGTAAGGTTGTGAGACACGCCTCCGTGCATAGCTAACTTCACAGAATCCATTAAGTTGGCTCTAGTAAAGTTTGTTACATGTTTCCACATTTACAAACATACACTCACTAGCTGAGGGGTTACTCTCTAAGCAACATCCTTGATAGCGGGCGGATGCAACATCAGGAATTGCACCATTTCCAACACTATGTGACATCTATCATGACAACAGCATCGATGTGTCGCTTACGTCCCCGCTACACGCTCCGTCTTACCTGAGAGCATGCCTGCACAAACCGATTTGTGCAGGTAAGACGTAGCGGATTGTCCCAGCCACACGCTCAGTCTTGCCTGCGCAAACCAGTTTGTGCAGGCATGGTTTGTGCAGGCATGCTTTCTGGTAAGTCTGAGCGTGTAGTCGGGACATTAGAGAATAGCATAGCTGTATGCTAGTACTTGTAGTTCAATAGCTGTATACTCACGAGTGTTCCAAATCCACAGCTGAAGCGCCTAGACGGTAAGACGGAGGACCTCGCCTGAGAGCGCGCGCCCGCGCCTCTCCCCGACGAGCCGCGCCCCGCTATACACACATACTTATGAACGGAGCCACACCGACCCAAACCCCTAGTACGAGCGGACTCCGACATCATATGCATCACTATACACTCCAATATGAAACACAAAATTAAAAGTTACGGAAATTATTTACATACGTTTAGGGAATCGCGATCATTTGCTGCCCAAATCCATGACCACTGGGTTAGACGCTCCACTCCGCGTTAGACGAGACGAGAGACCATAGGCAGATATCGCAATATTAAAGTAAATGTGTTTAAATACGAAGCTATACATATATCTGTGTAGATCATCAGTATGATCTAGAAAACTCTTAGATATTTAGTGTAAATGGTCTCGTAAAGGCCGGTCTTAGACTTGGGCTATAAAAGCGTGACATCCCTAAATCTTTCTAAGGCAAAAACAAACATTTGTAAAGCTAAGAGAATGAAGTGAAATATACTTTGATTGATAATAGATTGACGTCCTGTGTATAAATATGAAAACTTATTAATATTAATGAGGTAACTAGATCAGAAATTTTATATGAGATTATAAGTGTTTTATTTAATATTAAAATAAAGGTTATTAAAAGAGCTTCTCTTACGAATATTATTGATAATTATAAATTTTAATACACAAACAATATATGTGAACAAATATCTACATAATTCAACAATCACATTACATTGTACAATATAACAGTGGTATTTTAAATAGAATTATTTTTATATAAAACTAATGTAAGTAATAATACTTATACATATGAATAATTTATTATTACTTATTTAATACTATAAAATCATAGTTATCATTCATTTTGTCGAATGATGCTCTAATTTTTTAATAAAAATGAAAATAGATGGTTAAGTATTAGGAAATTGTTATGTGAAATTAAATAAAAAATAGAGACTAAATCATCAATCAGAAACTTAATATTTTGTTTAAAAAACGATTATACGAGTATGCACAATTAAAAGCAAAGATATTCAATAATTAAGCTGCTGGTAGCACCAGGTTTGTGTTTTCTTACTTGAACAACTTAGTAAACAATTTACAACTAACTTTTAAATTTATAATTGTTTTCAAAGAAATACCTATTCTCATATACGTAAAACGTTTTTATTTAAAAACAGTTTACAACATCAAAAACTGTTTGCTAAATAGGTCAAGCAAGAAAAACTAGACATCAGGTTTACCATAAATTATTATTAAAGCCCTCAACATTTTGGATATAAAGTTCGAATCGATATTGGAAAGTCAATTTTGGATAAGCTTGAATATGACATAAACCTTAAATAAATATCAAAGCTCCGTTATTATTAAAAGCTATTGTTGAAGAGAAATACATAACTTAGAATATATTAAGTTTTTGCTCTAAATGTGTATAGTCAACAGCCACGTGAACTTATACGATATGCATAATTTCCTCGATTGATTATGAACTTAAGTGTATCACACGAAGGTTCAAAATCAATTGGAGAATTTTAACTATCGTAAACCCCGATGTACTGTTGTCTATACCTACGTACAAATAAGGAAAAATCTACTCAGCTTTATTTGTAATTAAGTATTTTTTCTATTAGTAGATATAGTTATTGGTCTCTCATAAAAAATAGCTATATCACCAACTTTATAATGTATTTAGAATTGACACATTTACTTTAGTTAAGTTAATCTTGAGATGTCAAATCTGTTTAGATTTCTATTTAAAGTCAAGTGTTCATTACTTCTTTTAAGAGATGATTGGGAACATTCTGTAACTAGAGCGAATGAGAACTAGTTAATTTATGAATGTGAAAAATTGTGTCCGTCAATCTTAAGTTTATATTTAAATATACTTATTTTAATAATCATTTGTTTTTATTTTACCTATGGTTACTATCGATCTTATACCAAGATGCTGATTGAAATATTAGGTGCCTGAAATGTATAAGGAATTTGTAATATGAAATTATTTAAATTCAATCTGATTAACTACAATATTAATGGCCTCTCCTGGCCCAATCTATAATTTTATTTTGTCCTGATAAAATGTTAAGGTTCCCTTATATAATAATAGGTAGGTCTTTACCTATGAAATTGCCGATTTTTTTTCTTACACTTCTAGAGAACCTCAATACTTCTATAATTAAAAAATACATCAATTGCTTGATTTTATATTAAATTAAGATCATAACACTCAATAATAAATAATCATAAGTTTATTATTTTTGTTTCTTATACGATAAATAATACCTCGAAGGTACTCATTTTTTTGTTAGCAAAAATGACCACTTCATGTAATGTAATTTCTAAGATACTCATTATTGATAAAATAAAAATAAAACAGTAGATTGCCCAGTCTTCACACAAGGCCGATAAGTAAAAAAATTGGCATTAGCATATTTGATAAGAACTATAGCAAAAAATGAAAGTGTGGAAAACGAACTTTCTTCGAAATTCTTTATACAAATCGGCAATTGCATAGGTAAAGACCTATTATAAAATATGTAATTTAATTGGAAAATGGGGAAAATAAGATTCCCTTAAAAAATAATTTGCAAGCAAGACTGCGGATACTACCAGGCCTTTTCTCAAGTGTTATTTCTAAGGTTTAATATCTTCATGAGTTCACTCTGTCTCGATTATTAATTATCACCTGATAGCGTCAGGGTCGTCATTTCGAGGGTTTATGTTGATTCGTCAGCTATTCGGTGTTGAGTGTCCGTTTCGACTGCTCGGCCACAGTTTCCCAGAAAAAACGACTATGTCAACATTACGAAGGAGTTTGTAGAAAACTAATAAACAAAACCCCAAATTTGCCGAAACGATATTCAGAAAGTTGTAAGGGTCCGCGCAGTCGAAACGTGGAGAACCGCTCGGCCACGCAATCTCAGAAAGTATAGGTACAGATACAAAAATATTTATACCGTTTTCGTATACATACTAACAATAACATATTGACAAAGAATTACTGAAACGGACACTCATTTATATTTCCTTAAATTAAGTATGCAACGTCTTAAGATTTGTATAAGTACAATTTTATATATATATATTGCTCTAAAGTCTACATAGTTAAGTCTTTTGGAAGATTCAAGCACGTGATATTAGATTTCAAATTGCACCTTCTTCGTTACTTTTGTTGCGCAAAATAGCTCTATCTTATCTCTAACTGCCGGAACAAAACAATGTTAAAAACATTGTTGTTACGGCGTCAGGCTTAGACAGGCTTCCAACAAGTCCTACCACCAACCAAACCGAATACAATATGTAATCCCGCTGGGAATCGAACCCGGGTCCCCTGGGTGACGGTTAAATTAATTAATTAGTTAAAATTCATCTACGCCCTTCGGCCCGATTGAGGTCAAGAGTAAGCCCATTTATTATTTAAAAAAAAACTATTAACATTTACCGTAACATATTACACTTATTCCTTTGCCATGAGTTTTACAGCGCCTCTATGTGACGACCTGTTTGGCGCAGGGGTACTAACCCCGCCTTCTGCGCCAGAGGTCCCGGGTTCGATCCCCGGACAAGACAAATATTTGTGTGCATGAACATGTCTATTTGTCTTGGTCTGGGTGTTTAATATGTATATTAAGTATGTATTTACAAAAAAAAAGTATATAAGTATGTTTATCCGTTATCTAGTATCCATAACACAAGTTCTTCATGAAACTTAACGTGGGGCTAGATAATTGGTGTAATTGTATGCGAATATTTATTTATTTATTTATCTATTGGGCAGTAGCAGAACTACATATTTTCATACAAATTGTAAAGTTAACGCAAAAAACTCGGTATACCTCAAAATAACCTTTAATTTAATCAATAATACCTATACATAATCAAAAAGTATGGTATCATAACACAAGTAACTATTGCTAATTTATGTCAATTGTGTTAATTTTCAAATCAGATAGAAGCTAAAAAAAGGCATTTCGGCTTTTATCAAATTTGAATGTTAACACAATCGACATAAAAGTAATTATAAATTGTACAACCTCGTTTAAAAATTTCGCTTTCATTCCATTCCGCCGCAATGTAAATAAGTCTTACTTGTTACAGTTGTATAATTTAGTCTAATTATAAGAAGTCCATGAATATTGATACCTTTACCTCTTTATAAATATACATTACTGAAATTCAACACCGGTTTACAGTGGCACCGCAGATGTGGCGAGTATCGGTTGCTCCGGTCGCTTCACACAATTAATAATGCGGTTTTGTTAAGGACGAGGAGGATATTATAATGTTCTGCTGTTTTAAAATTTGCATGCATTAGATACCACCAATCCATAATTCCATATAAACATCGAACACATTTACCCGAAGATACGTTTGTACGTCGAGTATTTCGTAGATAGGGTAGATAGGATCATTTTTTGAAGTTCGTAGGAAAGTAGTAAGCTATTCGCTTATTACATTAAATGAAACTATTCTATTAATAAAAATAGAGTGATTTGATTACGTATACATATTTATTTTTCTTATTAGTTTCTATTACATCAAGTAAAATAAAAACCATTCTGGAAAAAATTGATTCACAAATAAATG
Source organism: Chrysoteuchia culmella (assembly GCA_910589605.1). NCBI lineage: Eukaryota > Metazoa > Arthropoda > Insecta > Lepidoptera > Crambidae > Chrysoteuchia > Chrysoteuchia culmella. Next base: position 12,870,276 of record OU342642.1, on the reverse strand, counting down.
AGGAGATAGGTACTTAAAAAGACAAATTAATTACGTTGATATGAATACAAAACTGAACACGTTTTTATATAATAATATCAAAATATAAAAAGTTCATTAATGTACTTCCCTTGTTTAACGAACAAGGCACTTTTATATGATACAATAAAGTACACAATGACATTGTAGTGTTGTCAAATATAAATGAAAGTTATATCAGTCTTTAATCTTTGATTGGACTAGCATTTAAAACACAATACGTAAACGTAATAAAAAATAAAAAGGTGTTAATTATTGCTAGTAATTACACTTATTTATTTATCAATAATACAAAGTAATTTATCAGATTTCGAAAGATCTACAAATGCCAAACTTATCTTGATTTAATTAGTTTTATTATATACCTCCCACATAATAATTAATAATGTATTTATGCGTTTACTACCTAAAGATCTCTCAAAACCAAATATTGCGTAAGAACTACTTCATTCTTTATAAAGTATATGATTTAAATTGAAATTTATGTTTTTACAACAAGACTTCTAAACTAAAATGGAACAATAACAACAATATTGAAAACTTAGTACACAGTTTAAAGCTCCACCTCTTAAAATAAAAAATATTATTGCTTTATCAAGTAATGGTAAGGTGGCTAATGCTGTATCATTTTCTAAGTAGACACGAAAACGTATAAAAACTAAATGATTTTCATTAATATTGCACGATGATATAACTAGAGGGATCAATTCCTAAGTTTGATTTAATATACACCCATTTATTTTCATGTTATAAACAACCTTTATATTTATGCACCTTTAGTGTAATAAAACCTATGTATATATTTGATGCAACTATCGTATCTGCGCATATTGCCCCTGCGTATGTTCGTATATGCTATTGTGATTTTGTAAATTAAGTTTTGGACAAGGCTTTCTTTTAAAATAAAAGCGTTAATTTAATGAGAGTGGATTGGGGAAAACTTTTGTAAGAAAGTCCTATGTATTAGTCAATTTATGAAGTACTAGCGGCCGTTCGCGGTTTCTCCCGCGTTCCCGTGGGAATAACGGGATAAAAAGAAAAGTATCCTATGTTCATAACCAGGCTATCTATTATCGAAATTTAATCAATGCAAACAAACAAACAATCAAATCTTTCTTCTTAATAATGTTAGTATTGAAAAAATGAGCGCTCAGTAAACTACGATTTGGGGGGGATTATAATAAGCTTTAATTTTATTTGTAAACCCCTCCTTAAAATATTAACCTCTCAGTAGGCTTACTCTTGAATTTAATCACAATGTTGATTTCAAACCAATCCAATAGCAATACAATAATTAGTGCGTACTCTTGACGCGTTTGAAATCGCGTCGGATTGAATAAGATGTGTAATTTATTATTTTATCATTTTAGGTTCCACCGCAAAACTTCATCGCCGGCCACATCGGTTTGCTATCAAGATATTTTTTCTGAATAGTACTATTATTATAAAGACTGAAATATTATAAATAGGTATAGCATAGTTGAAGTTTGGTATGAAAATTATTATTTAAATAAAAGAAAGAAATATTTATATAGTGAGTTCTTATAATTATGCTTTGTAGTTTCCTAAAAAAAAAAAACATACCTACTGCAATATTTGAAAGTATTTGAGTTGAATTCGGAATGAAAATTATTGTTTGGTTTTATTTTATTACTGAAATAGTTTTTATGTGACTTTGGTATAAGTAATTATGCACTGTAGTTTATTAAGAAAAAATATTACCTATTTACCTAAATAATAAGACTGAAAATTGTATTGTTATAAAATACTGAAATAGTTTAAACATTTAAGAATAATAATTCTGTTGTAGTTTTGTACGTAAAAATATTACCGACCTATATAATAAATATGACTGAAAAGTTTTATTGGTGTGTTTTATTCCAAAAAATGTGTTTATTAGAATTGATTCCTATAAGAAATAAATCACAGTTTTTTTTTCTCAGTATGGTATTAAATAAAATAATTTTTGTTTATGACTGATACCTATTTTAAATACATTATTTATTATTTACTTTAATATTAAGAAAATAATTTTTATGGTTTTTTTTAAGGCTTAAATAAAAGTATGTATAAGCTGAATAAATATTTAAATAATCGTAATCCTAACTTCCTATTCTATATCTATTAAATATTATAAATGTGAAAGTATGTTTGTTAATCCTTCCTTCACGCCCTATATAAGCAACCAATCGACTTGATTTTTGGCATATAGTTGAAAAGACGGAGAATAACATAGGCAGAAGCTACTTAGTTATTTATAATGTTGAAATAGGTACTTACTTAAGTACCCTTTATAAATAAAGTTAAAATAATTTTATTGATTTATATTAACAAAGAAACTAAACTTAACCAAAAATAAATAAGTTTGCTTTTTTTATTGATTTTATTTAGTCAAACATAATAAGTAATAATGATTTATTATATTAATGAACAAATATCTATATAATTAAACGCATTTCGTATTTATTCCCCGTAAAATACGCTAATTAAATACAATAAAAGTAAACCAATTTCAACACAATACAATCCCAAGTTTAGCTCTATAACTAACGCCCAGAGTATCGATTTGAGCAAAACTCAATGTCGTTTATTTCACTCAATATCCGCGCAATATGTATCTAATTTGGCGCTAGTGTCGCGACTCAAGAGTACCAAGCGTCACAATACCAATGTTGATCGATCGGTATTGGATTCAAGAGTAAGCCTACAGGCACTGGTTATGAGACACAATTATTGATATTCCATTGTTCCCTGGACACCTGTGTCCTGCTAGCAAATGACGAATTAAATGGACTAATAATATAATGGATCGCTCGTTTCCACTGTGAAGTTATTAATTATGGGTCAATAACGAACGCGATTCATTTATACCAGCCAGTATCTACAAGGTTGTATTACACTATTTAACAAAGGATAATTTTAAATAATACTTCAAAGTAATAACTTATTTATGAAATATGTCAACTCATCTTTCACCAAAGTAGTAGTAGCTGAATTCAACTATAAAACATAAGCGAAAACAACAAAAACTATTGTCAATTGACGTAATAAGAATACAATTTCTCCAAACAAAATTTATGTAAATTATAGATGTATAGATTGTAACCTTAGTTTCAATCAATTCCAAATCAAATGGCAATTATGGTCGTATTATGATGTCCAAAAAAGATTTTAGCTAAATATAAGTAATTTACAAAATTCATATAAAAAAAATCTGCTAAAATTTATAAATGCATTATTCACAAATAAATTTCGATGTTCTACAATAAAACTGTACAATTTAATAACTTACTTTAATCTTATTAAAATATGTAACTAGAATATTCACAATTCATTCAACGCGTATAATAAATAAATCGTAATTATCAAAAAAAACATTCACAATTCATTCAACGCATTTAAATCAATCGTAATTATCAAACAAATTTAAAACCGTAGGTATTGTTCAATAAATGAGAGCCTGTCCCATGCGTAAGATTTATTGTTCGTTTGTAACTGTGTGATTATAAAATCTGACACACACAAAACAAAATAGTATCTAAAATTTCAGTTCGCGTTAACGGATTTATTCAATGTCGACGTTTCATATTACTATTTGAAAAAACTTTTTATTTACTAGCAGATCAATAAACCTACGTGTTAAAACATAAATGCAGAATATTATTGTCACTTTAAAAATTAACTATTTTATTTTTCATTTTGTCCATACTATATGTTTAGCTTACACTTATATTATATTTATAACGGTTTATGTACATGTGATGTTGTTTCGCGAGTTTATATATACACAGACTAAATAAAAGCTTAATATACTAAATGAATTTGAAGCACTTTTGTTTATCATGTGGTATGCGTGTTTTGAAGAGAACGGAATCGGCTCGGAACTGCGTTGAAAGTAAAGGAGTATATCCCAATACCTGTCGGGTAAATATAAAATAAGGTAACACAAAATTCGTATAACGCAGTGTTTATCAATTTACATATTAATATTTCTTACAACTTTCTCGAATGTGTTCTGTAGAAAACATTTCGAGATTTTCTACAAGCCAAAGACAACTTTTTTCGAATTAAGAATTTATTTGCAAAATGTACGGTCTATGCCTATACAGTTTGACCTTGAGCGCGTCCGAGAATAGCTAAGATTGTAAGAGCTGTTTTGATAAATTTTAACAGAAAAGCACTAGAAAAAATCGACAAGTGATTCTCAAGCGGGATTCGAACCCACTACTTTTATCCAAAGGTGGCGGATATCCATCCAGCCCACTGACTGCTCTAACTATTCAGCTACCGAGCCTTTGCTTATCTATAAGATAGCATTGAAAATGCAAACTTAATAAGAGCCGTTTTTGTAGCGAATAAATTAAATACCATCAACCTTTTTTTTGTAGGCATTTCTTTTGTAGTAAGTGAAGTCGACTAAAAATAGTACTTGCCTGTGAGAAGAACTGTATACATTTGTGTCGCTCGTGGAAATGCGTTTCGTCAGCTGACAGCGTCACTGGGCATCCTGGGCATCGGAACGTCCAACGAGACGTCACCTGGAGAAAACGATCAAATCAATTTTAAGATATTACAAATTAGTCACAGAAATTTTTGAAAATGAAAAAATGAAAAATATGTATTTCATAAAAAACAAGTGGGTAATACAGGGTATGGTTGATTCCCCCTTTTAGGTGTAAAAACACCTGTACCAGGACGAAATTGCTCACTCATAACAACATCTATTTTTCGTGTTTTTAAAGAAATAAAACTAAAAATTTAATAACAAAAATATTAATTCTAAAACTTTAAAATGTGCTTGTGTGTGTGTGTGTGTGTGTGTGTGTGTGTGTGTGTGTGTGTGTGTGTGTGTGTGTGTGTGTGTGCGTGTGTGTGTGCGTATGCGTGACCTCGTATTTATTTGTATGTAATACTATATTTATATAAATAAAAATAAAATAAAAATAAAAATAAAAAGCAAAGTACAGCATTTTAAGAGATAACTCAGTTAAGTATCTATATGAACTTTTTCTGTTTCCTCATAGTTCAGTTTTTTAACCCATTCTGTTACTAGCTGCTTGCAAACGTGGTTGGTTTTTGTGTATATTTTAAGAATTTTATTAGCATGGTTATAGATATGAGATGATTGGTAAATGTACTGGTGTTTGGCAAAGTAAGTTTTACATTTACTTGTTTTGGCTACAATGTCATTACGTCTTTTAGCTAAAATATTGGAGTCAATTGGTAGTGATTTGTGTTTTAATGAAATAGTGTGCAAGATATACATTTGTCGAATAGTCATTACGTCTGTTGTTGAATAAAGAGTATGTGTTGAGAATCTTTGTTTTTTAAAGTACATGACTTTCAAAAGTATCCTTTGCGCACGTTCTGCCTACAGAAATTTTACTTTAGACGCCCCTCCCCAGACTGGAATACAATAGATTATAATCGATTGTGCCAAGGCAACATATATATTTTTAAGTAGTTCTTTACTAGCAGAATACCTCAGAATTTTAAATATCTAAATCAGCTTCCTAATTCTAGTTGCAATTAGATCAATTTGAGCATGCCAGGAGAGCCTTTCGTCGATCATGATTCCAACAAAGTAAGTTTTACATTTACTTGTTTTGGCTACAATGTCATTACGTCTTTTAGCTAAAATATTGGAGTCAATTGGTAGTGATTTGTGTTTTAATGAAATAGTGTGCAAGATATACATTTGTCGAATAGTCATTACGTCTGTTGTTGAATAAAGAGTATGTGTTGAGAATCTTTGTTTTTTAAAGTACATGACTTTCAAAAGTATCCTTTGCGCACGTTCTGCCTCCAGAAATTTTACTTTAGACGCCCCTCCCCAGACTGGAATACAATAGATTATAATCGATTGTGCCAAGGCAACATATATATTTTTAAGTAGTTCTTTACTAGCAGAATACCTCAGAATTTTAAATATCTAAATCAGCTTCCTAATTCTAGTTGCAATTAGATCAATTTGAGCATGCCAGGAGAGCCTTTCGTCGATCATGATTCCAAGGTATTTTGTAGTGGCTACCTTATTTATATCAGGACAGTTGCAGAAAGTGTTGGTCAATTTGTCACAACTATGTATTTTAAGACTATAATTAGGATGTGGTTGAGTTCTGCTATTTATTGTGAAGCACATGAAATTAGTTTTGGCAGTGTTTAATGTAAGTAAGTTGTGTCTGAGCCAAAGAGCAGTTGTAGCAAGTGCAGATTCCGCATCTTTCTTTATTGAGTCCCATGAATTACCAGTAATTACCAGAGCAGTGTCGTCTGCATAGGAAAAGATCTTTGTGTTGCTTAGGGCACCCCGAAGGTCAGGCCAGCATCCTGGCTCACATATCGTCCCACCTTTACTCTCTGTGTCCTTCCAGTAAGGTAGTCCCTGAACAAATTCAGAGGAGCGCCTCTCACACCAATTTTTTCCAGCTTTTGCACAAGGATGGGAACAGCAACGGTGTCAAACGCCTTTTTCAGATCTAAGAATACCGTTAGGCATTTACCTCCATTGTCCAATTGTTGAGTAACAAAAGAAGATAGAGCCATTACGGCATCTTGAGTTGATTTACCGGCTTGAAAACCATATTGTGAATCAGACAAGATTTTAAACTTACTAAGAAATTTCATAAGTCTGTTATTTAAGAGCTTTTCTAATATTTTGGACAATGAAGGCAAGACGGAAATTGGTCTATAGTTATTGACGTCCTCTCTGTCCCCACCCTTATGAACCGGGGTAACGACAGCTTGTTTGAGAATGGCCGGAAAAACACCTTTCCTAAAACAAGTGTTAGCCAGGTGAGATATGACGGGGATTAGGACAATGTTAGCTAATTTGAGAAAGCTAACTGGAATGCGATCCAATCCAGCAGCACTATTGGTTTTTAAACTCATAAAAACATCGTGTATCTCTTGCGGATCGGTTTCCAATAGAACAAAGGATGAAGGCAGAGATTGATCCAGATGCTGGGAGACAGACAATTTCTCAGTGGAGCTGAGGGGTATAATACCACTTGCAAGATCCCTTCCTATGCCTACGAAAAAATTGTTAATGTGGTCAACAGATGTATTAGGGGTAGATTTTACGTTTAAGAGTTTCTCACTGTCAGAGTTATTCTGCTTTATGTGAGTAATAGTCTTAATATTTCTCCAAAGGCACTTTGCATTTTTCGTTGAATTTTCAAGAATTGTTCTTTCATAGTTACGTTTGAGTTTTTTTATCAGTTTATTACAAAAATTGCGATAGCGTCTATAAGTGACAGCCAGAACTTCGTCATGTGGATTCAAGCGGAGTTTTTTCTGCATTCTGTTTCTATTTCTAATGCAACGTAATATTCCTTGTGTTATCCAAGGTTTGATAATCCGTTGTATTTTTGGAATGCGTTTTTCATATGTGCTTTCATTTAGTGATTCTGTGATTTTGGACACAAGGTCATTACATATCGTAAATTTTAGTAATTTACTCTGAAGAAAGAAGTTTTTTTATTCTGTGCCTGCACTGTAAAGAACTTGATGATTCCCAGTCTCTAAAAAAGCACATCGTTGCCCTCAAACCATATACCCCATAAATATTTTAAACTTAAATTGCTAACGCTTAGAATCGAAAATCAATTGCAGTGTCAATGCGAAAAAACGACTTTAAAAGCGACAACACAAGGTCTAGAATCGATTCAATAGTCAGTATTTCTCAACAAGCAGTTTTCTAGTGATGTGCGCGACAAGGAAGTTCATGGCGATGTCGTCGCAGTTCATGTATTCATCGACGTGGTTCCGCACGATGGCAAGCAGCGCTCGCGAGTACGCTTTTGACTTTAAGCACTACAACGTCAGGACCTCTATTTATTTATCACTCGTCGTGCGAATGGCGAGGCGAACGGGGAGGCGATGATGATGAACGGGGAGGCATAGCTCGCTTTTCGCTTTGCCCCTTCGCGCGCTTGCTTTCGGAGGCCGTATTGCAGGCGAAAATTGATGCTATGGATATACGTGCAAGGTCGCTATTACGGAAGTACGGAAAATACGTAAACTCAAACGTTGCACGAATATTAGTAGAAACGTCGAGACGAGTGAATAAAAAATAGAGCTCCAGGTCTGAAGTCGAATGTAGTACAATCGAGGAACTTGCCGGCACACCAGTATAGTTTTTAGAGAGCGTTATAATTTCCAAAAGTAATAGATTTATACAAAACTTTTATTTCTCGAATAATAGAACGTTAGTTTAATTGGTGTTTTATTTGAATAATAAATGATTACTTCAAATCAACTCGGCCACAAGTGAATTCTCAGATGGGACTCGAACCCATGATGTTTTCCAATATTTTTCTATTTAAAATTCATCATAAGTATAAAAACAGCATTGAAAAATGCAAAAATACAAAAACCATAAAATAATAAATATTTAATTACGGTAAAAACGTTTCCAAAAAAATCTTTGATTGTGAAGTTATTTCAATGAATTCCCTAACCGGTTCAATCAAATTACCTAAACGGTTTTTTTTGTAATTGCTAACAAATTACAAAAAAAAAAATTGTAATTAATAACATAAATTTGAATGGAGAACTAAAAGAAACAGAGTTAGATAAGCAGCCTACCGGAAGTTCCTCGATTTTACAAAGAGTGAGTAGTTACCTTGACGGGGGGCTTCCTAGTGATGTGCGCGACGAGGAAGTTCATGGCGATGTCCTCGCAGTTCATGTATTCGTCAACGTAGTCCCGGACGGCGGCGGGCAGCGCTCGCCAGTACGCCCACAGGTAGTAGCGATGTACGAACGCCGCGCCCGTCAACACCATGCTTAGCTCGCAACTACGAATCAAATCATTTCAAAAGTCTTAACATACAGTGGTGGTCACATAATTAACAACACAAGCTGATTTTTATACAATCGATACAAATTCTTCATGAAACTTAACGTGTGGCTAGATAATTGGTGTTTGTATGCAATTATTTTAAAATTTTAACTTTGGAGCCTTGGTTCTTTGCCAAGGGTTGACCGAGCTGTGATCTGATAATAGCGATCCATGGAGTAAATGGATGAGATACAGATTACTATACATACTTACCTAACTGATCTGAACAAAATTTTAAAAGATGTAAGGATCAGAGTTCTCAGTTTCAGAAATTTCATAAATTTGTATGCTATTTTCGCTTTTTTTTAAACATATCCATATCTCTTTTAATGTCTATAAGATCAGTTTGGTGTGTATAGCAATCTGGATCTCCTCCAATCACTCCCTGGATGGCCATTATCAGATCAGAGCTCGGTCAATTCTTGGCAGAGAAAAAAGGCTCCAATGTTACCTCGATTATATGAAAATCGACAAGTGTCGTTAATTACATATTTGAACACAACTGTATAAACAGTCGTTGCTCGGGGCCGATATGACGCGCGCTCACACACACACGCGCGCCGCTCACTATCGCTACACGGCCGGCCCCTGGATCTCACTGGTTTCCACTGGTAAAACAGTTGCGTATCTGTGTTGGCAGTGCAAAGAGAGTGTCATTTATCTTCAATATCGCTTCTGCTAGTTTTTTGTTTTTTTTTTTTTTAAAGCACATCCGATCCGAGCTATTTTTGTTGTAAAAAACGTAAAAAAGTAATAAATATTTTTTGTTTTCTTTGTTATTCATATATTTGATATTCAATTTTGTTCATATTTGATTCATGAACATGCTAGTGTTGGTACAGAAAATGACACATGTATCATATGTGATTCGAGGGACAGGTAACCAGTTAAAAATAATAATAAATATTTACGCATAAGCAAGGCTATGGCTGGGCTTACCTAGAGTACTCGACTAGGTTAGACTTAGCTATTGCGCCCCAGAACTGTCCAGGGCGGCTGAGCTATTGTTCGCCACACTCAGCCCTCCCAAGCACGGTAGGTTCGACGAGGGCCAGGCGGTTCTAAAGCTTGATGGAGGATCGGGGATAGACACACAGCCCTCCCGTCGAGCACGGTAGACTCGAAAAGAAGGCCGGGCGGTTCTAAAGCTTGATGGAGCGTCGGGGATAGACACACAGCCCTCCCGTCGAGCACGGTAGACTCGACAAGAGGGCCTTGCGGTTCTAAAGCTTGATGAGGGATCAGGGATAGACACACAGCCCTCCCGTCGAGCAAGGTAGACTCGACAAGAGGGACGGGCAGTTCTAAAGCTTGATGGTGGGTCGGGGATAGACACACAACCCTCACGTCGAGCACGGTAGACTCGACAAGAGGGCCAAGCGGTTCTAAAGCTTGATGGAGGGTTGGGGATAGGGAGGGACCGCCCTCTCCACTCTTTCATCATGGGTCGATTCCCCTATCCCTCGCCGGTAAAATCTAATAGGCGCAACGCGGATTCCATAGGATCGAACCAGCTCCCGTCCTTTCATTAAACTCAACTCAAGCATGAGTGGAATTCCAGACGTTCACAACTTGAAATTTTCAACTCAGAAAACCTACTATAATATTATAGGTTCGTAAAAAGAATAAAATTCTTCAAAAATAGTCCTGCAAGCCGGAACATCATAGGTCGTCGTCTCAGCCACATGACACCCCCTGCTGGGTAAAGCCCTCCCCCAACGATCTCCACGAGACGATACTTCTCGTGACCTTCACCAGATCGTCAGGTCACCTTGTCGGGGGCCCACGAGACGATCGGTCCTGCGCTGCCCGCATCCAGCTACTTCTCGCGACCTTATCCTTCTATCGACCAGATCGTCAGGTCACCTCTTACCCACGGAGCATCGTCCGGTGCGCGGTCGCCATTCCAGAACTTTTCCGCCCCAACGGCTATCGGTTCTTCTCGCTATGTGTCCCGCCCACTGCCACTTCAGCTGAGCAATCCTTCGAGCGATGTCAGTTACTTTAGTTATCCTACGAATCTCCTCATTTCTGATTCGATCACGTAGGGAAACCCCGAACACAGCTCTCTCCATTGCACGCTGAGTGATCTTGAGCTTTCTTATCAGACTCATAGTTTTGCGACCATGTTTCACTGCCATAAGTCATCACTGGCAATACACACTGGTCGTAGACTTTCGTCTTGAGACACTGAGGTAAGTTGGACGCGAAGATTTTACGGAGCTTCCCGAATGCTGCCCATCCGAGTTGGATTCGACGAGAGATCACTTTCTTAAAGTTGGACTTATAACTGGACCGTCTGTCCAAGGTAAACGTAGTGGTCAACAACTTCAAGCGTAGTGTTCCCAACATAAACTGGAGAGGGTACAACATGGGAATTTGAAATAATTTTCGTCTTATCCATATTTGACAGCCATATGTACATCATAGGTATACAAATTATATTACAAATCATAGGTATATTTTACATATAGACTTTATATGTAAAATTGGGTCTTTTGTGCTGGCTAATCTCTGAAACGGCCCGACCGATTTTATAGCACTTTCACTGGTAGATAAGAAGATAGCTGAGGTTGTAAGGCGTAACACAGGCTAACGTTACTTTAAGAAAAAAAAAAGAGTTGTGAGCAGTTAGTTAGATTTAGGGGCACTGTGGGCCTACCGCGTAAGTGCCGTCGTCGGTATCGCTGTCAACTTCACTTTGACAGCCGACGGCGTTTTCGTACAACGCAACTTCAAGGTTATCGTCCTAATAATAAGATTCCTTTGACATAGTCAGTTAATACTCGACTCTGAGTGCGACCGAGACAGCGCTATAGCATCAGTGCTCGCGTGTGAAGAATCGCGCCCATATTTGACAAGTCACGAGAACGAAGAAACATGTGGCCGCTAGTACCTACTTAAAGAAATAAAATTTACCTGTAATTGGAATTGTAAAGGAAGCCATTATTGAAATTAAGGTCCCAGGCATGGTAGCGACCGGGAAATCCTACAATGCGGTCTCGATGCTCGCGCCACACTCTGCAAAAGTACAACAACTTATTAACATATCAAATTATAATATGCGGCCTCCAAACGGCGGAGTTATTTATGAACTATCTTTGCAAGAGCTATGCGATGGCAAAAATTGCGCATTAATTGCTTTACGTCACGTATCACCACGATCGATGAACTACAATGTACATTCATTTACTTCGTTAGCTAGCAACACGCGGTGTCTCACTTTCGCACTCTACGTAGGAGCATGAGAGAGTCAGACGCCGCTATACGAAAGCGATGCATCAGCGAGCGATTAGCCAGCGATCACATACGTAATACCATTTTTATTTTGACGTTCCGCGTCGATCGCGCGATCACTGCGCGATTATTGGTAATTTTTAGATAATAACCCCGCGGAATTCCTACCACACTTGTTAGGACCTGATCAAATAATGCAACCTGTCAGCGCCGCATTATATGAAAGTTGTTTCGTTGTAAATGTTTTGCAGTGCAAACGCTCAGTTAAGTATTATATCACACAAAAGTAGTACAACTGCTTAGTTTATTACCTGAAGGCAAAAATAATCTCGTCATGTCTCAAGTGCGCGTCGTCATCGACACACAGCACAGCTTCCGTGTCTATGAGGTGGAACGGCAAGAAGCGATTGTTGAGGGAGTTCCTGGCTGCACGGACCACTGCCACGGGAGCCCCGCTCTCCGGCCACGCCGATGCGGCCGCGGGGGGTGAAGGCCCGTTCCATACTACGATCACCTGACGGAATTTATTTATATTGTATGCATGCTACTTGTAAGTCTCAGTCGTGCGACTGAAATGATTATGATGAAGTCGAAGTCTGCGTTATCGATATTGCGAGGCTGCCTCGCTAGCCAGTTTGAACTCTGCCGCGGGCAAGCATCGCTCGGCTCGCTCATTTTCGAGTAGCGATGGCGATGCTGAATGTCACTCAGTGTATTGGCTCGCACGTTCGCAACATGGAAAACAAAGAAGAAGTTCGTAATCTAGTAAGATTTGATGAAGCCTCGCTAGGCAGCCTCGCAGTGTCAATAGAACGCCATAAGAACTTAACAAACGCGTAAATCATACACTTTATTAAGTTACTTTTGAGACACCTTGTGAAAGAGACATTTCAGGTAAGAGAGAAAAGAGACGCTAAGCAGCAGATAGACAATTAGCAAATTGTGATTTCTGCGCCAACCTCATGGGTTCTAACGCGCACATTTCTTTGACCTTTTTGGATATTGGAAGAAACTCTTCTTTGGCGCATCAACCCAACCTAATCTCCAGTTCCAATAGTATCAGTTAAAAATGAGCGACGATAAAATCAAATACACCAAACCTTATTCAAATACGGTAAGCCTCGCAGCCGTGTCAGTACCGCGGCCAACACCGCCTCCCGCTCATGCATCAGTATGACTATCGTGAACTATTCCCTCGCCCGATCCCCACCGAGCGATTCGCTGAACTCCCGAGAAACGAGCCTCTGATGTCACCACCAGTAGGCTTATTACGAGTTAGGCAAACTCGACATTACAGTAAACGTTAATGTAAAATGTAGCTCTGTCTCTTTCATATTTAGCGACTGTTTTACCGACATGAGCAGTGTATCCGATAGTCTACGCTCACGAGTCCTGTAAATGTCATGTTAAGCAAACTCGTAATAGGGGTACAGGTCCCAAGGCAAAAATCTACTACAACTACTCCTTTGGCGCATCAACCCAACCTCACTATACTCCAGTTCCAATATTATCTATCAGTTAAAAGTGAGCAAAAATAAGACTAAATATAGCAAACCTTATTCAAATACGGCAAGCCTCGCAGCCTTGTCAGCGCCGCAGCCAACACCGCCTCCCGCTCATATGACAGTATGACTATCGTGAACTGTTCCCTTGCCCGATCCCCACCGAGCGCCTCGCTGAACTCCCGGCCCGAACCGCCTGCTCCAGCGCCGATCGGCCTGAACCCCGCCGCGGACCCGAGGAAACGGGCCTCTGACGTCACCACCGGGTCCCAAGGCATTTGGGGGTACAGCGCGAAAGGTTCGCCCCAGTCGTTCCACAATTCGTAACTAAAATAATGGTTGCACAAGTTAAGGCAGTGATTCAAATTAAGGTCCTAGATTTAGAGCTAATTGATCAATATAAAAATTCCTCTGATATTGTAGGTATTATACGGCCAAACTGAGAATAAATGTCACTTATGTCTCTTATAGTTTGTAACTATCACTTATTTTAGTTGATCATGAATTAAAGTAATGGTAACTGTTGTAATCCGAGGATTGCCCATTATACTTAATAATTGAGGGAAATGTGTGGATTTTGAGTGGCAGTTTTATTTTATTGTTTTATTTTACTGCTAAAGCTAGTCACACACTACGCAGATACGATAAGATATCTGTATCTGAGCGTATATCTTTCAATATCGCTCTCTATATATTTCATATGAACTAACACACAGTGGGCCGGTGCCCACAGATACTGTACGTGTGTCGGTACACATATCGACAAATGGTGAGATAATTATCTGCGTATACAAATATATCGGCAGATAACATCTGCAGATACAAATATGGCATCATATTTTATCTGCATGTAAATACAGGATGTATGCGCAGGAGCAGCAGCCCGACCGCCTAACGGTATAGCTTGTACTATCGCTATAGCTATCGATTTTTTAAACCCCCTACAAGGGCTCTCGCTGACCCTATCACTTTCATACTAAACATGCAATAGTGAATCCAATAGATGAATAGAAATATGTAGGAATTAGACAAAAACCCCATCGTTGAAGGGTTTTATGAGAGTTTGAAGTTTGATAGCTATAGCGAAAGCACAAGCTATACCTTTAGGCGGTCGGGATGCTGGGACTGTTTGCGGTGAGACAGCAGAGGGGAGGGAACCACCTGGTCAAGCTCACAGTGGGTCGATCGAAAGTGCTAATTGAGGGTCTGGGACTTTTTCTTCAATTCATACATCTTTTATATATTTATCGATAGATCACTTGATCCTAGTGACGACCAATCATCTCAAGGTATTTCGTTAAAATCAATAGTTAGGTTGGATCTTTTTTTGTTTTGCTTTTGTTGTTCCTTTCATGAGCTCTTGTAGCCAAGTCTCAACTTTCCCGCTTTGAAACTTTCGAGCATCAATATTGCCTATACTACAATACTAGACTATAAGCACGTGCCCAAACTTGCCCATTCAACTTATATTTAAATTATGTTTTCAAAGGAAACAACATTCATAAAACTCACAAATATCATCTCATGATGATGAACTGGTGATAAGAGGCAACAGTTTTAGTTGTTGTACTTTTCTTTAGACTAAGTTCTTGTACAGATAGTTTTATATTATATCTTGGGATACGGAAATAGCGTGTAAATTTGTTATCCGATACATCCTGGAAGATATTAAATTCGCCTCGGTCCTTTTTACGCTTTATATGGCGTTCTATCCAAATTCTTCGCATTTTAGAAAGTGAAAGTAGAAAGCAAGACGTGAATCAAATTCAAAATCAGAATTCATCATCTTGACGAGCTGTCTAATAAATCGAGAAGCAATAAACGCGTTTTTCCGTAAAACGCGAACTCATTTTTAAACACACTGTATAAATAATCCTTACCAAAAAACAAGTCTAATCAGTCTGAAGGATTCCGAGTGAATGTATCATCTCGTATATTATCGTATCTGTCTAGTGTGTGATGCTTTCAGATAAATAAGTTTATATACGCAGATAAAATATTATCGTATCTGCGTAATGTGTGACTCGCTTAAAGTAAGTTGCACATGCAAATAGTAAGTTAGTAAGTAAGTAATAGTAAGTAAGTAATTATCCAGTGCAATAATGTTAAACTGTGAGAAGATAAATGAAAACTTACAGCATATATAATTTTGTATACATACCCGTGAAGTAAGCCGAGAGAATAATTCCGCCGGAACGCAGGACTCGCGTATGGAGCTTCCAATGGCCCGAGCGTCTCCTCGGGTTCCGAATCCACGGCAGGAGGTTCCAGTTTCGGCGGATAATACGACTCGTTGAATCCCGGCGATCCCACTGTAGGCGTGGCCGGCGGCGCGGGAATATTCAAGCGAGTTCGAATAGTAGCCAACAAAGAGTCCACGCTCGTTTGTACAGAACTAAGGTACCGCTCCCAAAGGACTCGACCTTGTCTTCTAAATGCCAGCAAATCAGCGTCTGCCATCGCTCGTAACAAGAAATGCAGTTCGGTCACTCGGGCTTTCGGCATAGCTATGACCGCCCGTCTCCAGTCTAACACTTCATCGAATGGCAAACGAATTCTGTCACCGCCGAGAATGACTGGGATGGCTCCGGACCTTAAAGCTTCGTATAAACGAGCCTGTAACAACGCGGTCGTCGTGTATGATCGATCAGCTGGCGCCAGAATGAGTACGAACGTCGAGTCTCTCAGTACTGCGCGGCGAGACCGGTCAGTGCCGCACAGAGCCCAGTCGCCTATTGGCAACAAGGAACTCTTTTCGACGGGTGGATCGCATTCGAATTGTAGATAGAACGTGTCTGGTGATGTACTCGCGTTTTGCAGAAACTCCATTAACTTCTGGTCCCGATCCTTGTCCGGCCCCTTGGCCGGCGGTTGTGATCCCTGAAAGCTAATATTAGCTAATGAAAGCGGATCTTAATATTTAACGCAATTATTTTTCGTCTTACTAATCCAACTAAAATTAAGTATGTGAATGTTTGATGTTTGTTACCAACTCAATCACGCAGAAACGGCTGAACGTGTTGAAGCTGTCATAATAATATTGCATGAAAAGGACCACACAAAAAATTGTATGGGCGCTGTCCCAACCCACCAACAGACGTGGCATTTATTTCAGTATTATTGTGACGTCCCATTTAAAAACTTATAACCATTTTCAGTCCAAAAATCGATGGGGTTTTAAAAAAAACAGAAACTATACGTCATATACTTCAATACAATTAATAAAAACAGAAAAAAAGCAAACAAGCAGCACTTTTACTCTTATTTATTACATGGAAAATTAAAAAACATTGTTTTTATTTTTTTGTCACGTGGTATGGTTCCCGAGTATAGATGTAAAAATACCGTATAATACCAACATGTATTATACCGGTATACCTAATACAATAACACACGGTATTTTACGTATTAAGTATTCGTATTTTATTTTTTGATTCTTAAATTATTTTTTCAACATTTAATTTTTTATAAAGGACTAAAATAAAAAAACCATTTCGAGGTTTTAGTGCCATAAGCTCACAGTTATTATTTTAGAATTTTCTGATCAGTAATTTGTGAGATATTAAATAAAAACTAAAAAGTAGTCCAAATCGAGAACGTCAGGCATTTGATCCGGCCATTCCTTTGCATTTCTGACTAATATAAAAAAAAATGGTTCTCTCTGGCTGGGTTGACAATGACAGTCAACTCAAGTAGTGAAAGAGCGATCAAACTATAAGATATCGATATTTTCTAATTTACATAATGCCAACAAAAACCTCATGAAAAATAGTTTGTGATTATTTTGAGTTTTTTGGACTACATTGTTTTTATGATTATTGCTGAATGGATTTACTTATATGTTTGCTAGGTAAACCACCACGCGACACCAGGCAGGTGGACCACGGGTCAGAAATTTGTGTGTGTTTAACGAAGTAGTTCTTTTTTGTTCCACTAATGAAATACCAGACCTTAAATTTGAATATGGTTTGATAAACATTTCAATTCTAAATACCCAAAATGTTTATATTGTTCATGAACGCAAATTTATGCGTATAAATTTAAATTTATCATTTGTTTTGTTTAGTAATTTTTTTTCATAATTAAAGTGATAATCTTTAAAACATGTTTTGGTTTAATAACGCAAATTACAAGTTTTACGTAGTTATCGATATTTAAGTTCTGCCACTGTCACATCACTACTAGAAACCATTACGTCAGTTTTTTTTTAATCCGAAAGAAGCAACAGCCTTACCAATTTAACTTCCTGAGAGAATGAGCAAGTTTTGAAATAGTGATTTAATACACAAATATAATACTAAAAAAAAAAAATACGTGTCTCGTATTTTAACATCTAGTTATATTATGCATAGGAAAATTTGTATAATATATTTTTGAAATGTTGTCCATTCCATAAATCACTATCACAATCACAATACCTTTGATTGGGATTGTGATAGATTTTGAAATTAGACAATTTAGAATTAGAATTGGACAATTAGGGGGCAGATTTGCTTCAATATTAGTGCAAGTAATCTTTATTACGCGCCGCAACGCACCGAATCGAATCAAATCGCATTTGTCTTCTGTCCCATTCCGATTTCGTCTGTCCTATGATGATATCTGATAATGATGATGATGGTGGTGATAATGATGGTGGTCACGGTGGTGATGATGATGTCGATGATGATTACGATGATGATGGTGATTGGTGATGGTGGTGGTGATCATGATGAGTTTTGCGATTCGATCCGGCTCGGCTTGGCGCGCCTAATGGACGAAGGCTCTTCACGTCGTCGTCACTGTCGTGCTATTTTACACTGTTACTTAGTGCTAGTTTCGTCTAAAAAGTCTTTCATCGGACCCCCTCGCCTCACTAAGCGTAATATTCCTTTCCCCTCGCGTGTGATAGTTACTCCGTACCTAGCTGATGTTGTTTTAAAAAGAATATGATATAATGTATAACTACATTACATGTAAAACACTAAACGAAAAATACAAAAAATACCGTTGGAAATGGTACCTATAATACGGTTTAATACGCTATTTTTCGTCATATATCAAAAGATACAAATGGTTTTATACCAGCCTTACTTCTCTATACCCGAGTTCTAAGTTTTGAACTACGAATGACATCACGCGAGGAGCGCGCAAAGATTCATGTTTGAACACTTTGTAAATCCACAACTACCTATCGTATTTGAACAAATCAAATAGGATTCAGCTTTTATGCGCTTAAACTATACTGACACAAAGTTACAAGAGAGAATAACATTTGTTTCAACCTACTGATATTTACCATGAGCGCAACTTCCAACGGTTTTTTCATGCAAACCCCATTTCTACGGCGGATGTCGTGATAGTAGGAAATCATCAGGCAGTCAAGATGTATTAACTGAGATACGATTGATGTTGGTGTGTTAGGACGTATTTTTGCATGGTCCTTTGTTTTTCTTTCATAAATATTAAATACCTTATCAAATATTTTCTTCTTGCAGGTGCTATAGGCGCACAGTCAACCCAAACATCTCCACCCGGTGGGCCCAATGCAGGAGGTGTTATTATATCAAACCCTGGTCTAAATTGTTTATACGTAAACGTAGACTGGGCAATAATAGCTCTCCCTGTAGACACACCTCGAAACGCATCTCCGGACCCCACTGAAAGCTCTCGTCGAGCCAAATTCATTAAAACATGATTTCTTCCATCACCTCCCCAAAAGGGTAAACCTTTCAATGCAGTCTCATTCAATAATAGTTTATAAGACTCTGTTGTTGATCTGAAATAAAAAGCATTAGCTATAAAACATAGTTTCAGCACACGAATTTGTTGTTTAACCAATGTAATAAAAAAAATGTCTTACGAAATCTTTTGGAATGGAAAAGCTTCACCAATGAGAACTAGATATATGCAGGCTTTATTTGGATCTCGAGTCAAATGAGTGTTATATCCTAAAGTCTGACGCAACGTGGTTTTAAGGAAGCCATCTACTTCCGCACTGACAAGAGGAGCATAGATATCAGGATCATACAAATACACTGGGAATCCCGAAGTTAATGAGCATCGTGAGTGATCGAAGCAGGAAAACATGCGGCAGTGTTCTTCTGTGGCGGGGTCGATGGGCGGCAGGATGGGTGGTGGTCTAGCAGCGAGGATTTGCAGGGGAGGGGCTAGTTCAGGGGAATCCCTGCGGATGGCCTCGAGTTGTGCCAGTCTAGCCTGGTCAGCTGAGACCCGGAGACGTTGTAACTCTGCTGCCGCGCGTGCATGCTCTGCCTTAGCACTATCTGCTTTTGCACTAGCTGCTACAGCTTCTCGCTGCAAGCGAGCTCTTCTGGCTTCCAGCTCACGAAGCTCAGTTGATACAGAGGCCTACAAAAGAAATCTTTTATATAGTAAAACTAGCTTCCGCCCGCGGTTTCATCCAAGTGGTTCCCTTTCCTATGGGAATATTGGGATAAAAAGTAGCCTATGTTCCTCTCCGCCCTTTCAACTATATATTATATCATATATTATGATAGATTATATATTATATAGATAAGATGGTTAGGATTAAATCACTCTCAGTCTCACTGGTAGGAATTGCGCTGATTTTAATGTAGTCGAAATTTCTGAGGTACATATCAGTTGGAGATCCCAACTGATATGTATAAAATATATAAAACTTAGTGGCTGATACTCTTTTTATCAATGAAACAATGGAGAATAACAGTTGGTTCATTAACAGCCGTTCCGAATAACCTATTCATAGTAACACATAGGGCTACAATAGTTTTGTTGCTCAGTTATTTCTGTTAAATGTCAGGCAATAACAAAGATTGCCTAGCAACTGAACCACAGCAGACCAATCTCTTACTGAGGATAGATTATTGGGAATGGCCGTAAATTGCCACTCAAACAAAGGTCGCGCGCGGAAAAACATACTTCCGGAGTTATTGTTTTTGTTTTGTCCGCACTTTTCTGATATTTATGCGGCAAGTGGACTACCGGCAATTTCCGCCCCTTATACATACTTTGATTCTATGTCTAGCAGTGGGGAGGGGTCCAAATATGGCGTACCTTTGCCATATTAAAAACTAACCAGCCAGACTAAAAATGTATCCTAAAACTCTTTTAAATATATGGTGGATTCGCCACTGATACTACTCTTATATTTTATTGTCTGATATGTATAGTCAATTGAATTACTACTTATCACAATGATGGATTGCGGTGTGATGCTTGAATAATAAAAAAATGAGAAAAATTGTGAGCAGGAGTCGATTTTTTTTAGTATTGTTTTGATAAAAAATTATCATATATGATAGCATTGAAAATGCATCATTCAATTAACCTTTTTTATTGAATTTTGTTCACAGTGAGAGGTTCACTACATGTAATTTAATTTTAAGGTTTTGTACTGATTCTGGCATATTTTGTTAGTTTAAGTTTATATTATTTTGCCACTCTGATTAACCCTTCTCTTGTTCACAGTAAGAGAAATATCACTGCACCTGAGAAAAAAGTTTTCTAGTTCGGGTGCAGATGTTTACTATTGGCTTGATCCTATTAAAGTTTAATAAAATTAAGATCTAAGTTATATGTATAGTTGTTAGTTATTGTAACTTGCCAAACATATTGTATTTTTCTTTGGTGACATATTGTATTTTTCTTTGGTGACATATTGTATTTTTCTTTGGTGACATATTGTATTTTTCTTTGGTGAATCATCATCAGCCATTTAAAATGTCCCCACTGCTGGGGCACTGGCCTTCCTTATGGTTGGATAAGGAGAATAGTATTTTTCCTTGGTGAATATAAAATATTATATATTATTTTTACTCAATCAAGCGAATGGCTGACTGGATATGAATGAATTTTGTTTGGCACACAGATATATATCATATAACGTATTATTGAAAATTAAAAAATCATAACACTCATACTTTATAGTTTGGATTAATACATTAATATAATATTCTACCCAGCCCATTTTTATTTTCGAAATAAGCACATTCTTAAAGCAAAAGCAATTTCTGAACTTATGAACTTCTGATTTTTTTAATTAAAAGTCCTAATAACATGTCCAAACCTAGAAATCGGTTAATGTATTTTCCCTTAAAACTAATATACATGTATTTAAAGAAAATTCTTGACTCTGACACATTGTTGACTCAAGACAGGTACAATCCCTTTTTCTTACCTTTATTCTAAGCATTTCTTCTATCCTTATTTTAAGATCCACTACGTTCATAGTGGACAAATCACCCAGTGCCTCCAAAGTATGTCGCATATGGTTATTACCCAAAGAACCCAATGTTGACTCATACTGAAATAATGGAAGCACTCCAAATTAAATACAGCAGTAAATAACTTTCATTGCAGCTTATTATTTATAAATTTAGGCAAGGCAATACAAATAGGAAGGAATGGCGCACTTTGATGTTGGAGGCCGGATCCACTTCGGGGCACTGAGCCAGTAAAGTAATGTTTGCCCATTCCACTAGTCAAAGATTTTGCATAGATAAATGTCAAATAAACTTGGATCAAATATCAGTGTTACTAGCACATTGGATGAAGTCATCTAATTTGTTTGATCAAATGCACATTGGACTAAGATATATGATATATAAGATATATGTGGAATACCAGACATTAAGTAGTAACTAAGAAAGTGGGCATTAAAAATGTTTATTTTCATGTAGTCTGAGGGTTAATACAAAAAAAAATAGTACCTACCTTAGACAAATAATAATGAGTGAAAAGCGGCACCACAAATAAAATAACAGACACTAATAATATAACACGAGATAATTTCAAATGTCCTAGCCACGCACAAAAACGTTCGTAAAAAAACATTGTGAAGTCGGATCGTCTCACACCATAATGCTAAGGTGATTAACGACTTTCTTTACTTTGTAAAAATTATTCGATGTTTATATTATCACACAAAAAATCTGAATTTAACGTATTAGCACAAGAAAGTGGTTTTTTATTCCAAATTTCCAAATATCAATAAACGTCAAACAAATTGTCAAAGTCAAAGTGACAATCAAGACAACAAATGGAAATGGTGAGAAGGGGAAGGAATCGATTAATATAACTACCTACGGAAAATCATACAGATTACAGGTGTAATAAAAGACGGTAGCTGGAGGGAAAGTACTCTAAATATTGACGTAAGCAAATACTCAAAGGAAAAATTCGCTTACCTGTACCGGGAATCGAACCGACTCACAAATTAACCGACTTAAATGAGACAAATTAGGTACTTCCTGTACTTTTATGGTGCCAATCGTTAGTCTTAAGTACGTACTTAAGTAGTCTTGAGTAACTTAAATTAAAGACAGATCCTACTAATCTTGTTCAAAAAACTTTATTGACACATACTTATACACGACTTCGAGCTTCTGCCTGCGGTTTAATCCACGTGGTTCCCGTTCCCGTGGTAATATCGGGATAAAAAGTAGCGTATGTTACTCTCCGTTCTTTCAAATAACTCTATGTGAAATTAAAACTCACCGGCACATTTAATGGCCCATCCCACTATTTTTATTCAAACATGCTCACTTTGCGACTCTATGCATAAAAATGTCAACATAATATTTCTGCAAATATCTGTAAGTAGGCTAATGTTTAAGCTAAGTGGGATATGATGAAGTCGTTGAGGTTTGGGAATGCTTCAAGTAAAACCAGTAGATTGTGGTAACATGTTGTATTGTCAGATGTTACAACACAAGAGAGCGATTATAGTCCAAGGTAAACGTAATGGTCAACAACTTCGAGTGAAGTGTTCCCAACATGAACTGTAGTGGGTATGACATGGGAATTCGGCATGATTTTCGTCTTATCTATGTTCATCCTAAAACCCATTCTTTGGGAAGCACTAGGGAGATCTTCGAGCATTGTGTTCAGGTCCTCCAAGGTATCAGCCATAAGGACTATATCATCAGCAAAACGAAGGTGTGTCAGATACTGGCCATTAATGTTGGTGCCGAGTCCTTTCCAGTCCAAGAGCTTAAAGATGTCCTCCAACGCAGCTGTGAACAGTTTTGGAGAAATGACGTCTCCCTGTCTCACACCTCGCTGCAGTTGGATGGGACTGTGCTCTGGTTCTGTAATAGGACCGACATGGTGGCATGTTCGTATAAGTACCTTAACACCTCGTTATACCTATAGTCCACTTCGCACCTCTGGAGAGACTGCAGCACCGCCCAGTTCTCTATCGAACCGAAGGCTTTCTCATAGTCCACAAACGCCAAGCAAAGTGGCAGATTATACTCCTCGGTCTTCTGTATAACCTGCCGCAGCGTATGGATGTGATCTATGGTGCTAAAGCCATTTCGGAACCCGGCTTGTTCGGGAGGCTGGAAGTCGTCGAACCTGCGAGCGAGATTCGTAATGACTCTCGATAACAACTTTAGACATAGCATAGAAGTGAGATGGGTCTGAAGTTCATCAAACGGGTGTTATCTCCCTTTTTGAAGAACAAAATCACCTCACTTATATTCCATGCCCTCGGCGTTTTGCCCTCGACTATGACGGAATTGAAAAGCTTCTGGAGGACTTTGAGTATCGGCTTACCACCCGCTCTCAGAAGTTCTGTAGTGATTCCGTCATCACCCGCCGCCTTGTTGTTTTTGAGCTGTTGGAGAGCCATACTAATCTCGTACAGGCTGACGTCCGGGATATCTCACGTGAAGTGTCGGGTAAGCTTGGCTCTAGGGTCTTAAGCCTTGCTTTCAACAGGTTTTTTTTTCTCTTATGCTTTTTAACTATTTGCAATCGGTCGCCAGACCATAAGCGAATTGGATGAGAGATGTAGAGGATTATAGTGTAGCGGTCATCACCGCTCCTCTTAATTAATTTTTAGTATTTTCACCACCAGTTTCGTGTCTATCAACTCTGTTATAAGAGGGTTAGAAAGAAGAAAGAAAGAAAGAAAAAGTTTTTATTGACACGTCACAAGGCACGAAACAATATTATGTAATAAACAAAAAGGAATAAAAGAAAACACAAACATCAAATTATTATAAGCTTAAAAGAAAAGTGTGACGGGCCAATCAGGATCCTGCCTCAGCTAAAATGCTGTTACGATGTGAGAACGATATCTCAACACCGCAACAGCGGTTAGGATGGTCATGAAGGCGATCTTTGTGTTGTTTTCGATATAGCTCGATCTCAGTTGCTAATACAGTTGGCATTTCAAGGTATTCATGGATTTCATAATTCTTCGTGAACCAAGGAGCATTTACTATTGCCCTTAGGATGCTATTCTGTACTCGCTGAAGGCAGAGAATATTTGATTTGCTGGCCACACGCCCCATAGCTAGATGCCGTACCGTACGTCCAAATCGGTCTCAGAACTGAATTGTAAATCAGTAATTTATTGTCAACGGACAGAATAGAGTTTCTTTCCATGAGCCAGTGTAATTTACGAAATTTGAGGTTGATCTCGTCTCTCTTTGCTTTGATGTGAGTCTTCCATGTGAGGCTTCGGTCAAAGTGGAATCTGCAATTTCAGGATCTTCGTTGGTGGACAGAAAGGCAGTATCATCAGCATAGGTTGCAACAGCGATGTTATCCATTACGGGGATGTCATGCGTAAAAATGGTGTACAGCACCGGACCAAGTACTGACCCTTGTGGGACTCTTGCCTCTATATTGTAGAGGTTAGAACTAGCTTCTCCTTGTATGACTTGAAAAGACCGATTCGTCAGATACGACTTGATAAGAAGGAACATTGAGTGTGGTAAGCTTAATAATTTAATAATTAATATTTTTTTTATTTATTTTCTCCCCAAACATACACTGTTGTAATACATCTTATGACTTAAAACTAGTTACAATAAATTGTAAGGGAGACAGGAGTCCAAACTAGGTAGACCCCGTGCTAAGGAATCTCCTGGTCCCCCCTCTCGAACAAAATTTGGTAATTTTACAAAAAATATTTTTAGAAAGTGAGTTTACTTAAGTACCTCTACAATAAAAAAAAATTACAAAATACAAACAAACAGTATTGAGCAAATTTCGACAATTTCTTTGAAAGAACTACAAGATAAAGCTAGTCTAGGGACAGTCTACAATATCATTCAAATATTTTTTCGGTTTGAGAGTAATTTAATGTTAAAAGCCATGAAACAACAGTACGCTTGCAAAAGTGTTTGGTCATTTTGAAAATATCGTGCGATTTGTTTAGTCTGTTGTACAAAATAGCGCTTAGGTACGGCAAAAATCTTTGAGCAAATGATGTTTTAGTTGCCGGTGTGAAACAGACCATGTGATGCCGTCTAGTATTTTCATTTTTGTATGGTGTGTTGAAGTTTAATTGAGCATGTTTCCGCAAGATCACAGACAGAACAAACAATTGACGAACTGTGAGAACTTGAGCATCTTTGTATAGAATTTCTGTGCTTACTTTACTTACTTTTACTTTTGCCAGTAGTCCTTTATGCCAAACTCGATCGAAGGCCTACTGTACGTCAAGAAAGGCTGCTGAGCAATATTGCTTCCGTTCCAAACTTTGGCGAATCGTGTGATACACTCGGTGGGCTTGTTCGATTGTCGAATGTGATTTTCGAAAGCCAAATTGGTGAGCTGGTGTAAGGCAGCACTCGTTCATGGTTGGTAGCAGCCTGTTAAGAAATACTCTTTACCATAGTTTTGAGACCGTTGGAGTCAAACTTATAGGTCGGTATGACGCAGCTTCGTGTTCAGGTTTTCCTGGTTTGTGAATCATTACCACCTGAGATACCTTCCAGTGGGTTGGAAAATGAGATGTCCTAAGGATTGCATTAAACAAACAGGTTAAGAATGTTATAACCTTCTTAGGCAATTGTTTGAGTAGGTACTGCCGGTGTAATAAGGTCAAATCCAGGAGTTTTGTTAGAGTTGAGTTTCTTTTATTTCTTGTGCAATTTCCCTAGGCGAGACTGGTTTGATTGGTAGGCACATCTGGAGATCTCTATTGAGATAGATCTGACTCGTCAGATATTTGCTCGTTTGGTTTGAATACTCGAGATAAGTGCTCAGCAAACACCTCCGATTTTTCCAAGTCTGTTCTAGCCCACGTCGCGGAGGAAGACCGTAATGGAGGATATGGTTGTTGAGGTTGTTTTAGCTTTTTTGTAGCTTTCCAGAGAGAGTGCTCGCCGCATCCGGTGGGTGACAGCCTACGAATGTTTTGTGAAATGGTTTCATTCACAGAGCTCTTCAAGATTTCCTTTAATTCCTTAGCAGCTTTGTTGAATATTGCTTTATCTGAAGGCAAGCGGGATAAATGCCAGTTTCTTCTAAGGCGTCTTTTGTCCAGAATCAATCTCTTAATGTCAGAATGACATGAAGGAGTTTTCACGGTTTCCAGTTTGTTGTGGGGTATTGCGCCAAGCGGCTACCTGGATGATATTGGTTATGTACTGACATGCTTCGTCCACCTCATCAGTGTTCTTCAGAGAAACTTTTAGATTAATATTTTCATCAAGGTAGTTCTTAAAACCATTACAATCCGTATTAAAGTTAGTTAATGACTCTGTTTTCTCTCGAGTGGTTATATTGAGTTTATAGTGAGTGATTACATTAGCGCTTATTGAGAGAATCACCGGTGTATGATCCGATGATCCGTCTAGACAGGATTCAATAACTTATAGAGATTGGCTATTACTTGGGTCACGAAGAAGTCCAAAAGATCCGGCCGTTTTCTGGGATCACTCGGCCAATAAGTTGGTTCGCCCGTTGACAACGTCTTTAGTTGTTTATTATCTGCGCAACGTTTTAGTTCGCGTCCTCTGGTGGTCACTACACGGGAACCCCAAAAGTGGTGCTTTGCATTCCAGTCACCCCCAGAAATGAATCTTGGACCTACGGTTTGGAAGTAGGCTGTAAACATGTCCGCAGTAATTTTATGCTTCGGAGGGCAGTAGACAGAAGAAAGCGTGATGTTGCCGCGACGAGTTTCAAGTTGAACCGTGGTTGCTTGAAGATGTGATGTAGTAAAAGGCTCCAGTAGCGCGTGTTTAAGGTTCTCCCTGATAGCTAATGCTGTCCCAGCGTGAGCCCCACGATCGGGATGAGGAGTGAAGTAGATGATGAAGCCCTTAATTCGAAATGAGCTTCTTATTGTAGCGTGTGTCTCAGAGATTAAAACTACGTCAAGTCTGTTGGAGTTAATTAGGATCTCTAGTTCTTGAATGTTGGGAGACAAACCAATTATGTTCCACGTTGCAATTCGTAACGTAATGTCCGTTATGGAGAGAGCTTGCTAATGATTGTTGACAGTAACCCTGAGACATAAGAGTGCTGATTTGTTGAAGGACTAGGTCGATTTTCTCATTCTGAGACATCAAGAGTTGCTCGAAGGTGTTGCATTGATAATTGCGAGGGCTTTCTTGTGTTCCTGATTGTCGGGTAAAAGCGCTCCAGCACGGCCTGAAGTTACATCCGAATACGAGTGCTCATTATAAATATTTAATTTTGCATTTTACAATGCTATTTTTGTGTCCCGTCAGGGCGACATGAGACTAGTTGCTTTTTTCTAGTATATTTTCTTGTTTAATACGAGTGCTCACTTCTTCGTTGCGTTGAAGACCTAGATATTGAAGAGTGGTGGGTGTCAGGATTCTGTTTTGTTGGCTCAATGACGGGTACATTCCTTTTGACGTTGAGTGAATTCCTTTTGGGGTTCGTCTTGCGTGATAGGATTTCTTTGTACACCTGGCAGCCTTTATAGTTTGCAGGATGGTCGTTGGAACAGAGAGCACATCTGGCAGGCGAATTTCTGTCCTTTTTAGAGCAGTCGGAAGTTTTGTGGCCCTCTCCTCACTTTACACACCTATAAGGTCTCATGAAATTATTTTTGCTGTGACCGTACTGCTGGCAACGTTGGCACTGCACAATTGTTTTTGTTTTGTGTGGGTCTTCTATTTTCACTCGTTGGTGGTAAATGTATTTAATTTCTTTGACTAATTTATTGTTTATGCTGGGTTCCGAGTTAACAAAAAATGTTGAGGTAGGTTTTTATCAGGTTCATAGCGACAGTTGATTATTTCGCCTCGGACTTTATTGTTCTACTTCTCTATTTCTTTGATGATGGCATCATCATGAGGTGTCGTATGGTGGAGGTTTTTATCACAATTCGGTAGCTTTTTGTATCTTTTTGTGTAAAAGTATGACCAATCAACCCATTCTGGCGTATTAAATCAATTACTAATTTGTAGTTTTCTGCAGTATTTACAGAAACACGCATCAGGTTTTTATTAATGATTTTGAACTTAAAGTTATACTTGGATTTACAACTGTTTCTATTAACTTAGTTAATTCGTTGAGATCCTCTATTCCATATAAAACAATCGGAGGAGGTTTGATGGGTTGGATTGAGAAAAATCTATTTTTGTACCTAAAAAATCTTCGCAGTCTTAGCGAAGAATATGAGCACTCTAATTCATTACGTATAAAAAATTACAACCCTATTTACTTACAAGTACTTTACTGCGTTATTCGCCGGAACTATTACACAGCTTTGAAAGCAGACATTTTTGCGACTGTTTTAGTGGAACCTTAATAAAATAGTATTTACGCAATAGGATATTGCCCAAATAATTCCTTTTTTTTTTAAAGCATCATTGTTTACGTAAAGATTATTAAAAAACTTTAACAAGAACTTAAAGCATAAGTGGTTTGCGGATCATTATTGTTTGGCAATACTATGCGACTGGATTTTGCACAACACTCCCGCGCCCGCCCCCTTCGTCATTCCGGTGCTGAGTAATATTGTTCTGTGTTCCGGTGTTATTGTCAAAACGACCAAAACGGTGCTCTAAAAGTTTTGTAATGTGGTTTAGTTTACCAATAGTTAACAATGGATAAAACTCAGAAAAAGACGTGTAAAAAACGATTAAGTTTTATGGATCAACATAATAATATTGAAAGTAAGTATTATCAACCAGATACTACTGTAGTACCTACCTAAATATTTATGTAACTTGATATTTTAGCTGCAATAAGCTGAGACATAAATGTCTCCGAATTAGTATATTAAATTTGTATAAATACTTGGGAGATTATGTATTACATTAATATAGTAATCAGCAAAACATGAAGGCAGCTTGACATTGGAAAAGCATGCCTACACGCCACTAATAAGACCACAACAACTGCTTATGGTTCAGGGACCGATCGCATGTTAGAAAAGGAACAAATATGAAAAAAAAAAAAAAAAAAAATTTAGTAATTTAAATATAGTAAACTAACGAATTTTGCGCAAGGTCTTGCAAACTGCAAGATTTGAGAAAATGACATTCAAAAGCTATGATGATCACCATTAAATTACGTTTATGGCATACATGTATCATAAACGTAATGTAATGATATGACATGCTTGCTTGCATGCATGCTTGCTTGCCTGCTTGCTTGCATGCTAACTTGCATGCTTGCTGGCGTTGGGCATTAGGACAAAAAAAAACTGCGTTCCAGCATATGTTCATTAGTATGTACTAATGAATTATTTGTATTGAAATCACCATATTACTGTAAAATATTTTTTTTTTTTAAGTGCTTGGTTTGAGTTTTAATGGCATTTAAAGTATAGGTAAAACAAAATTACATGGAATGTTGATTAGACTATATGAATGTTATGTAAAATGACCATTAAATCATTGAATTAAATTAAGTTAAAATTAGGTAAAAAAATTATTAGGCCAATCGATTTTTCTATCAAATGGAATTATGGTAAATGAAATTATATGATTCGTATGTTATGTAATGTGATTGGTATATCAAATGAAATTATAATGAAATATTATTACATAAACTGATCGTTAGTTCATGTCATACATTACACACCCTTAAAAATCATATCAGGTCAAAAAACGATTGTGTTAAGCATCTAGTTCTTTTAAGACTGTACTTTGGAACATGGAACTCGTCACTGACTGAAATCGTCAATGACGAGTTCCATGTAGGTAAATGAGCCCATAACAGTACCTATAGTTTTTCAGATAAATGCATATTTAATTCAACAATTACATAATCTTTTAAAAATAATGAATTTTTACTTTCAGATGTACACAACATCGATCAATCAACGAATCAAGAATACCCAACAGATTTAGAGATTCATGAATATTGCTCGAAGAATGGACCTATACCTACTAAGCCTTGTCCTTTAGTTGATTCACAAATATCACAAATAATAAACACATTGTCATGTATTTATGGTAAACTTTAAATAGAAAAATATTGGAAAAAATTAACTCGGCCACAAGTTGGACCGGATTTCCAAGGGTTCGATTCCTGTCTGAGAATACAATTACATCCCACCGGAACAGCAAAAAACGATTGATTACCCTGAAAAGAAACATGACTCCCTCTTTGAAATTATTGATGATAATCAAAATATCATGTAAGTATCTAATGATACGTCGCCGCCTATCCTACCTATGGCTGACAATATAGTCTCGAATGAAACCGAGTCACAATATCAGCAAGTTTTAGAAGATAATGATGTAGAAATAGAATTCATATCTGAAGAAACCGAAGAAGAAATTGTATACCAGCAAAATGTCAATGGTGACACAGAAGAATTAGAAGCTGGATCTGTTCACATTGATGCAAAAACAGTTGCAGAAGGAATAGAAACTCCATCTATTGAAACCGATACAGAAACTATTGCT
Source organism: Chrysoteuchia culmella (assembly GCA_910589605.1). NCBI lineage: Eukaryota > Metazoa > Arthropoda > Insecta > Lepidoptera > Crambidae > Chrysoteuchia > Chrysoteuchia culmella. The sequence continues at coordinate 12,839,050 of OU342642.1, read as the reverse complement.
GAAGAATATTAGATACGGCTGAAGAAAATATTGTAACAAACAGCGAGTTTGAAGCAGTCATTGAAGAAAACTCCGATTTGTCCACTATCAAAACTAGAAAAAGAAAAAGAAACGAAGGAAAATGGAAAGATAACAAAAACAAAATATTAAAGAATTCTGGACAACAGTATGTAAGTGTTCAATCGAATAAAATGAGAGAAGAAAAAAAAATAGGTGCAGTCTGTAGTTGCAAGCGAAAGTGTTCCGAAAAAATAAATACAGCTACAAGAAAGAAAATATTTAATATGTACTGGCGAACCGGAGATCATGAAAAACAATGGGAGTGGATTCTAAGACACGTGACATCAAACACAATAAAGAAATGCAGCTTAAAAGAAAATCTAATAGAACACAAACTTTTTTATAAACTGCCATCAAACGAAGAAATGAGCTCTGAAGAGATAGTATGTAAAAATATGTTTTTAAATACACTGATGAATATAAGGAATGCACAATGGCATCTAAACATCAATATGAAATGATTTTTAACACAAAATTTAATATTTCTTTTTTTAGACCAAAGAAAGACCAATGTGAAAGATGTAGTATATACAAAATCGCGGATGAAGAAAGAAAATCAGAGTTGAAGGATGATTACGATAGACACATAAAAGAAAAAGATGAAGTAAGAAAAATGAAGAACTTGGAAAAATGTTCCACGGATAGCACCAGAAAAACGGTGGCCTGTTTCGATCTAGAAAAAGTGTTATACATACCTCAATCTGAAGTCAGTGCTTTTTATTACAAGCAAAAGTTTGCTATTTATAATTTTACAGTATACAATTTGATTAGGAAAAAAGGATTTTGCTTTCTATGGAATCAGCAAATTGCAAACAGAGGTGCAATAGATTTATGGCATTACATCAAAAATGAAGTAAAGGAAGGCAAGAATGAGTTGTCATTTTATTCTGATGCGTGCACTGGCCAAAACCGTAATAGATTTATCTTTGCTATGTACCAGTATGATTGTAAATCCATAAAAATGACTATCACTCATCGGTTTTTCGTTAGTGGGCACAGCCAGTCCGAAGGTGATATGATGCATTCATGCATCGAACGTGCCAAAAAACCATTTATTTATAGTCCAGAGCAAATGTATTTTATAGTCGAAAACGCAAAAAAATAAGGAGAAACATTTCAGGTAAAAGAAATGAGTCAACAAGATTTTTATGACATCAAAAAATTAGTAAATCAGAAAGGAATGAACTGGACTCAAGACAATGAAGGAGAAAGAGTATATTGGTCAAAGGTAGGAGAAATTAATATTAAGGCTGGAGAGGAGAATACCATCTATTTCAAATATGGGCTAAATGAAACACAAAAATATATAAAAACCGACAAAGCTTCAGTAATTAGCACCCGCAGAAGGCGAAATAATGTAAATACTCTGTCAGCCGATGTGAACTTGCTAGAAGTTGCTTACTCTAATCCTATTCCTGTATCTGTACCATTACATAAAGATTTGTTGAGTCTTTGCACATCAGGAGCAATACCAGAAATTTATCAAGGATTTTACAGAAATTTGGTAGTCCGAAATCAGTGTAATAATGCGCAAGTTGAAACTGTTGAAGGCGATGATGAGAATGATTAATTATTATAGAAATCAAAAGTGTAATAAGTAATGAGACTTTATGAGAGCTTTGTTGTTTTGTTTGATATCTTTATTCCTGATTAATTTTGTTACAAAAAGGTTTGTTAAGTTGTTGTTTGTTGAATTAGTTGCTCTTAAGGTTTATGCATTGTTGTATGGTGCCATGTCAAAACAACAAATAAGTTCCTAATAGAAATCGCAGTCAGGGTGTTTTCACATGGCACCCTAAAACAATAAATTAAACTTTAAATTGTCTGTTTAAGTACTACACTTTGCAGTTTATTGTTACAAAAATAATTGTATCTTAGATAATACTTTATGATACTTTTATTTTGGCTTATTCAGCTGGCGTTAGGTAAAACATTGTTATTTATTTCTTATAAAAAGTCCACACACTATGATAACTTAATATGAGAAATCATGATTAATTGATTCCAAAATATTGATTTATTACGGGTAAGAAGCTATTTTTGTTAAGAGATGTTTTGTTAATAGTTTTGATTTTTACTGTGATTTACAATTGTATTTTACCTTTGATCTCAAGAATAGATACTGATAGATATGTCTGAATTTTATTCAGACATTTTAAAGGCTTAAATTTTATTATATTACAGGCTTAAATTATATTATTTTATTAACCAAGCTTAATGAAAAAAAAATTAAAGAAATACCTACATTTTTTAATGAAGTAACATTATCTTAATCGTAAAAAAATAAAAAATAAATTAAGTTAAACTGTTAGTACCCCAACTCATACTTTACTCACATTAGGCGAATAACGTAGTAAGATTTCATTGCGTAGAGTGACTGGATTCATGATAGTATCGTAATTAAATGTTGCTTCGCATTAATGGTTTAGTGTTTCGCTGAATAAAGATGTACTAATCGGTTGAATCCAGAGATGTACCATTAGAATCAGAAGAATATAAAATCAATAGGATTTTTGGTTGTAACATTACAACTCTTTTTTATAAAATATACCCTATTACTTTGATTTGATTCTGGTTTTTTTTCTGCTTATTTTGATATATCACACTCTAAAATTGACACAGTGGGCTCTGCATAATTAAAATTTTTGCTTTTTAGACTTCTAAACTATGCTATGCATACGATAGTAGAAGTCTTATGCGTGTGTGCGCATAATTCAATCTCGAGAACTACTATAGCTAGAAAGCTGAAATTTTCTGAGGTGATACATAGCCATGTCAAACCTCTAAATACGATAGTTTAGAAGTCGTCTGATGCCTTCGCTACGATAGTGAAGGGCGCCGATCTTGTTTTATTTCTCCTGTAAAATTGACTTTTTGATGATGCGGCTTTATTCGGCCGGGGTAGCGACTTAACGAGTTGGATCGCTGTCTGTTGAAGAGGCCCGGATGGAATGCCTGCTGAGTTAAGGTTTTTTTCGGGTTAGAAGTTTTATTTGAGGAATTATTCATAATGTTCCCACGAGTTGGGACGATATAAAGGTCACTTGCAGGGTGACGCCCGTTCCTGCAAGAATGCACAATACAACGGTGATAGCCGGTTACACCGACGTTGGTGCTATAAACTGAAGCCCCTCCAGCCATTCATCCCTTGGGCACAGTTCTCACCACTGGGATTAGGGTGATTTTTATTGAGGTTTTCTTCCTCGCGGATCAAACAATGAAGCTCAAACCATGACCATACGAGACATTACCCCAAGGACCGAGTCGCTGGGGTCATTTCCTACCTCCAACAGACAAACGTGTTAGGTTTGCTAGATCGGGTTATTTACCGCCGCCCAAAACTCGGCGTCGTTACTCTTTGGCACCACCCAGGGGGCACGTGTAGGGTGTGTCTTAGGAAAGATGGGATATCCTACGGACGCGAGTAACGTTTGCCCCCGAGATCTGCCTATTTAGCTGCCGATAACGATGAGCATCCGCTGAGTTCTGAAGCCTCATATCACGTTTCTGATCCATGAGTAGGAGTGTGTGGTCGGAGAGTTTCTTTAATTTGGGACGGTGGGTCTTAAAGTACTTGGACCCTACCGTACGAACAGTATCCACCACCGTGTTGTGTAGATCGTCCACATCTATGCTGTTCTCAAGGGCTTCGAAGCGGTTTTGGAGCTCGAGTTGAAAGCTCCCGGGGTTTTGGATATGGGCCGGTAATGGTCGGAGCGTAGACTTTATCAGCCGCGATCTTTCCAGCTTCACGTTGATATTCAACGTACCATTCGGTGATCGCTCCCCGTCTTGACGGTGTTGATCACAGTGACATCATTGAATATTTGCTTTTTCGTCGACATGATAAAATCTATCTCATTTTTTACTTCACCGTCTGGACTGATCCAGGTCCACTTTCAGCTTTCCGGCTTTTTGAAGAAGGAGTTCATCATGAAGAGGTTCTCCTTCTCCATAAAGTCGGGCAGCATCTGGCCTCTGCCAGTCAGTGTAATGCTGTCTCTACAAATCTCTCGCTCTACAAATGTCCTCATACATAGTCTCCACTTCGTCATCTTGGTGTGTCGAGGTCGGAGCGTATACCTGTATAACATTCAGCGAATACCGTTCGGATATTCTGAGTATCAGGTACGCTACCCTGGTCGACACACTTCCGATGGAAATCACGTTGTTGACAAGGGACCTGTGGACGATGAAACCGACACCACCTACGGACTGTTGGTCGCCCTCCCGGTACCGGATAGCAGGTTACCGGAATTGAGAATTATCGAGTTCTCTCCCTCTCTTCGGACTTCAGACAACCCTATGATGTCCCAGTGTAACCTGCTAATACTTTCCTCCAGCTGTGTTAACTTCGCGTCAGTTCGCAGTGTGCGCGTGTTGTACGTTGCCAGGTGCAGTGTCCGTTGTTTGTGACAGCCTAACCCCGAATCTTCGCACCCCCTGCCCTGCCGTTACCATGGCCGCTGTCATAGCTAGGAATAGTAGGGCTGCTGGGAACTGGGGGCCGATTTTTATTCGGTCCTTTCATAATGGGGGGGGGGGGGGGGGTTGCCATATCACCACGCTTGGCAGGCGGGTTGACGATCGCAGTATGGCCAAGTTTGTAGGAGACGCTGCTGCCAGTCTGCTGAAGGCTAAGTAACTTAGTCGCCTTTTACGACACCCACGGGATGAGAGGGGGTAGTGCTATTCTAAGCCGACACTACACAGCTAATTGCTTTAACCTTATAACTTTTCGAAAACACGTTTCCCGAACAAAACTGTACTGGTTACAGAACAAGGAAAGATGTGTACCTAACTGGTCGACCGGGAACTGCCTTGTTGTACCTACTTATAGATATAAGTGGATAAGGACCTCGTTCTAGCATGAACACCGTTATATACAATAACGAGCCACACGAGTGTCGATAAAATTCACTCATGCTCTTAAGGCTACCGACAGGCAGACGCCCACTCTAATTACCAGTGCATCTCATATCATAGTGCACTATACTATAATAATAAATATAAATAATAATAATAGCTATGTGCTTCGGCGTAGGTATATGGTCATCATTATAGAAAGTCGTCGATGGGTTTATTGACACTGGCGGCGTAGTTATATACCTCCGATTATGAATTATTATGATGATACTTTCCGGTCAGACGCTAATAAATGTAAGGATTCAGAGCGACCAATCTAAATAAGAAAGATCTTTACATAATATAATATATTATGTAAAGATCTTTCTTATTTAGATTGGTATGCAATGCTTGCCGCTTATTCTTATTCTTGGTTGATATTCTTATGTTGCTTCAAGCGCTAGTCGACATCTTTTATATTGCGCACAGCAAAGGAGTGTAACCCCCTCCCTACGTCTGTATTTCCGAGTAGGTACCTACTTATAACCCGACCACCTTCATAGCAAGGGTGGGCTAGCTCGCTCCGTCGTGGACCCTGTCTTAGCCCCGGGCTTGATTAGGATCAAGAGCAAACCCATTCAAAGTTAAAAAGTAGAAAAGTTGCTGCACGTCTGCCTGCTGTCTTTGAATACGAAACTAATATGACTATAGTCTAATAACAATATAGTATTAGACTAAGGCCATATTAGTTAACTTATAGTAAATAGACACAGCTTTAGTCGTTTGCCTGTCTGTTAGAATTACCTGCTAGAGGGTAAAGGGGCAAGGGGTGCTAGGCCGGATAACCTCCTCGCGTGTTTAGTCAATGTTTATCCTAGTTCATGCTCAGACAATCCAGTTAGGTAAGTCCAACTTCGAGAAAGAGATCTCCCGTCGAATCCAACTCGGTTGGGCAGCATTTGTAGGAAACCAGGGACCCGCCATCTAACGGATTACGCCACGGACTACACCAACGCCATACAAAAATCGAACGCCCTTGACCGTGAGTAGAAAATACTCGCACTAAGCACACTGGTCACAGTCTAGTCTACCGTGAACTTGCAGTCACGTCACGTGCAATGCAACATACACTTTACAACCTTATCGCACTGACGCAAACGGAAACAAAGCTCTCTCTGTCCACGAATGTCATTCAATATTGTAATGTGACAAGGTTGTTTAGTGTTTTTATGTCATTGCACGTGACTGTACTTACATTTAACTAAAAAATCATGCAAATTAAGTTTTGTGTGGTTTTGTGCTAACCGAATAATCGATAGTCAGAGATGGTGGTGTTTTGGTGAAGGTAAATATTGAAAAAACTCAGGAAAAACCATATCAAGAAATACTTTTATTGAGGAAAAATAATAATTGATGTTTCATCCCATTTACTAACAAATTCTCTAGATATAAAGATTAAAAATAATTTTAAATTGAATACATTCAATACATTTATAATTAACTTATAGTACTGTACTATGTACATTTTTATTGGATACCTAAATACAGTCAACAGCACGTCCGACTTCTCATTTGCACTACGAAAACTGCAGTGATTACGAGCGACGCAAGAACGCTCTTAACGTCAAACTGTAAAGGATGACGTGCAGTCGTGTATACTTACTTTCATTAATACAAAAAAACAATAAAAATTAAGTTACTCCTGAGAGCGGTTTATTAAAATGAAACATAATAAAAGTAAAGCCTGACCATGACCAACTCTAGCCAAATATTTTTTGTACTTACTAAATTTGATATACTTCAGTGTAATGTAACAAGCAAAATACGAAAGTGGCGCCCCAGGCCAGGTTTTTAATTTTTCTGGTTGGGCTTTCTTTACATAATATACTTATATTTTTATATTATATATTTCTTATATAGATACATCTAATATTATCCTATTACTGTTAGTATAACTATGAGATTACGAATAACGTTCACTGTTACACAAATAAAGAAATAAAGATGCATATGTGTACAATACCATCGGAATTAAACAAATTATTCAATAAGTACATTTAAACAGAAACATTATAAATTCATTTCAGTGTCTTTTACGGTTTCGGTTTTATTTAAGAAATCTTAAGACCTAAAAGTTAATGAAGTCGGGTAAATTTCGAGAACGACATGTACTCTGTGTACATTAGATAATAATTTTATAGAAGCCAGATAGAAAATGCTACTTAGCTTTAATTATAATAAACAAAGAGTTATGGAATACAATAGGATTCAATGTACTTTGTGATAATATAATCAAAACTTTAATAGAATAAAACAATTTTAACTTCAACTTATGTTCATAAAAAAAAAAAATCTTGAAAAGCTTATTATTATTTGCAAAGTCGGAACATATGACTTACAAAAGACTTGAAATAAAAACATTGAATTCTAAAGTTTGGTCAAAACAGGTTGAACTTACAATGGATTTTTTAACAAAAAGCGCTCAAAAAACTTACACACGTCGCCGTGGCCCTATCACCATCCAATGACTGCTCGCTGCAGGGCGACAGGTTCGTCATAGGGCAGAATGGCTATCGTTTTTAGTTACCACTTAAACATGGTGTGGCCGCTTTGCCTCCTATGAGCCGTATTGAGCCGACTTCCTTTATATATTACAGCTTAATCAGTCGCTAATTCTTTACTATCAACAATAGCACTTTTAATATTTATTTGTGATAATTCCAGCATCATCTGGTTATGATGAACATAAATATGTTTCGCCAAAGACTGTAAAGAAAAGTTCAAGCCGCAATGTTCGCAGTCTTTTTGAGGCGAGGAAAATTTTACGTGGCCGCCTTTTTGCAAGTGAGTTCTAAATGTACTTTCAGTCAGAAAGTGTATTTTACACTCAATGCATTTATAAATAGTATTACTATATACGTTAAGACTAATTTGGGACAAATTCTCTTCTGATATTGTATAGTTTGTATCAATTACTCCATCAACAGGCAGTGAAGCGATATTTTCTATGTCTTTCTCTGAGGATCTATTTCCATCACTATGTTTTGGTTCTTCTTTTATGTCGATTATATCGAAATCGGCTACATTATCACTATGGTGGTTATTTTTGTGAAATTCAAGACATGCTTTATCAAAACACAAATGACATTGCTCACATTTGTTTTCTTCGTTCACAGAATTTAAACATGTATTAAAATGTTCTTTAGCATTCTCACATTCTATAAAATGCATGTTACAAAGAGAACAATTATACAATTCTATAATTTTATTTTTCATTTGATTCATCCGTATAATATTGAATTTATACAAATATTTCTTATCTCCATGATGTTTCAGTAAGTGATTGAATAAATCTTTTGGTGAGAATATAAGTGAGCACTTAGTACACGTTTGTCTTATAATCTTAGAAGACTTGCAGTGCCCAAAATGCAAAAATATACTATTTTTCTCCAAGAAACATAGTTTACAGTCACATTTATATATTTTTGCAACCCTCACTATAATAGTACCATTATCGACAACCAAATTCTTTTCTTTGTTAGTATTTAGTTTTTTTTCTAAATTCACTCTTACTAAACTAATATTTTCCTCAATCTCAATTTCTTCATTTACTTTGCTATGGTCTTCTTTCGGTGTTTCCGAACTTGCTACATGCGTTTCTTTCATCAACAATATGTTGAAGTTTTCTGTCATAAAATACGGATCCCTTTTGTGCATCTTATTGTGATCAATTAAGTGTTTTTTCAAAATGTTAAGGTTACAAATGTTACAAATTATTTTAGCATTATTATCTAAACAATCGTGTTCCGTTTTCAATAGTTTCGATTTTTTTATATAAACGTTACAACGCAAGCATTTATAAAAGGAATAATCCTTGACGATGCCCCCAAAATTAAATGGTAAGCCACTAGACTCAGATATTGTATCATTTTTGCCAAAACGAATTATTTTCATATTACTGTGAATAAAACTACTGATAAGCGCGTGTTTCATCATGTGTGACTTATAGCCAGCATTAAGCATAAGTAAACTGCAAATAGGACATTTTTTTAAATCTAGTTTGTTACATTCGTGAAGACGAGATTGGAATCTTTCAAATATACCTTTACATTTCCTGCATTGAAACATTATGAAATTATTGCGGCTATTAATAACGCGCATGTTACACATTCTATCCTTATCTCGATTAAATAACACTATTTTAAATGAATTAACTGTAAGTTCAGTTCTGTTGTTATGTACCTTTTCATGAGACATGCGATATACATGTGATACAAAAGCTATTCCACAATATGTACAAATATGTTTTCTCAGTTTATAACAAGAATTCTCAGTATGAGATAAAATAGCACATGGATCAACAAACATGCAACAAGCTTTGCATTTGTAAACGGTTACGTCAGAAGTTCCTTTTTGAATAACCGTCAGTTTAACTCTTCCTTCGTACTTATAAATAGATCCATTTACAATTGACTGTGATAAATGTGTTTCTAATTTTTCAAATAACTTTTCCATCCATAGTTTATAGTCAAAAGCAAAATAAGCTGCGTCAAATTTTAGAACTTTCAAGCTGTTTTGTGATGGTTGTAATCTATGTAAATCATGTATTTTTTTATGATCATGACAATCTCTTTGATAGTATTTCATTTTACATTCTGTACATGTTAAAATTTGTTTACTCATATCGACGTCTGAATAATGGTCCTGACAATGTTCCACGGCTTGTTCAAAGTTAAGGAGTGTGATGTAACAATAGGAACAACAATAAACGACATTGCCAAGTTCAAAATCTGTTTTCTCATCCGATCTAGAATTATGCAATTTTTCAGTAATCTTGATTCGATTATCTATTTCAGCAGTACGTAAATTCACCGATTCCAAAACTGTTTGTGATACTTTTTTCTTGGGTTCCACCAATTCAACTTTTTCCCTTTGAATAACTCGATTCACTTGATCATCTGTGTGTGGTTTTTTCTTACCTATTTCCAAGTTATGAAAGCTATAAGAACCATTTCTATCATCATCAATCTTGTTAGGTAGTCTGGGTTTACCTTTTCTTTTTGTGCCTTCAGATTGATTATTTTTTTTTGTGCCTCTAGATTCATTGATTAAAGCTCTACTTAAAACACTGTTTTTGGAGTTTTTCTGGTCATAATGGTGAAATGAAAGATGCAATTTAAACGCTTCATCAGACAGTTTGATATCACATATCGGACAAGTTAAGAACTCGTTTTCATTACATACATGATTCAAAACGGCCACTTTAGATATAAAGTGGACATCACAGAAACAACACTTAGGATAATCAGGTATAGGCGGTAGAATCCGTTTATTGGTTTTGATATCATAAAACTTAAAATCTTGTAATTTCAAATCCTTCTCCAATAAATGCCTTTTTCTATGAGTGTCTAATGCTTTGTTTGTCATAACTAAACCACAATATGTGCAAACATGTTTAATCATATTATTGCAACGGCGTTCTTTATGTACAGCACGGAAATATAAACGACTTATAAAACATTTGCATGTGTCACAGTAGCTAAATTTTAGTGTATCTTCAGTTTTAATTTGACGCCGCCGTTTCGGTTTTTTAACCAAAGTCTTTATCTTTTTATCGACAGTGTGTTTGTAAGTGTTAGTACTCATGATGGTATCCGAAGTCACAATAGTAAAATCTGCCAAAGACTGATTGTTAGTTTGATGTTCATAGTCATGACTAGGACGTACACTCTTTTCTAATAAAATATCACATGCTTTACAATAAGAGGACTCAGTTACAATTTTGCCACAAAATTTGAAATGAAATGCATAGTTGACATCATTGAAGTGAATAGCACATTTCGAACATTTGTACAAAACTCTCGATAACTTGGATTCACTTAGCTCATAAACCACAAATTCATCAGAGTAGCAATGCTGTTGATTATGAAGATATTCATCTTGTTTTTTGAAAATTTTCAGACATTTTTGGCATTTCCAGTTGATTAACAGTTCCATATGTTCTGAATGATTCATTGCACACCTGCTTGTTAAGAAATGTATATCGCACCTTTTACACCTGAACAAAATTCCCTTTAGGACTAGATGTTCATTCTGTTCACGATTCATATCAATATTTTCTTCAAATGTTTCAGAGCAACCTTCATCGATTTTCATTTTTTTACTTGACAATAATGGCTTCCGAGTAAATTTACGTTTTTTCTCATCTTCCTCTTCAACTTTATCGCTATTGGTTTCAGAAGTATTATCTTGATAACTATGAAGCTCTTCTTGGGTCTGACCACTTGATTTACAATTATTTTGAATTATAGTTCTTTGTTTCATAGCTAAAATAAATTCTATTCTCGTTAAACTTATTTGAGGTTCAATTTTGAATGTCTTATTTAACATAGCTGCATGTCGAAAATGTAAATGGCAATTATATCTGCGGATATTATCTTGTTTTACAAAACAAAATTTGCAACAAGGGTCAAACATAACTTTGTCTGGCAAAATCACATTATAATCTCTATGCTTATTTGCCAAATGAGACTGATAATTCTTTGTATCTTGACAGTAATACGAACAGTAACAACACTTAAATAAGTAAAAAACTTTATCTTGATCTACACTCTTAGTTCTGATTTCTACCATTTTGTTGTTTTTCACCATTTTTGTTTTTTTTAACATAAGTTTCTTTTTTGTGATATAAGTATCTTTGATTTTCTTTTTACTTTGCATTAGCTTTTGATGAGTTTGCTGGTTAAGGGTTGCTGATTGCAAAACATTGTAAATATGATTTATTAGACTTGTCTGAGATGGAAACCACTTTTTGCAATGAAAACATCTACAATCAGCGGGTAATTTACTTTTGCTACTTTCGGATTTACTGACTAAATTGTTTTTTAATATTCGACCTAACCTTGATTTCCTTGACTTAAACTTTTCGTTGTGAATATTTTCCAAGTGTCTTTTTAAACTCCCTGCTGTGGCAAAGTAGTTGAAGCATTTTTCACATTTGTGTTTTATTAAATTGAGAGGTTGAACTGTACTAGCTATATTCATTGTATTGCATTCTTGAGGTTGAACTGTACTTGCTATATTCATCGTATTGCATTCTTGAGGTTGAACTGTACTTGTTATATTTATTGTATTGCATGCGTTGATTTCATGAACTTCTTTATTATGAGTATGAAGATCTATTTTCTGCGAGAAAAATATTCTACATATTTTGCAGAACTTCGTACTATTCTCTAAATATGTTCCGATATCACTTACATAAACCTTTGCCGAATAAAGTTTAGCATTTTCTTCATATTCTTGAAACAAGGATTTTTGAGCAGGTCTTGAGCCCAAAATAATTTTATTTTGAAATAGAGGAGTTTCTTGTGTATCTGGTTGTAGTGTTGAAATTCGAGTTTCGTCATAATTCTTTGTCTCCATCACAAATTTTACATCATCTGAATCTATACTATGAGAATTATGACACTTGAATCCTTCACTGGGTGTAATGGAAGATTTTTTTAATTCAATATCTACTTCAGGCTGTGCAAAGGCTGAAAAGATTAAAAATATTTTAAGTTCATTGAACAGTATCATAAAGACTAAGTACATCAAATCATCCCATCGTGGCCTGTCCATCTGAGCAAAATGGAGACAAGTTCTTTGTTTTTCTCTGGTATATTTACTAGTCTAAAATCACATAAAAAAGCAATTGTAACGGGAAAAAACAAGAACTCCAGAATATGTTAAATCAGGTTAGAGAGGATTAGGTATAAAATGACCTTAAATTTTAGCGCAGTTAATTTTATATAATAGCTTTTGATTAATGATTTTTGAATATTTGCATTTTTCAATGCTATTTTTATACTTATGATAAATTTTAAATAGTGAAATATTGGAAAAAATTAACTCTGCTACAATCAAACCAAACCAAACAAATTAAATCCGGTTCAATGCTCTTGGACCGGATTTCCAAAGGTCGTGGGTTTGATTCCCATCTGAGAATTCACTTATGGCCGAGTTAATTTTTTCCAATATTTTTCTATTTAAAATTTATCATAAGCTTTTGATTGATTTAACTTGATTCCCTAACTTTATTAACTTACAATTAATTAAGGTACAGTTTCAGAAGTTTCTGGTTGTGTGGGCTTATACTGTCACCCACTAATAGCCATTCAAGGGTTTTTGCAAGGCAAGTGGGCTACCAGGAACTTTCGCGATTGTGCAGAAATAAAGATAATTAATATAATAAAGTTAAAAAAATACTTAAGAGATGGCTGATGGAGAGTCAGTTGGCTCATGAACTTATTTATGTTCAACGGCAGCTACGGTTTATTCATAGTGAAAAAATTTATCAGACAGTTCCAAACTCAATGGCTTTAGTTTTAAGAGTTCAAAATCAATTGGATCATAAATTAATTGAGCTCCAAAAATAATAATGTTGTATGCAGAAATACTACTACTATTGCTCACCAAAGTGTTGATTTGACTATAATTTGGTGAGCATTTAAGTAGCTATTTTGGTGGTTAGGTTAGGCTAGTATGATGTACAGTTGAATGCACAAGCCCAATTGATTACAGAAATTTGACAGATATGTAAAGCCGTAGCTGAAGTTGAGTGTAAAACACATAGCAATTAAAATAAGAATAATGGATACCTTGTTCATCATAGAATAATATTTCTTTCTTAATAATGGAAAGATCTGGAAATATACTTTTGATTGCAGGATTTTCTAGCACATCATGCTCTTCAATGTCTATATCATCATCCATTTTGAAACTGGAAAGAAGAAAGCTTTGGCACCATTTATATTTTCACAAATATTTTATGTTGTAAATTTTAGGTTATAATTCTCGAAATGCTATAAAGTGGTGGGTTAGAAAGCAGGTTCTATAATAAGTTTGTAGTACTTTGTGAAATTATCTGAAGAAATCAAGGCAAATTTTATTGCAGCTGTTGAGAAGCCATGTAGAATTGTTTTAAAGCATACAGTTAAGAAGAAAGCAATAAAAAAGCATTAAATTTTAAAATTACGTACTTATAACCTAAACACAAGTTTTTAAAGCATACCCATGAAAAAGTGTGTCCCCCTTTTTTTCTTTTGTATACTTAAATCAAATGAGTAGTCAATTAACTCTGAGTTGATCTAAGAGTTGATAGAAAAGCGGTAGTTCTTTACCGTCTACAACACCGCATTGAACATGGCGATAGGCGAGCGTTATTAGGGCGTTTGGCTCAACGCGGTGTATTGTATCAAATACTATAGAACTAGTGTCTATAGTATTTGATTGTATTCGCGGCCAACGCAACGCCACGCTAGCGCCCACTATTTATGAATGTTACAGTACACTAATAAAAATAAGCAAGGGAGGGCGGGGACGCCGCCGCCGCCGCGCCGGCGATCTAGCTGGAGAAGAACATCAAGTACATTTTGGTTTTGTCTAATTTCTTACCTACATATGCTGAGCTAAGATGGGGTGTCCGAAATTCTAAATTAGTAAACACTAACAGTTGAACGTAGCGCCGACAGCAATCGTATGAACTTTACGTTAACGTTCTTTTCATTTTTTTACTATCGTGCAAAGGTACAGCAAACTTGAGATTGAAAAAAAATATTGTACTCACCTAATTCTAGATACAGGGTTATAGGACGAGACCGGGTTCGGGACAGGACACACTCAAGTTGAAAGAAATGAGTCGCAAACAAACAAACAAAAACAAACAAACATACATACAGACAGACAGATATACGCAGACAAGCAAGACAGCAACTGCAAGACAGATTGACAATAAAATTTATTGACATTGACATTCTAAACATTTTTTTTTTCATTTCATTATGAACAGGCTAGAGCTAAGGCCTAAGTTCGGACCATACTGCCTAATTGTAGAATAATGTTGCTGGTAATAACTAAATTGATGCTGCGCGTGACAGCGATTTTGTATAAATTATAACGCCCTATTCATACCAATGCTGCCGAGGCAAGCGGAATCGCAGTGGTGGCGGAACTGCTCTCGCTCTAAGTTATTCAAGAAAGCTAAAGTTCCGCTACCGCTGTGCCACTTGCCACCGCGGTGGTGTGAAAGAAAAGGGCGTAATCCCTTACGCCCTTTTCTTTGAAAGATTAACGTTTTCACATCCGTGGAACGTGGAACCGCATAGGCAGCGAAACTTTAGCTGCTTGAGCGAGAGCAGGGGGGCTATCGCGTAAAAAATCTGGGTATGGATATGGGCTTCAACTGTCAAATGAAGCCCATATCCATACCCAGATTTTTTACGCGGTAGGGCCCCAGTTCCGCTACCGCTCCGCTTCCGCGTTTCACGGCGGAGGAGGTGTCAAAATCAAAATAGTTTAAGGCTATAATGCGTTTCATAAAATATTTCCTTTGGCGTTTTATTGGTACACCCCTGTTTTCCAAAAAGGTGCGAATGCGTTATAAACATCGTTTCTTAAATCATTTTCTGTCATTCCCAGCTTTTCTTTTTTATGTTTTAGCTAGACATGATTTTATTCAGCACAGCACAGGATTTAAAACATAAAAACCACTTACTTACCCGTTACTGTTTCCAGTTTCCACACAAACGCGACGACCGACGCGCGACGTGACATGACCTCGCAAAACGCGAACTTCGCGGGATACAAAAATAGCCAGGGAGAGACAGAATTCTCTAGCTAGAGAGAGAGTGAGAGAGAGATAATAACGCTACGAGAGAGCGACATGAAAGGTATAAATACGTACATAGAATTTGGCCTTAAGTAGGTATTGGAAGAGCTTAGCTCCCCTTTTACCTACTACAACTTCATGGTGGCAACATCATTAATACCACCTCCATATTGTTCTGTGACGAGCTCCCACTCTGCCACCTCCCTCCTTACGTAGTAACTAATACCTAATCTGTGCTCCCTCCCTCCTCCTCCCTCACCTCTCCCACAGCTGATCAAATGTCAAGAAAATGGAGTGTAGTTACGCATTTTGTATTTCAGATTAGAAATTTACAATATGAAGTCAAATAGAATAATTTTTATCACCAGTCTGGGTTAGAATGGATAAAACCACTCCATTTCAGCCTTGGACTGCCGAAGATAGTGGAAAAACTATAAAAACTGAAAGAGAAGTAATAGATGACGCGAAACTTCATCGGGAAAATGTCAATCATCCAAAACATACGCAAACTGCGTCTTACAATAAAGAAAGTATCGCCGCTTCAAGCAACGCACCAGGTTGCTCGGGCATCGAGGGTGTTGACGCCGATCCTAACGCAGGAACGGAGTCCAAGATGGACACTACCAAAGTAGCTTCCATGCAACAGATCGTCGAGAATACTCTCAGGTACCAAAGCCTTATCTGATCTGATACACACCTAACCATAAAAGAGAAACAGCTTGAACTCGAATTTACATTCAATTAAAAATAAATGTAACCCTCAACAATTACTTGACCAATATGTATGTTGAAACTTAGTTCAATACTTTTATCTTAGTATCAACAAGAACCATATTCATTGGGCTTTTAATTTTAGTGTAATAACATCATGAAATAGAATCTATGTTTAACTAATTGTATCTACACATCAAATGATATATTATATGACCATTTGGTAGAAGTAATATCTTAAATTTACATAAAAACCATTTGAAAAATATTAGGATTTGCATGCTGAAACCGAATTGAACTGAAGCATTTTTTCAAGTAGGCAGTGTAGTACAAGTAATATAATTTAAGACCAACTCATTGAAAAGTTTCATAGAGATAAAAAAAAGATATATAAATTATTTATTTAATAATTCTATTATCAATGTTATTAAAAGAAAGAGTTGCAGAACAGATGGTCGATTTCTGAATTCATTTTACTTTTTTTATATTTAACTAGCTTCTGTTGGCGGTTACACGCGTAAGGTTCCTGTTAAAATATATAAATATATTATTAAAAGTAGTTTATGTTACTTTCTGTCCTTTCAACTAACTGTTAGAGTCAAGAAGGACACACAAACTCACTTTCGCATTTGTTAATGTTGTAAATCTTACTCATTCTTGATATTGTATGAACATTTTGCTTTGAGTTAAGTTTGAGACATTATCTACTTGAAATTCTGAATTCAGAAATCTACCAAGAAAGTGATAATAAAACTAATAATAATAGTGTTTTTTAAGCAATCTCTTAATGTGTCCTTTTTCACAATTTGCTTATCGTAAGCCTTCAGGTCATTTGTTTTTTTAACTGATTAGGCATATCTTTTCAACAATAGTGGTTCCGATTTTTTTATGTGGACTGGGGCCTAATAATATAATTGCCTTGCAGTCAAGAGGGTCGACAACGCGTTGCTCAATTGCTGGAAGCTGTTGAAGCCCTTAGTGGTGCTGAAAGGCTGCTACTTTATCTTCGGTTACCCACTGGAGTCCCACCACATGATCCCCTGAAACAGCCGATAAACCCATTGGGCTCGAGGTATTTAAAGCTTATTCTTTCTCTAAGTGAATATCCTTTGCTCAATTCCTGTAAAACTATCAAAATTATAGTAGCAGGCCGTAGTTGTGTAAATATGGCGATAAAAGTATCCTATATTTTTATCTAGGCTATATACTGTCTATCTATCTGTAATCTATGTATATTTCATCCAAATCCTTTCAGCCATTTTCGCGTAATTGAGTAACAAACATAAACATCCAAATTTCCACATTTATAATATAATTTATAGGGTCAACTTGTTTCCGAGACTGAAAAAAATTAATGGATATCATTTATCATGAAAGTGAAAATCTCAGTCCTTTAATCTAATAGCAGTTTGAAATCCTGTTTTTATCATATTTCATTAAAAGCATTGAGTTCAAAAACATATTTTTCTTCCAGAGCTGAACTTCAGCAGACTGTTACATGGATACAGACACACCTAGAAGTCGACCCAGATGTCTCATTGCCCAAACAAGATGTGTATGATGAATACATGTTAGTATACAGTTTTGTAATTAATCATCATCATCATCAGCCATTTTTAATGTCCCCACTGCTGGGGCACTGGCCTTCCTTATAATTGGATAAGGAGAACGGGCTATGACCCACCACGCGGGCCTTATGCGGATTGGTGGGTTTTAACGACTGCAAATACAGCCGGGACCAACGGATTAACGTGCCTTCCGATGCACTGAGGACCTCGAAATAGTTGGTCATCCAATTCCGATTGTAACAACCGAGTTGTGTTGTAATTATTTTTGTTTTACTTTA
Organism: Chrysoteuchia culmella; assembly: GCA_910589605.1. NCBI lineage: Eukaryota > Metazoa > Arthropoda > Insecta > Lepidoptera > Crambidae > Chrysoteuchia > Chrysoteuchia culmella. The sequence continues at coordinate 12,820,940 of OU342642.1, read as the reverse complement.
TTAATCTTCGGGCGGTAAGCCGATACTCAAAAGTCTTCCAGAAGCTTTACAATTCCGTCATCGTCGAGGGTAAAACGCCAAGGGCATGGAACATAAGTGAGGTTATTGTTTTTCAAAAAGGGAGATAAGACCCGTTTGAAGAACTTCAGACCCATCTCACTTCTAAGCCATTTCTATAAGTTGTTTTCGACAGTCATTACGAATCGTCTCGCTCGCAGTTTCGATCACTTTCAGCCTCCCAGGCCGGGTACCACATCCATATGCTGTGGCAGGTTATACAAAAGACCGAGGAGTATAATCTTCCACTCTGCTTGGCGTTTGTGGACTATGAGAAAGCTTTTGGTTCGATAGAGACCTGGGTGGTGCGTCTCTCTAGAGGTGGCCAAGTGGACTATAGGTATATCAAGGTGTTAAGGTACTCATACGAACATGCCACCATGTCGGTCCGATTACAGAACCAGAGCACAAATTTGGCCAGTATCTGACACACCTTCGTTTTGCCGATGATACGGAGATCTTCGAGCATTGTGTTCAGGGCCTCCAAGAACTACTTATGGCTGAGACCTTGGAGGCCCTGAACACAATGCTCGAAGATCTCCGTAGTGCTTCCCAAAACCCACTTTTTGGAAAGCACTTTCTTAGAATGAACATGGATAAGACGAAAATCATGTCAAATTTCCATGTTGTACCCACTCCAGTTCATGTTGGGAACATTAAGCTTGAAGTTCTTGGCCACTACGTTTACCTTGGACAGACAGTCCAGTTAGGTAAGTCCAACTTTGAGAAAGTGATCTCTCGTCGAATCCAACTCGGATGGGCAGCATTCGGGAATCTCCGTAAAATCTTCGTGTCCAACTTAGCTCAGTGTCTCAATATGAAAGTCTATGACTAGTGTGTATTGCCAGTGATGACTTATGGCAGTGAAATGTGATAACTAAAGTAACCGACATCGCTGGAAGGATTGCTCAGCTAAAGTGGCGATGGGCGGGACTGCTGCTGGATGCGGGCAGCGCAGAACCGATCGTCTCATATAGATCCTTGGGGAAGGGCTATACCCAGCAGTGGGTGACATGTGGCTGAGACGAATCTTCGGGAAGCTAACAGCTAGGTCTAATTACAGTGCTTAAATAAATACTGAAGGCCAATTACAAACTTCAACTTATAAATATATTATATAATGCAATATAATTTCTTTCAAACATGTTGGAATAAAATTAATTAAAAAGTGGTAACATTGATAATTGTTAAAGCAGCGACAGCAACGCTGATGCACTCTTAGATTTGCTTAACACTTTCATCACATCACTATCTGTTAAGGTAGGATTCGGATCTTAGGTCGCGCAACAGAGTCGTGACGAGGTCGCGTAACCCATTGCTTTTTATGAATTTATATGAAGCAACAACTAAACAATCCGTCGCGCGATGCGGTGCATTGCTCATTGCCTCATATAAATTCATGCGAAGCAGTGTGTCGTTGTCGCGCCACCTTGTCGAAAGCCATTTCTCTACCGCCATTTCATCGAACAACCATTTGACCGAAAACTGTTTATATGAGTTTTCGCTCAAATGGCTTTTCGATTTCGATCGATAAATATAATACTTATAAGGGCTGGACCACATCTGTCAGCAGACTATCACCTTTTTCTGTCGCTCAGACGGAACCGTCACTTGCTATAGCAAGAAATACTGGCGGAATGCTATCGCACCGCCGATGTTACAGCATGCTATAGCGTTCTGTCAGTCTTTCTCGCTCTATCAAACGTCTGTTCTGATCAACAGAAAAGGGTAGCGCGACGGAAAGGCGATAGCGTGCTGACAGATGTGGTCCAACCCTTAAACAGCAATTCAACTCGGAGAGTAGACAGTAGTGAAACTATCAACAATAAATTATTATTGTCATCAGAGCACACTGCATGGTCAGCAACATGAAGCCGCTATCCACTGCTGACTTCGGCAAGGTGATGAAACAGGTGTACCCGAGCGTCAGACCTCGCCGGCTTGGGACACGCGGCAATTCTCGGTGAGTTTCACAGAGAGAGAGAGAGAGAAAAAGACACTTTTTTGTAAGGCTACAAAAATGTGTCTTGGCCTCATTCTGGATCAAAGATGGAGACAAAAAAGCCGAAAATCGAGCGAGCTTAGAAAAAGCCTATCTATTCGAGCTTTAAGTACACCAGGCCTGTAGGCTGCACCTTCGATAATAGTGAACATTTTACAGAATAAAAAACAGGTTTTAATACACACTGTACATTTACAATCAACAAACTAAAAATGGACAAACACGTCCAGGCCTCAGCTTCTGTTGCCTGCCACTGCTTCAGAAGTTACCGAAAGCTGGCGCTTTATCAGTGCTCACACTAATGCAATTACAAAATAAAAAAAACTATAGTAGCAAACAATAACTGTAACTTCATACTCGTAAGTTTGACCGCGTGCGAGAGAGACAGACAGACTATTCTTGATGACCATGCAATGCAACGACACGCCGCGCGCTTATTCACAGACACTACTTGAAAATATTGTACATGCCAAATTTAGTTAAACGAGCTGTAGTAGCAAAGGCTGGTACACCACTTCAACAACCTTTACCCCGCATTACGATATCTAATTACCAGCTATGTTCCAGTGCAGTGAGTGTGTGTAGGTACGTGCAAATAGCGGCGTCTCACTCACTCACGAGGGCATCAAGTCTTATGTTATGAAGTAAATTGGTTTGTTTTGTACTTTTAACACATTTAAAAAGGTCCGTCGTGTGTAATGTATATTGGTACAACAAATCTTTAATTATAGTAAAATTATCTTAGAATGCCGTATGTGTAATGGAGAAACCCAACAACAACCTGTTGGTGTTGCTGATGGGTTTCTCCAGGTTTCTCCCTATTACATCATATCTTGAATACTCTTAAATCTATAATCAATACATCGACTTACTTAACTTCGTTAATTTTTTGTCTTAAGTACGGTAACATGTTTTTAAACGGGCTTGTTATTTTATCGATGATTACACTCAGATAAATCAATGATATAAAAACATTCGATAAAAGTTAAAGTCACTTATCATAGGTATCATATCGGTAAATCCAACACAAAAAATATTTTACAATATTCAATGTGTCCCATGCAATAAATTATGACCTTATTGCGAGTGGTAATTTCGATGAATAAATATGTATCGTAACAATGTAATTTTAGCACAGACCTATATCGAGATAGACGAAGAGAGCGCTTCAATCTGTATGAGAACTTGGCGTGTCGAATTTTTTCGTATGTACCATGACGTCACGAGCGAGATTTAGTGATGGGAAATCTTATTGACGAGCTCTTGCAGAAAAGCTGCACTTTTAACCATTTTCATTGCAGAGTGACGCGTGTTTTCATGGCAATGGTCTCAAGCGGACTGACTTAGATCGGAAAACTTTGACCGCGGATCAAACTTTTTACACGGTAGGTACACTTTTACCGTCTATCTTGATATAGGTCTGTGAATTTTAGTTTACTTTCTTGACCGAAACCTGAACTACTACAGATTTTTACTCTATACCTACTGTTAATGCAAAATAGAATATTATTAACGCATGCAGTAAACATCTTACACACTCATCATCTAGCTAGATTACAAAGAAAAATAAAACAATAGTTTTCCATTATATTTTACTTTCATTTAAAGCTGTAACATAGAAGGGAATTGTCAACAAAATTGTTTTGTAACTAAAATCGGTTACGCAGATATCATAATAGTTCACGTACCTATTATTGTCGCTCATCATTTAAATTTATTACCACGTGTTTTCACGCCAAGACTATCGATTTTCATTTTAATAACATTAATAATATGACCTCTTTCGTAATCGCTTTCAGTATTATCCGTCACTCTCTAAATACAATCATTGCAATGTGTAGGTATTAGTAATAGTAAATGCCTACACCTACAGAACTGTAAGTATGGTCATTTAGCGGCTTGTCGGGTTGGGCCTATACATATTCTGTGCCTATACTTAACCGTATATGTTTGACTCGAAAAGTCGATTTAAGAAATTATGTCGTGAGAGTGCGATATATCATCATTATCATTCAGCCTATTGCAGTCCACTGCTGGACGTAATCCTCCTCCAAGTTACGCCACCACATTCCAGACACGATCTCCCACCTTTTTCATCCAGCCACTTATACCCATCTGTACCCTTAGTACGAGTTTGGCAGACTAAAATCGTTTTCGAAAACTATCGCGTTGTCTCTTTCATATCCATAGACTGCTTTACCGACATGACTACCTAGAGGATTCGATAGTTATCGAAAACATTGACAGTAAATGTCAACTCGTACTAAGGGCTCAGGTCAACCCATTTATCACAAAAGATAATCGCAACAGAAATAAATATGATACGGGTCGGAAATACACTCGTGTACTTAATTAATTACGTAAACTGATGGTAGGGGATGAGCGGCCAATGGTTCACCTTATCTCAAATGGTAGCGTGTGTATTGTGTTATCTATCAGTGACGTAGTGCGATACTGACATTTCAATGCATTGATTGTTCTGGGTCATTAGTATTGTAATGAACTTGTAATTTTTATTTGTTTGGCAAACATTACCTAACATATTTAATTTTCGCGCGCACTATAAACTTTACAGATAAAAATGCACTTTCTTTTAACACAGTCAGTCTTTTATCGCGATGAAACCGATAGATTTTTTTCCGAAGTACTTAAACATAAAAGTCTATCTTCGGAAAAAATGATTTTCGTTTGGATGGTTATTTTATCCTCTAGCGACGCCCCCTGGAAAACTCTTCTGTATTATAATCTATACCCCTATTCATAGAAATTGGATGGTTCAGAGGTTGAAAAAAACGAACGGATAGACAGTTACTTTCATATTTATAGAATTACTAGCTTCCACCCGCGGTTTCACTCGCGTGGTTCCCGATCCCGTGGGAATATCGAGATAAAAGTAGCCTATATTACTTCATGCCCTTTCAACTAACTTCATGCCAAAAATCAAGTCGATTGGTTGCTTAGTTACGGAGTGAATGTAGAACACACAAACACACTTTCTCATTTATACTTAATATTTATTAAGTTATAGGATTAGGATTTTTATATCAAAACAATCTATAATCTATGCGCTTTAACATTTACAGTAAATACGTATTTGAAGAAGGCTAAATTACATGGTAAAAAAATTGTTTTTATAGAATTCACGCTCAACGCGTTACTAAAATTAACCAACATTGCTCTGTTATTGAAGTGGCAGTGGGAGGCAGTGGGTAGACCTCCCAAGGTGAATCGAACTATCTCGTAGTTCCTAGAATTATATCGTCATAATCCTAGGTGAAGTCTAATGTTTGTCATGAGCTTAAAAGTTTTAGTCTCAGTTTTAAAAAAATAGTACCTATTTCATCAAAGAACATGTTCTTCTGTTTATTTGTCAAACAACATGAAAGACTAGCTTTTTCTGCTTCACCGTATTACCCGCGTGTTTTTTTTTATTAACAACGGGACAATGAGACTTACATACAATGGAGGATGGTTCGCGCGCTCGGCCTGCGGTTCTCGGTCTCGGGATGGGTGACCAAAAATTTACTATCTTGAGCTCCCATGCTTCGGAAGGCACCTTAAGTCGTTGGTTCCGGCTGCATTTTCAGTCGTTAAAACCCACCAATCCGCATTGGGCAGGCGTGGTGGGTCATGGCCCGTTGTCCTTATCCATTAATAACTAAGGCCAGTGCCCCAGCAGTGTCCCCAATGCCCCAACATTAAAAATGGCTGATGACAACGAACGGGACAATGCCTTAGGTTAAGCTGGAGGTGAAATCGCGCCTCATCCTCAACCTCTGAGGAACCTTAAATTTTACCGAATAAATGCCGGGTTTCCGGGTCATATTATATCTACATATTAATTATTCATCCACATAATATGTTCAGCCGCTTACGCATCATTGAGTATCAAACAAAGTAGTTAACAAACAAACAAACCTACAAACTATCTTAATCCTAACTAATATCATAAATGCGAAAGTATGTTATTTATTTATTTATTAGGTTTGCTAACATTTGTGTACAACAATAATTTTGTTAAATTATTTAATTGCCACAAACTCTTACAGGCAAACACAACATGCACTAATAAGTTATATTTAAATTATTACAATTACTTATTTAATAAATAAAATAAGAAAAATACCCCAAAGATAACACGACTAAAAAAGTGTTTGTTTGTCCTTCCTTCACTCGCGCCCTGCCCCAAACCATAGATTACTAAATAGTTATACCCAAACTAAGTGGATTGCGACTTGATATTTGGCAATGAGTTAGTTGAAAGAACGGAGAGTAACATACCTAGGGTACATTCCCACGAGAAGGGAACAGGAACCACGCGGGTGAAACCGCGGGCGGAAGCTAATGGAGATATATTTTAGAGATCGTGACGCACGGCACCTCACGAATCATGATACAGCTACATGCCTAACACAATTCGTATGGCTGACGTCAAGTTATTGCAATTGCAATTTTAACCGCCTCTATGGTCTAGTGGTACAACCACCGGTATCAGACCCAGGGGTCCCGGGTTCGATTCCCAGCGGGGGTACATGTTGTATTCGGTTTGGTTGGTGGTAAGACTCGTTGTAAGTCCACCTGGCTAGCTACCACCATCTTATCTAAGTCTGACGCCATAACAATAATGTTTTCAGCATTGTTGTGTTCCGGCAGTTAGCGATAAGATAGCCAGTTCCTCAGTGATTGAGGATTCCGGGAGAGGCTCGCTTCCATCTTCAGCCTTATCAATACTTAACATCAGGTATGATGAAAGTTATGAGTATCCCCTTCGTACATAAATAAAAAATTGGCCAATAAAAAAAATAAATAAATTTATAAATGTTTTATTCATAAACAAAATACGTTACTCTTACATAAGTGGCTGGAACCAACCTATTAAGTGTCCAGAGACACTTGTGTCAGGAGGCCCCGCTCTTCCATAGCTTAATATCATCTAAATAATACACGCAATTTATTTATTTGTTATCTTATCATCAAACATATAACTATGCACTTTGCATAATACGAGAATGTGTTGTGTAAGTAAATATCTAGGTGTGTTGTGTGTGTGTGTGTTTGTGTGTGTGTGTTCAATAGCTGTTCTATGTCATCATTGGACTTAGATAAAAGCCAATTTAATATAACTTCTTTACATTTCCGTAAGTTGTTTTCATGAATTTTAAGGACACTATTTAATTTGTTGTACCTATCCACTGATACTGTTGCAAATTGGTGTTTGAAAAATTCTGTTCGTGATTTCTGAACATAAGCTGCCTTATGACCCCTCCGTTTACTACTGGTTTTAGCTGCTTTACTTCTTCCCATCCCGCCAATCAAAATGATGGCGTGATCGTCTACTGTAACACATCACTTACGGGCATTTCAGTCACCGAACCTAATGTTGCTGAAGCTAGATGTTTACAAATTCAGATAAATACAGATATGGTTATTCTCGCCATATATGGACCTTGTGCTTTAGAAAATCCAACAACTTTTATTCAATCACTGCACTCCCGTCATTGTCTCTCTTCGCAATTACAGTAACATACTGGTTATAGGTGACATTAACATCAACATACTCGTATTCGACATAGACGATCAAGGGTTGGACACTCACAGTGAAACCTACTTAAACAGCATGGCTTTTAACGGTCTTTTACCTGCTCATACATTACCTACACGGAGAACGGACTGTCTCGATCGTGCCTGTTTAAGAACAATACATCGAGCTTCTTCTTCTTCATACAATACGGGCGGTTTCCGCAACTCGACGACTGTTTTGCGCCTATTTTGCGTCCGGAGGGTGTCAGGCCGGATCACTCCAGCCATCCCAGCTCAACCAGGAATGCTCCCAACGCCTTCACGTCAGAGACGGCTTCCCGGAGACTGCCTGGTGAGCCGAGGTACTTCGCCCGGTAAGGGGCTACTCCGTCACAATCCAACAGGACGTGAGCAGCTGTCTCTTCTTCCTCCATGCAGCCTCTGCATAGTGGGCTGTCAGTGACACCTAAATTGAAAAGATGCTTGTTAAAGTTACCGTGGCCAGTGATAGCCCCTGTTATCAAACGTAACAACGGTCTATTGAGTTTAAGGAGAACTCTGGAGAGACGAGCGTCTTGTGGCACACAATCACACTAAAGACACAGCAGGTTGCTCTTGTCCTCACTAAAATTTAGCTTCCTCAGTAAAATATTTTGGTGTCATTGTCGATACTAGACTCACCTTTCAGCCTCACATTAACTCAACTGCTTGTAGGCTTCGTAAGCTCATGCATATCTTTAGAAAATTACGGCAAGTAGCTGACCCTTTTCTTATAAAAAAAAAAGACGGGTTGCACTCCGGGAGTGCCGGCAGAAGTGAAAACTTGATTATTAACGTTGAGCATGTTTGATATTTTGGAATGGTTAGGGAATATTTTGCATATTATTATTAATAAATTATTATTAATAAATAATAATAATAATAATAATAATAATAATAATAATAATAATAATAATAATAATGATAATAATAATGATGATGATGATGATGATGATGATGATGATGATGATGATGATGATGATGATAATAATAATAATAAACAAATTTATTAAATTTATTAAAAGCCTAAACGAAACAGGCATACATTTTCGCCGCGCCGTAGAGAGGGGATAGCTGTCTACTCTCCATCCGTCCTACGCTTTTTCGATCAGGGTCACGTGTCCTGACGCGAGTTTAAGATTTTATACCCATTACAGAAAAAGTGCTCAACGCCGCTAAAGAAGTTTTCACTTCAAAAATACCTACAGGGCGCATTGTGAATCCGTTTTAGGTTACTGCATCGGTTCCTGGGGTGGTGCTTCCAAGAGTGTCTTATTAACTCTCGAAAGAGCTCAAAGGGCGGTCTTAAAAGTTTGTACGTTCAAACCCATAATGTTTCCGACTTATGATCAGTACCAATATTGCGAGGTCCTAACGGTGCGACAATTTTTTATTCTCCAAAGTATACTGAAACAGCATAGTAACATGGAAACATCAACTAAATCCCGCAGTAGACCTTGTACTTCCAGCCTCACATTGCAAATCTTCATTTGTGCATCGCTTCTTTTATTTTTGAAGTGAAAACTTCTTTAGCGGCGTTGAGCACTTTTTCTGTAATGGGTATAAAATCTTAAACTCGCGTCAGGACACGTGACCTGATCGAAAAAGCGTAGGACGGATGGAGAATGTTGAGGTGACAGGTTGACTATGGTCTCGGTTGCTTAGCGACAGACTGTTGATAATGTCTTTTACTTGTCTCTTGTTTTATTGTCAATATATATTTTTCGATTCTCTATAATAACTAATGTTTTCTTATATCTTATTACCTAACTTAACGTTCACTTTAATATGGTTTGTCATGTTTGTGTACGATAGCGCAATAAATGAATATTGTATTCTACCACATAAATGATAGTACTTTTATACTGATAAAGCAATTGGTGCAAAATTATTCCCTAACCATTCCAAAATATCAAACATGCTCAACGTTAATAATCAAGTTTTCACTTCTGCCGGCACTCCCGGAGTGCAACCCGTCTTTTTTTTTTGGCCACATTTATATAAGAAACAAAAACATAATTCATTTAACTAGGTTCAAGTGTAAAAAGGTTCCTTTATGCTTTTTAAATACGTTAAATTATGATGAAACCGAAGATCTTCTGCACACTTGCACTTAAACACAAATACACAAACACCCTTTCCCGTAAACATACAATGATCCATCGTACATATATATAATCTAACTTGTATACAGGGTGGAAATTTAAAACGGGGCACGAAGGGCAGGTACCTTGCAGGTTGTAGCTACATGAAAACGTTATTAGGAAACCATCCTTAATTTTTTGAAAAATTTTAACTGCATTCACCGATTTTGAAAAAAAAAATATAATGAGTAGAAAAATTGAGTTTTCAAAAATATTTTTTTTTATGGCGATCGATCCTGTTTCTCATGAAGATCAAAACACTCTTTGGCATCAACTGAGGTATGAGTACTAGGAAAGTCAGAAATCGCGAAAAACTATTTCCATACATTCGCTAACATAAGATAGGTAGATAAAGCGGATGCGGCTGCGTGTGGCGCGAGGGCGGGGCGGGACGCGTGCCGCGCGCTACCAGAAAACACGGAATGGTACTTCAGGCATATCCTAACAGATGTTTGGGAACATTTTTTCGTTTGAAAGAGCCTAAAGTCACCCTGATATTAAGACGATAATTTAATTTAACTGGTTGAGAATTGATACAAAGATATTAAAAACAATAATAAAAAAACAGAGAAGAAATAAAATAGAGAAGAAATAAACAGTTATTTATTTAACCAACTTTAAAAAAAGGAGGATGTTTTAATATAACGTCGTCAGTTGTCAACCGATTTTAATAATTCTATCTGAAAGAACATAGCTCAAGTGTGGTCCCATATAATATTAATGAAGATCTGGCTAGTAGTTTTTCATAATCCTGAAAAATATAATTTACGTTTTGACGTTTTGGCAAGTAGTCGTTTACATAGATGACATCATTGTTGTGTATGGGCTGATTTTGGTGAAAGTAACGGCACATGATGTAGGTAACTAAAAATTGTGAAATAAAAAACAAAACCGACTTCAAAAAGTAAAAAATAAAACTGTTGGAGTCGGTGCCTGCCAAGGCAATATATTAAAAAACATAGTTAATAGAAGAGCAATGCAGAATGCCTTGTCTTTAGTTTCAATTATTTTTATAAAAAAAAATTGTCAAAAAAATCAGGAGTCCATTGAAAATCAGCGCCTGGCTCGCAAGGCCTGGCAAAATGCTGAATTGACCATCTTTTTGGCTGCAGCCGTGAGACATCCATTTCAGACAGTACATCTGTAATTGTTTAATTTTTTTATTTATTTCTTTGTCAACATTGTCAAATTGTTATCTGTCTCATGTATGTATCCAAATAAAGCTTTTTCTATTCTATTCTACAATTAAAAATATGTTATGCTCTACAGATATTGCTATGCCGGCCTGCGCAAAAAGGTGAAATTGGAAGTTCCACAACTGCCCGACTTAGGAGAATCATCTAAGGTTAATTATACCTATTCATTCTTAAGTCTTCGGTTGAATTCGGTCAAGAGAAATTCGTAAATATGGAGTAGTTGTGCGTTGTAACTTGTACTACATATTCTGATCAGAAAATACAGTTGCTGCGAAGCGTGTAGCGTTTTTGTAAATGCAAAAATAATACTTTATGATTTACGTAAGTACGTAAAAATAAGTACCGTTACGGAAACTTTTAACTATTTTAATAATTAAATTTTTAACATTTTTTAGCAACGTTAATTGATACCAGTTTTTTTATTATTTAGATAGATTTCTCAATACTTAATTTACTAGTATCTAGGTATCAAATAGTTATCGAATTCATGATGTGTATACCTTGAAGTACGGTCAACAGCAACTACTTTTTATACAAAATGTTAATTTTCTAAAAACAATTTCGAACTCAACGGCTTACATCTTAAAGTTCAAAGTCGATTAGAGACGTTTGACAGTTTTTAGAGCCTTACCTGTTTTTGACTGTACCTAGAAGTAGTATATTTATATTATTTTGTTTAGTTGCAGGAAGTGAACATAGCATCCAAAGAAACAGAAAGAATTGTGTGCGATTGGGCTGAAACGAAATTGGGTATGTCATGTTCTGTACAATCATAATTATTTCATAATTTAATTTCCAAGGTACAATCAACTGAACATCAAGCTTTATACTTGCATTTCGAAAACCACCGCTATTACGAGCGACATAAGGATGCTCTAAAGGCCAAATAGTAAAGTTTTACCTGCTATCGTGTGTACGCCAAAAAATAAATTGTATGACTAATAGTACCCAAGAAAGGTATCAATATTTTAATTGTCATTTTACGTACACAGGCATCATATTTTTAAAATGAAAACAGCAAAAAAGTTATGTTAGATATAGTTGTCATATTTTTTTTTTCGAAATATAGACCAACATTTTTTCAATACATTTGACGCTGGTCAGCTAATTAAAGACAGAGCGTATTTCGTGTTCTAAATAAAAATAAAAATGAACATTTTTATTTTTTCCATTATGGTGCGAATTTTCGGGACACGCAAAAACTAGCTCAGTTTTACCCTTGCTTTAGGTTTTTTTTAATTTAACTTGAACTAGGTAGTATGGAAAAAAGAAAAAGTTCGATCCTTCTACAAGGAAGACGGAAGAAGGGCGACTTTAATTATCCTGGGGTCAAATGGCCGCAGGACAGTGGGTATCTGCTACCAAAGGAAACAAATTTTGTGCAGTGGTATCGCCACAGTAACTTACCTCAAGTAATAGACAGACCTACAAGATTTCGAGAAGGTTACCAACCATCCGGTTTGGATTTGATATTTACCAATGACGAGACTCTTATAGCTGATATTGAGAATGAGGCTGCCATTGGAAAAAGTGACCATAATTATATAGCTTAATAATAATTTAATTTAATAGCCATTAATAGCCAGTGTACAATTACAGGTACAGAAACAAAACTGTCTGGGAAAAAACCTAGGAGAAACTTTGGAAAAGCAGATTATGACAAAATAAATGAGGAGTTGCACCCTGTCCTGATAAGTTCAGTTGAGAACTTGACTTGCTCAAGGAATTAGTTCGAGACCATGCACAGGCTCATTATGAATGGCATTAACAACCACGTGCTTCTTTTCAAGCCAAATAAAAACAATAATATTAACAAATCTTGGATGAACATGGAACTAACGGAGTTGATAAGACATAAAATGCTTGTATGGAACAGATATACATTGACAGGATCTGATGATGTCTACAAAGAATTTAGAAAAGTCAACAATAAACTTACGAATTTACGGCGTAAATCGAGAATGTTATACGTACAAAATTTGTTGGAGGCAGGACTGAAGAAATTTTATTCATACATTAGAAAGCAAATAGACTCTAAAGTAAAGATACCAAATATAGTAATTAACAGCAAAGGTCAGCAGATGTTAAAACCAAAGAAAATATAAGAAACTTTCTTAGATCAATTTTCTAGTGTATTTGAAGAGGAGCCACCTGGTGACCTGCCAATTTTAGACCCACGTCATCGAATACCAGAAACTATTGAGGATATTGTGTTCACCAATGACAAAGTCCAAGCCGCAATAAAGGAAATGAAGGATAATGCTTCTCCAGGTCCAGATGATATACCAGTGCCTATTTAAAGAAAAGTGTAATCTTAACGATACTATGACATCCGTAATGCAAACATCTTACGACACTGGAACGATACCAAATCTATGGAAAACCGTTACAGTGATTCCCATATTTAAAAAAGGAAACAAATTACTACCATCAAACTACAGGCCCATAAGCTTGACCAGTGTCCTGTGCAAGGTCATGGAGAAAATAATTAGCATGTTTGCGGATGATACCAAAATATTTGCAAATCCTCTTGTTAACTCAGAACGACTTCAGAATGATTTGACTCGACTGGCAGATTGGTCAAGGGAGTGGCTGATTATAGTATGGCCATAACCGCTGCGTTCTCCCTGAAGTATGCGCGCGGCTAGTCGGGGGGGACGCGCTCTGTCAGTACGCCGTCAACGCTCGTGGCGGCAGGTAGTGTCGCAGACGCACATGAGATAGAAATTCAAAGATGGGTCGTGCGTTATCTCGTGATGTAAAAACCGTAATTTTTAAAGTGGCTGAATATTTTAAGAAACGAAAAGCAGACAGAGAAAGCTTTGAATTCAAAAGTGATGCGAATATTGCCAAAATCGTTGCGGAGGCTACGGGGTACTCTAAAAGAACCGTGCATAGTGTAATTTTTGCGGGTTATTTATCTATGGAAAATTCAAGCCGTTTAAATCGCCGAAAAAAACATAAGTTATAAAGAAAAAACATGTTGCGGATGATTTTGACCTTGGAGTTATCAGAAGAAAAATTCATCAGTTTTACGAAGTCGAAAAAAAAAACCAAGTGTCCGTAAGTTACTATCAAGTTTGAGGCAGGATGGCATATTGAATTGTGGACGGGAATATTTAAGACAGCTTTTACACAAAATGGGCTACCTTACAAAAAATGCAAATCGAAGAGACTACTCCTTATAGAGCAGCCTAATATAACAGTGTGGCGGAAAAAATACCTAACACAAATCAGAAATTACAGAACGCAAAACCGCAACATATATTTTCTTGATGAAACATACATCAACGCCAGTCACCATGCCAGTAAATGTTGGCAATCATCTTCAGAATCCGGAATTCATGCTGATATTGGATAAAGGACGGCGATTGGTAATTCTCCACGCTGGGAGTCGAAATGGCTTGGTGGATGACGTATTGACTATATTCAAATCAGATGCTAAAACTGGCGACTATCATGGAGATATGAACGAGCCTACTTTTTATAAGTGGGTAGATGAAAAGTTAAAAGATAAGTTGCTGCCAAATTCTGTTGTTGTAATGGACAACGCGTCTTACCCTAGCGTTCAGGTTGAGAAGAAGCCAACTATATCAAGCATCAAAAGAGAAATGCAAGACTGGTTGCTACGCCACAATGTAGAATTTTCAGGAACAATGGCAAAGGCTCAGCTGCTAATTCTTATCACACGTACACAAACAAAACCCGTGTATAGAATTGACGAACTACTGAAAGCCCGTGGACACACTGTTCTGCGTTTACCTCCGTACCATCCAGATTTAAATCCTATTGAGTTGGTCTGGGCTGATGTTAAAACAACATAGCCCAAAACTATATTAATTCTTCTATAGACGAAAAGATAATCATATTGGATAAATTGTTTTCGGAATTCACGGCAGAAAAATGGCAGAGATGCGAAGATCATGTCCAGCAAAATGAAAATGATTACTGGAATCGCGATATTAGGTTCGATAATATTATCGATTCATTCATAATAAATTTGCAAGACTGATTAAAGTTCCAATGGCGATACGGACGATGAAGATGATGACGAAATGGAAGATGAAGTTGAAACAGAATCTATGTCGGAATAACTTTACTACTTATACTAATATCTATTTGTTTGTAATTATAATAAATTTTTAATAAAACAAATCCTGATTTGAATTATAAGTTTAGTTCTTATTCATCAACTGCCTAGGTATTTTAATACAATATCGAGTATAATGTAGATTACATTTTTATCAACTAATAAGATAATACAACTAATACATTTTTATCCACTAAAGAGCCTCCGACCACCGTTCTGCCACAAGTCTTGCCTTAGAAATGCAAACTGATATCGTAAGATTTGTCCGACGTGTATTGATCTCATGTGAACTCATGCTCTTTTTTCCCCGGCTCCAACCTCGCCGCGCATACCTCAGGGAGTGCGCAGCGGTTATGGTCATACTATAGTCTAAATATAGACAAATGCACTGTTCTTCATATTGGGAATCGAAATCCCCGCAAAGTCTACGAAATCAATAGTGTCCCATTACGACAAGTAGAGAAGCAGGTAGATTTAGGAGTACATGTTGCCAATGATCTTAAATGGGAACATCATATCGCCTCTGACCAAAAAAGCCAACAGTTTCATTTACCTTATTCGAAAAGCTTTCGCGTACCTAACACCTGAAATGATGCTGAAGATATACAAAAACTATTTAAGGCCGATTCTAGAATACGCCTTCCAAATCTGGAGCCCATACTTCAAGAAAGACATTGAATTATTGGAAAAAGTTCAACGTAGGTTCTCAAAGACCCCGAAAGCCTTGAAGAATAAACCATACGAGGAAAGACTGAAATCGCTGAAACTCACAACTTTAAAGGAACGCTGAGAATGAGGAGACTTAATAGAAACATATAAAATCTTGCATGGACACTATGCCATCGAAAATTTGGATAATCACTTGTTCCAGTACTCACGAAACACAAACCTAAGAGGCCATCATCTAAAGTTATCGCATGCGCTATCACGAAACAATCCACACAAACATTTTCTAAGTAATAGAGTAGTGAAAGCTTGGAACAAGTTGTCAGAAGAAGTAACTTCAAAACACTAAAAAGCAAAAAAATTACCTTTTGGAGTCGGTGCAAGCCAAGGCAAGAAAAATTAAATAGTAGGACCGCAAAGTAGAATGCTTTGGCTGGCACCGACTCCAAAAGGTTTATTTTTTGCTTTTTAGTGTTTTGAAGTCGGTTTTCATTTTTTATAAAAAGTTTTTTATGACAAAGGTTGGTCGGACAGGAAAATTGCAGATCACTTGCGATGCTCTAAAGATATGGTTATAAACGCTATCCAGCAATTTATGAAGTTTAATAGGTACTACGGAAAATGTGCTTTGGCCGAGAATAATGACCTCGCGAGAAGACTCAAGAATGGCATCGTTGGCTAAAAAAATCCCTTTGAAAGGATCAAGTTATTTGTTTAGAAGTATTTGGCGCAAAGGGGTCTAGAGGTGTGTCGTTCCAAGATTTCGGCTTGAAAAATGTAGACGCTCGTTTTTGGGGCAAGGCATAGCCTTTTTTAATAAAGTTCCACAACAAGTGATTGAGCTGCCTTTGCATAAATTTAAAATATATGTTAAAAAACGCTCTTAACCCTTAAATGCATACTGTTGCCAATTGTAGTCGTACCACTTTTTGCCTTTTTTTTTTAAACCGTTTTACGCATATGTATCCGAACGCATTTGAATATCATAGACAATAAAATAACAAACTGTCAAAATTAAACAAAAAAATATATTGGCGGTAAATGTTGAAAGTTTTGACATTTCAATATTGCGGTCGACAAAGTATGTGAAGTAGCTAGGATCGTCTCCGTAATTTCCGATTTCTCATTATAAGAGTACTAATTGAGAGTAAAAAAAAAATATTTTCTCAATCCTTATAAGGTAAGCTATTGATATTTCATGTTTTGTTATAATTTTATGGAATTTATGATAAGATACGATCGTAAAACTGTATGTTGCCAAATGTATACATCATGCGTTTGTGGCTTATACCGCTCATATGAATTTTTTGCTTGTGTTTAGAGTTTCAGCTATTTCGTTCTGTATTTCAGGATGGCTAGACGTTTAGAAGAACGAGATATTGAGTGTATTTTACCAGCTCTCGAAAATAGAGATATTTCTGAAGACGAAGAGTGAATAGGAGATGAAAATTAAATAAGTAGATTACTACCCTAATGTTCGAGATTTGATACAGAAGTTAGAAGATGTACAAGAAGAAGAAAAAACGATGCAGATCCTGGTTCAGTCGTTGAAGAACATAGTCCACCAAATGAATTTCCAGTTAAACACAGGATATTCAGAACCTACCTGATGAACCTGACCTTGGGGTAGATGGTAATACCGTCATTAGACTGTGTCGTTCACCACGAGGATCGTACGAGGAACTTGTGACAGACTATGAAGAAGTGGATTTTTCTGTGACTTGCTTGAAGGATAATAAACTTGTGTCGTTGGTATCTACTATCTACATGTATCTGAGAAAGCTGAAACTGTCAGCAGATTTGATACAAAACAGAAAAAGAAAGTCTCCATTGCCTGCCCAAAAATTGCAAAAGAATACAATGCCCACATGGGCGGAGTTGATATGATAGACAGTTATTTGGGCAGGTACAAAATATGGACCAAAAGTAGAAAGTGGTACATCCGATTATTTTACCACATGATTGACATGGCAGTGATAAACTCATGGGTGCTATATAGAAAAAAAAAACATCTAAACATATCTCTAGGGGATTTCAGATCAGACCTTGCGGAGACTTTGTGCAATTATAAGAAATATAATGATCCCAAAAGGGGAAGGCCTTCAAGCAGTAATTTAGAGAAGAAGATAGAAGCAAAAAGATACAGAGGGCCAATGAAACCCGTTCCTCCAAAAGACGTGCGGACTGATGGTATAGGCCACGACGAAAAACGATGTTCTACAAAGAATAGATGCATACTTCCTGGTTGTAAAGGTTTTTCGCGAACTGAGTGTACAAAATGTATGGGTGCATTATGTATATCATACTAATGATCGCAATTGTTTTACGGCATTTCATACAAAATAATTTTATTTTGGTTTTATATTTGATTGTATGAACAGGTAACCCCCAATAAATGTATACCTTACTCATGTATTAGAGGTCATATTAATTTTAAGTCTTAACGCATGGTGTAGCCAAATGTCAACATACTTGTTTTTCCAAAATATATATCTATTTTCTTATACCAGATTTTTTTAAATATTTTTTACGTTATCAGTACCTAAATACCTGTCCGAAAACATTTTTCCGCTCTGAAAGAAAAAATCATGCATTTAAGGGTTAAGCAAAGGTTATTACAAGGTAGATGATTATTTAAAAGGCCAAAATGCATGGAAGTGATACTAACACAATACATAACTATAATTGTATAAAAGGAAAATATTCTAATAACTGAGTATTAGAAAATTTTCCTCTTATATTAAATATGTTTCAAGATGTAGTTTTTTGTTTGGCAACGACATGTTCCTCTGTATGCTTCTGTTAAAGCTGATTAGTTTCCTGCGGCCGTTCTTCTTATCAGTTAAAAGATGTCCTGAATGGCTGGTAGGAAAAAAAATTGGACGATGAAAGAAAGCACCTATCTTTAAGTCTATTTGAATAAAAATGCACATTTAACAAAAATGCACATTTTTCCGACGAAACTAAAATAAACTCTGATAGAAAATTTTACTTGAGGCGTACTCCAAACAAAGAAATGGATCCAAAGTACACAAAGAAAACAGTCAAACATGGAGGAAGTTAATATCAAAGTTTGGGGATGTTTTTCTGGGCACGGTGTAGGACCTGTTAAGAAATAGAAAGTAAATTTGATAAATTTCTATATAAGAATAATTTAGAAGAAACCATGTTACCTTATGCCGATGATCATTTGTGATATGGACTTTTAAACGTTATGCAGCTCTAAAATATGTCTTACTGTTTTATGCAACCGAATATGGACCCCCATATTCATAATTTCGCATAACGTTCATACAGAATAAATAATATCGCATATTTTTTTCACCATAATGATTACTAATCATAACCCTTATTGGCATATCTATCTTTATTATAAAATATATTTCAAATACTTAAATGTTAACAGTATACAATGCATACATGCAATGCAAAGAAAGCATGCAAGCAAAGAAGCATGCAATGCAAGTATGCAAAGCAAGCATGTAAGCAAAGCATGCATGTAAGCAAAGCAAGCAGGCAAAGCAAGCAAGCACATGCAAGCAAGCAAATATGCAAGCATGCAAATGGGAAATACATGTCTCCGGCGCTGCGGGAAGTGCAGCCCCTTCGCCCTTGCGTACCAAAACACAGACACCGCGATCGGCCACGCAACTTCAGATTGGTGGTCGCCTATGGCGACCAGCCCCAGCCGCTCCGCCTCGTGAGGTGACTGCGTTTTGCTACTTTGCTACGGCGGGCGGGGGCTGCTCTCCCTCCGCGCCTCCGGGCTCTAAATTGCACTCTAGTATTGGGCATACAAGGTGACGTGGTACGGCAAGGTGACGGCAGGTCGGTATAGTGACCTAATTCCCTATCAAACACGCTAACTTAAATATTAACTTTTACTCTTAATTGTTGACGGTTACAGAGGATATAGTTATGGATAAATCCATTATGCATTTCGTCTTTTAACCTTTAGACGTATAACAGTTTTAGATTGGCAACCGTACAATCCCGACATTAACCCGATCGAAAACTTGTGGTCCCGTGTGTGCAAAAAAACGTACAAGTAACTTTACACCATATTATAGGAGACATGGAAGCAGATTTTGATTGAAATCTGCAATAATTTGATCGCTTCAATGCCTAGGCGGTGTCGGGCTGTCATTGCTGCTAAAGGACATGCGACAAAATATTAATAACGGTGGTTTTATGTTTTTACAACATTTATTTTTTTATCGTTACTTAATTTGTGTGTCTTGAATTAGTTGGCCAAGTCTTTGTATTAGTTCATATCATACTGCTTGCAATAAAGTTAAATTTGATAAAAAAAAAACGACATCTTTCTCTTTATTTTATTTCAAACCTTTTACGATTACCGTAAGAATAATATATATTAAATAGTATTAAAAGATCCTATTGCATTATAATAAAAAAAATATAGGGTAGGTAAACTCAGAAAACTTAATATCTTTGATTATGTGTCTTTAATTATGTGTCCACCGCTGTATAACTATTATAATGTTTTTTGTTCCAGGTATAAATTTCGCTAACATATCGGAGTTGTCACGCCACCTCGCGGTGGCGTCCGTGCAACACGCGCCTCCTGGTCCGGCCAGCAGCTCTCCACCGCCCCTAGGCCAACCGCATGGTAATTATACTTAATTTTATACATAAGTAAAATGAGAGTGATTTAAATGATGAATTCTTGATGGCAAATTGGTTAGTTTTCACAATTTCGTAAATAAATTCCGATAAAAACAAAAATAAAATATTCTATAAGTGCTTTCTGTCTTTTAGGACCCCCAGATGAGGCGACCAGCCGGCAACTAATGACCCAATTGAAGAGGAAAATTCAGGTATGTGTTCTTTTGATATAGACAAAGTTCAGCTAATTGTTTCTTTCTCATTGACCGTGCCGTACGCCACACACAGACGCAGGGCACGCCCGGTCGGCCGGGGAAGAAGAAGAAAGCTCTTGAGGCCGGCGAATCGCCGCCGTCCACGTCGTACGTGCACCACCCGCCCGTGAAGCACGAGGAAGTGGCGGAGTACGGCTACGCGGCCGCGTACCTGCCCGTGTACGAGGCACGCGCGCCGTACGCCGCGTACGGGCCGCCGCGCGCGCACCCGCCACAGCCCGCGCCCGACTACCGCCCCGACTACGCCTACGAGCAGGGCTACGCGCGCGACCTCTCCCTGCCCGACCCCGCCCTCAACCTGCCCATCAACCTCAGCAGCGACGCGCGCGACCCCGCCCCGCGCCCCGACTGGGCCCGCCGCCGCCCCCCCGAGCCCCCGCCGCGCCTCCCCCTCCCCGGGAAGAAGCTCATCCTCGAGACCTACCAGAGCGAGACCCAGGGCGGCTCCCCGCGCCCGCCGGAACCTCGTCCGCCGCCGCCCCACGAGGAGTTCCCTCGAGCCGAGTACCTGCCGAAGAAGATGCGCGCCGCCGAGATCATGGGCGGCAAACTGGCCGCCGCGCGCGCCGCCGCCCCCGCGGAGGCGCCGTCGACCTCCACGGAGCCCGCGCCCGCCCGTCCCGCGGTCGCTTTTTTAGAGGATCCAAAAAACTTAACGAGCCGGTCCAAAAGCACCGCCGCGGCGCTGGCCCGGGAGGAACACGAGGCGGCGAGTCCCACGCGGTCGACGAAGGCGACGCCTAGGCGGGCGGGCGAGCCGGCCCGGCGCCGGCGGCCCTCGCGCCCCGGCAGCCCCGACTCCTGCTGCGGCCTAGACGGCATCAACATCCGCACCGGCGTCATCTGCGAGGAGAAGCACTCCGAGATCCTCAACAGGGAGCGGGTCATCAGCATCTGCAACATCGACAAACACGACCTCGACGACTACCTCAACGAAGGCAACAGTCAGGAGCACGAGGAGGAGCTCCTGCAGTACTTCCAAGCGAAGGACGCACAGGCCGACGCGCCGCCCGCCGCCGACGCCTGCGATTCGGCTCCTTTTTTAGAGACGAGCCAGGATCCGCATGATGACCATAGTCAAGGTAAAAATGAAAAAATATCTCAACTTCGAGAATTGTTAGCAAAAAATTTAAAAAACCAGAGTAGCTCGGCGCCGAGCGCGCCCGTACATCAGGAACAACAGCAGCTCAAAGAGCCGGAGCAATCGGTTAAAATGAATGCAGCGAATGAAGGGGCGTTTAAACCCGTCAATGACGTCGCCGTACCCAACGGCCCTTCTTTATTGAACCAAACTGGAATAAATAACAACAAAATGTGTAACTCCATTCCGAATGAAAATGGGACTGCTCCACCGTTTGTGAGCAATCGTTCGTCTAATCATGGCAATCACCACAACGAACCGCAAAGTCCAACATCTAGAACACAACAGTACGACTTTGTTCCTATTTCAGATGGTTGCCAATCGCCGGGTAACTTTAATTCTAAATCACCATTAGGATTCGGACAGAGGGGACATAGCCCGACGAAAGTTAATAAGCCGATCATGAGTAGTTCACTTCAAACGTCGCCTATATCACATAGTACTGCAGCTAGCCCTTTCGTGAGTCCCAGGAATACACCAGTTCCAAGATCGCGCCTTTGTCCGAGACCAATACCAAAACTCAACGGAAGGAAAAGACGAAACCCTTTATCGCTAGGCATGGTGGAACAGTGCTCTAAACAGTTTGCTATACCTAATGATCAAAAATTTATGAATAAAATGCCCATATGCGGTCCAGGAAAATTTTGCCAGTCAATTCAACCTATGTCTGCACCACCATCTCCTAACATTTTGACCTCTCAATATAAGACACATTTGTTCCATTGCGCTCCTAATATACCGAACGGAACTCACAACCTGAGCTTAAACTTTTTACCAAACATGCCCATGCGAGATCACATGAACGGTGAACTAACTCAGCCGTTATCAGCAGACCCGCTATCGAGTGAGGTCAGTCAATTCTTTCAAGAGCCACTGGTCAACTATAGGCCGGCACCTGATTCATTTAGATCGCAATCCGTGCCTCTTAAACAAGGCATTAATAACATGTGCTTGCTGAGCTACAACAACACTCCAGTTGGATCCATCCCACCGACTCCGGTCCCCAACGAATTTTGCGATTTTGGGTCTTTAGCCGATACTTGCGATATTTCGAAAGCGGGCTTAAATCCTGAAACTCTGGACAAGATTTACAATGCGATAGACAGCAGCAATGATGTACTTAATACAAACGCAACACAAACTCTATTGAGCTCTAATGATACATTGAGTAATGGTTGTGATCCCCTGCCAGAACAACCGATTCTTTCAGATGAACAACTTAATTCTCTCATCCCTAGCGGCGATCAATTACTGGACAGAGGCAGTCAGTTCAATCAGAGCTTCAACAACGAATCTGCTACCGCTGAGAATGTCGAAGATTTCTTGAAGCGACCCAACAGCATTGAATTTGAATTACCCGATTTAGAAACCGATAAAAATAAATATTACACATCACGATCTGTGCCTAGCACGCCGCTGCCATTTAAACGCGCATCATCCAATTTACAAATTGACTCGTGTCGCTCTAGAGAACTTTTCCCCGCGGAAACGTATTCCAACATTTCTAACGGCATATCGTCGAAGTCTGTACCGTCAACTCCTCAAATGGTTGAAGATAGAAATATTTTTAGTTACAGTAATAGGGACTACTTGATCAATGGAAATTCAGTGGGAGGGTCTGCTCAGATTCATGAGATCGTTATGGATAACGACCAAAGCCTGGCTTCCCCCTTGAACGACATGTTGCGAGAAGATATGCTGAATCCTCTAACGCCCGCCTTGCTGGCCGACCTCGACAAAATGGACACTCCATACGTCGATCTCTAGTCAGCCATTGTTTATATTGCTGTTTTGTATATAATATTTAATGTTAGATCTTTGTTTGTACAGATGTCGAATTATTGGATATCTTTAAAGAGTACAATGTATATTTGTTTGCCTTCAGTGAAGGTACATTCTAAGTTGTGCATGCCTAATTTTAAATTCGGACCGCACACTCCCAAAATGTTGAGTCAATATATTGCATCATGTACAATGTGATAAATAAAAAATCTATATATTTCAATTACTAGGAGTAAGCACAAGCAAACTCTGGTCATAGTTATGAAAGTCAGATGTTATTTCTTTTTTCATTTGTGTTGTAATACTAATCAGTGTATAGTATTGTTTTTATAATGTGTTATAATATCAGTATCATGCAGAATACAATAATGCAATGTCTTTTTATATAAAGGTATTTTATATTTTTTCAAAACTAAATCTAGAAATTTTAAACATACTGATAAATTAATTTCATTTGAACTCGGTTGTACTATTTAGTAGATCGAAAAGTATGTACGTATAAATTATGTTTTTAATAAAACCTATAATCTAGTTGCAAATTGATAATGAATTCAAGGTTCAATATTGTATTATCTGTGGTTTGTAAAACCATAATCTAATCACGTAAATATCTTTAAAATTACGATTTTATTTTTTCTAAAAATCTAAGTTATTAAACTACATAGATATTTTTAATATATGAATAAGATTTATATAGCAAGCATGTAAACCTCTTATGGGTGTTTGTTCATACTTGCCATTCTTGTTTGGTAACAATATAGATACGTATGGACATTTTAAGAAATAATCAAATTATATTACAATTTCTAAACAATCATCACGAGTTGTGTTACAAATATTATGTAGTAAACAGACATGTACAGTTTACACTTTCGGGCTCTAAAAAGAAGTATCATTTAGATACATAAATATATTATATTTATGTTTTACTAAGAAATACTTAATTATTTGTGTGCTAGTGCAGTGCTATATAATAATAATAATATACCCATACTAAACTGACTCTATTCACATCAATATACCACTTTAAGCAAGCTTATATCTATGGATGTTTGTTATAACTGAAAGTGTTATTGATTCCGACATACAAAATTGGAAATATGGAGCTTGTAGATCAAATGAATACAAAGTATAAAATAATAATCATTCTGAGAATATATTCTAGAAATATTTCTTGAGATTAAGCAGGTGATCCGAATGTTATATTAAAATGAACCATCAGTTATTCATAAAAACGTGCCTATTAACAATATCTAAGCTCATCGAAAATAGGTTTGAAACATCGAAAATTTTATACATATTTTGTATACGTAGCGTGATGCAATCAATATTATACCACGTTAAATTGATAAACTACTGAACAATAGTTCCATCAACAATATTGTTACGATTGTAGCTGTATGTAGTATTTATCCAGACCAATGCAGCGTGCCAAGCGCGCTTAGTAAAGTAGAATTGATTTATAAGGATGAATAATAGTGTATAGTTTACGAAAATGAATTTATTGTAAGTTAGCACAAAGATTTAATATATTTTATTATCAGATAGGTATTTTACTGATATACTAAATTTACATTGAACGCATGAAATGCGAAGAGAAATTTTAATTCTGCCAATGTGGCTACATTGAGCTTATGGGAAGAATCAAGGTTACGATTCGAATATTGTTAACGTTGTCGAAGCCGGCCCGCTGTTGAACTCTAGCCGTCTTTCTAAACTTGAGCTGACAGCGTTAATGCAGATTTTACCGTCCCTATTTGTAGAGTATACAACACTCATTCGCTTATTTTAAAGATAGTGTACGATACGAGAAAACCATTTATCGTTTCAAAATGCAGGGGTCGGCTTCCATTTTGTGGTCCAAAAGATGATTAACATCCAGTTCCTGAAGTCTGATCGAAGTGAAAAAGAAGAAGAGCTAGATAGTTATGGTAATTTTAATACTAAAACTCGATTTACATGTCTATGACTTGAATGTTATTTCAGAATTGGTTGTTACCGTCTTAAGTGATGAATGGCCTCATTAATACATACTTTTATATTTAAGTTCTCATAAAAATATAACTTTGTTGTAGAATGGTAGTAACTCGAGAGGTAACGTCATCAAAGTATTTCCTCGACCTGTGCCTGATAAAAGCTTATTAGACAATTTGTTATTAACTCTAGTACAAATAACACACTGATTCGACAGGGATAGTCCTATATTTAAGCGAAACCGAAGACTGTTTTAAAGTTTGTAGATATTTTCGACACGTGAACTAATGAATGAGAAATGATCACGTCGCTTGAGGAATAGAACGACGATTTACTTTAGTGATCAGTGTTATTATTCCAATTTGGTACAACTTACCAAAATCGATTAGTACCTAATTACTATTAAGTTGTACATTTTGCTAAGGTACATTTCTTATAAATAAATTGTAAATAATTTTAATGTTATTCCATTATTCATTAATTATAAAAGAAACCCTGCAGGTGAATCAGTAACAATCCATCATAAGTCTAAACGAAGTGCAACGAACTTGCAAGCTTTTCGCATTATATAGTTGCTCGCAAGTGTATTTCTGACTTAAGTATCAACTTATTGTGTGCTTTCATACATAATTTCAGGGAGTGAAAGTATCATTGAAATATTTAGTTTACGTAAAGCTTCCAAAGAACACAAAGTTTTTTTGCACAACAGTTATTCCATTTTATCACCACATTCATAATCATGAACATTGTATAGGTATTTAATTATTATAATGAGTGTTTGATGTATTTGGATTATGCACTTTTAATGTAACTAGGGTACTTTGTATCCACAAAACAGAAATATTGATTACTTACAGTGAATTCTTCATTAAACGTGATTTAAATGTTTATAATAAGTGTACTCAAAATAAATGTGCGACACTAATTAAAGTACGGTCAACGTCGTGTCAGGCTGACGTCAGACTTTAAGACACTGACGAATTTCTTCAATCGCATTGAGTTTTAAATTGTCTGAAGAAATTTTACATTTTCTACGGCGACGGCTAAGGGCCACAACACTGTGTAGCGACGTGGCATCGCAATAATGCGATGACACAAACAAAACGCAAACATCTTTATCGCGACGGTATGGCAGCGCATTGGATAATTCTGCGATGCGTTGTAATATTTTTACGTTGCGACGCCGCAACTCAGTGTTGTGGCCTGGCTCTTATACCCGTAGGTAGCTGCCGTTGACTGTGTACCTTCTGATTACGATCAGTCATGTTTGCTTCAAAAGTGTATAATTCATTGATTTTCGATGCAATGTATAGTTTGAGATGAAGTTGTAAGTCATGTTTAAGAGAAAGTTTATTTACAGAAGTTTATACAGTATAATAAGGATATAAATATATTCAGCTAATGTTTACCTTCATTAGAACCTAGAGCGTCGATCACATTGTAAGCAAAGTGAAACGAATTAATTTTGTTTGTTGCGTTGCTTGCGCTTAAAACTTCCGTACAGGGCGTACAGGGATCGCTTTCTCAACAAACAGGGATTTAAGACAAAACTTAATTATTGAAAGTATAAAAAATATAAATTCATTAATAGTACAATTTTGTTGTGCTCTACTTATTCGTAGCATATTAAAATCAAAAGAAACATTTCAATATTCCTGTTTGCACCCGAGTATCAGTCATATGATGGAGATTTTGTTACTAAAAATAGTTAGTGTAAATACAATTTTGATTTTAGGTGTATTTAATTAATACATGACATCCATTTAATTTTTATTAAAACTATGTTGTTCGGTTTATTATTGTTTTTATTTCAACATATTTTTATAAATCTAAGATAACAAAATTAATTTTAAATTAATTGTACATGTTAATTGAAGATATCCATGTTGTTGATTAGTCTTTTATGGATGTTGATTTACACCATTTGCTATGCAGTGATAATAAATGGTACCATAGTATTTCTGTTTTATTTTATACATCACAATTTTATCATAATAGATATAAAATTAGGCAAAATCTAATTCATCACTGTTGGCAAAGTGAGGTTTCCATTTAATTTGCTGACTCAAATGATCTCCCATAGTTTTCTAAAAAGTGTTTTGATAAGATAGGGTCATCTTCATGGTTATAATTCTCTGATACTTGTATTGGCATACCAGGCCTCCATTCTAGTAACAATGATATCATTGGTAACGTTAAAATATTCTTTAATGATTTTTCGCCATATTTATGTTTTATATGTCTTCCTAAACATCTTTTTACATAAGTGAAGAAAGTATCCAAGAAATTTAAACAAACATTTGGCTTCCAAAATCTCTGAAAAAAATAAAAATTAAAATGATTTGTTTTCTACAGTTGAAGTCTATTGTGTGAGAGTGCATTAAAGGTAGGAAATTGCTTTTATTTTTCCTTCAACTAAGTTTAAACAATTTTATCTACCTACTGCTATTGAAAACTACCATACCTCGGACATTTTTGCCAGGTCTCTGATTGGATACACTTTTAATTCTTCAACAATTCCATTATCATCTCTAAATCCACATATAATAGTGTCTATGTTAGCCAGGAAAGATTGGCACCACCACTTCTTTGTTTTGAACCGTCTGTAAATATACAAAAATTTATGACAAATACTAAAGCAAAAAACTTACCTTCTAACCTTAGAGAAATTCATCATACTAATCTCATATTATGAGTCGAGTCAAATGCAAAAGTCTATGACGATGTATGGTAGTTATTCTTTCGTGCAAAAACTACTTAACTGATTTGGATGAAATTTAGCACACAGTTGGTAGATATTCTGGATTAAAGGATACTTATTATACCGATATTCCGACTCCGACGGGATCTTACAACACAGATGAAACCGCAGGCAGCCGTTAACAGGCCTGTTTCAATCCCCGTGTAGGTTCGAAAATGTACTTACGTGTGGCGGCAACGCCGGCGTTGCTAATCTAGCTGGGTCTCACGAGCGAGCAGTGACGCACGCGCGAGTTTTGTTCGTCACCTACTTTACCGATTTTAAAATGGAGAAACATAAAAAAGCAAATAAATATAGCGCAGTATTTAATAGCATTCATATTTGATACAAACCTACCTACATAAACACATAAATATATAAATAATGTTTAGTTTCTTGAAGAGCCATATGCCACATCTATCTTCTTAAGTTAAAGAAGTAGGTAGGAACTTTAGGTACCTATGTATGCCAACTGTCAATTTCTTATGCTTACTTTTGATAGGTATAAATTAACCTTTACTTATTAAACATACCTATGTATATTATTCACTAAGCATATACCTAAATCTGCCTAGAAATAAATTAAAAATAAATCTCTCTTCTTTCTCTCTCTTATCTATGGGGATTAGTGGTCGACCACCTCTGTGGGCCTAGCATGAGGCTTTTATCGACTCGATAATGTGTCACTGGCCCGCAGATATCGTAGCGGAGTAAGCAAGACGGCATGATGCGCTTTATCATATTGCGGGATAGCATTGTTCATGCAAGGAGGACTGGTGTAAGGGTTTATCAAATCAGACTTGGCTTAACTACTGTTATCAGATGACAACAGCCAGGACCGATGGTTTAACGTGCCCTTTGAAGCATGGAAACGCTCATTTGTAATGCCACTTTATGTTCATCCATCTGACACCTGGCCAGACAGAACGTTGTTTACAAACGTAATTGAATACGATCAGATGCAACTTGCAGGTGAATTAAATTCTAGGTATTTAGCGCAGTGCAACCTGAATCACACCTTATTGTGTCATAGCAAGACTAGCTATTTGTCTTATTGGGTTTGCAGAGTGAACTTTCTGTACTTGTACTATTTAGTATTCTGTGCTGCTAGTCAAAAATAAATTAACAGAAAGTCTATAACTCACCTAAAATTCGTTTCCTGCTTAGAAAATTGAATATGTCTACTTGTTTTAAGTTCAATGAATTCCTTATCAGCTAAATATTGAACTATTGCATCTGCACACTGGTCTGTTGGAACAGCAGGAACAGAGACTCTATCACATCTTATGCCATCCATTTCAGCACCATAAACTATAGAATGATGGTTTAAGTTAGTGGTGAACACAAGGGAGAACTCCTTAGTCTCATCCACAGGCTCATGTGGATTGGGATCTGTTTGAGGACTGTCTGAAAAGAAGCAAATTTATATAAAAATGTTGGTAATATTTTGCATAAAATGGCATGTGGATAGATTATATTGTCATAAAATTATGCCTCTGAAAGAGGTCTCACATACATTTTGGTAAAACTGTACTTTATGGCCTTACGATTTTGGTAGCTTTGAGGGGTAGGGAGGGGGAGGGAGGTCTTTCGAACTGCCAAACCAACTCTCAGACTGAGCAAATACATTGTTTTCGAGATATTCAAGACCGAAGTTTGAGGTTAAAACTCACAAAAAATTACATTATAAGCACTTCTAAGTTGCAATTGCAAGCATTATAAGTTCGCCCCCAGAAAAGCTTTAGACCAGGGGTGTCCAACATAATTTTGTGGAGGGCCAGGTTTAGTATTTTTGAAACCATACCAGGCCAAAAGAAAAGCCCAATAGCGAAGGATTAAGTAACCATTCTTCTAGCTATTGATGTCTTCGCGGGCTGGATGAAGGACTTATACGGGCCACATTATGGCCCAGGAGCCATATGTTGGACGGGCCTGCTTTAGATGGTATAAGCAAAGAGATTTCTATGGTTTAAAAAAATCTATCACATGACCTACAGGGCTCTGACAGCTATAGGGGTACAAAAAAATACTTTTCAAATTCACAGCAATCTATTCAACAAAAAAATGTAAAATTCTTAACTATTGGGACCATAAAGTACAGAAGTACAGAGTAGCCTACATTTCAATATGCAATTATTTTTTCATATTCCTGGCTTAAGATTTTACATAGCAGAAAATAACAATAACCATTCCTTGTTTGCCCTTACCAGACAGCATGTACTGTTCGAATTTATAGCCCCATGATGTAAATTTCTTATCTTGTTCTGTCATATTATGTTTTTGATAATTTTTTTCTTCAGTATCCCGTGCACATAAATAAATGTTGCCTTTATATAATATGACAACAATTTTCCAAGGGTCTTTGTTTTCATATGGAGTGCATGCTACACATGTCATCAAACCCCTATAGCAAAATATTTTTGCATTGTTTAGATCAGTTTGTGGCGGGAAGTTAAGTCTTCTTTCATTTTCTAATAAGAATTGAAGCAAATTATTTAGTTTTACATCTAAATTACTTGGTTTACGTATAGCTTTAGCCAAATGTCGATTCAGATCAAAGTTAACATCCCTACTTTGTATACTTCTTGCATACATAAGATTCTCCAATCCGATATAACCTATAACCCTTGGACGTCCAAAGTTGGGGAATGCCTTTGCATATATATCAGCATGCGTATGAAGTTCAGGTTGCATTATTATTAATTTTATGAAGCAACTCCTTCGTGACCTTTGCTTTTTGAGTTCTCCGTTTTTCCTATGGATTCCGCCAAAGGCCGGTAGGCAGTGCCTTTCGCTTTCCGTCCTCTATCGATCGTGCAGCTGAAGCTTCCTTTTTTTTCAAAGTTTTTGAACTAAACAAACTTTACACACGAGGCTTGACGACCAACATAGTCTTCTTCTTCGTCTTTTTTGAACTCCGGCCTCCGCCAAAGTCCCGGAGTAGTAGGTTAGACAGTGCTTTTCAGTTTTGCTCTTCTTCACAAAATAGAATTGCTTGTAGGTATTCAAAATCAAAATACAAAAAATCCCTTTTTTTTCAATATGTATCACAGAATAAGTACTTGTAGGTACTTAAAAATATATATTTCTTGTTTAGAAGAAGAAACACAAAGAAAATTTTTTACTAGTTTTTATTTCAAGTTTTACGGCTTTGGTGTTTACTATACCATACAGCCTATTCTGCATTTATATTTACATTGTTTTAAAAGTTTTCTCGTGAACATCGTGTTTCACGTTTTCTACTCTGTTTTTTGTGAACATCTTTGTTTTTCACCATCTTCTTTGTTCTTTCTTGTTTATATACAGTCATTTAAATGTGGAAGCAAAATATTTTTAGACGCACTCCTACTAAGGATGGAACTAAAGTTACGTACTGTGGTCTTTTACTTGACGTTTGGCGAATCCGAATGTACAAAATACAAACTGTAAGAGCCAGAAAAAAAAGTGTGGTCAATTAATTAATAGAGACACTTTTGCTGTGGTCAATCAACTGTCAATTGACTACTACTGAATTATGACTTTTCTTCACGGTCTTACAAAAAAAACTAATGAAATAACATTTAAAAACTCTACTAGTTATGAAAAAAAATATAACTGATGACGAGGCAGTATGGTCCATGAAGCTATAGAGAATATATGGTCTAAGACCTTAGCCTTACAATCAACTGTCAATGTCAATCAAACCAATGTCAAAAAGTGTTCAGCCGTTTGAGACGTTGCAGTATTTGAAAATTTATTATTTCATTTGACTGAAACTACTGATACTGAAATATAATGAGTGGAGTACATATACATGAATGCATCACGGAATTGTCTACATAATGGATAATTTTCATAAATGTAGACTTTGTTTGAAATTAGGGGATTTTTGCTCAATTTTCGAACAAGATGATTCAATCAAACTATCAGAAATGGTTATGTCCTTCGCAAATATTCAAGTAAGTACGGTAATATTATGTTCCACAACTTCATTTGTATTAATATTGTATAATACACTTCCAAATTAAACTGGGATAGTATTTGGTAATAAATAATAAATGACCTGATTTACAAATTCCAACCTGCCTGCCGGCCTAGCATGAGCGGCTTTTATCGACTATTGACGCATGATAAAGATCCTATATAAGATATAGATCTTGCTTACACCTTAGTGGGGTAAGCAAGACAGCATGACGAATCATATCATATCGCGTGATATAATGATGGTCATGCTAGGCAGGCTGACCTACATATGTTTAAATTTATTACTTTTCAAAGATATGCGAAGGCGATGGATTGTCAGACCGAGTATGTACATCCTGTATTGAAAATCTGAGTACAGCATATTTATTCAAGCTTCAATGTGAACGAATAGATGCTCTACTTCGAAAATGTCCAGGTTTGTTAAATATACATACTTATATAGTTTTTGGTCATTGGTAAGTACCTATTCATATTTGTTTAACCATGTTACCTATTTCAGATGCCCAATTAGATAAACCTGAAATAACAGATTATAATGATTTCTTCAATACAGAATTTCACATGCATACCATTTATGGTTCTGTAGAAGGTGAAAATGTTCAGAATTCAGTCAAAGATGTGAATTCAGAGGCACCAGGAAACTGCTTAGAAGTAAGTGATGAGACTGATAGTGATATTGATTCTATAAAATGTGCACATTGTAGCCAGTCATATGGTCACCAAGGAGCTCACCTGTGCAATGTGACTTGCACTATTGAACACAATACTTTACAAAGATCAAGCAGCAATGAAACCCTTGTAGCCGCAGACTTACCGCCGACGCCTCCACCACCACCACTTGAGATTATTAGACCTGTTTTATCTATTGACAACAAAATAGAAGATGTCTTTGTATCATGTGTGTTATGTGACAATAAGTACAACCGATATGATGACTATGTCATTCATATAAATAAATGTACAACAAATGTTAAACTGCATCACTACGTCTGCCCAGTGTGTCACGAAATATTTTCTACAAAGTTGAACTACTTACAACATTTGAAAGAAATTCACTTTAAAGACGAAGAACAGCTGAGCGATGGAGTAGATGTGGTTGATAGCTTCACTGCTATCTATGAGAAGAATAGGAAGCCAAGACCCGTGAGAAGGCAAATAGGTTGGTCTGTAGAAGATATATACCAAGAAATTGATTGTAAAAGGGTAGAAGATAAAGAAACTCCAACATCGAGTCCTTTAAAATCATTTTTCTCTAAGTTGGGGAATGAGTGAGTTGGTAAACTATTGTTGGCATGGCAGGGGACTGAAGCTTAGTTACTAATGATTATTAATTTCAGCTTAACATAGATTTAATTGGAAACTAGTTCTGTAAGCTTGAGTCTTTCTCTTTTGTGTAATGCACTCCTTGTGATTCTCTACGACATTTTATCACAGCTTAAGATAAGTTTATAAAGATATTTAATGTGAAATCATAACCATCAAATTGTTTGGGCAAACTTCAATAATTATACTCCCATAACTAAAAGTAGTAATTACTACCTCAGGAAAATCTGCTTATTTCATGTAATGATCACTTATGTAAGTAAAAGACATGAATTAAGTATTTTTTACTAAAATAGCAATTATGGCAGAGACTAGAAAAATATTTCTTTTAGTTTTTTTATTATAAAATTATTTCCATAGTTGTAAATAGTTGGAATCTTGGCACTCTGTTATGTTTTAGGGCTGTATAAAATATTTGGCATGTCCTCTATAAGATTAAATTGTACAAATTAAAATGATAACTGAAAAATATTTCTAAATATTAATATGGCTTCAAATAATTTGTTTTAATACTAATTTACTTTCAGGTCATTTAGTAGACAGAGTACTCCAAAGAGAGTCAGTTTTCGCCAATTGATTGAGACCGGTAAAACTAAGACATCAAATTACATTCCATTCAAAAAATATATTCAGAACTTTAAACAGAAAAAGAAAGTTCATACTTACAGCCCAATTAATAACAAGATGCAGACATCCAGCAGGTTAAGGGTATCTTTACCGGGAGGCACGTCAGGTAGTGTAACTTGTTCTATTCCATACTTAATGTTACACTTCCGTTTAGTTAATTAAAAAATAATAATAATGATTATTTTATTTGCAGACAGTGATTATGGTACAGTTAGTGGAACATCTGAAGAGTCATGGAAGATGAAGCAAAATTTAATATGTGCATGTGACAAGAAAGTTTTCATGTTGTCAGAATTTATAAATGTAAGTGACATGTAATATTTGTGCTATATCTACTTCTGTACACAGGCAATCAAAATGTGTCTTCCCAGTAATCCTTTTTACCACGACATCCTCGAAGTCTCTCTGGCTTTTGTGAAATTTCCAATAAAGAAGCTGTGCCATCCACACAAGCTACTACTACTCTACTGGGGGTAGGGGGTAGAGGTTGGTCTACTCTACTATTTGTTTATCCCTAGTGAGAGATAGGCGCATCTTGGTTTGCTTTAATTAACAATGATGTTTTTTTTAACTGATTAAAAAAAAAATCTAGGTAACGAAGGTATGGTAAGCACATCTCTTACTTAGGATATGTTATTAAAACCGACCTTTAAATAGTAACCATATGCAAATCCACCTTTATTCTTTGTAATAGTATTTCATCTCTTCAGGATAGGGACAGAATCATTGCAATGATCAATGAGCTAGGAGGAGTAGTAGCAGAGAACACCAAGATGGAAATGTTGGCGACGCATTTCATAGCTGTCATGCCTAACGACACTTTTACAGGGATGATGGTGTGCGCGCTTGCTACTGGAAAGTGGCTGTTGCATATTACTTTTGTTTACGACAGTTTCAGATGCAAGAAGTTTATGGATGTGAGTTTTTTTAAGAAATCATTTGAAAACCAATTTAGTAAATACAGTTGACATTTATATGCAAACATTTTTAAAATGTTTGCATAAAAAGATACAGCAAACTAATACTTTATGTATCTTATAACTAATGTTTTTTTTTCAGGAGAGTATATACGAATGGATGAAACATCCAAAAATATTGGAAATAGACAACACTAGCGTAGAGGTCGCGAAAGCAGCTGTGTATTGGCATTTGGAACTACAAGCACTTAGTGCTAAGTTTCCATTTGAGGGAAAGCAAGTGGTTTTGATAATGAAGAAAAAATATCGCCAATATTACAACATGATCTTCAAAACTCTTAAAGCGAAACCAATCACATATGATCCAAGGTTGGTTTTACTAATATTATTTTGAGAGTGCCTATTTAACCTTAAATAGTTGTTTTCCAATAAGTCCTATGTAATCAGCTTTAGAAACGGTTTGTCGTATGAGGAAGATCTAAATAATTACGTAGGTAATAAATAGCCAGCCTGCCGATGTGGCCAGCGTGCGCCTTAAATCTCGAAAAATTCTTATTTGTATCCTTGAATTCTTCTGATGTTTTTTTCTATAGACGGGACGCTCTTCGACTAGTTATTTTACTTACTCATCTTCATCATCATCTCAGCTAAATGGCAACCCCTATGTATAGGCCTCCCCCAGGTTCTCTATGTTGCCCGCATCTAGCGACTTCCCGCGACCAGATCATCCTTCCATCACCACCACCGTTTGGGGCCTATCCACGGAGCGTCATCTAGTGCGGGGCTACCATTCCAGATGTTTACCGCACCAACAACGGCCATCAGTTTTTCTCGCTGTGTCCCGCCCACTTTCACTTCAGCTGTGCAATCCTTCGAGCGATGTCGGTTACTTTAGTTCTTATGAGACCCATAGTTAGCGACCACGTTTCACTGCTGCACTACAAGTAATTACTGCTCACACATGTCATAGACTGTCGTCTCAAGACATTGAGGTAAGATAGACGCGCAGATTTTACGAGGCTCTTCCCTAATGCTACCAATTCGTGTTGGATTCAACCACTGATCAAGTCAAGTGTTCCCAACTAGGGCACGAATCTCGGAATTTCGGAATATCGTAATATCGGAATCTCGGAACGCTATTTCCGATATTACAATTCCGATATTGAGTGATCCAGTATCGAAATATCGGAATCCGACAATTACTGTTACTTGAGTTCTTAATTACACCCGGAGACAACACACGGAGGTAAACTATAGGCTTTAAACGGTATAGCGCGCTTAACCATATTACTGTTGCCACTTACCACCCCACTGTGCGTCATTAAGTATTTATTTTAATGCTTATTTGGGCATAATTTGACACAGGCGGTTTTATATTTCTTTTAGAATTGTCTATCTATAGTCTTTTCAGCTAGGATGATTCCTGTGACACTTCAAATTTTTGATGTAGGTACATAATACATACAGTAAATAAATGATTTTTTTAAAACATTTTGAAAAATCATTTATTTACTGTAGCAATTTAGTAAAAAAAATAAAAAAACTACCCCTCTGGAAATCTAGACATTTAATAAAACTGTAAAATAAAAATTTCTGTACTTCTAAAATATTTTCAAAACACTAATTGGAGACGACGTAAATACAGTAATAGAATACGTTGAGACAGATTTTAAAATTCTGTTTGTTTGTGCACGTGTCTGTACAAGCTAATCTCAGAAACTACTGAACGGATTTGAATAGTCTGGCCGTAACGCTACAATTTATTTTGAAATCTGGAAAACCTGATATAGGAAGCTAAGAGACCAGCTAAACTATAAGAGATATGGAAATGCCTCCTTAGCAAAAGTCGTTTAGTATCACACTAATTTTCTGTTGAAATATAAAAATCAGGGGTATTGGGACATTTTTTTCCATTACATGATACAAAACTAACACTGGGAGTACGTCCACGCGGTGGAGGCGTTCGATGGCAACGGATGCAAAAGCTGATACATTAAGGCCACGCAAACGAAGTCGCTGGCATCAACTAGTATAAAGTAAAATCTGTGTCTTGTCTATTAATTACATTTTTATTGAAAGCGTTAAAATCTGCGTTGATAGTCGAGTCACCTTTGAATTTTATATAATATATAGATTCCACGTTGCCGTAAAACAGGTACATTAACGGCCGGTTTCAATAATTTATCCCTAACAAGAGATAGGCCTATCTTAGTTACGTTACTTAGCAACCGCTGTTATTTCGGGTTATTTTGGGCTGAATAACAAAAATATCTAGGCAACAAAGCTCTAGTAAGCCTATCTCTTACTGTAGATAAGTTATTGAAACTGACCGTTACTCTTAGAAAAAATCGTTAGATAAGTGGATAGGATTTCAATAAGGAACATCACTAGAACTGTCAGACTTGAAACATCACAGAAATCATCCTTGTTGAAAAAGACTATAGTGTTCCATATATTTTTTGATTTTGTTTACCCTGTCGCTTCACTATCTATCTTGTCAACGCTCGTAGCAACTCGAATGTTCATCTGTTCATCCTGTTCTCCAGTTTATTAAATATCCTAAATACATAATCTGCTTATTCACTGCAGTATGTCGTCTTATATTGAATAAAAATGCGGTACTGGCGATGGCGTGCCGAAGGAGTGCACCGTGAGTTTCTACATACGAACGTCTCGTGCCGTACGTTGTGGCACGTTACGATGTCGTGTCGGGAATTTTGCTTAGAATTTCCGCTATTCCGCATTTTACCCGTGGTCCCACCGGTTTATCCCCCTGGTGGGTCCACGGTTTCTTTTTTTAATTCCTCGTAGTCCCATTGCGTTACAGTGGGTCGGACTTACTAGAGGTACAAACCGGTAGGACCACGGTTAAAACACGAGATTTTCACGATACGTTTATATCGCATAGTAAAACGAACAAAGACGCGGTGTCGTATCGTGTTTATGTGTAAGCGCTCTAAGAGATAAAAATACTTTTATATTATCTTGATCTATATTTTTGGTTTTTAAAAGCCATTAACTGATTCTGGTGCCTTTTTTTCGCTGTTTCATCGACAAATACTTTTTATTTTAGTTTAGGATGATGTAACAAACAAGTTTTATTATGACAACTATACCTCTAAACTCAGTCCGAGCCGAGTTGTATGGGTCAGAAGTTTGAAATATATTAACTATTTCTATATAGCGCAGAGACACATCGGCCGAAAGCCATAAAAAAAAATTAATTTAAATTTAATAAAATTTTTTTTAATTTAAATTTAATATTTTTTTTTTAATTTAAATTTAATTAATTTTTTTTCTATTGTGCTCCTTTTACTAACACTAGAATAAGATCTTTATGTTACTAACACTTATGGACTGAAAATCCGAAATAAATATTTTATTATTATTATTATTATTATAGGCATTCTACTTCTTTTTATCATATACTACTGCTTACAAAATAAGTATTTTTCATTTATTTCTTACTTAATCACATACCTACTTACATATAACCGCCTCTGTGGTCTAGTGGTAACAACCACCGGTATCAGACCCAGAGATCCCGGGTTCGATTCTCAGTTTGGTTGGTGGTAGGACTTGTTGTAAGTCCGCCTGGCTAGCTACCACTGTTGTTATAGTTGTTGAGGTTTCCGGTAGAGGCTCGTTTCCATCTTCAGCCTTATCATCAGGTACGATGAAGGCTAAGAGACTTAAGGAGGCTCCTTGTGTCATACTACTCTTAAAGTGACCACAGCGGGTAATCGCTACCCGGTTGCCAAAACGGTTGAGGCGGTCCACCCGTTGCTGCGGAAATGGAAGTTTTCCGCCTGTTGCAGTTTTTTACCGATCACGGGTTCTTCGGTAAGTTCCTGCACCTCATCCAAAGAGAAGAGTCTCCAAAGTGCCACGATTGCCACGCGGAGCTGGACACTCCGCAGCGCACACTTGAAGTGTGTTCTGCGTGGTCGGATTCCCAGCATTGTCAGTAAGATGCTGAGTAGTACTAGCGACAGATTGTGAAAAACGGTAATCTCCTTCTGCGAGGACGTGGTTCTCAAGAAGGAGACAGCGGAGAGGGCTTGATCGCCTCATTCTCCCTTAGCAGAGCCAGAGCATAGGACGGTTTCCACCAACGTATGGGAGCTGATGACCACACTTGCTCGTTTATTTCCCAGCCGCGAGGGGGCCCGTTTGCCAGACCAGCCGCCGGGTCTTAGGGACGCCTGCCAACATACCCCAGTGACCAAACGAAGATAGGACAGCAACTGGTGAGGGATTTAGTGGGTCTGGTCTTAGGCGTGTCCATTCTACCGCCAACCAAACCGAATACAATATGTATCACCACTGGGTATCAAATCCGGGAACTCTGGCCTGATACCTGTGGTTGTCAACACCAGACCACAGAAGCGGTTAGATGTAAGTAGGTATGTGTTTAAGTAAGAAATACATGAAATATACTTTTCCTGTAAGTAGGTACATGAAAAAAGTAGTAGAATGTCTATAGAAAGAGTTATTATTTTTCAAACTTCTGACCCATTATAATCTCGGCTTGGACTGAGTTTAGAGGTAAAAATTGTATAATAAAACTTGTTTGTTACATCATTTTAAACTAAAATAAAATGTATTGGTCGATGTAACAGCTAAAAAAGGTACCAGTGGTCTATATAAATCTGCCTTTGTCTTTTCAGAACCCCAGGTAGCTGTTGTTCTGCCGATTACTGTTTTGTGGATATGAAAATTATAGAAAGAGTGAAACTCCGCTTCTTTGCAAGACATAACGTTCCTGTATTTCCATATCAATATATTCTTATATACCTCTTGAAAAAAGGCAAAGTGGAAGATGAACACAAGTATTTACTGCAAGAGTGCAAACGGATACCGTCACACGACAAAGTCGACTTTCTAAATCTTACATATTGACTTATTGAATGAAATTTAATGAACTGAATTTATATTCCTATATTTTTTTTTATTATTGTTGTTACATTAGTTTGTTTAGAGCTGCATGGGGCATGGGTAATCTTTAATGGAAATTATGAAATATTTTATACTTTTTATATTTTATAAAAATGAAATATAAGCCATATTAGACTGTAGTAAAAGCATTTATATAGATAGATATATACCTATTATTGTTGTATTATTTGACGTCCCCTGGGCCCTGAGTTGTGAATCCTTGGCATATTTTGTATCGGAATTTTCTTGATCTGCATCTGAAATACGCACTTAAGTAAGCCATACATAATAATGAATTGATTAATTAATAATAAACGATTTTATAAGACGGAGTGCGTTACCCCGCAGGAAAGTAGCTTCTAGAGGGACTCGAGTTGATTTAATGAAAAGTGAGCCAACTGTTGAAAATGTATATACTTTTGGAATTGAACTGAAAAACGAACCCTGATGGAGTAACAGTTCTCCAGCAGGAAGATTATAGTGTCCGTTTCGACTGCTCGGCCACAGTGTCCCAGAAAAAAAACGACTACGTCAACATTACGAAGTAATTCGTAAAAAACTAATAAAGAAAACCGCAAATTTGCAGAACCGATATTCAGAAAGTTATAAGGGCTTAACCATGGCCGCGCAGTCGAAACGTGGAGAACTGCGCGGCCACGGAGATCTCAGATACGGGAGCTACATAGCCATCTCATTCTTTTTGCTAATCACTGATATGATTTCGCAGAAATTGTAGAAAGTCTAGAGCCTTAAAGTATGTACTTTACGAGCTATAGTTCTTTAAAGTCGTGGCCGCGCAGTTGAAACGGTAACAGCCGAGCGAACATAGGGATCTCAGAAACGGAGCTTCTCAGAGGTCCCATTCTTTTTGCTAATCAGAGATACGATTTCGCAGAATTTATAGAAAGTTAGAGTAAACTACAAACTTTAGTGTAGTTCACGACC
The DNA here is from genome assembly GCA_910589605.1 of Chrysoteuchia culmella. NCBI lineage: Eukaryota > Metazoa > Arthropoda > Insecta > Lepidoptera > Crambidae > Chrysoteuchia > Chrysoteuchia culmella. The sequence continues at coordinate 12,779,975 of OU342642.1, read as the reverse complement.
TGTAGATCTTAAAAGCCATGGCCGCGCAGTCGAAACGGTTAGAACCGCGCGCCCACTCAGATCTCAGAAACGGAGCGTCGTAGAGGTTCCATTCTTTTTGCTAATCACTGATACGAATGTTGATAGTATATAAATGGCTGGCATAAGGACCTGCATGATATTTAAATAAACCCCTGCGTGTTTTATGAAAACGCCTAAAATTTTTGAATAGTTATTTCATGATTCAGAGATTGCTAAGCTACTGAGTGCTTACTTTTGCAACTACTATAGGTACGTGCCTCGTACCTAAGATCTTTAAATGTCAATTAAATTAGATATTGCGTGTAATTGATTAAATATTCCGACGAAGCGTCGAAACGTTTTGTGAGAAAAATTACCTGTAAAGCTAGAAGTAGGGTGACCATGATTTGTATTGCGTCAAACAGACATTTCCAAAGGCGTCGCCATTTTAATCACGTAGGTATTACTTATCATAATGAGGTATACGTATGGTTAGTTGGATGAGGAAAGTATAGGTACAGATACGAAAATATTTATACCGTTTTCGTATACATACTAACAATAACATATTAATATTTATAAGAAAGTATTTTTTTATAAATTTGAAAATAAAATAATATTTTTTGTGCGATATTTTTTTTTTCACACATGTAATATTCCAATTATCAATTTCTGACACATTATGTTGAACATCATCACAGAAAAAAAACATGTAAATTATAAAACTGATTCACTGGGGTTTTTAGCGGAAGGGTATCATTTTTTACATAAAATTACTGTATAAACAACTAAACTTCGCTCGCGACTTCATCCGAGTGGTTTTGGTTTCCCATGGAATTTTCGTTTCTCGTGGGAATTTCGTTTCCCGCGGGACTTTCGGGGTAAAATTTCACTTTTTAGCCCATAAACTATCTCTATACTAAAACCATGTCGATCTGTGACTGCGGTCCAGCGTGAAGATTATTATAAATTATTCAGTAGTATTTGACAGGTGCCAATGTCACTTTGTAAAAATAATCCTGCTTTAAACTGTTTGTCGTACTGATTTGCGCAGATCCAGTGCCAGTTCAGTAAGTATTGATTCCATTCGATTCGATATTATCATTATAGATACAATAAAATTCAACATTATTTTACAAAGTGACATTGACATCCTGTCAAATCAATCTACTAAGTAAAAATTCGACTTTAAATCATTGCGGTTAGACCCCACGCAGAACTGAAAGTGGCAACATTCTGATGTTTTGAGTTCCAAAACTACTTTTAAGATTCAATCAAAATAATTTCAAACTAATGTTTAAAAAGAAGTGTTAAAGAGACCCAACAGGTGGCGTTGGTTTTGCAAAAGGAATGGATAACGTTCAGTTTGTTGAGGAGGTATTAGATTAAGTACCTAATTATATTCACAGAGGTTTACTAAGAATCTACGCGACACGAAATGTTACTAACCACCACTAAATTAAATACTTAAGTCGGTATGTTAAGTACTTTTTTGAGCCGATATCTGAAAAAACCGTACAAAAGCGTAAAATTTTACGTGTTTGGCACGGGCAACCAAAACAAAAATCCAAAAAAGTTGAATAAACATTTTTATTCTTCTGAATATTTTACAAGGGACATGTTAAGCTTCAAGAAAACGGTTGATGACATTCTGTCACCTTTGGGCAACTCGAGTCGATATCGCGTGGTTTTAGTTCCCATGGGAATGTTTCCATCTTTTTATAATACCGGTATCAGAGATGAAGTGAAAGGTGAATTGTCACTGCAACGCGAATAAATTTCCTTCGCTGTTTCAGATTGCTTTGAGTGGCTTCACTCCTTCGTCGTTCTAAAGTTTAGACACCATAAAAAATATATGTAATATAATATAAAAAGCTTGATGAGTTTTTCAATGTTGCGTGTGCACGTGGATGGGAGCCGCCTCGCTGCTCTAAGGGTTATAAAAATACCACGCGAGCACATGAATAAATGTTCCGACCAGAGGACAAGCTTGTTCCGCGAAAAATGCCTCGGTTTTATAATTTTTTTAGTCTCAAGTATTAAGTAGGGACGTATACGTATTTTTACCAGAGCTGACGTGAGAAAGGAGGATATAGTACTTACCTACACTACACAGCACCGCAACCACAAAAAGTATCGATGCGAACGCATTCTGAAATCAGATTAAGTGCTTGGCCAGACTAACCACGCGGGCGCGGCCCGATGTCTCAAACGTATGAAATTTTACTAGCCGCGCCCATCCGCGTGCCCACTGTGGACACTCGAATAAGGTTTCATATAGGAGTACATCGCGCCGCGCCCGCGTGTTCAGTCTGTTATTTATGCTATTGAAATTCACCTTTCACTTCATCTCTGATACCAATGCTAAAAAGAAACAAAGTATACAAACTTATGACGTTGCATACTTAATTCTTTGGAAATGTCTGTTTGAGGCAATACAAATCATGGTCACCCTACTTCTAGCTTTACAGGTAATTTTTCTCACAAAACGTTTCGACGCCTTCGTCGGAATATTTAATCAATTACATGACGCAATATCTAATTCAATTGAGATTTAAAGATCTTAGGTACGAGGCACGTACCTATAGTAGTTGCAAAAGTAAGCACTCAGTAGCTTAGCAATCTCTGAATCATGAAATAACTATTCAAAAATTATAGGCGTTTTCATGAAACACGCAGGGGTTTATTTAAATATCATACAGGTCCTTATGCCAGCCATTTATATACTATCAACATTCGTATCAGTGATTAGCAAAAAGAATGGAACCTCTACGACGCTCCGTTTCTAAGATCTGAGTGGGCGCGCGATTCTAACCGTTTCGACTGCGCGGCCATGGCTTTTAAGATCTACAGGTCGTGAACTACACTAAAGTTTGTAGTTTACTCTAACTTTCTATAAATTCTGCGAAATCGTATCTCTGATTAGCAAAAAGAATGGGACCTCTGAGAAGCTCCGTTTCTGAGATCCCTATGTTCGCTCGGCTGTTACCGTTTCAACTGCGCGGCCACGACTTTAAAGAACTATAGCTCGTAAAGTACATACTTTAAGGCTCTATTAAGACTTTCTACAATTTCTGCGAAATCATATCAGTGATTAGCAAAAAGAATGAGATGTCTATGTAGCTCCCGTATCTGAGATCTCCGTGGCCGCGCAGTTCTCCACGTTTCGACTGCGCGGCCATGGTTAAGCCCTTATAACTTTCTGAATATCGGTTCTGCAAATTTGCGGTTTTCTTTATTAGTTTTTTACAAATTACTTCGTAATGTTGACGTAGTCGTTTTTTTTTCTGGGACACTGTGGCCGAGCAGTCGAAACGGACACAGATTATAAGCTAAATAAAATATATGTACCTAGTTGGGCGGGAAGTTTAACATATTCACTGCCGAATACTCGGATCCGAGTAGTGATATGCCGTTGCCGTTAAAAATATAGCCATTGGGAACCGGCGGTAATACGTTGCCGGCAGCCGATATGTAAAACAACCGCTGCCACAACAGCTCGAAATGGCAAACGGCAAAACAGGATCAATGACGAGTGAAAATGGTCAAATATGCATATTCAGGTCAAATATTTCTAGTTTTCTTTTAAATGTAGGTAAAACTTGTTATGTTCAGCTTAACAAAAAAAAACAAACTAAATGTACCTATGTCTTATTTCTGTAGTTAAGTACGTACCTACTGTTCTTGTAAATAAGGTTCACTAATTTTAGCAGGTTTGGGAAAATAAAATACGTTCTCTCACTTTGCCTGTTAATTTCGAACTAAATTACGACAATCCTTTCATCGTAATAAAAAGGAAGCGCATCCCGAACGATTAGAAAAATACAAATAACAACGAAACATGCCGCCCACCAAAAACACAGTTTTTAAATAAACAAAGTCTACGTAGGTCTAGGTATACTGAAATTTTAATCTTAAGATTTCCTAATTAAAGACATGCTTCACTATAAAAAGGTACTGGTAATGTATAAGACAAAATGTGGAAACAAACTTTAACAAACTTTCATACAAAAATACTAAATTAACCAACACAAACATGCTACAAAATTACAAATCCTTATTCGACTACCTTCAATTCATTCTTTACAACAGCGCATCGAATGACATCCTAAAATACGACATCATATTTAAAACGTAAACAACATGCAAAAAAATATTGAAGTCAATATTGAGTCGGTGGCACACCGAGCGCAACTTATGAACTTGAATAATTAATCTATTTACAAGTTTAATCATGACCTAAACTATGAGATAAATTTCTATGCAAAACAATATTGTAAATTGAAATTATTATCATTGGATGTTTGCTGTTGTGCGGTATATCGGCATGTCATAAACGACCGCCCACCCTGAGGATGTTATCGTCGTCCAAATATGGTGTAAAACTGTTTGATCCTGCTTCGGTTTCCAACATATTTTTTGGCATTCAAATCCTCTATCTCCTTTCCGTATTCCTTTCCTTGCACTATTCTTACACTTCCAATGCTTTATTTAATTCTTCCGTTGAAATAGTGCCGATCCTGGTTATATCAACATTCCTTTTAAAGTTCATGAATCTTTTGCAGTGAGTTATTGTTTTGATTAATTCTGATAGTATCTCAAATTCTTCAAAATAGGTAAGAAACGTAATTTCATTGGTTTGTCTTTCTTCTATATTTAAACTTACATGTATTTTAATGTTTTTTTTTCTTCTAGGTCTGTCGGCGTGTCTTCAACTTCGTGCATCTCTATTTCATCGTGCTTCAACCAATCTGGTTCTTGCCACCAGAGTGTGCATTTTTCTAAGTCAGTTAAAGGCATACCACTGGAGGCAATATCAACGGGATTGTCCTTTAATTTAACATGAAACCATTTGTGTCCAACATTATCAAGAATGGTTATCACACGATTTCTCACAAAGGTTTCCCATCTTCCAGGATCTCCACGCAGCCAGGACAATACTATAGTGGATTCGGTCCACGCGTAAGTTTGAGCAAGCGGGATACGTGTTGCTTCACTTATCTGTCTTAAAAGTTTTGACATCAAGACTGCTCCACACAGCTCCAACCTTGGTAGCGAGACAGGCTTTATGGGTGCAACACGTGATCTGGCTGCAATTATTCCTGTCCTATATTGTCCATTCTCCATCTGTACTCGCAGGTAAGCAACTGCACCATATGCCTTGTTGGACGCATCGCAGAAACCGTGAACGGTTGCATAAGGTAATGTATCTTTTGAAGTGTTTAACCATCTATTCTCTTTAATTGTGTGTAAATTTCTATGTCTCTTCTTATCTCTAACCATTCTTCTTTGATTTCAGGTTCGAGAGCTTCATCCCAGGTAACACCTTTCAGCCACAATTTATGTAAGATCAGTTTTGCAGGGAGTATTGAGAGTTTCATTCAGTCAAGAGGATCGGATACGTGTTGAATCTCGGGTAATATTGAATCTCGGCTAATATATTTCTCTTTGTGACATTTTTAGGTGGCGATGGTTAGGTAGTAAAATATTGCAATTTATCCTCATCTAAGTTCCAGGATAGACCTAGTGTTCTGACTACTCCACCTGCACTCATATGAATTCTTACATTGGGGTTTGTGCTTTGAGGACTGAATTGTTCTCTAAACTTGGTACTATTCGACGTCCATTTTTTAAGACAAAATCCACTTTTCTCTTATCTTCTAGTATCGTATAGTATCTTCTGAAGCCATCAAATCGTCTATAAAAAAATTATGTTTAATTGTTTCAGCTGCTTCTGGATGTGCTTTACCTTCGTCTTCTGCCACCTGTTGAAGCTGTTTCAAAAGTGAGTCTCAGTAATCGATAATCCTTAACCGGTAACTTCAGCACTAAAACTTGTAAGTACATTTTCTGGACGTCAGCTATTTAAACTATTTTTTTTTTAATTATTTATGGCTTTATTTAATTTTTGTTTTTTTTAAACGCTTCTCCAAATGTTGTAGTCTTCTCATTGCAATCTCTCTTGTGTTTCCTTCTGTGCTCCTAGGTGGTTCATGCTGGCAAATGGCAACTTCACAATATATCTCCCTTCCACGTTTCGCTCAACAGTAGTTTCATATAGTTTTTGACATGTCTCTTCTTCCTTTGTGAGTTTGTTTCTATCATCATTGTCGATTTCCCATAGTTTGTATAATAAAATATCATCGATTTGAACTTCATGATGCATGGCCATTATTGGTTCTTCTGAAGTGCAGCTCTGTACCTCACCAAAGAGAATCCATACAAAACTTGTTTCTTGAGCACACAATGAAAAAAAGTGAACTCTGCCTTGCAGTGGTGAAAGGTCCATACATGTTGATCCCCATCGGCTTTCCTTTACGAAATCCCACACACCGATCCACCATACAGGAAGAGAATTTTTGGAGAGATTTTTGGTCCAGCTTACCTTCGACCTCTTGCCACTGCTGCCTTGCCTACCTATTGCTGGACCTCTGATAAGATTATTCTTCTATTGAAGAATTTGTGAGCATACACTTCTACACCTAGCAGTAAATCTACTCTTCCTGTTGGTTAAAGCTTGGATCTGCCAAGAACACCTTGTTCAATTGTGGCCAGCTATGCGATAAGTTTAGAAGTGACATGGTTGGCAACTTAGTTGTTAGACGAGTGGGCATAAAACATGTATTCACAGTAAGTTGGAACTTGTCGTCATATCTTGACAAGTTGTAATTGAATAACTTGGTTGACTTCTGCTTGTGTTGATCCAACTCCAGTGATGGTTCCTCGTGCTGCGGTTCTCTTGACTTTCAATGACTGCGCCGCTCTCTCGCTTATAAAACTTGCTTGGGACCCCTGATCAATTAATGCGAGCAATACCGTTATCTGTCCTTTTTTATCTCTCACGGGTATCAATGCTGTGGACTTCTTCGTAACTAGGGCATGTAATATCGGAAGGTTTTCAATTCCAATATTGATTTCCAATATTAGGTCTCAATACCGGAATTCTGATATTAATATCGGAATTGCACATTTTCGTCAAAAATTTATTATTTTCTTTGTAAATTGCAGATTGCCTTTGGAATTGCACTAATTAGATAGGAGGTTTCATTGAAATTAAACTACAATATAATCTTACCTCAAGATATTAAGAAAACTTCGAATATGAATGGAAGGATTGGTGGGAGAGGTCGGCTTAGGCAAACATATCACGATCAGACCCCTTATACTTGACGCGAATCGAATTACATATTAAAGGTCAAAAGCCTGTTATAACCTTTAATATGTAATTAACCTAAGCGTTACAATAGATTTCTTCATTTATTAATTAATACCTGAAATTACTTAATGAAGAAATCTATTGTAACGCCAATCAAAATTGAATCAACAACAAAAATCAGTAATCATTATTGACATTCAATCTCGGTCTCAACGCGATCCCGTCAAGTGTAACCCCCTGATAAATAAACGAGCATGTATGGAAAGATGGATGGATGTTAAGGAAGCACGGGAAGTATATCAGGAACTTGACACGTGGAGGTAATCTCCACCGTGGCTCCGTAATCTAACATAACTTATTTTAAAGTGTGCATGCCAAATAAGTCTGTCTGCCCAGCTTAGCCAACGGTTTAGCCATAACCAGTCTTGGTATGAACATTGATAAGACAAAAATAATGTATAGCAGTCTTATAGAATCAAGACCGATTAATGTATAAATGGTGTACCTGTCCAAGTTTTCAATTTGTTTACCTTGGACAAACCGTGCCAATAGGTTAAAATAAACTTTGAGAGCGAAACAAATAGAAGAATTTAGCTGATATGGGCAGTATTCAGCAAACTTCGTCATGTTTTCTCGTCGTCGACACCACAAAGCCTAAAGATGAAAGACCTCGACCAGTGCCTCCTACCCGTAATGACTTACGGAGCCGAAACATGGACATGGACACTCACGGTGGGACGAGTCCACAAATTCATAGTCGCTCAGCGAGCTAAGGAGAGGGCTATGCTCGGTGATTCTTTGAAAAATATAATTAGAAATGAAATTATCCGATAGAGGACCAAGATGACCGACATAGCTCAAAGAGTAAGCAGGCATCAACCTAATAGTGCTGAGAGTGCAAGAGTTTTGGATGGTTTGTCTCCAAGATCTTTTTACAAGTGTTATAGCCAATTAGGCACATTTGTACTGTGCTCCGGTGTCTAGTTGAAAAAAATTTGTTTTCTAATGGTTATTTACCTCAACTTGCATTTCTCCATGCACTGTGCCGGTATCATTGCTTCTAATCACTTTTCCAATCTGAAGGTTTTCACTGTACAAGAAGCTGTTATCTTTTTCCTTGACTTTTTTACGGCAATGAGCTGGTCACATCGCAAGAAGAACCAACAGCCGTTGGGGAGTTCTGGAGCGGAGACCGCGTTAGGGTGCCCTGCAACTAGGTGGAGAGACGACCTTCGAAAGATGGCAGGCAGGAGCTGGATGCGAAGCGCTCAGGATCGGACTTAATGGCGTTATTTAGGAGAGACCCATGTCCAGCAGTGGACATCTACGGGCTGACGATGATGCCAATAAACAGTAAAGTCAAGAACAACAATTATTTTCCTAATTATCTTTTTTTTTTCATAAGATACCCAAATAATTAATTTAAATCAATAATGAACCCACTATTGCGCTCGGCGTTATACTATACAACACACAGCTATAAAATATAGGTTTAAAGTCTACATTTTACCTCCATGTGTTGCTTCCGGGTCTATTTAAGAACTCGAATATAAATATTTGTCAGATTTCGATATTACGATATTGGATCACTCAATACCGGAATTGTAATATCGGATCTCGCGTTCCGAGATTCCGATATTACGATATTTCGAGATTCCGGTATTCATGCTCTATTCGTAACCATATTTGAAGATATTGCAACGTGTGGTTGGGTTAGTTCAATAGTGTTTTCTTCAATTCCTTCGTTAACTTGACTGTGGTGAGTTTGTAAATTGTCTGATTCATTTGTAAGTTTCATCTGGTGCAGCAACGAGTGGTGACGTCTATTGCATATCTTACAGGATACTTGAAGTCGACATCTCTTTACAGGATGGCCAGAGACAATTGTAACACAAATTCTTCTCTCGTACAAACTTGTTTCTTTCCATAGGACTTAATTTTGTGAATTCCTTGCAGTGGAAAAGTGTGTGACCTACATTACATAAATTGCAGGTTTTCATAGATGTAGGCGAAGCAGAAATATGGAATGACTTCTATCTACTAGATCTGTTGTCTCTTGTTACAGATATTGGAGCTACTAACTCGGGCGTGCGAAATCTAGCCTCCAAAAAAATTTTCAGTTGTATCCACGTAGGTAATTTGTCAGAATCAGGGCTGTAAACAAAGTCTTCCCAAGCTTTATGTGTATCAACATCGAGCTTTTGAATGACAATGTAGATGATCATTGGATCCGAAGAATCTGAGGCAATTTGCAAGTTAGATAGGCTATTCAGACATGTTGTCGTATCTAGTAGGTTTCTTATCTGAGTTGCAGTAGGCGCTATAATCTTCCTTTGGCCGAACAATCGTTTTAAAAGCATATTTTCTGTTAATCGTTTGCTTCCTTATCTTTGCTTGAGAATTTCCCACACCTGATCGTAGTTGTTGTCTGTGATCTGGATATGTCTAAGTAAGGCTTCCGCTTCTCCAGTGATACTCGATTTCAAGTAGTGCAATTTTTGTACTTTTGTTGGCGTCGTATTGTGATGAACTAGTGAAGTGAAGAGATCGTTGTATGAGGGCCACTCTTCATATTGACCGCTAAATGCTGGAAGATGTATGTTTGGTAGCTTGATAGATCACAAAGTTGCTTGTTCCATTGAGCAATTTGAGGAATTAGTTGATTCTCTTGGGCTGTTAAACGTCATCAACATATATCCTTTAAGTCTCCCGTCATGCATAGTTATAAATCTTCCATAATAAAGAAATCTTCATTTACAAAATACGGTAGTTCAGCACGTTTGTCTTTGGGCACACATTTCACGACTGCTTGATGATACGGCTTAAATGTTTGCCAGTCTTCATCAATAGATTTAAGTCGCATTTCTATATATTCTATATATCCTTTAGTGAGACGTCGACACTTCTTAAGATTCACTTGGGTCTTCGTAACACTGAGGCTTTTTCTTCCAAAAGGTTCAATACTGCTTCATAATTTCATTTTAAGTGTTGTTAATGTTTGTCACCAAAAATATAAATTAATTAATTATTTTTATTCCGTGCTCTCGGTGTGTCCAAATCTGAATGGGTTGCAAGCTTCATGACCCCTGTTTCCTTCGAGCCCCCGTCCTCCAGCATTTGAAAGCAGATTCTTTCGTCATTTTGTTAAAAAAAAGTTAAGATTATTGCTCGAAATTTTTTTAAGTTCTGCACTGCACCCCCTTTGCTACACCCGCTAGCGCCGGCTCCCAAATCAGCGACCGGCACCGGCAGCGGAAGCACTCCCTAACGAAAAATAATAGTGCTGACGAGTTTTTTGTATTAAAGCCTTGGCAGTGAATGAGTTAAATTAGCTCTGAGGTGTGCGCCAAAATTATAAATTAGTGTGTCTTAAAGTACCCGGGACATTTCATCAACTCTTTGGAGGTCTAAATTGCTATAACCGTATTATCAATAAAATCTATTGTCTCGTTCACTGTCCTCGAAGTGTTGAAGTGAGAGTTTCATTCCTTGCTTGCCGCTGTATTGGTACCCCTGTTTTACTCAAGAAAGGTAAGCCGAGTAGATATAATATAATAATAAAGTTTGCTGTCTATTTAAAAGGTTGAAAAAAGAAAACGGTTTCAGTCGCCATTCCAAAAACAGAATCAACTATTTAATTATCAGTTTTATTAATGTCTCCACTGTCGTGTCTCTGGCACATTCACAGCAGGCACTTATAATATAAATGGATAAGGAAAATTAATATTTACCTTTATGTAAATAATCCAACATGCTACAGTAGCCACGATGGTACCGACCATACCCAAAATTTGTTTCGAATTAGGAAACGTATCATCGTCAAATTGCTCCCTTGAGCCTGGATCATCACAACCACAATAACTGATCAGCATTATAAAATTAAATTAAGCGTGAAAATAAAATCGGAGAGTAAGTAAACTAAAACACTGACATTTTTGACATAAATTAATTCAGATAAAATAAAAACTCACTCGAATGAAAAAGAGAGTAGGCAGTCAAAACTCAAATCACTTTACATTTGTCATAGATTTAGATTTTTTTCGTATCTATGACATGCTATATTAATAAAATTAACAGTTTTTTTAGAAGGAAGGCTTTAAAATAAAATCCTTACAAACTCGTAGGCCACACAATCTATAAATATTAAGATCCTGGATCGTGATCCAAACTTCAATATTGAACGTGTTTGGTGTCTCTTGCACCTATACCAAAGAGTAGGTATCTAAATGTCAAAGTGAGTAAATTAAAAAAAGACTTAGGCTATGACACTGGAAAGTCCCCACTATTCAACGTAAAACGACTAAAACGAGACGCAGCCATAGCAAAAAAGTTAAAGTTGTTGAAGTCAACATTCAAGGAAGTCAAGTTAAATGTTTAATTTAATTTAGTTTCATGTAAGTATCGTCTCGATAGACTCCCGTCACAATAGACGTGTGTGGTGTATTTGTATCGTTACCTACTGTTTTTATGGATTATTTCAGTGAAAGGTACCTAACAGAGTTTTAAAAGAATGGGCTGTTTTTGGTCAAACTGTGGGGTGAGTATATAGTATTTTCGTAATATCAATATGTAGAGTAGTTAATGAATAAAAGTTTGTAACTTTTTTTAGGAAGAACATGATAGGTGTGTTTACTGCGACAGGAGGCCAGTTAATAATTTGGTAGTGATCGATAACGTTTGTGAAATCTGCACGTCAAGATCAAGATCTAGGGTAAACTCGTCAGCAGTAAGTTGGAATTTAATTAAGTACATATTTTATTTGTTATTGTTACTTAATTAAAACAAAAAAGTATTATTTTGTTGACCTAAATATATTTATAAACGAACTTGATTGACTAATAGTGCTTAGGAAATATGTTGATATATTAATTTTGTGACAAAGTAAAACGCAGAGGCCATACAGAACCGAGTCGGGTGGCCACAATCGGGGCTGCTATCTTATCTATAATTTCATCGTCGATTCTTTAGACAGGTAGGGACACAGAATTGACAAATAAAAACAACTTTTAACATAATGTTAAATAAGTTCTATAAAGTGGTGAAGTTACTAATCGTTGCATCATTCAGCCCCAATCCAAGATCCCAGGCCGCCAGACCTTACCTAGGTACTTATTTTCTCATAAACTAAATATATGGTATTAAGTAGTGTAAGTTTCTACTTTTAGTGTATGCGTACCCGTTAGTTTTACCAGCTACCCGGGGCCACTTTGCCTCATGGCCACCAGTAGGGCATAGTGGAATAATTCCATAACTATGTTTTGGCTCCATACTGGAACACCACAGACCTATATCGAGAAAGACGTAAAGAGCACTTCAAACTGTATGAGAACCTAGTGTGTTGAATTTTTCGTACCTACAATGACCTCAAGAGCAAGATTTAGTGATGTGTAAATGTTATTGACAAGCTCTTGCAAGAAAGCACTGCAGAATTAATCATTTGCATTTCTGAGTGACACGTGTTTTCATGGCAATGGTCACAAGTGGACTGACTTAGGTCGGAAAACTTTGACCGTGGATCAAACTTTTGGCACGCAAGGCAACACACAATTTTTTCCTATAAATTTTTTGACATTATGTTACGTGCTCGATACTTACTCAATACTATTTCGAAAGATGTTTGTGCTAACCCTACAGGGTAGAAACCGTGATCACAGATTACTAAACGGTTACTACGTAACCGTGATCGTCAAAACGCGCCCTTAAAGAACTAGAATAAAATATGGTACGATGTATGGTACCTATAGGAAATAGCACGGAAGTAACATTAAGGGCCGGTTTCAATAATCTATCCCTAACAAGAGGTAGGCCTATCTTGGTTACGTTACTTAGCAACCGCTGTTATTTTGGGTTATTTTAGGCTGATTAACAAAAATATCTAGGCAACAAAGCTCTAGTAAGCCTATCTCTTACTGAAGATAGGTTATTGAAACTGACCGTAAAAGATCTAGAATCTAGGATATAATGGGGGTACGGTCAGGGTACTTAATAGTACAAGGAGTATGGTGTAGTGTAGAGTAAGCGCAGGCAACAGCATGTAGGATGCAAATTATTTCCATTCCAACTAGGTAAATGCCATATTTCAGGTATTAACAAAATTTACAGTAATTCCATTGAATAGAATTTAATTTCTTAGCATTAAAAGTGATTTTTAACTTCCATTATGTTACTGAGATGTGTCAATGGCATTAGAGCAATTAGAACCGAAATTGATCTGACCTTTCTTCATGTTTTTAATTGAAAATATTCGTTTTTAGAATCAATCAAGACCCTTATACGGCGAGTATAGGTGCTCATGTGGTCGCTTCTGGAACAGTCGATATTCGAGGGCTGGCCTGTATCAGAATTGCGAGCGCTGCCGGAAGTCTGTATATCCCCAGAATATGGTTAGTGTTTTTCCTTTATTATTAAACTAATAATTAGAAGTCCCTAGAGAGTGGTGCTCCAGTCGCCTTCAACATTCGAAAATAAAGCTCTATTACTTTAAACATTAGTTTAGTAATATTCCGTAGGTATGACTTCTTTGGTGAGACGGTTTTCATTTTTTTTTAATTACTTTATCTATTTCATTAACAGAGAGAACTCCGAAGTAGTGATTACGACGACGATAAGGAAGATAAGGAACACAAGAAAGAGCTTTGTCAAATGTGCCAACAGCTCGGTTACCATTGCGGTAAATATGGCAAGAAGGAAAGATCACGTAGTAAATCACGATCTCGCCAAATGCGTTATTAATTAATATACTTATAGCTTTAAAATCTAAATACATTGTATCTTATTGTGATATGATCTATTCAATTCCGATAGTTAGTATCTGTCATAGTATAATTTGATAAATCGATTTTTTGCGAAAATCCTTGGGATATCGCGTAAACACGGATAATTAGACAATGGTGACGACGTTTGTCAATCTTACTAGGATTTCGAAAACATGAATTGCTTTAGTAACCTTAATAGCTAGCGCAGACGACGGATAACGGAGGACTTTTTGTCCGCGACACGTCTTTATTGTTAACCAAATAAGATTAAACTTAGATCGCGTATATCCATGAAAAGTACGCGATAGTCCTCGGTATAGAACAAAAAGTCCTCCAATGTCCGTCGTCTGCGCAGGGCCTTAATATTCACTTCACCTTTGGCTTGATTTTTGCATTTTCGATCAAATTATCCTACGACATATCTGTTTTAGGTTTTTGTTTAGTTTATTTACGATTCTTCAGTCCTCACGAGCTCGACTCGATAAGGTACTCATATCGCGAGCGGATGGCACCTTGAGGTTAGCACATTTTATCGACGACTCGACGCCGACTCCACTCCAACTCAACTCATAGTATGCCATTGAAATATGAGCTTTATATCTTGTTACATTGGTCAAAATTATCCGTTAATGTCGCTGCTGAGCAACGCGTGAACTTCTTTCAGTTTAATATTGTAATATCCACTCTTATGTAACACGAAATCACGATACAAAGTTCGTATTTCAATGCCGTACTGTTAAGTTAGAAAGGAATATAATTAATCATAATCAGTGACGTGCAGATTGTGATGTGCGGAGACCTTTGAGCTCGAATGAGAGATTTATATTCTAACCGTTATTGTCTATTAACATTATGTTTAGAGTCTTCTACTCTTTATCTTAGTGCCATCAATTTCAGCTCACTGTTTCGTTTGATCATATTGAACTCTATCGCTTTGTAAAGTGTCCCGAATCGGGCTTAGTGGCCAAACGCACAGTATTTAAAGTTACGTTCTTATTAGTACTTATTCTTATAAGTACACTTAAGTGCCTTTAAGAATATCTGTACACCTAGTACGAGTTGATATTCACTATCACGTTATTGAAAACTATCGGATGCACGCTTGGACGAAGGTTGTTTCGTCCAAGGATGCACGGCTTATGTCGGCAAGGCCACAGAATACTGAATAGTAAAAATACTAAAAGATTTAAATACAAGGAATACGATGCAATAAATAAAGTGATTCACCTTTCCCAAGTGCCATTGACTGTTTCTATCGCAATTCTTATTAAGAGATATCTTCTGAAAAGGAATTTAATAGATATGAAGAAGATAAAGCGATAATTTTCAACAACGATAGCTATAGTATATATCAACCGCCTCTGTGGTCTAGTGGTAATACCACTGGTATCAGACCCAGAGGTCCCTTGTTCGATTCCTAGGTGGGGGTACCTACATGTGTTCGGATTGGTTAGTGATAATGGTAAGACTTGAGAAAGTCCGCCTTGCTAGCTACCATCTTCTTTACGTCAGACTTCATAATAACAGTTTTCAACATTGTTGCGTTCCGGCAGTTAGAGATAATTATAACTTTTTAATTTAAATAGCATTTTACAATGCTATTTTTAAGTGATAAATATTAAACAAGAAAATATAAGTACTAGAAAAAAGCAACATGTACCTGTCTTACCTATGTCGCCCTGACGCGACTTGACTTGAAGTTGCTTTTTCTAGTATATTTTCTTGATTACTATTTAGATATCAGTTAGATATAAGATAGCCAGTTTCTAAGTGTATGAGGATTCCGGGAATGGCGCTTCCACCTTCAGCCTTATTACTTAACAATCCTTAAAAGTTATAAAATGAAGTATGATAAAGGTTAGCGTCTCCCCGTTGTTTGTTTACGAGATACTAACTTTTTACGTAAGATTTAAACATTATCGCGATATTTTTTGAGGTTCGTTCGTTTAATGTTTAAATTACTTTTTTAATTACGCAAGACGATTGTTGCCAGGCTTGCTTATTTTTTTTTTATCTTGAAGTACTAATAAAGTTGTAAATTATTAACATCACGCAACTATCAATTTATCATAGAACATCAAAATTAATATTTATAATCTTGCAAATGTTTGTATTGAATTAATAAGTATAATACACGTACAGTCAATAGAACGTAGTTTTACACTTGCGCTACGAAAACCGCCGGTAGTACAAGCAGCACACTAATATTTGTCGTGTGTACTGCCACAGTAGAAAGCTTTTTTGTAATTAACAGTTGATAAACGCATAAAGGCATGTCTATTTGTGACGCCTGAAGTGCTATTAGCTGTACATACTATTATTTTAAGATAAAAAATCAACATATAACATTTTGATACATGAATTTAAGACATTATTTTTCTAAGAATATTAAAGATTTGTTTTTTAATAACATTTTTTATTTCAGTCATTATACTCGTACTAGGGCGGTTACAACTAGTGATGTGCCGTTCCCGGGAATATTGGAAACATTGGGAATATTCCCAGAAGCGTTCCCGGCAATATTCCCAAAAGCGGAAATTTAGGGGAAAATTGCTTGTGTTGTATTACAGTATTTTTTTGTTGTATGCTAACCATTCTATTGGCAATATTACAAGGCTTAATGAATATGCCAAAGGTTAATTATCACTTATGGCGAAAATTTCCAATTTTCCTGGGAATATTCCCAGTAAATTTCCAATGTTTCCGGGAATATTTCCAATACCTATATATAGTTAATTATAGTAAAACTGTAAGCGATCCAATTCTATACATTAAAAAGAACTAATATAAAAAAATACCTCCCTCCAGAGGTCTTCTTAAACGAAACAGATACCAAAAATAAAGTTTTTGAATTTTTTGTCTGTATGTCTGTCTGTCTGTCTATTGTCCGCGTTTCACGCAAAAACTACCGAACGGATTTTAATGAAACTTTTTTTATTATACAGCTATTGGTCGTCGCCAACATATAGGCTATAATTTATTTTGAAGATCGCAATATCTGATGTGGAACCATAGCAGTCCAGTCAAACTATGAGAGATATACAAATACGGTCTTAAGGAAAATTGTTAAGCGTGATGAGCATTTTCTATTGACGTACAAAGTTTGAAGATCTAGTACACCTGATGTGGAACCCTAGCAGCCAAGTTAAACTATATGAGATACAAACATAGCGTCTTAAGAAAAGTTGTTTAACGTAATGAACATTTTCTATTGACGGAAAAATATCGAAGGTCTGGTACACCTGATGTGGAACTATAGCAGCACTGCTAAACTATAAGAGATACAAATATAGCATCTTAAGGTGGTACGACTTCTATACAAACAAACATTACACAATTATTGGTTCATCATACCTTAATAATACATAAATACATGCGCAACTAACTCGTTTCAGTTATTTGTTTGCGCGAAATAATTAAAATATTGTACATTCATACATAAAACACGAATATACTAATATCTAATAATTTCAATAATTCTACGTATGTGTGTGTGACCCATCGCATTAATATAGCTCATGTATGAAAGTACATTTTTTAATAATTTCGCGAAAACAAATAACGGAAACGAGTTAGTTGCACATGTATTTATGAATTATTAATGTATGATGAACCAATTAATGTGCAATGTTTGTTTGTATGGAAGTCGTACCACCTTAAGCGACATTGTTCAGCGTAATATGTATTTTCTTTTGACATACAATCTATACTAATATTATAAATGTGAAAGTGTGTTTGTTTGTATGTCCGTCTTTCACGTGAAAACGGAGCAACGGATTGACGTGTTTTGTAGTATGTGGGTAGTTTAGGAGCTAGAGAGTGACATAGGCTAATTTTAATCCCGGAAATATATCACTTTGTGATTACTCGCTATGTGATATAATTTTTTAATGTGTTAATATGCATTCATAGCGCTGTACTAATATTTAAATAAAAAAGAAACAAAAGCTTATTAGCTTAAAAAAATAGAAATGCTGCCGATAATGGCTCCGTAATTTTAAGCATAACGTTTATTGTCCTAATATCCATAATTTCAATACCAATAATCATCATGTTGCATAATATTATCGCGACGCCTAATTTTAAAAGTCCTAATATAGTGTAGGCTAAAATTGTTTGTCATAAGTATGAAAAGGCATAAATTTTGAAACGCGGAATAGCTTGAAGCATAATTTTTAAATGGAATGCATAATGTTCACAACGAATAATATCTTATTTTATAGCATAATAATCACAAGGAATAATAGAATTTCATTTTAAAAACAAAAAAACATAATTGCTGTATGCAGCCAGGCGTGCAGCATGCAAGCATGCATGCATGCAGCATGCATGATTTCAGTCACGGCTCCGGCGCTACGGGGCTCTGGCGGTCCCACGCGAGCTTATCGTCACAGATGGTTTTCAGTCACCACCGCAGCTTCGGCTTGCTGGCTGGCGCGGGCTTAAATTACACTCTAGGGGTAGGGCATACAAGACTGCGTGGAGTCGGTTTTTAGGCGATTCGTTTTTGTCACTGACTAGTATGCAAATAAATTATCAAGTGTTTTTTTTAATAAATAAAAACTATTTTTTCTGGCGTTTCGCCGGCCGCTGCCGCCGCACGCTCGCTTCGCTCGCTCGGCTCGCGCGGCGCTTTGGTCACAGTTCTAACCTAACCTAATCTGAAACGTTTGTTACAATTTGTTGCTGCAGCCCCCCGTCCCCCATTCTCTGTTTTATTCCAAAATTTTTGAGAGAAAAAAAATATATATTTCCGTCGGATTCCTCCTTAGTATCGCCGGGGGTGTCAAAGGGGGGTCGAAAATTTTGTTAGATTTTAGCTACGACGCACCGTTTTCGAGATATTCGCATTTTTTATAAAATTCATTCTTGAAAATTTTACAAGTCCCTGATCCATACAAAATCTATTGAAATTTTTTAAGTCTCGCACCCCCTTTGTGACACCCTAACCCAAAAGTATAATAGAAATTGTTATGTATCATTTTTTTACCATAAAAAAATTTTAGGACTACCTATAATATGCCAAATAATAAGTTTTTCTATAGTTATGGCAAATAAAATTATGCTAAGGGATTTTAGGAATGCGTCATATTAGGCCAAATGAAATTAGTGATTTCATTTATTATGCTTCATAATAATATGCCTTTAGACATTTTATGATTTTATGATTTTGTAATTTTTGCATTTTTTTTTTCAATGCTATTTTTATACTTATGGTAAATTTTAAATAGAAAAATATTGGAAAAAAGAGCATTCGATTCCCGTCTGAGAATTCACTTGTGGCCGAGTTAATTTTTTCCAATATTTTTCTATTTAAATTTACCATAATGCCTTTAGACAGTTATGCTACTTAAAATTTATGCGAAGGAAAAAATATGGGACATTAATGTTATGCTATTTGATGATTATGCCAATTGATGTATGACAAACGACTTTAGGACAATCGACATTATGCGAAAAGTTCCGCCCCCGCCGAAAATCACTATTCCACGCGGACGAAGTCGCGGGTAAAGCTAGTAGTTATTTTTATATTTGTATATAATTTTACAAAATGAACATAATATAATTTGTTTGTTCTTTAACAGTTTGTAGAAAGTAATAAAAAAAATACTCATTATGACTACTACAGCTAGCATAGCACACTCGATAATCAAAGTGACACTAGGGTAAACGTGTTTCTTTTGTTTTAAACTAGAGGAAAGGGGAGGAGGCGGCGCGGCGGGACCCTCCCCTCGCGGCTCAAGCAAGCGCATGCACATACTTGTTGTTGCGTAGCCGTGGGATTAAGAAGAAAATATAAATAGCAAAGAATTTTTACCATACTTGAAAATATATTATTTTGGAAACTTTGGGAAAGTTTCCGGGAATATTGGGAATATTCCCGTAAGTTTACAACGAGTAAATTACTTGGAAATGGGAATATTCCCAGCGGCACATCGCTAGTTACAACCCGATACTCGGGTTCGTCGATCGACGAAAAATTCCAAATTATGCGAAAATAATGACACTTTTTAATTGCAGTTTGTGATCATCACGTTTAACATTTTGTATATTTTATTGTTTTCGGAACAAATAGACTCGAGTACCTTTAATTTGATACCTTACTCGGCCGCGTACTACGCGCCAAAGTCCCTATCGAGTCGTCACAAATTTTGCGAACCTGAATTAAGTATATAGATAAAGACATTTTGCTTTTTTTTTTTGCTGTTGAACAGAAACGGAATATTTTGCTTCGCTTTTGATTAAAAACATCTATTTCAAATTAGCGGTCTCACAACATAACTCACGCATCGCCAATCAAGTTATTTCACTATCAAATATTTATTTTCACTACCTCCGTCTGGCGATATCAATGCAAGCTAAAGGCCTTGTCGAAAACATTAAAACTATAAAATTATAATAAACAATTTATTTATAAATTCCGCTAAAATTTAATACCGTAGGCTTTACATCAGTTTAGAAATTCTCAAAGTATTGTAAAGGTGTGTAAAGATTAAAGGCAGCCTTGATACATGATGAGGCAGTAGACTGAGGGAACGTGCCTCGGGTTGAGCCACAAAGGCGCGACATCAAAATGGGGCCGGATTTAAGCCATTGTGCGGCCTCGCTTAGACCGTGCTTAAATCACGTCCACAAATGCGAGGCGACGTACACGTACACCAAGGCGCCGACACCCGATGGTTCGCGCCGGGTTCGAGGCAGAATGCGCACTTTTCTAGGATGTGGCTAAATGAGCTGTTTAACCCTTTAACCGCCACACTTAATATTAGTTATCGTGCCCCCAGCGCCAGGCACAGTAAAACGACAAATAAATACCTACAACAAACAGCGATGCTCAGTAGTATATCGATATTTCTTTCGATAGGGACATACGTCTCTTTCGAACGCTTACAATTTTATTTAAATATCATAACAGATAAATAGAAAGCGTTACTTTGTATGTTAACGGCAGAACAATAGGTTTAATTATGTAATTAGTCAACTACTTTTGTTTCTTTTCTTCTGCAATATTAATATTAAGTCATTCATAATAAACTTAAGCTATTGATTAAATAATATCTGGTAACCGATCTTTGCTCGATAATTTAAAGGTATAACACCCAGACACAGGACGAACTTGATTTTCTAGAAATGAAACTAGCTAGATCGATTTTTCTCCCCCGAATCCCCCTTTATACTAAACTAGAGGCCGGGCGCGGTTTCACCCGCGTGGTTCCCATTCCCGTGGGAATTTTGGGATCATTTATAGCCTATGTTACTACTTGGGATCTAAGGATTCTCTATACCAAATTTCGTCAAAATCGGTCCAGTAGTTTTTGAGTTTATTAGTTACAAACAAACAAACAAATCTTTCCTCTTTATAATATTAGTATAGATTTAATAATAAAAATGTTAAATCACATTAAATTTTTCGATCACACCAATAAAATAACTACAATGCAGCACAACACTAATGGAAAATTCCAGAAGGCGGCACTCTTTTATGACGTCAGAAGCGGGCGAATTATCAATTGAAAATAATTACTTCATCATCTATTAGTAAATAATAAATACTATTTTTATTTAATACAGTATCTATCAAACAAAAAGGCAGATTAAATGAGTAGTGGTATTTGACCGTAAATATCCGTCCATGGCGATTTGGGCACGAAAAATTTTGGCGGATTAATCCGTTCGTGGCGGTTAAAGGGTTAACAAGGTTAGACCTAAAATATAAAAGGTATGGGTGTTTTATAAACGTGTTTATTTTATTATAAAAACTCAGTACAGTACCCATACAGAACCATATATTTTTATTTTGGGACTAGCCTTGTTAAACAGCTCATTTAGCCATATCCTAGAAAAGTGCGCATATTGCGAAATGCACATTTAGCGAAGTGTACTTTTTTGTGAAATGCACATTATGAAAAGTATCCCTTGTGAGAAATGCACCAACTGCCAACTGTATATTTAAGTAGAGTTCTCATTTTGCGAAGTGCATATTCTGCGTCAAACCTCTCGCGCCACGGCGGTATCCCGTTGAGGCATGCCTTGGGCTGAGGCGCGTGAGCATTTGGCGCAACAGAGCGAGCCTAACAAAATAAAAGTGTTTTAGGGTCATCAAAAATAAAAATCAACAACAAAACAAATTAGATTGACCTTAAAGCTAAAATTGAGAAATAAAAATTAGATACTTATATTACCATTCACCCAAATCAATCAGCACCATTAGCAAACACTTTTGTGAAAGCTTCTAAAAATTTGGATTCTTTCAATTTAGTCTTTAAAAAATGCAATACATCTAAGCTATAGTCGTTTCTTCTTTCGGTGAGATAGGCGAAAAGCGGTAACATGACAGTGGTTACATCTTCAGTATTATCTTTCAGTGCGAAGTTACAAGTTACTACAAACTTTTCCAATACTACAGACACTTGGTCATCATTTAAAGGCTCTTTGAAGAACTTATACTGCAATGAAAAGAAAATCGAATATTAAATTAAAAAAAACTGACTCTCACACACTTTGTGATGCTTATCTTAGCCTCTGCACACGCTCCGCAGTTCGGCGCATGCCCGCGCAAACTATAGTATGGAGGGCGTACTCGCCTGTATGCGCAAATCTTTTTCTATGCGAAGCGTTATAGCCGAATGCGTGCGCATGTGTCGAGCCAGCATTAAGGAAAAAGTTTAATAATGTTTATCATACATGATTATTACCAATTTTCAATGCATGAAATTTCGATTGTATCATCAAATAAATGAAACTCACCCTTATAATATGAATAAAATTCCTATAGCAATATAATATGCAGGCCCAAGTATTATCAGTACGGTTGGCGCGCTCCAACATAGTTATCAGGAATAAGGAATCATAGAATACTTCTAATCTCTCTGTATCTTCTAATTCTGTTAGGCTATCCCATATATTTATCCATTCTTGTTGGCTACAGGAACAGAGAGCCTGTAAGATAACAAAAAAATATAATATTAGTAGTTTTTCAGTCACAAACTGGCTATTTGTTAATGTTCAGTTCAGGAGCAATTTGATGTCAGTCACCACATTACCAAAGAAGTACCTGAGACAGTCTTGTTGCTAATTGCACAGTTGATGTGCCTCTGGGGATTTCAATCCCAGTAATAAGTTCCACATAATTCCGCCCAGGTGGATTCCACAACTTTCTATAGTAGTACATGTTGAGAGGTTGTAAATTCCTTAGCTTATTTTTCAACCATCTGCATTCATTTTCTGAAACAAGCAGTAGCAAAATAAATATAGTATATAAAATAGGATAATGCATATTATATTATATCATACATTTATTTTACCTGGTATATCAGAGTAACTGCTAAAGAGTGAAGATTGTATATGTAAAGCCATTTGTAGAGTCGGTGCAGACATAGGTTCAAATGAGGTGACCTTCCAGCGAACCACATCCAGTATTTGTCCAAGCATGGCTAATGTTGGTGCTCTGTATTCTAAAAGCTCATCAAGTGTGTATGCAGCTTGGAGCAGTTTACACTGTGTATGCAATGAGCTAATATCTCTATTCAGCAATGCTTTGTGAATATTCGGCATTATCACTAATAAAAACAACTTTGTACTTGTGATACTGTTCAGTTTTTTCAATCCACAAATAAAATGTATGAAATTATTTTTCTTAGCTTCTGAATCCAAACTTTGGAAACTTTTCTGAATATGTTTTATTATGCATGGTTCAGTATCAGAAGAATAATAGTAATTTGAATAATTATCCAATAGTTGCATAGCTTTTAACATTATATTTGATTGTTGAATATTTTCCGCTGCTAAACTAAATATTTTGTTATATACTTTTTGAGGGCTTTGGAGAAATAAAAAAAGAATATCTGTAAGATCTGCATCTGGTGATACAATCAGTTTGTTGAATGTTTCAGTCATCATATTCACAAAGTCTGTAGTTTCCATCATGTCAACGAAACAATTGTTTACAAAATATTCTTCCAATATCTTATGCTTGTCTCCTAAATTACAGCATTTAAATAGTTTTACTGCAAATGATTCTAAGTAACTAACATTTTCAGAGTTCTCAATAACATAGCTCCTTATTTTTTTATAAATCTGATAACATTCCTCTTCATTTAGCAGGTTCAAGTTTGAAGCAATACAATTGACAATGGATTCATCATTACACTCTTTTTGAATGAGGGCTCTAAGCCATGTAACCTTATCTTCATTATTTTTATTGATGTTTTCAATAATAGTATCTATACAAGCAGATTCAATTACATCATTGAGATCCACTGGCTTACAAGATATTTGTTGAGTCATACTTACAACAGGATGTTCAGAAACACTTGCTATGCTTAAAAGTTTATTGCGGAGCTTATAGCAGAGTTCCCCAATTTTCCTTTGGACATTTTTACCGCAATCCTCAAACTCACTCCATGCACAAAATATATCTACACTAACTCCCATAACAACTTCTTGTAATCTATCTAACAGAGACATATGGCATTTATTTAAGCAATCAATAATTAGTTGATTATCACTGTCACAAATTTTATATTCTATATTCTCAGTTTTGCCCATGTAAGTTACCATATAAATTGTGTCATCTACAGGATTCAAAGTCTGAGTAACAGTAAACTGCTCAAAACATTCTTCCACTAATTGTAGCACGGAATGAAGACAATTTCCTATATATTTGTAGCAGTCATCTTTACTCATGGCATTCAGTCTTTCCGACTTTGGGGGATTAGTATAGAAACTGACACATTTTTGGAAATTATTGAATACCACCGTCAACTTATCTGCCAACATGTTTTCACTTAAGTTGAAGAAATCAAGCCTACAAATGAGTTTGTACAAAGCAGAACAAATAGTTTGTAATTTAATAAGACATTCATTAGGTGAAGAGTATTTGATATAGTCAATAAATGCCGATGCTAACTCCAAACCTAGATCCGGATATGTTAGTGCTATTGATTCATACACAAATTTTTCAAAATGTAGTTCCCAAAACAGTTCACACATTAGGCACTTCGGGATGGTGGGTATTGTATTTATGACAAATTCCACTTCTTCCATCTCTGTCATTTCTGATACTACTGATAGATCAGTATTTAATATGATGAATAAAGCAAATTTCCGTACTTTACTTATTGACTCTTTTGTTATTCCTTGCAAGGTTAGATACCTTCCTTCATAGAGAAACTTTAAAATGCTTTCAATTATATTTTTAAACGTATCTTCATTCCCTAAAATAAAACAATAATTTCAGATTGTAAATAAGCATAAATAGATATGATGAAAAGTTCAAATAGTTAATTTCGTTCTTACCGGCTTTCGAAGTAAGTCTTGAAAAAGGATGAACGACGTCAGCGGATATGATAACGCCTTGAAATACCGATAGTTGCTGGCAGAATTCCATAATTACAATTAGTTTCAGAAGCCAGTTTTAATAAAAAATATGAAAATAACCAACTACTACCAGCCCTCGCACAAAGCACAAACAAACTCAAACCAATAAATGTCAAAGTCAAATCAAAACTGTCATGTCCAACAAATTTTTTTTGGAATTTCTGTGGAAAACGGAAGAAGCCAAATCTATAAAAAAAAAATTTTTTTTGGGCGTTCAGAATAAGGTAATAGACCATACTGCCAAATATAGTAAGTTCACTAGCGACCCGAATTAATTTCAAGCTAAGGAGTTTATAATCATACAGCCAAGTTTTCTACAAAATAAATAGTAAGTTTTGGCCAAGAACTATCCTTAAACTGATATAATGGACTAGACTAGAACAGTGGTTTCCAATACCGAAGTTGTCAATTTTACTAATTTTAAGACCCATACAATTTTCCAAACTCGGGACCCACCCACCTCTATAGTCGGATTTTTTAATTCAGAAGAGTTACTTGCCAGGTGCCAATATAATTTTGTATTTTATTTTGCTTTAAACCGTTTTTCGTAATGATTTGGCCAAGATACAGTATGATTCCATTCACGCACACAAATTCAATATTAATATTAAAGCTACATTTAAAACCGATTCGGCCGTGGCTTCAGTTTCGGCCGAAACCGAAACTCACGTGATCAAGTAACATTTCTTAAAATAAGTACTGAAAGGACATCAGGCATTCTGGTCCAAAAAAAAAAGTGAGCGGCCAGACCCAAGATTATTTCCAATAGGTAGTTAATACTAAGGCCTAAAAAAATTATATGGACATAACCCTGTCGCCACTTGAACAGAGTAGCTATTTCATGTTAAAAAATCTAAACAAACAAAAAGTGAGCGGTCAGACCAAAGATTATTTACAATATTTAGTAAATACTAAGGCCTAAAAAAAATTATATGGACCTAACCCTGTCACCACATGAAATGAGTTGTTATTTCATGTTGAAAATCTGGACAAATAAAAAGTAAGCGGCCACACCCAAGATTATTTCTAATAGGTAGTTAATACTAAGGCCTAAAAAATTATATGGACCTAACCCTGTCACCACATGAACTGAGTAGCTATTTCAATTCAAGTTAAAAAATCTGAACAAAAAAAAAGTGAGCGGCCAGACCCAAGATTATTTACAATAGGTTGTTAATATTAAGGCCTAAAAAAAATATATGGACCTAACCCTGTCACCACATGAACTGAGTAGCTATTTCAAGTAAAAAAATCTGGACAAAAAAAGTGAGCGGCCAGACCCAAGATTATTTCCAATCGGTAGTTAATACTAAGGCCTAAAAAAATATATGGACCTAACCCTGTTGAGTCGCTATTTCAAGTTAAAAAATCTGGACAAAATAAAAGTGAGCGGCCAGACCCAACATTATTTACAATAGGTAGTTAATACTAAGGCCTAAAAAAAATATGGACCTAACCATGTCACCGCATGATATGGACCTACCCCTGTTACCACATAAACTGAGTAGCTATTTCAAGTAAAAAAATCTGGACAAAAAAAAGTGAGCAGCAAGACCCTAGATTATTTGCAATAGATAGTTAATACTAAGGCCTAAAAATGTATATGTATATGGACCTAACTTTTTTTGTCCAGATTTTTTGACTTGAAATAGCAACTCTCTTCATGCGGTGACAGGGTTAAGTTCGTATATTTTTTTTAGGCCTAGGAAATAATCTTGGGTCTGGCCGCTCATTTTTTTTGTCCTGATTTTTTAATTCGAAATAGCAACTCAGTTCATGCGGTGACAGGGTTAAGTCCATAATTTTTTTAGGTCTTTATAGGAACTACCTATTAAAAATAATCCCGGGTCTCTCCGCCTGATGTTATTTGTGTGTTTGCCCAGAATGCCTTATCTTAAATAGCTTCTCAGTTCACGCGGTTACAGGGTTAAGTCCATATATTTTTTTAGGTCCTAATATGAACTACCTATTAGAAATAATCTTGGGTCTGGCCGCTCACTTTTTTTTTGGACCAACTTTGTATAGAGCTTGCCTGATGTCCTTTGGTGCATGTTACCCATTATTCTGCATTAATTAGGACATGAAACACAGTATATTAATTTTGTTGTAATCATTTATTTAATATACTTCCTAATATGAAAAAATTATGCGGTGCGCCTGGCCGCACCTTACCTACCTATATAATTTGTGCACGTGCACCTAGCTTAGTTGCTTCCTTCCTTAAAAAAAGAATCACGGAAATCGGGTCAAAAATCTCGGTGTAATCGGTGTACATACATAAAAAAAAAACCAACCGAATTGAGAACGTCCTCCTTTTTTGAAGTCGCTTAAAAACGAAAAACACTAGAAAACTTATTAAGTATGCCCTTTTGTACCTATGTTACGATAAAAAATACCTCGTCCTCTCAGCCTCATGACACCCACTGCTGGGTATAGGCTTCCCCCAAAGATCTCCACGACGATCGGTCCTGCGCTGCCCGCATCCAGCGGCTTCCCGCGACCTTCACCAGATCGTCGGTCTACCTTGGAGGGGGCCTACCCACGGAGTGTCGTCCGGTACGCGTTCGCCATTACAGAACCTTTCCGCCCCAACGGCCATCGGTTCTTCTCGCTATGTGTCCCGCCCACTGCCACTTCAGCTGAGCAATCCTTCGAGCGATATCAGTTACTTTAGTTCTCCTGCGGATCTCCTCATTTCTGATTCGATCACGCAGGGAAACGCCGAGCATAGCTCTCTCCATTGCTCGCCGAGTTACCTTGAGACTCCTTATCAGACCCATAGTTAGCGACCAAATTTCACTGTCGTAAGTCATCACTGGCAACACACACTGGTCGTAGACTTTCGTCTCGAGACACTGAGAGGTAAGTTGGACGCGAAGATTTTCCGGAGCTTCCCGAATGCTGCCCATCCGAGTTGGATTCGACGAGAGATCTCTTTCTCAAAGTTGGACTTACCTAACTGGATTGTCTGTCCAAGGTAAACATTGTGGTCGACAACTTCGAGTGTAGTGTTCCCAACGTGAACTGTAGTGGGTATGACATGGGAATTCGACATGATTTTTGTCTAATCCATGTTCATCCTAAGACCCACTCTTTGGGATGCACTACGGAGATCTTCGAGCATTGTGTTCAGGTCCTCCAGGGTCTCAGCCATAAGGACTATATCATCGGCAAAACGAAGGTGTGTTAGATACTGGCCATTAATGTTGATGCCCAGTCCTTTCCAGTCCAAAAGCTTAAAGATGTCCTCCAACGCAGCTGTGAACAGTTTGGGACAAATGACGTCTCCTTGTCTCTTACCTCGCTGCAGTTGGATATAATTTGTGCTCTGGTTCTGAAATCGGACCGACTTGGTGGCATGTTCGTATAAGTACCTTAACACCTCGATATACCTATAGTCCACTTGGCACCTCTGGAGAGACTGCAGACCCAGGTCTCAATCGAACCCCCCCCCCTCCCCCAAGCCTTTGGCTTTCTCATAGTCGACAAACTCCTAGGTCTTCTGTATAGCCTGCCGCAGCGTATGGATGTGGTCTATGGTGCTAAAGCCTTTTCGGAACCCGGCTTGTTCGAGAGGTTGAAAGTCGTCAAGCCTGCGAGCAAGACGATTCGTGATGACTCTCGAAAACAACTTATAAACATGGCTTAGAAGTGAGATGGGTCTGAAGTTCGGGTCCTTTTTAAAGAATAAAATCACCTCACTTATATTCCATGCGTTTGTGGTTTGTCCACGATATCGGAATTGAACAGCTTTTGGAGGACTTTCCGCCTCCGCAGTGTGTAATTATGCTGATAACCTCTTCCACTCGGTTAGCTTCGCGTCAGTCCTTAGTGTGCGCGTGTTGTACCTACGTTGCCAGGTGCAGAGGCCGTCGTTGTTGTTAGGATAGCCTTCCGTCCGTATCCCGGGGATTCTTAGCATCCCCTGCCCTGCCGTTGTGACACATGAAAGTGGCGGCCGTGGAGGTGGCGCGGTAAAATTCAAATTTTAGATGCGTTCGTTTCCTAATAATGCGTTTGCCGTCAAACAAAGTATAATATTAAATGAATAAAATATTGAAAGTACTTAAATAAAATCAACAACAATTTTAATAAGTGGTCCACCTAGGTCCTGGACCCAGCCCAGGGGGGGGGGGGGGTCATGACACCCATGACCCCCCCCCCTGGATCTGCCCTTGACTAGCAACTATTTAGTAATCTGTGCCTTGACTGTGACAGACAACTACAAACTACAACTACAACGACAACTACGACAATACACGATATCACAGAACTCTGTTCTGTGCACGATATACACATAATGCTCGAGATACATGAGGCTAGTTTTAAGGTAGCTAGCAGTCTGGCTTCGTGTGAAACTGTTTTATTTTTAGTATGTGCGAGGAGGTCAGAACAGCATGCCAGGATAGTATATCGAGGGCATAATTTAAAACCCTACGCAATAAAAATACGATATGAACTTAATAAATCAATATGTTTAATAAAAAAGTTTCTAGTGTACAATTGCGAAAGTACCCGGTAGTCCACATGCCGCGCATAATCCCTTGAATTGAATGGCTATCATTGGGTTAAGTCATAAGCCTACGACTGTCCAATGGCCTGAAGGCACCTTAAAGGTGGTCGACCGGCCACGTAATTACATAAAATAAAACGAATTCTTATAAATAACTTAAGTATGGTTGTATTGTTGCACATGTTTTAAATTTTTGATGGCGCTTTTAAAGGTAGAGTCTACTCTCAGGGCATTTTTATACATGACCTCAGCCTCGGAATATTTTTTCCATCGATGATATAAAACACCTGAAAGGAGTAAATTAATAAAATTACGCTGTATGTAATGATTCTAAAGCACAGATTACATATAGCGTGGGCTTTACGCACGACCTATATCTATATATTATATAATAAGCAAGCATATTTATGATATGGGACGAAAAGCAGACAGACAAGCAAAAGCTTACTACAGCCTTTAATAGCATATATTCATTACATTGTCATGAGGATTGGATTTTCATGTTATCGTCAAAGTATTGAGTTAAAGTCCAAAAATACCTACCTAGATTGGCGTAGTGAATAGCTTGTACTTTTGATCCAAAGAGATTTAAAGCTTTTAAGAAAAAACTTTCAGCTTCATCAAATCGCTCTAATTTGCCATAAATATTTGCTGCTGCAAAGTTAATAGATGCAGAGTTAGGCAGTTCTGCCAGTGCTTTTGGTATTATCTGTAGGGCTCGATCTAATTGTTCTACAACAAAATTATTTCTTTAGCTTCTCATCGTAGTTATTTTGAATATGAATCACATCGAAAAGAAGACTTCAAATCGTCGTCTACATTTACTTGAAAATGAAGTTGAAAGAACTTGTCTTTACTAATAACTTTTCAATTATAAAAGTTATTGTACCTGTATTATCCAATAATGCAATAATGTTCGTCCATGCTAGGTTGTGCTTTTTATTTAAATTTACTGATTGCAGCCAGTTTTCCACTGCATCTTCCGTTCTTTTCATTTCTAAATACTGAAAAGTACTCAATTTAGTCAATACCTATCACATGAATAAGTAAGAAGTTACACACTGCAATATAATTTAAATAAATAGAGACTCTTGCATCTACACAAGAAAGTGCAAAACCGCAACGCGTCAGTTCGACGATTTCTATAGATTTCGTCTTCGCCGAGAACACAGCGCTTGATATATATTTCATTCAATCGCGCGGAGGGACAGAGCTCTTAATAATACTTATAGTACAAGTAGTCTTGCGCCACCACCGGCTGTTACTTTACCGAGTAACAGCCGGTGATAAATTTATTGCATGTGGGGATTGACGTCCGTAATATATGTAACGCGATGCGAGGACCTGTGGCTCTGAATTATTTTTTTAAAGTCCCATATTTAATGCTCAGTCACAAAAATAAAATGGCATATTTTTGACGTTACACGATGTTTCTGTTTGCTCTCTAGGTTTGAGATTGATGATTTTCCTCTCGTACTCATGTTTCAAGTTAATTATATACTTATGGTTTACCGAATCTGCTGTAAGATCTGTGCCATAGTCAATTAAGCCGTTTAGGTGGTGTTAAGTCAGTAGGAGCCTGACGTAACTCACACAACCGGTTGTAGAGTATGGATGCTCAGGGTTCACATCACCACCTCCGGCCCCACGTCCTGAGGATTGCCTATCCGTTTATAAGGGCGAAAAAAAAACCAGTAGAGCCAGT
The DNA here is from genome assembly GCA_910589605.1 of Chrysoteuchia culmella. NCBI lineage: Eukaryota > Metazoa > Arthropoda > Insecta > Lepidoptera > Crambidae > Chrysoteuchia > Chrysoteuchia culmella. Next base: position 12,748,467 of record OU342642.1, on the reverse strand, counting down.
TGCCTAGAATCTAGAAACATAACGTTTTATTAAATGCTTACCAAATTACCCAAATTGTAGTAACAATCCGGATAGTTACGACGATACTGCAGTGCAGACTTATATGCGTCTTCCGATTCTTTCAATCGTTTTGTGCTTGCCAGTACAATGCCCAAATTCATCCAAGCTGCTGGGAAATCATGCCTGTCAGAGAAAAAAACGGAATAATAGATAGGAAAATTACATGGTAGTTTTAACAATCCTACTGTTTTGTAGAGTTGATAATTATAAAATAACAGTAATTATATTTGACTTACTTATGTTTCAAAGCTTTTCTTAAATAGTACTCCGCATCTGAGTATTTCTTCTGGTTTTTTAGGAGATTCGCTAAGTTGTTCATTGCTTGATAATATTCAGGATATAGCCTGCAATATTGCGTAGGTACTACATTTTAGTCTTGAAATTGGAAACAAAAATAAACAAGAATTATGACAAAAGAATATGTTAATTTATTATGAAGCTTCCAAAAGTATAATTGGATGCAGTGCATTTGGACCCTTTTTGATCATATTAAAATCTTTTGAAGAGGAATATACCTAAATAAGACGTAGGATGTGCCTCTTACCTAATGGCCTTTTCATAAGAAGCAAGTGCAATTTCAGTTTTATTTTGAGCATCAGTTACTTTTGCTACATTATAATGAACTTTGGCATTTAATGGGCAGACTGCCAAACCACTAACAAATAAATTGTATTCATTTATCCAGTCGTTAGACCTATGCCAGCTTCTTAATCCATAAATTGTTATTAGAAAAACATAAGCTATAAGTCCTAGCTGAAACAAAATGCTTTGATTTTATAAAAGTGCATACAATTTGCACACTAGCGCCACCACTGGGGAAAAATTATAGTGCTTAACCTATGAAAGACCAGTGACGTTTTAAAACTGTAGTCTGTGTTTATATTGAATTAACGGGGAATTTATTTCTCTTGAGAACGCTTAAAACCGCATACGAAAATAAGACGTGACTCAATAGCAATAGAGGTCAGAAACGAGTAAGTAAATGTTGATTAGGTACGCGTTTTATCACGCGGTTGGTCGTTGGCGCGCGGAATCGGCGCACGTTTTAAAACGTCACTGGTCTTTCATTTTATTTATATGGGTACATTCTGCACACTAGTGCCGCCATTAGGGAAAAAATATATGACGAAATTGTAAAATATCACTCTATAGTGCACTCCGAATAAATTTTGTGGATTTTTCCAGCGTTAAATTAGCACACCCAATGTTTCTTTTAGCTTTGACTAGCTTTTTTGTTAAAAGTCGCCACTTGTCGCATTATTAGTCCATAGGTATAATTAAACGGCAGAATATAAATTCAGAGTGCACTACAAAGAGATAATTTTCAATTTTGCCTTTATATTTTATGCAGTATGTGTTTTTTTACAATTGCGGCGCGAGTATAGAGAGTATAGGATAGAGAATACGCGCCCTTAGTGGATAATCGAATGGTGGTAGTGATAGGTAAAATACATACTCTATAAAAGTTGCTCTTAAGACCCATTTTGTTTAGACCCAAGGCTAACATTAAGCAGTATCCAGCAGATGGAATATATAAAACTCTTTCTGCTATGACAAATCCAACTGGATAGAATATGTTAGCAGCGGGTAAAAATGGCAGGACCATTAAAGCCACACTTAGGACAAGAACCCTAAAATAAAAAATATAAATAAATTTCAGTTCTACTTTATAATTTTAAGATAGTGTAAGTAATTAAGAGTTTTACCGTTTTGTTGCAGTTTTATTTTGCTTCCTGGTTATTGCATAAATGATAAATATTGCATAAAGATAAAACATAATTGGGTATATTATTCTGTGATCTCGTACTGTTTGGAGAAGAGGCACACAACCCATAGACCAATCATAGCACAACCACTGGGGCCAACTAAGCAACAATGTATTTATAAAGTATATGTAACTGTATGTAATCATCTGAAACAAATAATAATAATATTATGAACTATTCAATAAAAATAGTCATACAATAAATTTTTATTGTATTTTCATTTTCATATTGTAGAGAAGTTAGAGAATCAAGTCAATAATACTACTTGAGAAAAACTTAAGAAACTAACTAAAAACCAAAACTTCAAGAAGTGGTAAGTAATCGGTTAAACACTGTAGTCTTAATTAATCAGATTATAGGAGAAGTGCAGTGATAGAGAAAGTGCAAAACCTGTCATGCGCCTAATTGTTTTGGTTAAGTATCTAGGTAGTATGTTTATGTAACCAAACAATAATAATGTTTAAAACAGATAAATTAAAATTACCTTTGTGACAGTATTATTAGCAAAAGCTGCTGGATTATCTATGACTTTAAATTCAGGCTTTGTGCCACCCATCACTAACCATCTTCCATACAAGAGCACAATTATTGATATTGATATAACAGCAATTCTTGTGACAAAATTTCTATTTGATTTACATAATATATTTGGATTTTTCCTTAGACTATTATAATTGTTGATAACATCGTAACACAAACAAAAACCCTGTAACAAATAATGCACAGTTAAATATTGTTCTAACAAATTATATATTTTTAATGTTACTTAGATAAATAAATCTTACCAACACTGTTATCCCATTTTCTTTACATAACATTGAGGTAGCTGATAAAACTGGAGTTAGACATAGATATACACTGCCATGTTGACAACTGTTTACAGCTTTATTATAACATAAAAAAGCTAGAAAAAATGTAATAGCACAGAGCAGATCAGCTCTTCCAACAATTCCACTAACGGCTTCAACATGTATGGGATGAACAGCAAATAGAAGAGCACCTAAATAACTAATGTCATATTTGTATCTCTTGGTTTCTTTACTATCGACAATGCATTTGTATGTGAACCACACCAATATTGTACAAGTTAAGTGACATACTAAATTAGTTGCTTTAAATGCAAAGGCTGACAGTTCTCTTTTATCTAAAAAGTAGTTTATCCTGAAATAAAAAGAAAGTAAGTAATATTATTTTAGTGATTTAGCATCACCTACATTAACTCATGGCAAGGCTATAAGTATGGCAGGAAAGTTTGTATGAGGTAGGTAGTAGAAATATAAATTGAAAGAGATTGTTGGCAATCATTAAATTATTATGATCAGTCAATAAATAATTGACAAAATATTTAAGTACAATATGATATTAACTACTGTATTTGATTTAAAGTTTAAAATAACGCACCTAAATGATAGAATAGTCAAAGGCCTGTAGGATTTGTGACTAAGGTTACTTTTTATATCGGTGCCCCAAAAGTCATTGTAAAAGCAGTCTATCCAAGAAACTCCAGTAATATCTTTGTTTTTAATAATTGCTTCTGAATCGTCGAAAACGAAGTCTCCATGTAAAGTGAATAAATATGGTAAAGATGACAGAAAACATAAACTCATCCATTGGAGTAACGTTTTTGTTGCTGGTAGGTTCATGACTGTCGTAAATTGAATATTAAATAACTCATTTTAAACGTTTTACGCTAAAAAAAACACACACACAACACAACACACATCGAACTTCGAAGGCATTTTTTTTTGTTGTTTGAGAGTTTTACATACAATTTGACAACTTGACTAACAACAAATGACGACATTGACATTGACAGCTAAATTTTGGCAAAAAAAATAATAGCTGCTGTGAGGCAAAGGCTATGAGGGTGCCAATCCAAATAAAAACACAAGTGCCTCACCCATTTGAGGTAAACTTAAGATTCGCCAAGACTTAACTACCATACTTTTCTTAAATATTGCTTTGAACATACCTTGTAAGACAGAGGTTTTTAAACCCATTATGGCTATTCTTAACTTACAGGCCCAAATTCGAGCGCCTAAGGCTTAAGATATTCTTAATATTAATGTTGCAAGTTAAATAAGAATAGCTTTAGGCGATTCTTAAGTTTAGTGCAAATGGGTGTGTGTATGTCGAAGGTCGTCCACGGGTCGCGCGTCGCGGTGTCGCTGCCGCGTGCACCAGCCAGTACTCTGGGGGCGCAGTGGAGGTATTGCCATGCGCACTCCCCGCTACTACCACCGACGCAAGTCAACCAAGATGACCGAGACCGAGACTCATTTCATTATATACTTTTGACATGGTATAATAAAGTTAAAAGAAAAATCGTAAACCGTTGATGTTATTTTATATTTTATTTAAAAATTACATCTCAATGTGTCATTGAAGTGACTGTGAAATTGGCAGCTAAAGGTTGTAGCGTGTGTTTGATGTCGAGGGCTGTTCTCGGGTCGCGCAGTGCCGCTGCCGCGTGCGCCAGTTGCAGGGCGCACTCCGGGGGCGCGGTGGACGGCAGCAATGCGCACTCTCGCTCTAACGCACTGCCCACGCAAGTCAGCAGCTCTGAGAAACCGAGCGAGATGGCCGCGCGACGTAGACGGTTTAGCTCCTGAAAAGGGTTGCAATTTTTTTATACGCAACTAGGGAGTGAAGTTAAGTATGGAGACAATCCAAACAGTCTTTGCTCTGCCTACAAACGACCGAAATGACGCACTAACACCGATACAGTGCGACAAGGCTTATAATGAACGTGGCAAAAAAAGGAACTAACTAACATGAAACGTCATTTTTGACAGTTCATTATAATCCTTGTCGCACTGTACGCGCCGCTACACGCGTGCTCGCATCATTTTTAGGCTCGGACTATAGCGAAAACCAGCGAGATCCGTGTAGCGATAGCGAGCGGCGCGTATGTGTGTGAGCGCGTCATATCGGCCGAGGGCAACGACAGTTTATTATGTTTAGACTGTGGTATGGAAGTCTGATTCATATTTAGACAGATAATTGTAAAAGTATTACAAGAAAACATGTAAACGTGTTATGAGGCCGCAGAGAGTATGCATTATATTATGAGTATCCCTGTCGAGTGTTTTTGGGCATCCTCTATACAGGATGGGTGATTGGAGGCAAAGTACCCTAAATAATGATGTGAGCAAATTTTACGCACAGAAAACATTCCTTCTTTTTCAAAAATAAATTAAACTGCATTCAATGATTTTTTAAACATCATTTACCTGCACCGGGAACCGAACCGGCGGAATGAGAACAATAACATCGTGTACTTTTATAGTACCAATCAATAATGTAAATAAAAAAGATCAATTAAGTGTGAGTAGAATAGTATCTAAAATAAAAAAAAATCTTAAAAACTTATTTATCGATTGAACTCGCGTCTTGTCGCCTTTAGTTTGGAGTTATAGTATATATTAGTAAAAAAAGTCAATAAATTAAAATCAGTGTATTGCTGCATATGGTTTATATTTCGAGCTACCAAGTAAGTTAAAGTAAACTTCATTTTTATTAAGTTAGTGTGAGAAAGAGATAGGTAGAATAATATATTGAACTATGTAATCTTTTATCTTTCTTAGCTTTGTCTTTAATTTAAGACATTAAGTTACTTAAGCTGAATTGATCTTTAAACTTAACACTATAGCATAGTACCATACAAGTACACAATGTTTTTTCTCAAACAAGCTGTCCCGGTGCAGGTATTTATTTATTTTATTTTATTTCGGAAGACCAACAGCTTAAAATATTACATAATTTATCAAAAATCTTTGAAGGCAGTTTAACTTATTTTTGAATATGAAGAAATGTTTCCTTTGGGTAAAATTGGCTTACATCAATATTTAGGGTACTTTCCCTCCAGTGACCTTCTTTTTATTCCACCCTGTATATTAATTTATAAGAAGCCGCCTATAGAACGTAATTTACCACATATTTGCTCGTAAATGTTTTGCAGTGCGAACGCAGGGTTATTTCTCGAAAGGAATTTAATGACTTTCAATCTTATTACATAGTGTTAAGAGTTGGCAGATTCATGAGCTCGTAGTCGTCTCAACTATCAGGCTGGTTTTGGAGTCAGTCGCGCTGTCCGTCAGCGCTGACAGCTGATATGTATGGACTCGCTGATATCTCGCTAAAAACGCGTAGCTATTAGCGCGGACACCAGCCGCGTTATTCAAAAACGCTTTACAGAAGTTCATACATTGTCGGCTGTAGGCGCCAAATGGTTAGCGTGGTCAACGCGACACTTAAAGCCAGCCTCAATGCGCGATAGCGAGATAGCAATGAGAATGAGCGCGCGAGAGCGAGACCGATTTTACAGATTAAGCGAAAAAACCACGAAATCACTTCGTAGTATATAACTATAGCGATTAAAGACAAAATGAAACTATATGATGCTAAATATTATTGGTGTCCACTAATTAAAAATATTAAAAAGTACGTACTTTTTCCATAAAGCGTCTTAATTACCTTACAGAAGTGTTGCGTCTTGTCGGGCAACTTACGCGCGTGGCGCAGCACCTTCTGCACGTCGGCGAGCAGCGCCCCGCCGCTGTGCGACCACGATATACCCGCCGATATCACACGGTCACCTTACAGAAGTGTTGCGTCTTGTCGGGCAGCTTGCGCGCGTGGCGCAGCACCTTCTGCACGTCGGCGAGCAGCGCCCCGCCGCTGTGCGACCACGATATACCCGCCCCGATATCACACGGTCACCTTACAGAAGTGTTGCGTCTTGTCGGGCAGCTTGCGCGCGTGGCGCAGCACCTTCTGCACGTCGGCGAGCAGCGCCCCGCCGCTGTGCGACCACGATATACCCGCCGATATCACAAGGTCACCTTACAGAAGTGTTGCGTCTTGTCGGGCAGCTTGCGCGCGTGGCGCAGCACCTTCTGCACGTCGGCGAGCAGCGCCCCGCCGCTGTGCGACCACGATATACCCGCCGATATCACAAGGTCACCTTACAGAAGTGTTGCGTCTTGTCGGGCAGCTTGCGCGCGTGGCGCAGCACCTTCTGCACGTCGGCGAGCAGCGCCCCGCCGCTGTGCGACCACGATATACCCGCCGATATCACACGGTCACCTTACAGAAGTGTTGCGTCTTGTCGGGCAGCTTGCGCGCGTGGCGCAGCACCTTCTGCACGTCGGCGAGCAGCGCCCCGCCGCTGTGCGACCACGATATACCCGCCGATATCACACGGTCACCTTACAGAAGTGTTGCGTCTTGTCGGGCAGCTTGCGCGCGTGGCGCAGCACCTTCTGCACGTAGGCGAGCAGCGCCCCGCCGCTGTGCGACCACGATATACCCGCCGATATCACATAGTCACCTTACAAAAGTGTTGCGTCTTGTCGGGCACCTTGCGCACGTGGCGCAGCACCTTCTGCACGTCCGCGAGCAGCGCCCCGCCGCTGTGCGACCACGATATACCCGCCGATATCATACAGTTACCTTATAGAGGTGCTGCGTCTTATCGGGCAGCTTGCGCGCGTGGCGCAGCACCTTCTGCACGTCGGCGAGCAGCGCGTGCGGGCGCGCCCACGCGCAACCCGCACCGCCGCCGCTGTACGACCGCCACGACCGGACCGGGAACGTTTCTGAGGGTAGAGGAAATAACGTTAAAAACGACAGAATTAGATAATTTAAGTGTTTTTAAGATGGCGCTAGTGTAGATAAGACCTGTCATATTCTGTCCAGACTCCAGACTTTGTTTCTTTGCATTTTCTTTTTTGCTACCATTTTTGAAGTTTGGACAGTTTGGAAGCGAATACAATGCATTTTTTTATATAAAAATAAATAAATACCCACTTGCACGAAAGCTAGTGTCCCAGCAGTGGGGTATTAAAAATGGCTGATGATGACGACGATGCATGAAAGTAAACAACGCTTGACAGTCTACATCTACAGCAGCGCACAGTATGTTTTTGACCCTCATTTTGGGACAGCCTAATTTTTTTGAATGATCGAATGGAGAAATATATCACAAATGCTAGAGTAAAACTCCCGCGAGCCTCGCTTTGATAGTTTTTGAAAAAATGCGATCTAAGTAAAAGTACCGGTATTTATTTATTTTTTGTTTTTATTATTTTTTCTTTTTTCTACGAATGTAACACTTAATTTTGCAGTGTGATCGTAAAGGCCTATCATAGGGCAAAATTATGAACCATGAACGAGGAAGCTACGACTTCACAGTTTCAAGGTAATCGCAAAAATAACAAAATCGGAATTATTTTTTTGTGGCTAAAGTATTTAGTATTAGCATTTAATTTTTACTTAAGAACATAGCTACACATTTGGAATACTACCACAAAAAAAATCGATTGTTAAAACCGTGGGACTTCGGAGATATTAATTTTTAAAAAGTACCGGTTCGGTACCGGTTTTTGGTCAAAGTCCTCAATGTCACTTTTTAGCAATATCACATACAATTATTTTTTGTAGCTCACCATATTAGGGTAACGACGATTTAATTTTAAAAAGGGAGAATGGGCAAAATTCCCCGTTCTTTAACAACTTCAAACTTCTAACATTAACTTTTAAGTATGGACGTGTAGCCTCAAAGGCTCCGGAAAGTATGTTAGTGTCTAAGTTTTGTGTACTTTCCCCACACTCTACGCACCTGAACAACTTAGTAGCTTTAGTTTTAGTATCGAAACGGCCAGTGATAAAGAAGATTGCATCGTTCCACCAAAAACATGTGAGTAATATTCATCTAAACATCGTATAGAGCCTGTCAGGCTACATGCCCATAGTTGTGTTATAAAATATTTGTAAACAACTTTGTTCTCGCTTTTAAATTTTCTTGTAAAACATGGCTGAAAATAGTGAAGCATATCCTTCTCGTTCTAAATTAAAGGCCGTGATCTGTACATTCTGAAAATGTATAATTGTATATGCATCATACATATCACACATTCAAGGTGTAAATGATAAAAAATATATGATTTAAGAAAGCCCTGCTGAGGCAAAGTGGCACTATGAGTCTGGAACGGCTTCATAGCGCCTCTCCAGGTAATATGTATTAATGCGGGGTTTCAGCATGCCTGACGAGGGTGGACTCCTTCCCGCATTACATATTACTCATCATCGGAAGATTCGATTGGTAGACCGTGCATTCCACATGACATGAGAAGCATGCAATGGCGGAGCGCGTTTATAATACACTCATTTGCAAAAAAAACGGGCGGTTTTGATTTTAATTCATCTTTAAAAAGATACAATACTAAAAAGGTTTCAAACGTTTGTATACGTTACTGGCCGGTTTTAAAAATGATGTGGTATTTAAAAAAGTACGTTCTAAATTCAAATTTTCATTTGATGCTCATTTTTACAGAAAACCCCTTTTTATCCTACATTTTTGGCGCGAAGTTCCAGAAGTTAACATCGACTTTCATAACTTTTATTCAATTTTTATCGATTAATTTCATATCCTTGACTGCCAAAGCTTTATTTATTGCTGTTTGGCTGTATCAAAAATGGTAGATAAAGTGGTAAAAGCTACCAAAATTATCGCGCTGCTTGAAGAGGGTTGCAGCCAATGTTTCGTGGCTAGGAGGCTAAATGTTAGTCGCTCGACAGTCCAAAGGACCTGGCAGCGATATCAGGAGACTGGTTCCGTCGAGAGAAGGCCTGGTTCTGGAAGAAAACCATGTACCCAACCACGGGATGATCGTTTTCTTGTGAGTCGCGCATTGAGAAATCGCAAATCTTCGTATGTGGATCTTAAGAACAACCTCCAAGAAGTAAGAAATGTGCATATTAGTCTATGGACGGTCAGGAGGAGGCTTCTCGCTGCCAATATACGCAGTCACCGCCCGACCCGCGGCCCCAAATTACTCCGTGAGCACAGAGTTCACAGGCTTAGGTTCGCTTGAAATTGTGAATCATGGACTCAAGAAGATTGAAATAGGGTTTTGTTCTCTGATGAAGCCAGGATATCTCTGTTCGGTGAAGATCGACGTCGGCGAGTGCTAAGAAGACATGGAGAACGCTTTGCAGAGGCATGTTTCGAAGAAATCACACCTTATGGTGGGGGCTCTGTTATGTTTGGGGCAGGAATAAATTCAATGGATCGTACAGAGTTAGTTTTTGTTGAAAACGGCTCACTGACTGGGCATCGATACATAACGGAAGTTCTAATTCCTCATGCACACCCGCATTGGCCGCTCTAGGTGAAGACTCGATTTTTATGGACGACAATGCTCGCGCCCACCGATCCCGCGATGTTAATGCGTATGTGCAAGAGGTCGGCATTCGTCGTTTGGATTGGCCAGCTCGAAGTCCCGACCTCAATCCCATAGAGCATGTCTGGGACGTTCTGAAACGGCGTGTGAGATCAGTACACCCGGCTCCGCAGACTATCAGAGAGCTGAATAATGTGAGTGGGAACGTATTCCGCAAGCAAGTATTCGGGATATACTCGCTAGATCGCCCAGACGAATTCAAGCTGTGATTTTAGCTAGAGGGGGTCACACTCGATACTAAACATTTATCTGCTTTTACTTTATTAAAGAAAAACAAACAAAAAAACTTTTTTATTTTTACTTCATGAGTATATGCACTACTAGCGAACATACACTACTAGCGAGGTTTAGCATTATTTCCCATAAATTGTATCTAAATTTTATGAAATACTGATGAAAACGATTATTTTCTTATTAATTTACCAAATTGTGAGGATAAAACTACCTATAATTATCAAACAAAGCAATATTAACATTTGGAATGGTTCATTGCTTAGGTGCCCGTTTTTTTTGCAAATGAGTTTATTTAGAAAATCCTTGTTGTACATATAATGATTTCCTATACCTAGAATTTGCACGAAATACTTGCCTGCGAGAGCATTCTTCCGCATCCAAGAGGCTGCAATAAAGAACTGTATTTGATATTGCTAAAAAGTGGTATTGAGAACTTTAACTAAAAACCGGTAACGAACCGGTACTTTTTAAAAATTAATATCTCCGAAGTCCCACCGTTTTAGCAATCGATTTTTTTTGTGGTAGTAGTCCATATATGTAGTTATGTTCTTAAGTAAAAATTAAATGCTAATACTAAATACTTTAGCCATAAAAAAATAATTACAATTTTGTTATTTTTGCGATTATCTTGAAACTGTGAAGTCGTAGCTTCCTCGTGCATGGTTCATAATTTTGTTCTATGATAGGCCTTTACGGTCACACTGCAAAATTAAGTGTTACATTCATAGAAAAAAGAAATAAATTATAAAAACAAAAAAAAAATTAAATACCGGTACTTTTACTTAGATCGCATTTTTTCAAAAACTATCAAAGCGAGGCTCGCGGGAGTTTTACTCTAGCATTTGTGATATATTTCTCCATTCGATCATTCAAAAAAATTAGGCTGTCCCAAAATGAGGGTCAAAAACACACTGTGCAGCGCCACCAAGCGGGATTACTTTTTCTATGATTCTGCCATTGAACTCCGAGAAGTTCGAGAGCGCAGTGGTTCATGAACTCGGCTTACAATTGTAGAAGCAAAGGTGATGTCCAAAAATGCATGAAGTCTGGGCCACGGGTGTGTACAGTATACCAAAAGACAGTTGAGGACACGAGAAACAGTTTCTTATTATTAAATTTCTTTAAAATCGCTTTATTTTTTGGAAGGAACATTAAATTTAATGCAAAAACACATCAAAAATACACATCATGGCGGCAATGTCACTTTGTCACTGTCACTATCAGTCAATAGAATTACAGTCGAACACAGGGCTGCGTTCCGAGGGTTAGAGTGCGCTTGTTTGGTTGTTTTTTAACTCACTCTAAGGTTCGGAACGATCAAGAACTTAAAAGGTCATTTTCTATTAGACACATCTTTTGCTACAAGTACAAATTCTTCGTTTTCCATTTCGAAGATAATTTCAACTTTCAAATAAAATCTGATTTTTCTAATCTTCGAAACACACAAAATGGGTTTCACAAAAACCCAAATAACAAATAATGTCTGTCAATGTCAAATTAAACGTTAGAGCGTGTTTCAACCACCGATTTTGATGGTTAAAATTTGCAACGATGACGTTTGGAACGGGAAAGTAGTGTCAACCGAACGTCACGGTCTAATTTTTGGAACGCCGTTAGAGCGTTTCGTTGCACTCGTAGCGTAGGTTCTGAACAAGCCTCTGAGTAGAACTCAATGACAGTGACAGTGACACTGACAGTTTTCTTTAACGTCGAGTTGTCACATTTGTCGTCTATCTGGAGTAAAAAAATATTTGTTTTTCTTACAATAGAATAGAATAGAAACCATTTATTAACAACACACACAAAAAAACAGTAATATAATGAGACAAGTAGGTACTTAGTTAAGACAAAAAGACAAGAATTATATTAGGTTACTAGACAACAAAACAAAATTACGAACTGAGGCAAACAAAGAACAATAACCCCCATATTCTAAGTCGTTCGTCCAAAACTTTTTACACTCCACTCAACCTCATTCGAGAAATTTGGTATTCATAGTTGCAAAAAAATCTCCACAATTAGAACTCTTTGCTAGAGTCGAGGAAACAACTGTCAAACTTTGCGACAGACAGTGCCTTTGAAAAACCTCGAGAATATTTACGCCATTTTTCTATTTGTCAACTTTTAAGTGATCGTAGCCAAAAGAATTTAAAATTTATGGCGAAATCTATACTCATATCCACTATTCGAAATGTTTCCATAATTTAAAAATCCCCGACTTAATTATCCGTCCGAGGCTACCATTAAATGAACTAGTTTTGCAGATTTATGGTGACGTGAATATCTGGTGAAATTTTATTGTAATACTTATTTATATTTGCTGAACTTTAAAATAGTGATGGCAGCCTCCGACGGATAATTAAGTTGGGGGTTTTTAATTATTTAACCTTTTATATTTACGTTTTAACCGTTTTACCGGGTTTTTTTTTAAATTTAAAATTTACTTATTTTTCAAGCTTTTTAGTGAGCATAGGTATTATGTACTACGCCATTACTGAAAACCACATCAAATTCAGACTAGTAGTTTTGGTTTTGCACAATCAAATGTTTACTGCAGCGCCCCGTGGTGAGTTGTCACCATAACACCTACTAAGAACATAGCACTAATCAAACCCGAATCCATCACTGAAATCCGCATCAAAATCTGACAAGTAGTTTTGGAGATAAATGGCAACATTGGTTTGCACAAACAAACATCCTCTCACCCCAAATGCATAAAACCATCTCCGTACCGTCTCGTCGTGGGGTAAAAATGGTAGTGTGCGCTAGGCCTAACACGGAGTGGCTACGTACTGTTTGGCTCCCACAGGTCCTTACGTCTAGACAGAGTTACGACTTAGAATACCGATTTCGAGGAGTATTTCGAAGAGGTTTTCAATGAGGTTTCGTTAAGTCGAGGACGAGTAAGTTTTGGAGGAACGACTTAGAATGTGGGTAAAAGTGTGCTGCTAATAGGCCCTGTCTCAGCAAAATTAACTTCTGGGTCATTCGTTGATGGTTAGAATAACCCAGAAGCACTGATATTCTGACAGGGCCATATTAAGTACCATGTAACCGTTTATTATATAATAGTTATTTGTTATGCAAGGCTGGAAATTTGGTTATTAGCGGCAAGTTACCTCTATTGAAATCTGAGCAAGTGAAGGATTCTAGGATTGAACCACGAGCGTAGCAAGTGGCTTAAAGATTTAATCCTGAGCGAAGCGAAGATTTCAAAGGTACAAGACGCTAAAAACTTTTCTGCCGAACGCAACACACAATTTTTCACCTCACAACAGCGAGGAACATTTTATGGTTGTTTCCGCGGTCAACTTCCGGTAAAAATTCTTCAAACATTAAGATTAATCTAAATATACCGTATTCTTGTTGTTTTAATGATATATTAAACAAAAATTATAAAAAAGGGAGTATTATACTTAATTCAGTTATTTGAAGTAGGAATATATTGTTACTTATAAAACAATAAAAACGATTCGGTAAATGTTGACATTGACATGAGGTACAAGACAAAGACAATTAAAAAAGAAACACAAAAACAGTAAGTCCCTTACCTACTTAACTAAAAAGCGATAAATAACTTAACCAATTTGCCTATACAATCCGATCATAGGTTGTGAAATCTCACCCTGCCTAATATAAAATTCTTATAACAAATAGTTTAATCTTATTGTTATTGTTTTATAATAATACTAATGGTTATCATTGTTGTTGAAATCTACCAATCTGCATTGGAATAGCAATAACTTTAGTAGGAGGCAGGGCTTTCAGCCGGCTCCAATTGGTCCGCTTGTTTGGAGTGGCCCGAGCCAAAGAGCGGTGGCGACCCTGGGCCGTAGGACACTCAGTAGGAGGCACGACCGATTACGTGCCCACAACGACGCCTAGCAACATGCAGAGTTCCCCACTAATTAGCACCGACAACGACGACAGTGAAGTAGCAGATCCTACTGGAACGATACGAGGACAATGCCTCTCATGCCAGCAGCGGAGACCCCGGGCCGTAGGACACTCAGTAGGAGGCAGTCACTAATTGACGCCGATAAAGATTTTAATACAATACACATTCATTGACTGCGATATCATCACTCATTATCGTCAGATAATAGATAGATCATACCAGTAGAGGCACTGTCCTCAGCTGGCCCCAGTTAGTCTAGGGGCCCGAGGGGGCCGGAGCAGTTACTCCGGGCTGTAGGACACTCAGTAGGAGGCAGGACCGATACGCCCGCGACGCCTCGCATTACAAAAAAAATCTCTGTTATTCGCTCCAATAACGACAATAAAATAAAAGATCTTACCAGTAGGGGCCCGAGCTAGGGGGCAGCAGAGACCCCGGGCCGTAGTACACTCAGTAAGAGGCAGGAACGGTACGCCCGCAACGCCTAGCACTACACAGACTTCCTCACTAATTGACACCGAAAAGGGCGATAGTGAAATATCAGATCTTACCAGTAGAGGCACTGTCTTCAGCCGGGCCTAGTTGATCTAACGGCCCGAGCCAGGGGGCAGCAGAGACCCCGGGCCGTAGGACACTCAGCAGCAGGCAGGACCGACGCGCCCGCGACGCTTCGCACCACGCAGATACTGTGCCCCACCAATCCGCTCCGAGTTGGACGATCGCCGACATACTTTCCACCTAAAGAAAAACATTTTATAAAAAAAAATCAAACCGACTTCAAAAAGTAAAAAATAAAACTTTTGGAGTCGGTGCCAGCCAGGGCATTCTACATTGCACTTCTATTAACTATATATTTTTTTGGCCTTAGCTAGCTAGCACCGACTCCAAAAGTTTTATTTTTTACTTTTTGAAGTTGGTTTGTTTTTTTTTTATAAAATGTTTTTATTTCAGATTTTTTAGTTACATCATGTGCCGTTACTTACATTAAAAATCAGCCCATACACAACAATGTCATCTAGGTAAACGACTACTTGCCAAAAGGTGATTGATATTTTTCAAGATTATGAAAAAACTACTAGCCAGATCTTCGTAAAAATTATATGGGACCACACATAAACCATCTTCTTTCAGATAAAAAAAGAATTATAAAAATCTGTTAACAACTGGCGAAGTTATGGTGGAACATACATAAAAAAAAAATAAAAAAAATACAGTCGAATTGATAACCTCCTCCTTTTTTGAAGTCGGTTAAAAAATGGTTATCACCGTTACTTATTTAACACGTTCGCCACCAACGCGGTCAATGTTGGGCGATGCTTAGCTAATTTCATCGAGCATTTCTTTAATAGGGTTCCGTAGGCTAATGGCAAAAAACGGAACCCTTATAGATTCGTCATGTCTGTCTGTCCGTCCGTATGTCACAGCCACTTTATTCCAAAACTATGAGGATTACACCGTTGAAACTTGGTAGGTAGATGTATTCTGTAAACCGCTTTACGGTAATTACACAAAAATTAAAAAATATTCCGCGTGGGGCCCATAACCGGGGAAAATATTGAAAATAGAGACTCTCTAGTCTAGAGTATTAGTATTTATTCTAAAAAGATTCCAGTTAATCAAAACTCATGCATTACTCACAATAAGAATTTAAAGTTACGATTCATAATCAATGTATTATTGCAAAACGATATTATCGCTAACGTTGCGAACTTATCGTGATACAGGGGACAGTAAAAAACTTGCCGCAAAACATAATGATATCACTATCCTATCATATAAAATTTACCTTTAACTCCTTAAATAGCAACAGCCCCCGCTACTTACCACAGCTTAAAATCTCTGTTTCAAATTATTTAAAATCTGTAGTTTAATATTAAATATCGCAATGACAGTTATCAGTTTACAATTTTATCCATCACATGCATGTCATGCCAATCAATACTAGTATACTCTTTGTACCAAATAGATTCAGCCATGAAATTATTAAGCACTAGTACGTAGTACCTATTAATTCCACGGATTCTATTTTTTTTACATTATGATCTTTTTATAAAGAAGATTATAGTGTAAATTCAAAAGAATAACACTTGACTGACCTCCTAAATTTTTAACGAAGTTGTCAAATAATGCATTCACTCAGTGGCCACATTATACGTTTACAACCATTGACTTATATATTACTAGCGTAAGGACCCGGCCAACGGTGCTAAAAAGCGTGCCAAACCGTTGGCCCTAAAATATCAGTTTAGGGCCAACGGCGATTCATTTGTCTACGGGAGACTGAAGTTGAAAGACGTTAGCTGTCATTTCATAAAAATGCCGAATTTGTGTAGTAAAATGGTGCAAAAATTATGACCCAATAGCTAACAAGATCCATGGAATATCGTATCATCCGTAAATAGCTTTACATGATTTTTATTGCATGTCTAACAATTTTATTTAAACGATATTAACTGTTACAAGAATTGTTCGAAGACAGTCTTAACCCTAGAGTGGTCGCGTACTAAAATTACCTGATTGGTCGCGACGTCTCGTCGCGAGGAATACAGGTGTCTGCCAAATATATATGATAATAGAAAAAATATGTTATTCTACCGGAGGATAATTATGTCATAATAATGACTGTCATACTAAAGTACGAAGTTCAAATATCGATGTTCTGAATTCAAAAAGTATAAAAGTTTGAATAACGGGACCCGCCCTTTCCACTGCCGAAACGATTTCAAGAAAATATGATTTAAACGTATAATGCGACGACTGAGAGAATGCAATATTTGATAGCTCCTATCGAGACAGAACAGGAGCGCGACAGCACTGACGTGCTGTCCAGCTGAGACTACTGCCCAATCTTGTCTATACGTACCCAATTGCTGGGTCCGTAATTCTGAAAAACTAAGTCCAGTCACTCGTGTAAATAACGCATTAATTTGAAAAAGTATTTAAGGGGTCGCGCTCATTATTTCCATAAGTATAAGTTGACTTCGAGGAATAAACATCTTCAGGATATTATAAACATCACAGATTAGCACTATACAATGTTTTCGGTTGATAGGATTTGAAGCTATTGTAGATGAAACAATTTCAAGAACTTTATCACTTTCCCGTATAATGAGCAGTTATGCAAAAAATGTGATATTGTGCTGTTATTCTACCGGAATGAGCAAATATGTAATCTGTGCGACCACTAGCAGGGTTAATGGCAGAAGATTAAAGCACTAGAGATGGGACATTATTATGAACGATTCATAAAAACTGAATGAATGAATCATTAGTCTAGTATGAAAGGAGACGGTTCAAAATTCCCTTGATAAGCAGCTGGCATAATGAGATTAATCGGCGAAGCTTAAAAATCCGAATGTCCTCACGTAATTATTAAAATTCTAAAGCTAGCCAATTTTTTATATATATTTTTTAAATATAAATATATACTTTTAGATAATATATATATATATATCTTACACTCTCACCTATTTACCTATTACCCCAAAGTAGGTACTGTAAGGCTTGTGTTATGGGATACTAAAGTAACGGATAAATACATGTAATTATACATACATATATAAGTATTTATGAAGTAGAAATATATATAAACGTCCATGACTCAGGTACAAATGCTCGTATTCATCATACAAACATTTGCCCCTACCGGGATTCGAACTCAGGACCTCACAGGTAGGCGACACCTTAAAACCGGTATACATACGTACCGGTCGTCATGAAACGAACTATAAAATGAACGTATTCTTGACATAAGACAGTGGAAACACTTGAAGGCTGTCATTGTCAAAGGAACTTAAACCAATGAAGTAAGACCAAAATGTAACGAAACTATGAAAACTCAGTCGCTATCACCGATTACCAGGTGCCGGTTTTTATAGAAATACCTTCATAGCGACATAGAGTTACTTTTTTCAGTTGCTCCCACCGTTCTACCAATGGCGCTAGTTTCTGTGGAAATATTTTCATAGCCAAAGAGCTAATAGAGTAAAAGTAAAAGTATGTTCTGTGATGCTATTTTAAACATATTGTGAAGAATCGGCTAGACTTAGAGGATTTTTTCAACTCATACAGTTTTTTTTCATTCACTTTGTATCAGCTGCATTTTAGTGAAGTCTTTCTATGGAAAGCTGGACCTTTAGTTCCATAGTTAATTAACTAAAAGAATGATAGTAAATCGAAAATAAAGGTAGGTTACGAACGCCGCGTATAGAAACGAGACAATTGCACAGGTTACGGTGTTATTACCTACGTCTAATATTGCATCAAAGTTTGTTGGAAAATATTGAGAAGTTACTCAATAGTCCCTCTATCTATAGGATGATAATATTCTTTTTAAATAAAAATATTTTTCGTTTATTTCTATATATAATAATTGCAGTATGTCAGATTATTAAAACATTTAATAATAGTATTAGCTCCCCAAATAAACTAGATGAGTGATAGATAAGATAGCTCTAATTGAACGAAATCGTTCACTTCTGTAATCTTTTTTTCCCACCTCTAATACACCTATGCGATGCGAAAAGTTCGAGAGAGTTGTTCACAGATGGCTCTGATTTTACTGGTATGAGACAGTTTTATGTCAAATGTTCAGATGGGCGCATCCTTCCTTTTGAAATCATTGTTTACAACATGTTTTCTTGTAAATGTTTCGTTAGTGGAAATGGTGGGTTACACTTACTGAATTATAATGAAACATTTGGAAAGGAAGGATAAATCTGAATCCTTATGAATGTCAACTAAATTATAACGTGAAAGAGAAAATACATACACAATTTTTTCTAAGAATAAAAATAATGGCATATAAAATACAAACAGATCCTGACACTAATATTCTTACTTTTAGAGCACCATGAAGTAACACACAGAAGTTTGGCACTTTACTAGGATCAGACATGTCTTCTTCAGCTGCTGAACTATCTGTACTCGAGCCTTCCTATGTAAAAAGATCAATTTATTCACTTGATAAATATTTTATGATTAATTATATATGAGTTATTATATGTTTATGATTTTCACCTTTGTGGGGGTCTTGGATCCATAATTCTCTCTATTGGTATTGTTTCCACCAACCTGAGCTTGTGGTATAACTAGGTGCTTGCTTATAGCTATAGGAGTACCTGTATGAAAAAAAGGAACGGAATATGATAAATATTAAACAAGAAAATCAAGAAACAAGAAATATCCTAAGAAAAATATGTGTTGTTTGATGTTAATATATTGTATTTTCAATTAGGGAGAGTAAAAATTACGTTTGAGTGAGATCATTTATTTTTTGTATGTAAAATTGAGTTACATATCTATTAAAATTGCATAGTGTAAAAAGTTTGCTCCAAACATTCATTCATAAAAACTTCAAAAGTATTATAGTCACCAAGTTCCTATTGGCTAATAAAGCCGACCACATGCAGCTGGTGAGCCAGTGTGTGTGCGGTGGCGAGCCCCTCGTGCGCGATCGTCTGCGGCGCACAGTGGTTCCAAATTTTAAATTAGTGGACACAGGAGCCGATGTCATATGTGCATCGAACTGTTTTTTTTCATGGCTGATGATGATCCCTCTAACACCTTTTATAGTGCTAGCGATCCGTCAAACGCCTAATTTTTGAGAAAATAAATGTCGTAGTTTTTTTTTGTATGGAGAAAAACCTTAAATTTTTTTTTGCCACAAGTTCGAACAAAATGCGGTTAAGAGTTGGCGGTGGTCTGACCGAGGGGGTTTGAAGTGATGACTGGACTGAAGCGAGGAGACGCTCTGTCACCTATTTTGTTTAACCTGGCTCTGGAATACGTCATCCGAAGTGTTTTACTGATTGACGGAGGAGTAGAGTTGAATGGAAAACACAAAATTATAGGGTATGCTGATGATCTTGCAATACTAGGGCAGAGGAAGGAAGAGGTTACATGTATGACGCAGGTCCTAGAAGAGGAAGGAAAGCAAGTAAGTCTCAGAATCAATCGGGAGAAGTCTGAATACCTTCACATGAAGAGATTCAAAGACCTGTGAATGGCATCACCTACAAAGGTGGGGAAAATTTTAAATATCTTGGATGCACTATTACGTTAGTCAACGCACTAAGATGCTGCGGAGCTCTTCACAAGGTTATGGTGTCCAAATTGACAAGCCGAAACACTAAAATACATGTCTGCAAAACCGTCATCAGACCAATTTTAATGTACGGGTGTGAAACATGGACACTTACGTTAAAGGAAGAAAATAAGCTCTAAGTAGCAGAGCGAAAGATTTTACGAAAGATTCTAGGACCACAAAGAGGAGGATGAGGAGTGAAGGCAGAGACGCAACCTGGAGATAGAAGAGCTGGTGGCCGAACCAAACATCATCGGAGACAACTGTGAGTACAAATAATACTTTGAACAACATTATACCAGAGTTTGACCCGTTACGGAATAATGTGAACGCTTGGCTTAGTATTGTCCATACCTACGCTCAAACTTTTGCATGGTCGGACGAAATGACTCGTTATCAAGCTGTAAACAAATTAAAGGGCTCCGCAAAAGTGTGGTATTACTGACTTTTACGATTAGATAATCATTGGCCCTCATGGAAATGGAAGGAATGGAAACGTAAGGTAGCGTTCAGTTTTAAAGCTGCCCGACTTCGCTGGCTTGGTCAGATTGAAAGGATGGGTCAGGATCGTGCTGCAAAAAGAGCATATCTTGGGCAACCAATGGGACGACGCCAATTGGTTGCCCAAAATATGCTCTTTTGCCAATTGGGTCGCCGAGGTATCGCTGGAAAGACGAAGTCGCCAAAGATCTGAAAGAGCTTGACGTGCCCAACTGGTCCATCCTGGCACAAAATAGGAAAGCATGGCGCACTTTGTTGTCGGAGGCCAAGATCCACTTCGGGTCGTTGAGCCAGCCAAGTAAGTAAGTAAGTTGTAGACTGTTTACTTGTGTTGCCTACATTCTGTTGATTAATTGTTGCTCATTTGTGTTCCTAAATACATTTGATGAAATATAAGAGATTTCAGCGCACTGATATTTATAACTTTTTAATTTTGCATTTTACAATGCTATTTTTATGTGATAATGTTTAAACAAGTAAATATACTAGAAAAAAGCAATTGTCTCATGTCGCCCTGACGGAACCCGAACCCGCAACTTTGGGAATCCGGCCCAATGCACTGACCAATTATGCTACAGAGACCTACGAGAACACGTTGAAATTCTCTAGTATATACACCTTTTCTACGGTGTTGGCCACCGTCGTTTCATCAATGAGAGAAACATCCTCGCAATCGAAAGAAACATCTTTACAGATGTTTGACTATCGATTAAGATGAAATAGCCATAAGTGTACTCACGTGTTTCTCGCGGCCGTTCTTTGAGGCGGCTTTGTTAGAATTTTCACACCAAAGTAGTATAATTATAGAGTTAATAAGTAGGTAATTTTTACATTTTGCTGCAGCTCCTTATGATTTGTGCCGTAAACTGTTCATCATTTTTGTTATCATTGTCCTTTTTTATTTTATTTTATTTTAGATGCCGTTTTTTCAAATGTACTATTTTTCTTAATTCTCACCAGAAACTTTATATAAAAAAGAAAAGTTTGTGGAAAGTTTTTTTTTTTTTACTTTGTGACACAAGCTGTTACTGTCAGTTGTGTGTCACAGACTAGTTATTTAGAGTTGTGCTTTTACTTTTATTCCATAGATTTATGTTGTGTTGGTTGCGTGTTTTTTAATTTGTTTTTGTGTACGTAAGTGAATTTTATTTTTTAGTTTAGATTTGTTTTTTTTTTATTATATTAGTTAGGTAATACTTCTAACTGTCGTTCTAGTTGTCACTGCTGTGTCAAGCAGAATATCAGTGCAGCAGGCCCAGCTTGCTGCTTATACTGAGCTTGACACAGTTTGGCAACATGCGACGATGCGCAGTGTGCGCTTTATATGTGTTGTATCTTATTTTTATTTATTTTTTATCTGTATCTGTGTATCGTCGTGTGGATGTCAAATAAACATTTTTCTTTCTTTTTCTTTCTTTCTTTCCATCTAATAATAACTTTTAATTTTGTATTTTACAATGCTATTTTTTTTTTTCTAAAAAGCGTACGTATCGTACTCACTTGAAAGAAGAGAAACAAATGATTAATTTTCATTCCATTTAAAGTTGTAGGAAACCGGAATGAGTGAATTTGTTTGTTGTCTTACTTTGCATAAAACTGAAAGTTTTCTTGAATTCTTGGGACTTTAATTCGCAAGTCGAGTATTCGACTCGTACATCGACGTACAAATGTTTACATAACTGTTTATACCTTTTGAATAATGAGACTGTTAACCCTTTCGTGGACATTCAACGCCTATAGCAGTGATAACAATAAAAATTATATTGTGTCTCGTTCACTGTCCGCGAAAGTGTTAAGTGAGTATGTTTGTATGAAATTAACGCAGTGGCTCGATTTATTTGCTGACAAGTATAGATAACGGCTTACTTTCATAATTTAATGTATCATAAGAAGTCTCAATTTTAAGGTTTTAATATACATCCACTTTATACATAATCGATGGATAAACAACCTCATTAGGGCTCGGACAAACAAAACATTCCAATAATTCGGCTTTAATTGGTCATTAACTAATTACGTTCATAGATAAGGATTATATTGTTTACTCAGGTACGGTGTATAACAGTAATTTTTTACCGGTCATAATTTACTTAAGTGTGTTTAAGTCATATTAATCGTTTAGTTTCACTAGTAGAAAAAATATTTTTTAACGATTATAAGTGCGCTGACATATTTTTAATATTTCATTAAATATATTTAGGAACACACTTATAGCAACAGTTGATCAACAGAAAGAAAGCAACATAAGTAAAAGTTCAAAAATATATTTTTATTCTATAATTTTTTTTCTGCGTACTATATCATCTGGCCTTCCATACACGTGAAATCCACTGGACGCAATTAAAAATGTTAAGAAAAAATATTAAATGATAAATATTAAACAAGAAAATATACTAGAAAAAAAGGAACCTTTCTTATGTCGCCCTGACGGGATGAGTCATGAGACAGGTTGCTTTTTCTAGTATATTTTCTTGTTTAATATTTATCACATAAAAATAGCATTGTAAAATGCAAAAATTGAAAAGTTATAAAATATTATAAATTTTTATCCATACAAAAAAAACTTGACAATTTTTTTTCTCAAAAATTTGTTCTTTGAAATTAGGCGTTTGACGGAGCTAGCTAGAGGGATCATCATCACCCATGAAAAAAAAATGAGGCCGACATTAGCTCCTGTGTCCACTAATTTTAAATTTGGAACCACTGTGCGGGCGCCGAGAACAGCTGGACGCACATTCGCTTCCAACTCTCAGCGTTTGTTTGAAGGAGCATGAGAACTCTTGATTGTGTTGTTCACATAGTCTATTCATAAAGATTGATAGTCACCAAGTTCTTGTTGGCTGATGAAGCCGACCACATGCAGTTGGTGTGCCAGTGTGTGTGCAGTAGCGAGCCCCTCGTGAGCAATTGTCTGCGGCGCCGGGAACAGTTGCACTCTTGCTTCCAACTGCCCACATTTTAGGGAGCACCAGAACTCCTGATAATGTTGTTCACATAGCCTATTTATTGATGATATTACCTGTGAATTAGAGTGCACCATAGAACTATATGCATTAAAATAGTTTTGTTTAAGAATGTTTCTATATGATGAGGTTCTACAGTAATTACTTATTTTTTCTGACTATACCATAGGCTATAGGATTTTTACAATATTTACAATTAGGTATTGCATAATTATTATTAAAGGAAACGAAAATGAAAGAAGAGTATTTAGTAAAATAAGGTAAGGTAAAGGTAATACTATTAACATTCAATAAGTATATATATTATTGACTGGTTATTGTTATAAAAGACTTTTCCAAACAGGTAATAAGAAATTGCTTACAGCGGGCACTGTGAGTTGATCAGGACAATAAATTGCTCCTCGAGATATTGTCCCGTTAGAGTTATTTGCAGGGTTCACAGCCATATCCACAATTTTTTGATACAGAGGCATAGCTGTAAAATAAAGGTAGACATTAGTTGCAATAACAGTTAAATTTCCAAGTAATAAGTTTGAAATCGTTTTGTTTTCAAGTGACTGTAATGTAATACCATGTTGTAGACAAGAATCAGCTGGTGACACAACTGGTAACACATGTATCTTTGCTGGATATGATGGAGGAAGTGGTAATGCTTGAATGATTCGGTTTCTTCCAATAGCACCTGCCCCACAGCTGCCATCAGTCACCTGTAAAAGAATATTTACGAAATAAACTTATTTGGGTATTCTATCACCAACACTTATTGCTTATATGATTCTTTAAAGAAGATATAAATTGAAATATTATTACCATTATAATTTGTACAGGAGTCTGTGACCCCCATTCGTTTAAAACAAGATGGTTCACACCAAGCAGAGCAGTCTCTATACATGTTTTATCTCCTTCCTCTAGCTGTGTCAATTTATTTCTAATACTTTCAAAGTCTCTGGTGAATGGGACAGACACTGAAAGGAAAAGTAATTTATTTTAAAAATATGGTATCATCAGTGACAGTGATGCTGATTGCTGCAGATCTTCAGAGTAATGTCCTTTTGGTTATTTGATTATTGAAAGTGGGAAGTGTGCACAGTCTGAATGTGATTGTATGGTTACCTTCACAAGCGGACGAGAAGCAAACTAAAGCTACATATTCCAATTTTGCATGAACACTGAGATAATCTAAGAAAGCGTTTAAAGCAGCCGATGCGATAGTGAGCCGGGTGTGGTTTTCTGACGAGTCTGATGATGCCACAGGGCGGGTCATCGACAGAGACACGTCTAATAATAACACTGTGGGCATTTTCAAAACTTTATCGGAAGAAATATGTTAAATCTGCAAGAAAAACTTTTAACATGTTTCCACAAATTTTAAACAACACACCAAAAACAACCACACCACCACAACAGTTTACTTTACATTTACAACACAAACTTTTGACTTTGACACTTGACATTGACAGTGACAGCGACTTGAATTTGATTTGACAATCTAGTTTCTGTTCAGAAACTCTAGTCACGAATTTTTGTGAAGCCATAACTAAAAAAAAACTCCACTGTAAAGTTAATATGTATATCTCAGGTATATCTCATATTCTCTATATTTTGCGTTTAATTTGTAAGTGTATGGTCTATATATAAACCTCGAAACAATTAGATACGAAGTCATAGAGCCGATATAATAAGTCCATTCAAAAAGCCATCTAGATTTTTAGTTTCCCTTTTTCTGTGTGTGCTTTTACGTAGGAGGAATAAATAATGGAAGATGTTAATGATAATAAAGTAATAGAAGACGTGCGGCATCCTGAATACCAGTTTAAATTCAATTTTATCAATACACCTTGGGATGATCGGAGTACCAAAAGTAAAATTGGTATTATCAGTCTTCTAGTTGCTATATTGGTAGCAACAATGGCTATGATTGCCCACAATTTCTATATGCATTACACGTGGACACCTTCTGGTCGCAGAGGTATAGATAACGAGATAAAATGCCATTTGGTGAAAGCAGACGAAGATAGCTTTGCTGCACGCATACACTCGATGGAAACGCAGGAGCTACTTTGTGTTGGTGCGATGGTCAGTCATACATCGGTGCTAGCAAATGGCGTATGTACGAAATCTGGGCCCGTACGTCTACGGTTGGGAAGTAGTTCGAAGTAAGAAGTAGTGGTTTAAATCGAGCACATGAAGTTTTTACGCCGCCGGTACGGTGGTGTTTCATTTTGATTGGGTAACTCCCCTACTTGTGTCCTGTAGATTAGGGCGCTGGTTCTAGCCACTGTACCGGTTGAAGCCACTTTAAACCATACTATGGGCTAGTGGTAACAACACCAGTATCAGATCACTGGTTTAATTCCCGGGGTACATATTGTATTCGGTTTGGTTGGTGGCAGGACTTGTTGTAAGTCCTAGTACTGGCTAGCTACCACCATCGTATATAAGACTGACCCCATAAAAACAATGTTTTTAGCATTGTTGTGTTCCGGCTGTTAGAAATAGATAGTCAGTTCCTCAGTGATTGAGGATTCCGGGAGAGACTCGCTTCCATCTTCATCTTCAGCCTTATCAATACTTAACATCTGGGGGGTTAGTTTTGACGGGATTGCGTTGAGATCGAGATTGAATGTCAATAATTACTTACTTACCTATTACTGATTTCCGACGTCGATTTGATTCTTATTGGCGCTAAAATCTATTTCTAGAGTACAAAATTACTTCATTTACTACTTTCATGTATTAATTTTTAGTTTATTTACATACTAGACGTCGCCGTCTAACGACGGTAGACTTCGAAAGCCAAGGTTGTTAGCGGTGCCGTCTGGCAGAACTTACTTATTGAACAAGTCGCCTTGGTCGCGGGCATTGCGTTAATGAGGAATTTTCCAAGGTACGTTCTTTAAAAATCTCATAGATGGCGCTGTCCATCTCCTTAGACCTTTGCGAAGACAAAAACCATAAAAAGTAAAAATAAGCATGTCATGCACATTGCACATTTGTGCATGACATGCTTATTTTTTACTTTTTTAAATATACAAAAGGATCAACCAACGCATCGAAAAAAATATTAACGAATTCAACGAAATGACCATGCCATAGAGAAATGACATTGAACATGACATTACTAGTCTATATAAAATTTATATATGGTGCGTTGGTTGATCCATTTGTTTCGTAACAATTTTTTGATATCTTGCTTTAAAATAAGCTAAAAAAAGTAAAAAATAAGCATGTCATGCACAAATGTGCAATGTGCATGACATGCTTATTTTTACTTTTTATTGTTTTTGTCTTAGCAAAGGTCAAAGGAGATGGACAGCGCCATCTATGAGATTTTTAAAGAACGCACCTTGGAAAATTCCTCGTTATCGACATTTTCTCGTGCACTATGAGTGAATTCACAAGATCGGCTTTATATATTACATGTTATAAAAAAAAAAAAAAAAAAAAATCTTTTGTGATGCTACTTTACCGTAGGGAAAATATCCTGTAATGGTGATTGATATGTGTGATAAATAAATAAATATTTACAATATTTATTTATTTATCACACATATCAATTACGGACAATTACGGACTTGACATGGATTCAATCTCGATCTCAATGTGATCGCGTCAAGCCAAGCGTAAGGGGGTAGGTATGATGAAAAGAGTCTCACCGTTGTTCATTAAAAAAACCGGACAAGTACCACCGAGGGTTCCGCACAAATTTGTAGGTACCTACCTTACCTAGGTATTACATATTATTATAAATAGTTCAGGTATTGTGTCTCGCAGTTTATTCCAAGGTTTTCTCGAAATTCAGTTTCCAAAACATAAGACAAAATTTTTCAATATGTAATTACAAATGTATGGCCGTGTAGTGCCGGCCTAGAATAGCACTACCCCCTCTCATCCCGTGGGTGTCGCAAGGCGACTAAGGGAATACAGCCTTCAGAATAAGGGCAGCAGCATCTTTTAAAATCTTGTCAATACTGCGATCGCCAACTCGCCTGCCAAGCGTGGCGATTATGGCAAACCCCCCAAATGAAATGGACAGGCACTAAAAACATCGGCCCCCAGTTCCCGGCAGCCCTGCTATTCCTAGCTACGATAGCGGCTATGGTAACGGCAGGGCAGGGGATGCTAAGAATCCCCGGGCTACGGAAGGCTATCAACAACGACGACCTCTGCACCTGGCAACGTTCAACACGCGCACACTAACAGCCCGGCTACGACCTTGCCGCTATCAGCGGCAGCTTAGAGCCACGACTCAGAGCGGCGCGGGCAGCGGAGCGCGGGTGAGTGTGGTACTCAGTGGCGACTACGTGAACAAAATAATTTAGACGATTTTGGAGCGGAAAATGAACACCGAAGCGTTTATAGCTGATTTTTTAAATCGGACATCGCGCGTGAATTTTTACTACTTTTAGCTTAGCGTAAATACGTTCACTTTGGTCCCTGCCGCTACCACTACTGAGCAAGTAAGTGGCGTGGACAACGCTCCGCCCGCCAAAACGGCGCCGCTTGCCCCGCCGCATTTCGCTAAGCCAAAAGTCGTGGCCGGGCCGTAAGGACTGACGCGAAGCTAACCGAGTTGGAAGAGGTTATCAGCAGGCTACACTGGGACATTATAGGGTTGTCTGAAGTCTGAAGAGAGGGTGATAGGACTCGATAATTCTTGACTCCGGTAACCTGCTGTGCTACCGGGAGGGCGACCAAACAGTCCATAGGTGGTTTCGGTTTCATCGTTCACAAGTCCCTTGTCAACAACGTGATCACCATCGGAAGTGTATCGACCAGGGTAGCGTACCTGATACTCAGAATATCCAAACGGTATTCGCTGTAGTATGCCATACAAGTCTACGCTCCGACCTCGACGCACCAAGATGACGAAGTGGAGGCTATGTATGAGGACATCTGTAGACCCATGCATAGCAAAAAAACTCACTACAGTTTTTTACTCCACTTGTAGTAAAATAATATATTACTTGTCATCATAGTTCTAGGTCAGCGGAAAGTATCCTATGAATTTTGATTCCCTCGAGAGTGACGAAGAATACGTTATTGCGGCTTAAACGGCCTTCCCTTTTTTAACGTTAATATTGAAGTTTGATTTTTTCAAAGCTTCAAGAGATTGTTAACGTGAAAATTATGGTTTTAATTTCAACTCGATACCTGCATGAGTTCCCGAAATTCAGTTTCCGAAACTAAAGACTATATTTTTATGATTTAATTACAAATGTTTAGTTTTTTGATTTTTTCCTGTATTCGTAGTAAATGACGATATTACTTATTTGCCAAATGTCAAAGTCATAGTTCATCGGGAAGTATAGATCGACCACTTAGCTGGCGGATCGTACGAACGGTGTATGTATACTTATACATATACATTAGGTATACCTAATACCTGTATGCTTAAAAATTTTAAAAAATATATCAATTAAACTAAATCAATACTTGTGATTGTACTTTTACTTTCTAAACAAAAAAGCTAGCGAAACGAACATTCTGTCGAAACGAAAATCTGTCCAAACGGTAATACTCCTTAAAATTCCTGAAACCAGTGCTGAAGCAGCAGCACTTTCTGGATTCTTAATAAATACCTGAATACCTATTAATAAAAAAAATATATAAGTATGTCTCACACCAATTACCCAAGCTCCAAAGTAAACTCTTGTGTGTAAGGCTTGTGCTATGTGATGATTCAAATTCAATGTCATTTATTCAGTCTAGGCTGTTACAAGCACTTATGAACGTCAAAGAAGCTACGGTGGGAGACCTTGTAACGAGAAGAACCGGCAAGAAACTCGTCAAGGGCTTTTTTCTCCCAGTTTTATTTCATACAGAGTCGTCAATTTTTAAAGTGTCTAACATATTATCAGTAAGGTCAATTTCCATCACAAAAAGAGAATACTAATTATAATATTAAATTTTAGGGTTATTGTAACCGTAAACAATTTTCAACCGGCAAAGAAAGACTTATCTATACTATAATAATATTATAAAGCTGAAGAGTTTGTTTGTTTGAACGCGCTAATCTCAGGAACTACTGAACCGATTTAGAAAATTCTTAGACCATTAGAAAGCTACATTTCTCCCGAGTGACATAGGCTATATTTTATCCCGATATTTCCACGGGAACGGGCACCACGCGGGTAAAACCGCGAGGATCCGCTAGTCTATCATACATTACAACTTTTCGCCCATTACAAGATTACTGTACTGCAAGTTGTGAGGAACTTGCAGTACAGTAATCTTGTAATGCGAGAAATGTTGTAATGTATGATAGGAGGACAATAGAAATAACACAACGGTTAGTGCTCGGTCAAACGAGCGTCATCATTTGAGTTGTGGAGACCGAGTCGCGTAATTTTTGCTGCATTTGGTTTCATACAAAGTCTCGTTTGTGTTACACGACAACGCAAAATCAGTTGTGTCAATCAGGAACTACGCGACACGAAACTCAAAAAGTTGCGTTCGTTTGGCTGCACACTGCCCAAGGCTGCAACAATCTGCCTCACTCAGAAAGTTAAAATTCTGATTAAATGACTCAAAATAGGACAGATACAGTAATGTAGATTATATTTTTCAACAAAATATTTTGTAGAAAATATAAAAAAACAGTAAAAGTTATGGTCAAAAAAGAATTACAATTTAATTCGTAATTTGCTAGCAGGACAACAATGGAATATCTATTGGTCTCATAACTCGGGGCCTAAGAGGTGATTGATAATGAATACCCATATTATTTAAAGATCAACTTCCTTAATTAATTTTTCTTTCAACAGCCCCCTGTGTAAAAAAGGATTCGCAGTGCGATCAATTGACCCAATTCACCACGACGGAACTATCTCGAAACTATTAGTTGTACTAACAACTTACGGATCAATGTCATATTGCGGGGAAGTTATAAAGATTGGAAACGCATTGGACATTGACACAACAGCTTATATTATCGGTAGACCATTATCGAGTGGCAAATTGCTGTCGCGGCAGCCAGCGAAATTGATGAGCGAAGACATGAAGCATCCAGGGAAACGATTGATATTAGAGAAAACTATTTGTGTCACTGATCTCGCAAAGTGCCCGGTGAAGGCTGGAGATCTGCTAGTACAGAATGGTCGCGTGTATGGTTTGGCATCGACGAGCATACATATCACGGAATCGAGTAAAACCGCATGCTTTGCCGACCTGCGTCTTATTAAAGAGGAATTGAATTTATAGTGCTTTTTAGAAGTATTTATTACAATTACGATGGAATATTTCGAAAATACTTGAAAATCCAGCGGCTTCTAACAAGGATTTTTTTTAATAGATAGGCTGAAATAAAAGAAATTGGGTATTTATAGGTACCTACACTTTATTAAGATAGGAGTTACATTAAACGGGTTACTGGTTCAATTTAATTTAATAAGCGAAACAAACATTGCTTGGATAACTTAATTAGTCTTGATGTCTATGCTTTCTGCGGCACATATGTGTTGGTACGCTGACGACTCCAAGATCTACCTCCTCTGGGGTCGTGAATCCTTTCCAGTCTTTAGTCCCGAGGTATATGGCCAGGACCACGAGGAAAGTTAAGACGGTGCATATGAACAGGTTGTTCCGTTGGAATGACCTCATAGCAGAGGGGCTTACTATCACTTTGTTGGGACTTTTCTTGGACGCCATTTTGAGAGATGCAATTAGTTGCAGTATCTGTAAAATTGAAAAATTAACGTTTAAGAAATGATCGTGTTTTTAATCAAAAAGAGGAGTGCTATGGATTTTTTGGAAGACCTTTTTGGCGTAGCGGTACCTATTCTGCGCCAGAGGTCCCGGGTTCGATCCCCGGACAAGACAAATATTTGTATGCATGAACATTTGTCTATTATATTTACAAAAAAGTGCCTATATAAGTAAGTTTATCTGCCCAACAAGCAAAGTAATCCTATAAAGAAAGATTATGAGCTAAATGTCTACTAATAACAGTCTTAGGTATAAAGGCATTTTTGTAGACTCATTTACTTATATTAGCATTGTACAAGCGGTAACATACTCAAGACCGATCGTTATCATTTCTCAATCTTATAGGTAAGACAAACGAACAGAACAGTAACAGGATAGGTACTTTTACTAATAGTAACATTTCTCAAGCTTGAATATTCTCAAGAGCATTTGTACTTATTTCACAGTCTTCTAGTTAGCTTCAAGATTAGCTTACAAGACAATTATTAGAAAAATTATCCTATAATTGTATACAGAAACATTACCTAAATAGTCTTGAATAATCTTTTGATCCTATAGTATCCTATATCTCTTATTTTGTAAGAGAACAAGGTATTTTAATACAATAAGCTAAGATTATTATAAGTTTGCATTGTCTTGTTTGAGATTCTTTTGAATGCAATTCTACATAATACAAATTTCTTCCCCAGCGATTTCACACACTACATTCACAATATTATGCGATACTAATGTTCTACAATACCAAAATTATTATAATGTTTATCTAATAGGAATCATGCGAGCGTTTTTTAATATTTTTTATTACAAAACGACTGCATCAACCAGGAGCTCTATTTTTGATTCACTCGTCTCGAGGTTTCTACTGATTTTCGTGCGACGTTTAAGTTTCCGTATCTTCCGTACTTCCGTAATAGCGACCTTGCAGGTATATACATAGCTTCGCTTTTTGCCAGTTATACCGCATGATGAATACGAGCATTTGTACCTGAGTTATGTATGTTAATTTTATATTTCTACACATAAATACTTATATAGGTATAATTATTTATGTATTTATTTCCGTTACCCTAGTATCCCATAACACAAGCCTTACAACAGTGCTTACTTTGGGGCTAGGTTATTTTGGTGTAAGTCTAAAAATAAGTGTTCTATAGAACCCCTTAATTTTAGCCACAATGTATACTTTAGGTTTTATAGAAAACTTCAAGTGAAAAACAAGAACCGGTTTGTCATATAAACTTAATAAAAAGTTTCAAAGGTTTATATCAAAATTATTGATCAGGTACTTAGATAAAGATAAGTACCAAAAAACCATTTCATATATGTTATGTATGAAATGGTTGTAGGCGTGACAGTACTTGTTCGCAACAATATTTTATAGAAATTGATCGGAGAACGACCACAAATTACCATTTTAATTGTTGCGCCATCATAGAGTTCATCGCACAGTTTCGGTGTGTGAACCACTGGCCTGATAACTAGCTTCCACATTATTATTGTTTTCCTAGGATTTACTTTGTAATAATAAAAACTTTAAATATACCTATAATACCTAATGTTCAAATAACACGTATAGTCGCAGTAAAGTAAAGTCGTGTCGGCTCGGCATACCGTATTGACGCAGTGAAGTATTGTCGCAGATCAATTTGAGTCTTGAGTTTTGATTTTTTTTAATAAAATAGGCGCAGAATCCGGAGGCTCAGCAGTATTCACAGCTGATCTCGGGGATCTAACCAAATCTAACTTAACCAATAATATAAGCATTCCGTTAGTTTTGTAAGTTATTAACTGTCATAGCGTCCATAACAGTAAATAATAACGTGGTAGGTATTTTAGATTCTGCTTGTGAAGTGAAAATAACAGCCTAGTTTCAAGGGAGTAAATTCCCTGTCAAAAGAAGATCTTATCAAATTAATAATGTGATGACAGCTGATGGTATACGCCTAATTCTGCTAATGTTTAGGAATAATTGTATTTCAATCGTGTTTTATTGTAGATCTTTTTTGCACAGATTTTACACCACAGTGTAATGTCAAAGATTATGTCATCTCTCATTATAGTATCTCAATTAATAAAACACAACAATTGAATATTAAACAAGAAAATATACTAGAAAAAAGCTACTAAGTAGTATATTTTCTTGTTTAATATTTATCACATAAAAATAGCATTGTCAAATGCAAAATTAAAGTTATAACTACAATAGAAATTGAGATGCGAATACGATATCCAATGCAGAACTAGCGGCCGCCCGCAGTTTACCCCGCGTGGTTCCCGTTCCCGTGGTAATTTTGGGATTAAAAGTATCCTTTTTTTTAATCCAGGCTATCTACTATTTGTGTGCCAAATTTCAACAAAATCCGTTAAGTAGTTTTTACGTGAAAGAGTAACAAACATCCAAATATCCAAACATCCTCACAAACTTTCGCATTTTTATTAGTAGGATTGAATCTCCAGACTGCACCGCGGCAGAGTTCTTTAAATACGTCTTATGGCAGTGCCTCCTTCAACTATTTCTAAACCCATGAAGAAGATCCGATGAGGCATTGCCCTTAAGGTGATGTTAAGAACGTCGTCGTCGTTATGTTATAGGCACAGATCATGGTTATAGGCCTCATCGCCGTTGTACAGGGGTATTACTGGGTAAGGTCTCACTTATCTTCAGCAGTTTCCGCAGTCTGGGATTGCGCAACGCATTTCTATACCGTAAAAAGTCTCAGGACAGTGCTGGAGTATACATACCCTATCTTCCGCTAGCAACAGCAAGTCTGTGGAAAATCACCGGCACGCGGACAACACAGACGTGACACCCAATCGCGCGTGTGACGAGGTTTTAATCGGTTATTATAATTTTCGCTAGCCTAAGCCATTGTGTCAAATTGACAAATCTATTTTTTGTATATCTACGTTACATTTAACTCCTGACGAAATAATTGTGAATTAAAACTACGCAATGTAAGCTGTGGTCGTAATTAATTTTGTGAATATACATTTTACCATGTGAGTTGAACTTATTGATTGCCTTTATGTTAATTTTCAGCAATCCATCCATCAGTCACCAGTCATTACGTGACCACTGTGTCCGTGTTAAAGTTCCGAAAACGCCGAAAATATTAAAAAAACCACACGTAATATAAACCAAATATGCACCTAAATGAATAAGGCTATGATTTAAAGCGGCAGTTGTTTAACGTAGTTTTGGAAAGTGGAATATTACAAAAAGCATTTTCATTAAACTAAATAGATATGATTCGTAACAAATATTAAAATAGGCAGTAAATATATTGGGCAGCAATATGACTGAATGAATAGTTACAATTGGGCAGTAAACAAATCGCAATTATTCCGTAAAAACTCATTGTTAACAGTAAAAAAAAAATGTATTTACTTTATGGTGGCCATATACGCTACGAGAAATCGTTACGATCAGACTGTACAGTTCGAACGGTACAGTTTATCGTACATGGCATACAAGCTATATACGCTACGAGAAATCGTTACGATCAGACGGTACAATAAACGGTGCCGACGCACACGTATCAGCGATAGCTTCGACGGACAACGTTTTAGCAGTTGTTGGATTAATATTCGCCCTGAAGGAAAAAAAAGTGAAGCGGAAAAATCGTAGCATCTGGTGCAAAGAATGGATAATGAATAGAAGAGTTCATTCTCATGTCAATTTGTTGGAGAAAAATAAACATGTTTCCAAAAGACTGGCATAATTTTTAAGAATGGATCATGATACGTATACGAGTAGCACGAAAACTGAACGAGTGCATACACGTTACGATCAGTCGGCACAGTTCTTCCGATTCCCATTCGTCGTCTCAGCCACATGACACCCACTGCTGGGTATAGGCCTCCCCCAAGAATCTCCACAACGATCGGTCCTGCGCAGTCCGCATCCAGCGGCTTCCCGCGATCTTCACCAGATCGTCGGTCCACCTTGTCGGGGGCCTACCCACGGAGAGTCGTCCTGTGCGCGGTCGCCATTCCTGAACCTTTCCGCCCCATCGGCCATCGGTTCTTCTCGCTATGTGTCCCGCCCACTGCCACTTCAGCTGAGCAATCCTTCGAGCGATGTCAGTTACTTTAGTTCTCCTACGGATCTCCTCATTTCTGATTCGATCACGTACGGAAACGCCGAGCACAGCCCTCTCCATTGCACGCTGGGTGACCTTGATCTTTCTTATCAGACCCATAGTTAGCGATTCCCATTAATCAATTGAAATTATCGTATTGTTCCGTTCGACTGCACAGTCTTAAAAAATCGGACGAAACTGTACAGTTTTATAACTACATGTAGCGATTTATTGGTACCGTTCGAACTGTACAGTCTGATTGTAACGATTTCTCGTAGCGTATATGGCCACCATTACACACTACCTGCATAGTAGCACGTATTAAATATCAAGTATTATCAATTTGAAAGTAAGCTATTAATGCCCGGAGCTAATGTTGTATGGAACTTCCCTTGGGTAATTATGATAACATTTAAATTTGGAACGCATTAATGTCAACAAAAACTTCTATCAAAAATTGTTTCGAAAAAAACAAGGCTGTTCAGGCATAACTTCCTGGTCCAAGGAGTTTTAACAATAAAATTAACACTTCAAAGAGACTTTACTCCTATGCAAAATATAAACATGTCTGTATGTATCGGGGTCCCTAGCACCAAGAAAACATTTGAATTGGAATAATGTGATATTGTGCACTCATTCAAATATTATGTAATGGCTGTCTCTTTCATTTCCGTGCTTTTTCGTGTCTTTTGTCTTACTTATCAGTAAGACATGGCAAATCAATCATCAAATTGTAAATGTGTGTAATCTCGACTCTTGGTCACAGATATTCTGAAAATTATCATTGCATTGCCTACGGAACCAAATATCTAAAGAAAAAATCGGTGATTTTCGATCCTTTCGATATTTAATTCCGCGAATTGTTAAATTGTTGTCATTTATTAGTTTTATAATTTATAATTACTTTTATTTAACGTCACAGTAGGTGTATAAAATAGAGTAGGAATGTTCCTCGGGGATAAAAGTGTTTTAGCCTTGGGCAGACTTGAATCCTGAGCGAAATGAAGGATTCTGTAGTTAATTCCCGAACGTAGTAAGAAAATTATGGTAAGAATCCTGAATGTGCGAGTATGCTGCCTGGGACATAAGACACTGCTTTATCCCCTTAGTGCATTATCTACTATTAACTACCTCTGTGGTCTAGTGGTAACTACCACCTGTATCAGACCCGGAGACCAGTTTTCTTGTTTATTTCAGCGTGTAAAGTAAAAATAAATTGGTTACGTATAGAAGTTATGATCTATGAAGTGCCTAAACTATAAAGAGTCAAATAACGGCACCAAAGATTTATTTAATTGCGACGGAGCGCTAGATCGACAGTCAATATCGATGTTTTCTCTTACTGACTATACGCACTCGGATAGTCAGTGATCGGCTAAATGAATTATTGCGGCATTTGTAATTACCTACTACGCCACAGCGTTTCGCTTTTTGCATGGCTATGATTTTAAGCAGAAGTTGAATATTGTAGTTTTGGTAAGTGAAAAATTACCAACTGCATGTTCAATAACAAATTCAGCAGTAAAAACTGAGGAGTAAACTAAATAGAAATGACTCCGAATATTAAAATGGGCAGTTAAATAAATATTGGGCAGATATATGTCTTAATGGGCAGTTACAAGTCGCCAGTAAACAAATCGGAATTAGTCTGTTAAAAATCTATTTTTTAACAGTTTTTAACAAAATAGTCAGTAAAATGTATTTATTGTTTACTTTAGCATGTAGAGAAAAATGATTTTTACACACTGATTTAACTACTTACCGCGGGAGTCAAATAAAACAACGGCACATAGCGTTAGATCTACAGTCAATATCGATGTTTTCTATAATAATAGTAAGAAACCAGGAATAACTCATTGCGTAAATAATTAAGCATAATTTCAAAGTATAAGCCTCGCACAGTCAGCGATCGCCTTAGAAACTAAATGATTGATGTGGTACTTTTAATTAGCCTACAACGTCACCAGAGCGTATCGCTCTTTGCAACGAAGTATATGTTCATTACCGCTCACCGTGAACTGCTGAAATATTTATCGAACTGCCCATTCCGTCATTTTTACTGCCCATTTATATATCACACTGGTTACATGATTTTTGCACCTGACTTGAAGGATAAAAGAAATCGCATCTTTTTCTTTTTATGACTGTTTATGTTTTACTGCTGTAGTAATTTACCAACCGCCAGAAAAATAAATAACCAGCCATTATGTTTTTCAACTGATCATTGTTATATCGCTAATGATTAAATAACAGTTGTAAAAATTATTTTTCAATGAAAAACGCGTTTGTAATACGTAAAAGTCCTTATAATTCCAAGAAAATGTAGATACCTACGTGAGAGATAATCGAAGATCACCTTTCCGGTGGTCGATCAGATTTTTGAGAGCGTTATTTTAAAAGTAATTGATTTAAGTGTATATAGAAAATGTTATAACACAAATAATAAACATTAATAAGTATTTCATTTGAATAACAAACTATTGCTTTAACCTTGACGACCTGTTTGGCGCAGGGGTACTAAACCCGCCTTCTGCGCCAGAGGTCCCCTGGGTTCGATCCCCGGACAAGACATTTATTTGTGTGCATAAACATGTCTATTTGTCTTGGTCTGGGTGTTTAATATGTATATCATACTAGCTGTGCCCCGGGGCTTCGCTCCCGTGGAATTTCGGGATAAAAAATAGATAGTAGCCGATTCTCAGACCTACTCAATACGCTCACAAAATTTCATGAGAATCGGTCAAGCCGTTTCGGAGGAGTATGGGAACGAAAACTGTGACACGAGAATTTTATATATAAGATATGTATTTAAAAAAAAATGTATGTTTATCCGTTATCTAGTATTCATAATACTAGTTCTTCATGAAACTTTATGTGGGCTAGATAATTGGTGTGTAAAAAAACGATTGGTTTAAAAGCTCTTTTTTTTGCGTGGTGTTTTGACTTTAGTACATTTGTATTTCGTCGGAGCATTGTCGCAGTTAACCTGGTTTATCGTAGACTACGGCCGCCCACGGTTTCACCCGCGTGGATCCCGTTCCTGTTGAAATATCGGGATTAAAAGTAGCCTGTGTTAGTCCAGTACTTGAAGTTCCTACATACCAAATTTCATACATATCCGTGCAGTAGTTTTTGCGTGAAAGAGTAACAAACAAACGGTTCTAATTTACTTTAGTTGAGTCTGAATTTAGGGAAATGAGGTGGAGGGAGAAGGTTGCCTCCCCATCCTCCCCACCAAAGTATTTAAAGCGACAATGCATACTTTTTTTATTGTTTCTAAAACTGTATGAGAAAAAGTGGTATTTGAGTAAATTGCTCATGAAATTTATTCCACTGACTAAAAAAAATTTTTCTGGCGTTTCGTCAGCCGCTACCGCGGCACGCATGCTACGCTCGCTCGGCTCATGCGTTTTTTGGTCACAGTTCTAACCTAACCTACCTACAAATGTATGAAAAAAAATGCGTCTCCGCGTTAAATGCTTTGGTAGGGGGGATGGGAGGACTACCCCCTCCGTCACCCTCACACCCATTCCCCTAAATTCAGACTTAATTAAAGTAAATATGATCCAAACAAACAATCAAATAAACAAACTGACATACTTTCACATTTATAATTAGTTGGATAGGATGATCTCTCTCACACACATTTTGTGTAGAACCCACGTTTTTCTGCTATTATATACTCCCAGAAATTGCTGAGTTAACAGAGGAAGGTAAAATACAGACCTTTATAATCTAATTGACCACGTCATGTCATGCCCATCCTTCAGTTCAGGTATGCTTTACAGGGACTGGGGGACCGATACCTGAAATTTTATATACTTTTCACTTTTAATACTCACGATAAAATAGTTTGTATAAGTGTCGGTAGTTGAAGTAGAATGTTTAATAAAAAAAATAAAGAGAAGTTAACATTGTCTGTTGTGCTTTCTGCTGTCTGTGAGTACTAAGTCGAAATGAAGTAACTAAATTTCTCTTCTCTAAGAGTTTTGAAATGTTTTGCATTAAGCGTTAGGTATGAAATTTATTACATACTTCCATTTATATTAATAAGTTTCTTGTTTGCTATTTTTTATATTATTACACAAAATGACAATAGTGATGACAGTCCGATGAGAAGTAGAGTGGTTGTCATCTCTTTGAAGTTAATTAAAAAAAAAGCTTGAAAAAAGAGTATATTGATCTACGGGCCCAACAGGGTATTAAAAGATACGACCAGCGTATTGTATCTTGAAATTCAAAGTAAAAAGGATTAAATGTCAAGGCCGGCAAAATATTAAAAAAAGTGCAGTAAATAGTTATTAGTTATGCAAGGCTGGAAAGTTGGTTATTAGCAGCGAGTTACCTCTATTATCTATGCGAGACGGACGGACGGACGGACAACGAAGTGATCCTATAAGGGTTCCGTTTTTTCCGTTTGAGGTACGGAACCCTAAAAAGTACTTTACCGCGCTAGGCCGCAAAATGCGATTTTCTACGCAGAAACTAAATGACAAATCCTCCTTTTCCGAGCGTGTGAGGTGAAAACGATATTAATTAATTAGGTGCCTAATATAGCGAAACAAATGATCTCACATAGATAATCATAACTAAGCCTACTAGTAGGATCGAAGGCTAGCATTCTTTTGTTAAAGTAAAAAAATAAAGGTCCTTAGCCCCATTTTTTTTAAATAACACCTTACCTTGCTTGTTACAAGCAGATTTTTTCTAAATCTTTTTTATTTAACTTAAAGGTAAGATAAATGGAAGGATAAGCATAATCCTGAAAAGTGTCTCCGAGCAAATGAAACCTAATTTGAAGGGATGATGAACTTTCATAACCGATTTGTAGAAAAGCTGTGATGGATGTATTAATCGTGATTAAAGCTTGGCTATGGTTGGCTAAGTTGGCTATGGTAGGTATTCTCTTGTTACTCGTTGTATAATATTATCTCTTCTTTGCCTTTGTTCTCTCTAGGTATGCACTGAGCAAGTAATCACTACGTTTTTAAGAGACGGCACTTCCATACAAGCAACTAAACTCATTTATGAACGTAGTTTCTACCAACCTGAATTTTTCTAACAGGTACCAACATAACAGTGTCAGTTGTCAAAATGACATGGGCTTAGGGATGCACCCCTAAACGTATACGTATCGATATCGATAAAAAAAATACTAATACAATACATACTTACACCGCTATAATATTTCACATTTTACTCGGAAGTTATTAGTTACCTATTATTATAGTATTGCACAAATAAAACAAGGTTTCGTATGATTTATGTAATTCAGATAAATCTGTAGGAATGTTAGAAGGCAGTATCAGGAGAATGAAGCAGCCACTGATAGAAAAGACAACAGCGGTGAGCTCTTCTTCCAGACTGGATGTTATTCGCCCGGGAACCGGGATCCAACCGATGGAAGTCTTCGTCCCATGACGGACATCTAAAATATAACAATATCGATAACTAATAACATGACAATGACACAGCACTATGACAATATAGTACAAACAATACATTGAAATTTTCATAAAATTATTACTTAAATCCATAATATTTACTGATAATACTATTATTATTAACACTGTTTTTACTCAAATGGACTTTTTACAATGTTTTTACTAAAACAATTGATTATATTACCTGTTCAGCTCAAGCGGGAATTTAGCCAAACATATTACCTTGTTCAACCTTCTCACTCTATGGACACAATAAATTTCGCACGTTCGCAAAGATTTGCCACCTATTACGTCTTTTTGTAATTAATAACATTATTTAAATTATATTAAATCAATTAAAGATAATATTACGTTATGTACGTATCACTGATAGATAAGTTAAATTTGGCGGCGCGTCACATACTGGCCAACATGACGTGATGTATAATGCGGCTAAATTACTGTGTCGTTATAATACGGTAGGACAAAGCGATTAAACTTTATTTTTCATTAGTCGGATTTTTTCGTAATTTAATGTTGTCACAAACTACGTTCATAAATCCATATATTTTACATTTTTGTATGAAGTGTCGACCCCCTGTAGGTATGCCTAAAACGTGTCTATATTATTTGCTAAAACGTAATGGGTCTAGATCGCACATTCGCCGACATCGCTATCGGGCTACAACTTATTAAGACTAAAACACATAAAACGCATTATGACTAAAATGCTATAGGACTAAAACGCATTAGGAATTTCTATTAAAAAAAATCAAATGCAAGTGGCCAGTGAAGAGATGGAGCAAGATATAGGAGTAAACAAAGTTTTGTTTCTTATTATCAAGTTATTATGATCTTTTTACTTTTTGTGCAATCTTGAACAAAAAAGTTGCAAATTCGTAGTTGCTCGTCAAAATTCGTAGTATGAGACGAATTTTGTTTTTTTTTTAAATGACGCCGCACGTCAATAGTTATATAAATGAACAGGCGACACACAGAGGAACAAAAAATGTTATGATAATGTAATGCCCTAAACTAAAGTGTCACGTTAGTCAGATACGTCAATTTTTTATTTGACGACTCTGTATGAAATAAAACAGGTAGAAAAAAACAGCCCTTGACGAGTTTCTTGCCAGTTTTTCTCGTTACAGGTCACCCGCCGTAGGGTTTGTGAACCTATGGCGTAGCTTCTTTGACGTTCCTAAGTGCTTGTAACAGTCTAGCTAGACTGAATAAATGATATTGACTTGACTTCACTGTTTGAGTTAAAAATGAATAATGCCGACCCCCAAAGTATCACCTTTGTATCTTTAACTCCACTAACCTGACACTTTAGGGCATTACGTTGAATAAATTTTTTTGTTCATCCTTACGTTCCCTCTCTATTTATAGGTGTTTCTAGGTATATGATCAAGCGGCGCAATTAAAAAAAAAAAAAAACAAAATGGCGGATCGGTGTTGAGGCCAAAAGGTTCAAGCCCCTTTGGTTAATTATTGTATGAAATTGTGATGTAAGTAGTTTAAAAATCCGCATAGTTAAAACAAAATAATGAACCAAAAAAATAAAGAAATAGACAGTCAAAACGATGAACGTTAAAGCTTTTAAAATGTACCTACCAAATTGAAAAAATATCGGTCAAGATTTACTATAATAATCCCTCTACAAAAACAGGTATTTTGTATGAAAATCATTAAATGATCACAAACTTTTTTGATATGTATATTAAATAGTCCAAACAGTACTTACGAATGAAGTTTAGGCAAAACGTGATTTAGACTTATTACTTTTAGGCATACAGAAAACAAAGGGTATAGAGTTTTTTATTTCCTGTAAATCAGTTTCTTTTTTCTCACAATTTTATAGCCCTGGCGATGAGAATATGCATTTCGACGTCAAAGAGACTCATTTTCCGTTGAATTTCCTTATTCATAATCTAAGTCGTTTACATTGAAATTCTCTTGATAAAAGTTGCATTTGCTCACTCTACGCCTATACCCAAATTTCTTGTAAACTTTTGTAGTATCTGAAATACATGTGGAGAAATGTTGTAATGTATGGTAGATAAGTCTTTCTTTGCCAGTTGAAAATTGTTTACGGTTACAATAACCATAAAATGTAATATTATAATTAGTATTTTATTTTTGTGATGGAAATTGACCTTACTGCTATGTAAGTCACTTTTCAATTTGACGACTATGTATGAAATAAAACAGGGAGAAAAAAACCGCCCTTGACGAGTTTCTTGCCAGTTTTTCTCGTTACAGGTCTCCCGCCCCGTAGGGTTTGACAGTAAATACCAACATATAAAAACCAACATCAGTTTGATGAAGTTGTACTTATTTATTTATATAAAAAAATATCTTAATTTTGGGCCTTATATTTGTTCTGTGGTCTGAATTTTCTATCCGCGCATACATGCCCGTTATTCGTCAAAACTCGTGCAGTGCTTACCTAAAAATTCAGTTATTTGATTCAAAGCCCAATCTCCTGAGCTGATTTTGATGAAGGGGTTTGAACTTTTTTGTATGGCGGCTGGCCTCGTCCAAATCCGTAGTATAAGACGCAATTTTGAAAAAAATTCATGTCGCATGATAATAACCATATAAATAAACAGGGGACACACAGAGGAACAAAAATGTGACTATATATATATAATGCCCTGAAGTGTCACATTAGCCAAATAATTAGAGTTAAAAATGAATAATGCCGATCCAAAGTATCACCCATGTATCTTTAACTCCACTAACCTGACACTTTAGGGCATTACGTTGAATACATTTTTTCGTTCATCTTAATTTTATTTTTATAATTTGTGACATTAAACAGTTATATGCCAAGTAATATTAACTAAAATAAAAATACATCATTGTTATACCAGCATATAACCCACACCAATGTCCACGAAATAAGAACTGTAACAACTAATAATAAATAAATAACGCGCGTCAAAACGAACAGTAAACTAGGTTCTACATAATTATATATTAAAGTATGATATTCTAGCCCAGTTTGTCGATCATGATCTGATTCGCCATTTTTTTAAATGTAACTTCGAAGAAGCCATGATGTCGAGATCCACGAAGTGTGTGTTATATACATCCAGTAGGCGACGGGTAGGTGCGCGCAGCCCGGCATTAGTTCTACACTTGGCAGTATAGAACAGCCGGACTGCGCGAACCCCCCTGTACAAAGCTATTCTAGGTACTACAAAAGGCTGTTGCAATCGAATTTGTTATTACATATGCCGTGTAACATCATGCCCATTAATAAAAGACGCCGTGACTCCAAGCCTAAGAGTCTGTAATGTTTAAGTAGGTCTGTATAAGGAATCCTAGTGTGATGACACTTGAAATGAACTCGACTTAGAAACTTTTTTTGGACCATTTCCAGTCTGTCAGCGTATGTGCTGTACAGAGGACACCATATCGGTACTGCGAACTCAAGTTGGGATCTAATCAAAGTTTTGTATAAGGTGATAAAGGTATTAGGACGCTTGAAATCTCTAGATGACCGCATTACGAAACCGTACATACGATAGGCCTTCGATATAATATTAGTTAAGTGCTGGTCAAAATGTAACTTCGTATCAAGCACAACTCCAAGGTCACGAACGCTATCGACTCTTTTCAGGGCGACACCGTCAATACCGTAAGAGAAACTCAAAACTTTTAGCTTTTTCGTGAATGTTATTGAATTACATTTAGCGAGATTAAGATGAAGTTTATTTCTAACACAATATTGGAAGAGTCTATTTAAGTCTTCCTGAAGAAGCAAGCAGTCTTCCATGCCCACGCAAGATTTGTATATTTTGATATCGTCTGCATACATAAGAAATTTTGAGTTTTTAAAACAAGTTTTGATGTCATTTAT
This sequence comes from Chrysoteuchia culmella, assembly GCA_910589605.1. Classification (NCBI taxonomy): domain Eukaryota; kingdom Metazoa; phylum Arthropoda; class Insecta; order Lepidoptera; family Crambidae; genus Chrysoteuchia; species Chrysoteuchia culmella. Next base: position 12,703,631 of record OU342642.1, on the reverse strand, counting down.
AAAGAGAACAAATAGGAGAGGTCCCAGAATCGATCCCTAAGGAACGCCCGAAGTAACGTACACAGATTCAGAATCAAAGCCATTAACAACCACTTTATGCGTTCTTCTATGGATGTATGACGAAAACCAACGTAGCAAATTACCTCGGATCCCATTGTAAGCAATTTTTTCCAAGAGCAGTTTGTCATCAACTTTATCGAAACACTTGCGAAAGTCGGTGTACACCGCGTCCACTTGAACTTGGTTATCCATGTTTTCAAATAAATAGTTTGTGAATATCATTAAGTTGGTTGAGGTGGAGTGGCGTTTCACAAAGCCATGTTGTTCAGGTATAATAGTGTTCTGTATATGCGCGTATAAATGACTGTGCACCAGGCTCTCAAAGATTTTCGCCATCGCGGATAATATGGATATTGGTCGGTAATTCTCAATGTCACTTTTATCCCCACTCTTGTGCACAGGCGTTATAAAAGCGCGTTTCCAGATATCCGGAAAATAACCCTCACGTAAACATTTATTGAATAAGACGTGGAGCGGTGTGACAATGTTATCCGCAGAAAGCAAAAAAAAAGGGAGGAATGCTATCCGGTCCTGCACCCTTATTTATGTCAAGACTTTTCAGTGCGTTTAAAATTGAACTGGCAGTCAAGTAGATATCACATAAACTATTAACACTATCGGAGTAAGTACTAGAAGGCTACCAATGATCAGGGTCAAAATTGGAGGGCTTGTATACTGAAGTAAAGAATTCAGAGAATTAATTACTTATTTCAATAGGGCTACTGCTGGAAGTGTCTTTATAATGCATATTTGCAGGAATACCAGAAGTACCCCTGCGGCTGGAGGTGTAAGAAAAAAAGCGCTTAATATTTGTTGGGATAGAATTTTCAATAGAAACTATATAGTTATTATAATATTTTACTGACTCAGTTTTAAAACTATTACGGTGAAAAGAGAAAATTTCATAATCTGAGATGTTGTTATACTTCTTCCATTTTATCCAAGCTCGCTCTTTGTCTTTAAATAATACCAAATCGGATAGCGTTGATTTTTCGGGTGAGCCATGGGAACATGTGACTTAATGATTGCATAGAGCAAATTATAAAAAGTTTGAACGCCATCTGAAGCCGATTGGTGTGATAAGTGTTCATGCCAATCTATTTGACCAAGTTTTTCATTGATTATATTATAATCAGCTTTGCGAAAGTTGTACCTCAAAGTGGAGTTAAATTTCATAGGTGACAAAGAAGTCGCAAGCACGGTCGATATGGCAAAAGGAGGGTGATACGCATCCGGTTGTGTAAGTGGTGCACACGGAACAATGCTACAAATTGAATCAGAAATAAACAAATCTAAAATGCGTCCCAAGCTGTGGCTGATATTGTTGTATTGATGACCATTAATTATTGATATGAAATCAGACAGGCACTGACTAGCTGTATTATAAGGCTGGCCAACTAAATAATTATCACAAGTCGTCCAATTAATATTAGGCAAATTATAGTCACCAACAACATAAAAGGAAGCCGTGCGACTATCAGTAATTATTTCCTGCAAAATATCGAGGTGGGAAATATATACATCGTCATGACTTAGTGGAGGTATATAAACACCACTAATTATGTGTCGCCTGCTTCTCTCCGATGCTGGCAACTGTACTACGACATGCTCGATACAAGTGCTGGACGTGTGTGTGTTATGTGGACGCAATAACAATTGTGTCGGCATCAACTCCACCACCTTGCCACCAAACGAACGAACAAGATCACTTCTGAAAACCAAATAACGATTGTCAATGAATTCGCAGTCCAATATGTCCGGTATAAGCCAAGTTTCCGTAAGAATTATCACATCATACGAGTTTTGCAAAATATTCATATATATTGTATTTAATTTAGTTCGGATTCCTCTACAGTTTTGGTAGAAAAATGTTAATTTATAATCATTCATTGTTAACAAGACAGATACGTGTCAGAATGCGTGAAAAACCAACTCACAAGGCTTGAAATCGAATAAACAAATTCTTACAGTAATATGATCAAGGAAACATATTTTTATCACGATGCACAACGCGAGAAAATAAGCATAACACAAAGCATTCGAACAACTTATTTTAAGGGTAAAAAATGGGGCACTACGATGAACAGAACTGTTAAACATTTTAAACAAGTTTACACATAGACCACTGTTGGCAATATGTAACAAAATTTGGAAGTCACCTAAAAGTATACAAAAACATAACAAATTAAATGGCAATTTATTATTACGTCAAATAAAATTAAAGTTATAAAAGTAATTACACAATGGTTTAACGCAGGTAGTATAAAAATTTAACTTGCAACAGCTGCAGTTAACTAGGCAAGATATAGTTACACAGAGCAATGACAGGGACAGAGATAAAATTCGTTTTATACTAATACGAAACGTAACTCGTAGTAAGTTACGTAAATGAGTTTTATAACAGTCATTCAGTAAAAGATATGGATCCAAGTTTAGTAAGGTCATTTTCACTCCGTATGGCGAAAACAGTTTGTGTGTCGGGGCGACGAACCAGGATGACGCCGTGCTTAACCCATACATAGCGATTTGCATATTTACCGACAAGTTCCTTGGTTTTCCGAAACAAGATCTTGTTTTTAATAGTAAGATGTTCGTTAATGAAGATTTTTTGAGAAGTTCCCGATATCTTTAGTTCTTCCGAAGTTAAACCTTTTCTCATTCGAACGGCAGCCAAAAAATTATCGCGGTTTATCTGGCTTGAAAATTTTACTATTACGCTTTTAGGTTGACTAGTATTGGGGTGCATTTTGGCGACACGATGTATAGCAACTACATCACGAGAACTTAACTTCAACTTCAGTGTACTCGTCATATTTTCAAAAATGGATATTAAGTTTTCCCCCCGTTTTTCAGGTAAGTTGCTGATTTTAGCGTTGCAATTCCTTGCTTTTTGTTCCATAGCCTCCAATTTAGCCTCTAGTTCATTAATCCTAGGTTCGCTGGACTGTTGTAAGGATACTTTAAGTTCTAATTCTGAGACCCGTGCATTAATGTCATTCGTTTTCTTATCGTGTTCATCATATTTGTCCCACATAAATTGTATAGATTTCTTCACGTCCTCGAATTCTTCTAGTAGTAAGCTAAACTTACTGTCCTGTTTAGACAACCATGATTCTAACATAGTCTTGATAGTACCTTGAAAAGTATGGAATTCGTCACGAAGCTCAGAGCTAGTAATGCCGACACTTATATCAGGTTCAGGTTCTCTTCAGGTTTAAAGATGGTACTGTTCTTCTTGGCAGACATGACAACCAATAGACTCTGCACGCTACACTACACTGTAAAATCAGATGGTACACAATGCGCGGACACACACGATCGAAGCCGACAGATACCGAGCGAGTTACTGTATGCGTAATATGCGAGGTAGAGGAGTAGACCGGTTCGTACCGATGCGCGCGAGCTTAACGTTCTCTATCCATTTATAGGTATGATCAAGCGGCGCCATTTTGAAAAAAACAAACAAAATGGCGGATCGGTGACTAGGCCAAATGGTTCAAACCGTAGATAGTCCCGTAGAAAGCATCTAGCATTAAATGTCGAAGTAATGCGCACGTTTCGATAAATATCGCAAATAGGGATACCTGTCACCAATGAACCTACAAAAACGATTATATTGTTCTACAAAGGGCTAAAATGAGTGATTACTCCCGCGAGTAAAAGGAATAAATACAAGTTATTATAAGGTTTTAACGCTTTGTGTTACACTCTACATTTCAGTACGCTCCAATACAATATTAGGAAAATCTTATCTCGGTGTCTATTTGGGTAAGTGACGACTTAGAGATGACGACATAGGAAGGTGACGACTTAAGAATAAGATAATAATAGTGACCACTAAGGAAGCTGACGACTTTCGGAAGAAGAAGACTTAGGAAGATGAAGATGACCTGTCACTGAGTGGGTTACTCTGGGTACCCCCTCACCAACCATACATACTATTGTTTACCATAAAGAAGTGCACACTTTTCTAGCCATTCTATTGTCATTTGACCTTTAAAAATGCTTAACTTAACTTTGGACGGTACCCAGCTGATGTTAGAGACGTAAAATGCTCCATGAAATTGTATCTTTGATAATGGCAATAAAATAGAAAAATCAATGTGATTTGATTGCTAGTAATAGGTGCTACATTAATATGAAATGGCGGCGGGCGTCGTTAAAAATATTAATTGCAGCCTTGTATGTCTCGTTAATATTTAGGACTTCAATAGGTACTTTTCCATTTTATACTTCTGTTACTATACCTAAGTACTTGTTTTTCTTTTAAAAAAACTTTTAGATCGGAGCTAAAAGCTTTTTACTTATTTAGAATGATTACAATTTTAAAATAATTGATAAATACTTTCAGGCATGTTGATTATTGTTAATCGACGTTCATTTCGGAAGAAATAAATTGCAAAAAAATGCACAGGAAAACATAAAATCAGACAAACAGAAAATTTGTGAAAAAACACCCAAAGAAGAAAAAAAAGCGGGTCAATCGTGAATTCTAATGCTAAAAAACGGAGTTGTAACTAGTTAATTTGTAAACTTATAAACGCATAGTTTAGCAGTACTAGTCCACTAGTATAGTATTATATAATTTGTGGTAGTAGGTACGTAGTTATTTTCCGGTAGGTGTGTTATAAGTTAAATACTAGGGTCACGGTAAAGTTTTGCACACTGGGCATTCAGTAACTGCTCGAATTTCGAATCATGTATTTTTTAAAAGATAAATTCTTAGCAGTTTTAAATAAAAAAGATTGGTCGTAAAATCATTCTTTTTTTTATCTCACATCGTAATTCGCAGTGCAAACTGAACTGGCGCAAAACTATTTCAGCCTGATAATTTTCTATGATTTCAAAACTGCTGTTTCTCCACAAGTTTGTGCCACAAGACTGTAAAATGCTTTTGGGTGGGAAGCACATTATCTCAGCACCATGAGATAGTGGTAAGCTGAACCTAGTTGAGGACGTGTTTCAACTAATGCCGGAAGTTGTGACGGACGACCTTCAACTGCAACCATCGAAGAAAATGTGGTTACTGACCACCGGATTTTTTCAGAAAACAGATGAATCACCTATAGGATGATTCAGAAATATTTGGGGAATCGTATGAGACAAATTTCAAAGATTTTAGATAACGCATAAAAAAAATAGAACCTTTTTTGTCGCTGGAACCCGCACGAACTGACTTCAGAACAAAATCCTGCTGATTGGCGTGCAAAAATGATACTTAAATACTTATATACGGACATTGAAATGCTATAACATCGAAGGGATACAAAAAATGGATTTATTAATTTAACCACAGAAAAAGCAGCAATCTTGTGAATGGCTGCTCGAAAGCGAGAACAAATCGACAAAATTGAGGTTGTCGAGAAACGGGGTAACAAAATATTTACAAGTTTTTATTTCTCGTACGGGTCCATTTTTCGCGTTTCCAATTGAGTATCAAAGAATTGACACTTCTTGCTGAGTGAAACACTACCATTTTTTGCCCCCACCGTGCTTGAAAGAGTTCGAGAGAAGCGACCGAGAAGACTGAACTTTCTTCCAATTTCATAATGCTTCTTCGCGCTCAGCCAAGAAACAAAGTCGTTTTTGGTCACCAAAAAAGTAGAGCTCATGTGCTCTTTCTATCATAAAGTCTAGAGCTGGCACCCTGTTTTTAATAATTTTCCCAAAAAGGAAAGATTTAATAAGTGCTGTCACTTTTACAACGCAGAAGAGGCAGTGATGGCTTTCAACCAGTACTTAAAAAACATGCAATCAGATCAGTCAAAAATGGTTCGACCAAATAAAAAAGTGTTTAAAATGCAAAGGCGAATACCATAGAAGATAATAATAATAAAATTTCTCTTACATCTTGTTTTGATATAAAAAAAAATCAAACCGACATCAAAAAGTAAAAAATAAAACTTTTGGAGTCGGTGCCAGCCAATGCATTCTACATTGCACTTCTATTAACTATATATTTTTTGGCCTTAGATAGCTAGATTCCAAAAGTTTTATTTTTTACTTTTTGAAGTCGGTTTGATTTTTTTTTATAAAATGTTTTTATTTCAGATTTTTTTGTTACATCATGTGCCGTTACTTACACTACAAATCAGCCCATACACAACAATGACGTCATCTAGGTAAACGACTACTTGACAAAAGGTGATTGATATTTTTCAGGATTATGAAAAAACTACTAGCCAGATCTTCGTAAAAATGATAAGGGACCACACATAAACCATTTTCTTTCAGATAAAAAAAGAATTATAAAAATCTGTTAACAACTGGCGAAGTTATGGTAAAACATACATTAAAAAAAATAAAAAAAACCGTCGACTTGATCCTTCTTTTTTGAAGTCGGTTAAAAATGATACGTAAAACTTTCAGTGTGCCCCAAGTAAAAGTAAAATATGCCTGTTCCACAAGTGATTGGGTTGTTTGATGTGCCTGTAATTACCCGTTGCTACTCGCTACGAAGGGCTCCAAACGATTAGTACCGGTGTTTTATTTCAAAGGAACTTCCTCCGGTTGTGTAACATCAAGGTAAAAAATTATCAACAACATAATCAGTTTTAATTATTGAGTTATTTACTTTTATTGTAAATATTTATTTGTTTTGTATTATGTAGATTATAGGAGTATTTTGTAAAAAAAATATACTTGCATCGATCGCGTGAGTTTATTCTAAACAAGCAAACTAAAGTGTCATGAGTTGTGCTAAAAGACGATCATTTTGTAAATTACACAAGCTTATGGTAAATTTTAAATAGAAAAATATTGGAAAAAATTAACTCGGCCACAAGTGAATTCTCAGACGGGAATCGAACTCGCGCCCTTTGGAAATCCGGTCCAATGCTCTAACCGCTGAGCTACCGAGACTTGCAAACCACCGTCGAAATTCTCCAATACTTTTATATTTTTAATACGCTGTAGGCCAGCGTTGTCACATCAATGCTAGGAATATCCTTGCATTCGAAAGAAACATCTTTTCAGGTGTTTAACGATCGATTAAGATGCAACTGCCAATAATTTATGATTTTTTATTTTTTGCATTTTTCAATGCTATTTTTATACTTATGGTAAATTTTAAATAGAAAATATTGGAAAAAATTAACTCGGCCACAAGTGAATTCTCAGACGGGAATCGAACCCGCGACCTTTGGAAATCCGGTCCAATGCTCTAACCGCTGAGCTACCGAGACTTGCGAACCACCGTCGAAATTCTCCAATACTTTTATATTTATAATACGCTGTAGGCCAGCGTTGTCACATCAATGCTAGGAATATCCTTGCATTCGAAAGAAACATCTTTTCAGGTGTTTAACGATCGATTTAGATGCAACTGCCAAAAATTTATGATTTTTTATTTTTTGTATTTTTCAATGCTATTTTTATACTTATGGTAAATTTTAAATAGAAAATATTGGAAAAAATTAACTCGGCCACAAGTGAATTCTCAGACGGGAATCGAACCCGCGACCTTTGGAAATCCGGTCCAATGCTCTAACCGCTGAGCTACCGAGACTTGCGAACCACCGTCGAAATTCTCCAATACTTTTATATTTTTAATACGCTGTAGGTTGTCACATCAATGCTAGGAATATCCTTGCATTCGAAAGAAACATCTTTTCAGGTGTTTAACGATCGATTTAGATGCAACTGCCAATAATTTATGATTTTTATTTGCATTTTTCAATGCTATTTTTATACTTATGGTAAATTTTAAATAAAAAAAATATTGGAAAAGCCACAAGTCATGGTTTATAAAAGTTTTATACAAGCTGTTATTTTTGATTACAACAACGACAGACCTTTTTTAGACCGATAGATCTTCCATTTGCATTTAGAGAAGTAGCGTTTTGTAAGCAAAGCAAAAGGTAAACGTAGGTAATTTGTTATAAGAAATCGAGAGTGTGTTGCGTTCATCAAAACAATCAAAAAAAGTATTAGTTACTACCTATGCTCGCAACTTCCTTCGCGTAAGATTTAGAATGCATCCTTTGCAATGCTTCCCGAATCGACCTTAAAAAAAAGGAAGAGGTTTATTTGTCGCTTATATTTTTTACTTTTTAAAGAGAATACATTAAATTTAAGCCTTTCAATAAGTATACATATCGTCAGTTCATATTTTTACTTAATTGATAGCAAAAATTAAAAACCGATTTAAAAAAACATTAGCTTTAAAAAATAAGAGTTAAAAAACTAAGTCTACCTACAGTGCAACGTAGCATCTTTTTGAAGTCGGTTTTATTTTGTGTTGCGGTGATAATAATTACAGAGCCAATGCTTGTAATTTAGTTTCATCATACAATATCTGCATCTGTAGCACGTATTAAATATCAAATATTCTCAATTTGAAAGTAAGCTATTAATGCCCGGAGGGAGCTAATGTTGTATGGAACTTCCCTTGTGTAATTACATAGCCGTCTTATTTATCAAGCCATGAAGTAAGAAATCTGGCAACAGCGCATGTGGTCCGACCAAGCGAGTCCGCCCGCGCCTATTCATCTTTTTCAGTTCATTGTTTACGTGTTTTTATTGCTGAAAATCGTTTCACTGAAACAGTTTACTAAGAAAATCTTTTGGATAATACTCATAAAAGGGCATAAAAGTAAGTTTAACTAGATTCAACTGAGTATTTGTGTTTCTATCATTTATTTCGGGAAATAACTAATTGAGGTTAGATGCCGTGTCGTTGTTACGTTCCTGGTTGCAAAAGTAACTAGGCTACGATAGTACTATCAAAGAAATAGTAGATTGTTTACCAAGGGCTGTATGACACCCATAACAGTCGAGTGTTTTGGCGCCCGAACGAAGTGAGGGCGCCGATAGTTCGAGACTGTTATGGGTCCATACACCCGAAGTAAACACTCTACTTTTCATTTTGAATATGAGGAAAGTAAAAACAAACAGAATATTCTAAAAAAAATTTTTTATTTTTTAATTATTTTATAATGTAGCAAAATAAGCTGTATAGGCTTCTGTGCCTTTGGTAAATAAAAGTCCAAAGAGATTACAGATATTGATTTGACATGACACCCCCTATTCTTTTTTCAAATTTATTACAGCCCTAGGGCCGCCACATATCACTTTCAACCCGCATTTTAGGCAAGTTATGAGTTACTTTCAGAATATGAGACATGAAAAAGCATTAGTAACAACAACTTTTTCATTCTCAAATGACGAATATATATGAGACAGTCTTGGATAATAGTTATTTGTTATACAAGGCTGGAAAGTTGGTTATTTAGCGGCGAGTTACCTCTATTGAAATCTGAGCAAGTGAAGGATTATAGGATTGAACCACGAGCGTAGCGAGTGGTTCAACGATTGAATCCTCAGCGAAGCGAGGATTTCAAAGGTACAAGACGCTAAAAACTTTTCTGCCGAGCGCAACGAATTTGTAATAGCCAATGCTGAAGAGGCCCAAATTGAAGGAAAAGGCAATTCCAAGATATTTTGGTAATTTGGCGTCATACCTTTCCAAACAACCGCCCGTCAAACGCACATATCCTGAAGTCCAGCGTCATATGGAAGAAAAACGGCAAGAAATTTTTTTAAATAAAGATTTGATGAACAATTTTCATGAATTCTCTGACATAATTGATTCATTTAGTTTACCTCCATGGAAATTAACATCTGATTGGGTGAGTTTATTTGTGTTGGACCATGCTAGCAGTGAAAATGATAGATTAATTGTGAAGTGTAGTATAATTGTGACCAATGACTAAGTGATAAAAGTTTAAATTTAAATTGGGTTTTGACAAATGATCAAAAAATTACTAGGTAGTCGCAGTTACAAAATATTCTTTCAAAATATACTTAGTAGTGGTAGCATCGGAGAGTTAAATTTAGAGGACTTTTATATAAATGAAGCTATATACTACATAAATAAGGCTTTGTTGGTGAACTTTGAAAAAAATTATAATAAGATAAGATAAGGTAATTATTTATTGAGTACTAATCACATACATCAAATAAAATTTGACACCGTGACCCGTGGTAGTAAATACTGTGCTACAGGCCACGGTACTCCCAGGTAGATTAACAAATAAATTTAAGTGTTTTTGAAAGTGTGGTCTTAATTAAAGTTATAATAGTACAGTAATATTTAATTAAAATGCTAACAAACAAATACTTGCTACTGTAACCTTACAAAGAGATTTTCTGTCGTTTCATAATGTAAGAATTTTTTTTTCTAAACTCCAACTTATACGAGATCTGTTATATCATATGGTCAACATAATGCGTACTTATAGTATGATTACAATTTTGTTTGCTTATTGTGTCTATTGCCAATCAAGCTCGTCATATAATTTAATGAGATATTATCTGATTTTACCTACGTTGACATTAGACCCGTGACATTAGACACTGCTTTATCCCCTTAATGCATAATCTACTATTATATTGCGCACAGCAAAGGAGTGGAAATACCTCCCTGCGTCATTTCCCGTCTCTGATCCATGAGTAGGAGTGTGTGGTCGGAGAGTTTCTTTAACTTGGTACGGCGGGTCTTAAAGAAGAGTATATAAAACAAAAATGAAATACATATTATTGTTTAATTAATTTGTGATATAAACGTTTTCTAAAAATATATAATGTCTTCTATACTTATAATAAGAATGAAAGTTAATCGTGTCTGTACATTGCTTGGATTTGCAAAAAAAAATAGATAGATTGTTATATTTTTGATAAGTAATGGATAGCTTAAGAGGCATATAATTTGTAATTTTTTCATATAATAAATGTCAAAAGATCTGTCAATTAAACTATCCAGAGCTTATTATACATAGATAGAGCATATTATAGAATATAGAGCATATTATATAGGTGCAAAAAGCGGCCCGAAAAGTTATTTTGTTCTATGGATAGAGTAAATGGTACAGGGGGTAAGAATGGGTTCATGTTGTCCAATCTTGATTGTTATGATGGTATGACTCAAAGATGCTCTTCAGTAAAGACAGGCGCAGTTATTAATACCTCCCAGTCGACCAGAACATGTGCTTTAGACTAACTTTTGTTATGATGGATAATTATTGTTATCTATAAAAATAATGTCCGCGAATATCTCCTTTAGCTATAGAAGATAGCTAAAGGAGATATTCGTAGTGTGACATATATTTATAAAAATGTTTCTAAATGTTTCTAAATGTACTGAATTAATGAATAATAATAATCATAATAAAATGTAACATATTTTAATATCGTCTTTCATTTATGTTTTCTTTTAGTTTTCCTATCATCAAATGACTGATGAATCTCCAAGAAGTACCATATTTTCCCAGAAATCAAATTTTTAATTAACCACCAAGTGAAGTTTGGAAAAGATGATAAACAAATTGTTGGATGCGATGTCTGCAGTTGACAGTTCATACACGCAAGTGTGTATATGTTAATTTTTTCGACTAGCTGAAAATCGATCATTCTACATAGACAATGAACTTTCAAGGTTTTGTGGAGCTGATGAACCGTGCGTCTATGCAACACATGTAAACAGACCCAAATAAACTAGGAATAAAAATAAATGAAAATATTGTGGACTTTTTTTGCTATGATTTAAGTATTGGTTCTTGAGCGACCAAAGCTTTGCGAAAAGAAGTTCGTTTTGTTCTTAATATATGGTACCTAAACTACGAAACTTTACAGAACTTGGTAGTTCGATGAGAATCCAAGAAAGACCCACTCAATACCCAAGTAAAAGACTCAGCAAAAACCTCCATTGGCTTAAAATGGAACTATTCCACTTCTTCCTCGTCCCAATGGAACGCACTTTGATATCTGTACGTCCATAGCCGCGACAATATAAATTACGTTGACGACAATTTTTATAACTAGAGATTCAGTCAACTTCAAAGCGAGTCACACAATTATATCCCTATAGCTATGAATGGCTGTAGTTTTTCCAATACAACGTAATTTTCTGAAAACATATTTATTAACTAGTACTAGGTACTAAGTTGTTATTAGTCAGTTCATAATAAAAAAACCATGGATTTTCCATATGTTAAAGAGTTAGGAGTTAGGACAATATTAACCTATGACATGGAATTTCTGACACAAGATCTGTCCGTGACATAAGTATTTAACGAGTGCACTCGTGTTACCTGCCCCTTAAACCGTTTTACGTCAGATTAAATAAAGTAATATTTCTATTTACGTTTATGAATGCTTTCATTCGCGCGAACAGCGCTCGAGCCGGTTATAAAGTCAAGAGTTTACATTTTACAATGTGCTTTGCTGCATTATACTTCATCAACTGTTTAATCGTCACATTTGAACACCAACGCGAAAGAGTTCTTTGTCTGGAGGAGTTCATTATCATGGAAAGTATATATAATACCTGATATATGATACCTACATGCTGGTGCTTGCACCCACTGTGGACTAGGAGTGAAATTAGAATGTGCCACCTGGTAACTTTTCAGTTCTGAGGGTCTAAAAAGAACGCAAGCGCAATATTACTAATGAAATACCTGACAATTTATTTATTTGTTTATTTCTTATGGACTTTGCTTTTAGTAAGTTTTCTTGCCTCCAAAAAATTAAAAGCAAATTCTGTTACGTTGACACTGACACAGTTCTAAACTCCATAGTAGATAAACAATTAAATTAATTGTTAGGGAATTCACTTAGCAATATTACGTTTGCGTCCTTTTTAGAGCCTCAGATGGTAAAAGCTTATCAATAGCTAATTACTAATATTGTATACTAAGTATTTGTTTTTACAAAATAATAGTTTCTTACTTAACTAGATTAATCAACAAGTTAATTTGGATAATGATATAAAATATCAGTTTGAAATATTGTAATTTTATAAATGTTCATAATCATACAGCTTTGAACAAACTCAAACAAAACTATCTCGTATCGTCACGGAGTATATTCGCAAACTAATATAGGCGATAAGTCGACAACCTGTCACTCTTGTTTCCGGGCAAAATCTTAGACCCACCCAATGGCAAATGTGGCGTCGTCAAGTGTGGCTGCGAGAGTGATGTTTCTACAACTTATCTAAGCCTGACGCCGTAGCAACAATGTTTTCAGCATTGTTGTGTTCCGGCAGTTAAAGATAAGATAGCCAGTTCCTCAGTGATGAGGATTCCGGGAGAGGCTCGCTTCCATCTTCGGCCTTATCAATACTTAACATGGTTTGATGAAGGCTAATAGTCTCCCCGTTGTTCATAAAAAAAAAACATTTCACTCACTTTGCACCTTTGATTGTCTGCCAATCCCGCAAGGGATTAGTGGCTTGAATATGTATGTGTGATACATTAGACATAGTACCAGCCCATACCCTTGAACTTACGGACTATCACGGATAGGATAACGGGCAAACTTCTAAAACCCCGTAAATCACCTTAATCGCCAGCTTCCGATACAAGTGTGTTATGCGCGTGACCCAAAAGAGCAAAACTTGGTCCGATCTTCATAGTTTAAGCCGCACATTTCTCAAAAAGTTAAGAACGGTTGATGCATGCTGCATTATCGATAACTTTGGTAGTTCCATCCACGCGAACCTGATGTGCTTAAACTACGACTGTCGAACAGTTTATAACTCATCTGAAAACAATTTAAGTGATTGTAAGAAGTTTTAGTATTTAGATATTTATCTACGTTATATGAGCAAAAAGCTATTACTGTATCGTTAACTATTTATTCAGTGTGAGGTACGATATGTGGAAAAGTTCAATCTCGTCACGTCAACCATAGCAGTTATGGAAATTCAAAATGTTGTGGGCGGCATTAATTGTTGTTTATCGAAAAAGAAAAAAATATATGATGACGTTCGTAGGGGTGGTCATTGAGAGAGTAACATGAATAGTAGTTGCGCAAGCGCGAAGGGCAGCCGTTCGACGAGATATAAGCACTCGGCTGGGGCCCACCGCCGCATAACTTTTTGGCGCGTCCAATCGTTCTAACAGAGGCCGGCGGTGTTCACAGCACGACCCATTTCCGGCACATAGTAGCGACTTCGTTGTGAGTTGTGACTGAGTTCCGTAAAGTGCGCATACATCGCGGCCGCCCCGACGACAGAACTCTCAGTTTGTACCGAACTTCCCGCGGCGCTCGCAACCCGCCGTGCGACAGAGGTGAGTGCCTAATTTATTCCAACTATGACGCCACGGCAAACTTTGGTAACTTTGTTTTTTGTCTTAATACTAGTCAAACAAAGTAAAAAAACATTTAACTATATTTTTTATAAAGTTTTGTTTTATAAACCTCCTCCAAGTTTTAAAAATAGACGATGACGGACGCAGTAAAAAATATGGCATTTTTTTATATTCACTTATTCAAATTTATGTAGAAAGCATTTGCAGAATTCTCTAGAAGATATATTAAAATTTAAAACGAGAGGTTAATATTTCAGTACACTGATCGCACAGTTTGTCGGGACTACCGATGGTAAAAAGTTTTTCCTGAAAAATATTTCATACATTTTTGACGCCGTAACGACGCGACGAGGTCTAAAACTTTTAATAAATGGAAGAGGATTAAATTCTAAGCTTTAGAATAAACTTCTTATTTTAAAACATCATTAAAAAATACACTCTTTAATGTAGGTGTAGAAACAGGTTATAAAATCTGCATTTGGAAACCAAGGTAGAACAATGCAACGTAGTTAAGTAACACTTCTTTGTATCATTATTATTTTTCCTAAAACCCGACGGCAACGAAGAATCAACAGCAGCTAGTTTGTTATCCTGAAATGTCGTCTAAAAATCAGTTCAAAATGGTTTTCAAATTTCAGTCAAAACTTGAAAAATACTCAATTATAATACGAAGTAAAATAATGTTTTATTTTTGAAAATGGACGGGAGCGATTGCGAAAGCTACAGACGTAAATAAAAACCCTAACAATTTAGCCGACGGACTCACTTTTAAAATAACACTTTTGTCTAATCGTAATTGTTTGCTCTTCTACATTTTAAAAAGTTAATAAAAAATCAAATATGACTTCTAAGTGTTCGTTAAAATTAATGCCCTAAAGGCATAATTCATTATTCTCTAACAAATTAAATCATGATAAAACCATCTAGGTATATTTATCTATAAACTAATAACTGATTTCCCTTTGATCCTTTTGAGACGTTTAATAAAACGGTGAGATGAAATTTCGCTAAAATTGGTAGGCCACTTAAACTTATATTTCCTTTCCATTGCCGTAAGAAAGCATGTTCGTAAAATGGAATAAGTAAATTTTAAGTCGAGGATATTTCGCAAACACTTGTCTGATGCGTTTAAATGATTTACACCAAATATACGACTCGACATTACGGAATACGGCACCTACAGTTTTTAATATTTTTCGGTTCATAATAAACTCAATTTGTGTCTTATCTCATGAAACATTGAAAATATTTCATTATCTGGCTTGCGTACCTGTTGTAAAGTTTAAAAAAGTACTTACTCTTTTGTTATGAATAGAAAATATCATATATCTCTATACCTACGTTAAATAAATATTTGGCTTTCCTCTTGAGAAAAACACATATTCCTCAGATATTTTGTAAGAATAATTTATTCTCCAGTATTTGTATTAGTAACATTTTATGAATGATGCGTGTTCCTAAAAACTAACCTAATGGAAGCATTGCAATAAGATTCTATAGCATTTATTTATACTAGTATAAATTATGACCTTTAGGCATTCCACATAAGTATGAAAAAACGTTGTAAAATGGTCATATTTATTAACTACACGTATTGCAGCTTATACAAAACTTACAAAGTTCCACAAAGCTCAAAGCTAATGATTTTCTATTGTAGTTTGTTTTTATACCGTGTAACTGTTATGCATTAAATAAAGTATAGCTTCCGGATCCGGATCAAAGTGTAATACATGTGACGCAATATTAAAGCTAAGAAAAAATCGCTTTAAATAATTTGATTAGAAAACGGAGAAAAAAAGTGGTGCTGGAACAAAAGCAATAAACACTCTCCTATCATCCTAAGCTCTAGTAGTCCAATAAGTCTGGGCTTTTGTACTATAGTATCCTAGGAGGACTGGGAAATCCAATTCGACATGCAATGTTCGAATGCCTCAAATACCTATTTATTGTCTTATCCCTTGTCAATTTTACACTGCGATCATACATTTTCCATAATAATTATTATTGCAGTGTTAAATTGACATTGATATTTTTGACACATGTTTAAACTTCTTGTGATAAGATTATCTCGCGGACTTAAGCTATCCGAATACAAAGTATTCTGTCCATGTCTGGGGTTCAAGTTATTTCCATAACAAAATTCATTAAAAATCGTTTAGCATTTCTGCAGTTTATACATGAAAAGATAATTTATAATATTAGTATGAATATACTTAGTAATTACTAACAGACAACCTTGTACCGGTAACAATTATTATAATAGTTAGGAACTACGAGTAAAAAGCTCATCTTAATCCTAACTAATATTATAAATGCGAAAGTATGTTTGTTCTTCCTTCTTTCACGCCCTAACTAAGCAACCAATTCCCGTATTCGTAGTAAAATACGATATTACTTGCCAAATTTCATAGTTATAAGTCAACGGGAAGAGTACCCTATGAATTTTTATTCCCTTGAGGGTGTCGAAAACTACGTTTTTTGCGACATAAACGGTCTTATCTTTTTTTTAACGTTAATTTTCAAGTGTAGTTTTTTTACCCCTTCATTAGACTGTTGCTCTTAATATATGGTTTTAATTTCAACGCAATGTCCTCCACGTGTTCTCGAGATAAACGAGGACAGACGGACGGACGGACGGACAGACGGACAAAAAGTGATCCTTATATTATAAATGCGAATGTATTTTTGTTCTAGACAAGGTATCGACTTGATTTTTGGCATAGAGTTAGTTTAAAGAACGGAGAGAAGCATGAGCTTATCTTTATCTTATATACTCTTGATCCAGATATTCCCACGGGAACGGGAATGAGCGGAAATGTATTTATTAGTAATTTTATTAATAAATACATTTCCGCTCATCAGTGTCTATATAGAAACTCGTGAGCGTAAAGTGTATGTGGATGCACCGCATGAGGAGTTCGGTGACACAGTGGTTTCTGCGCTTGGCTTGCGATTGGGGCGGTTAGCAACTTGCGCTGTTGCTGGTCACGGGGAAGGTGAATAAATATGTACCTATCTTTTTCGTATTTCAAAGGACACGTTAAACCTTTTGCCCCGGCATAAAACGCTGTCGTTAAATTCTTTTTAACCTTTTTATCCAATCGTAAGGACGACCAGTATCCCAGTAGTGAGGATAAATGGAGACTGTTAACTGTGGTGTGCACTGTTAGTATGACAAGTCTCAATAAAATTATATCTATAGTAAATACAGGTATATGAAAGCTCAAAATATTTCAATCAAAGTAGATATAACATGGGTTGTATCTTATGAAATTTTCTATAGATCTTTTGATTATAAAGTTCAAATTGTTCGTTATAAAGTTTTCTGGTTCGCTGTTGGCAAGGGAGTCTTTACTCAGATTGAATATGTCACTTTATAGCATATAAACGACCTCTCATCCTTCTAAATAACTTAAGCGCACTTTGCAGGTTATTTCATAACGCACTCATCAAACTTGAGTATTAATTTCCGGAAAATGAGTTTCGAACGTCACTTTGACTCCGGTATGAAAAAACGGTAACTTATTATTAATGGCCACCCGCGGTTTCACCCGCGTGGTTCCCGTTCCCGTGGGAATATCGGGATAAAAGAGTGTTTATTCCAGGCTATCTTCTATCTGTGTATCAAATTTCATCCAAGTCGGTTCAGTAGTTTTTGCGTGATAGAGTAACAAACTAAATTTTTCATGATTTAATTACAAATGTCTACTTTTCAGGTTTTTTCCTGTATTTGTAGTAAAAGACGACACTACTTGCTAAATTTCATAGTTCTAAGTCAACGAAAAGTATCCTATGAATTTTGATTCCCATAAGAGTGTCGAAGTATACGTTTTTGCGGCATGAATGCCCTTACTTTTTAACGTTAATTTTAAAGTTTGTTTTTTTCACAGCTCAAAGCGATTGTTAACGTGAGAATATGGTTTTAATTTCAACTCGATACCTAAACGCATTCTCGAGTTTTTCCCGACATTCAGTTGAAAACTAAAGACAACATTTTTATGATTTAATTACAAATGTATAGTTTTTAGTTTTTTCCTGTACTTGTACTAAAAGACGATTTTACTTGCCAAATTTTATAGTTATAGGTCAACGGGAAGTATCCAATAAATTTTGATTCCTTGGAGAGTGTTGAAGTATACGTTTTTGCGGCACAAATCGCCTTACCTTTTTAGGGTTCCGTACCTCAAAAGGAAAAAACGGAACCCTTATAGGATCACTTCGTTGTCCGTCCGCCCGTCCGTCCGTCTGCCAAGACCGTTTTTCTCAGGAACACGTGGAGGTATCAAACTGAAATTTATATCTAATACTCAGGTGTACTGTCCCTTGGAGTTGTGAAAAAATCAAACTTCTAAGCCAAAGCAATCAAAAGATACAGCCGTTTATGCCGCAAATTTTCGAAACTCGCACGGGAATCAAAACCTGCAGGGTACTTCCCGTGAACTTAGAATCTTGAAATTTGGTACTAAGTAACGTCTCATAGTAGAGATAAAGGAAAAAATTGCGAAAACCGTAAATTTTTAGTTACATCATATAATAAAAAATATTTTACGGAACCCTCGGTGCGCGAGTCCGACTCGCACTTGGCCGGTTTTTTTTACGTTAATTTTGAATTTGATCTTTGAGCTTGCAGAGCTTGAAACAGCTTGAAGAGATTGTTAACGGTAATATATGGTTTTAATTTCAACTCGATACCTAAGCGCGTTTTAGAGTTTTTCTCGAAATTCAGTTTCCGAAACTAACAACAATATTTTCATGATTTAATAACAAATGTATAGCTTAGATTTCAAAAGTCGATATTACTTGCCAAATTTCATAGTTATAAGTCAACGGGAAGTAGTTTTTTGTTTTTGGGGAATATTTTTTTAAAGATTATTATTTAAACTTATTATTAATAAAGTAGGTAATCACTTATAGTATTTTTTATCATTTGCTAGTACTCTTACACCTGTAAGTATTATGAGTTATCTCAAATTTGGATAAGAGTAGAAAAGCTGGCTTTATACCGTCCACGATTGGTGGTTTTACCTTAGATGTATAAAGAAGAGTATGCTCCTCGGATATAAAATTGTCTAAGCTTTGGGCAGACTTGAATCCTTCGCTACATTCAGGATTCTTACTATAATTAACATTAACATCTTAATTCCTTCTCTACGTTCGGGAATTAACTGCTGATACCTTCATTTCGTTCAAAATCCAATATGCTGCCCGTGACGTAAGACCCTGCTTTATCCCACTCAGTGCAGAATCTACTATTAAATGATAGGTAACACTTATTTACCTATGCAGCTTTTCTTACACTGACAGCTTGTATGAGTGAGAGCTAGGTATGTCAAATATTTCGTTGGTGAAAGGTGACGTTATGAAAAGAAGTGGAACAAAAAAGGCAAAACATAAACAGGAATCTGCAATATTCCCACATTTCCAAATTCAAGGGTTTTTAAATGGTGATCATAATGTAGGTTGAGGTTTATATCCAGAAAATTTCATATATCTATTTCAAAGAGCATGGCATAATAAAGTTATGTATTTGTATGAAATATATTTTCATTCTGTGTTTGGAATATGACATGTTCAAAGTAATTCCGCGCAACTTTCATGTCATCTTTGAGATAATACGGAAGGGAATGAAACGAGTGTATGAAGCTGGTGTATAAAAAACTTTTGATAAAAAAATTAAACTACAAAAAAGTTAAAAGTAAAAAATAAACCTTCATTCTACTTTGCGGTCCTACTATTTTATTTTTCTTGCCTTGGCTGGCACCAACTAAAAAAGGTTTATTTTTTGCTTTTTAGTTTTTTGAAGTCGGTTTTAATGTTTTTATAATAAGTTTCTTATTTCACAATTTTTAAAGGTAGAAGAGGTCCCGTGCCTACGCTAATAACCTTATGTCAACTCCTCATTACCTTTTACAAAATGCTGCTTTTCCCGGTGCAGGGACGTTACTTATTGAGGAGTTCTCCCGATACTTCATCACCAGCTCCACTTCATCACATGCATTGAGACAAGCATAAATTGCTTATGAACCACATGAAAGTAATAGTATCGCTTCCGTGACATGTTAAGCATTTAATAGTTCCGATGACCATTTGTGGTCTTCATCATCAGTTCCACTTTACCAAATGGTGCTTTCCAGAAGCATATGCATAAGTTACTATAGAAAACACCGAAATTGCTATAGGAGTGCCTAAAATATTTGAAGAGTTCCCTGGATTTCTCCAGGATACCATCATCAGATCCTGACATGATGACAATGAGACTACATGGGAAGTATACCCTTTCGAACAAAAAAAGAATGACTCAAATCGGTCAAGCCGTCTTCCAGTAATCGAGTAACATACATAAAAAAGAAGATTCCGTCGAATTGAGAACCTCCTCCTTTCTTTCAAGTCGGTTAAAAAGGAAAAAAATACCTAACCAATGTCTGATAAAACGCCGGTTATTTTAATTTATGACTAGGAAAACCTATTACGAAAATTATAGGGATTTTCCCTTATTTTTTTAAGCTTAAAGTATGGGATAGGTAATTAATAAAGCGATTTCCGGCAGTGCCAGTGTCACTTCATAAGTAGGTAGTTACTCTTAATAACACTAAATATGAAAAACTGTTGAAGTTTTAAGCTTTCGACCGACACGGCCTGTTTGGCGCAAGCGTACAGCTACCAAAACTTGTGCAGAAGTCGTGGGTTCGATTCTCGCACAAAACAAATATTTATATGCATGTCTATTTGTCTTGGATGGGTGTTTATTTAATACAGTATGTTATAGATTACAGTGGTGATCACAGAATTAACGACACTAGCCGATTTTCATACAATCGAGGTAACTTTGGAGCCTTGGTTCTCTGCCAAGGATTGACCAAGCTGTGATCTGATAATGGCCATCCAAGGAGTGAATGAAGGAGACTTAGATTGCTTTACATACCCAATTGATCTGATCAACATTAGTAAAGATGTAAGGATAAGAGTTTTCAGTTTCAGAAATTCCATAAATTTTTATGCTTTTTGCATTTTTCTTAAACATATCCACACATCTCTCTAAATGTTGTTCAGATCAGTTTGGGTGTGTATAGCAATCTGGATCTCCTCCATTCACTCCCAGGATGGCAATTATCAGATCACAGCTCGGTCAATCCTTGCTAGAAAACCAAGGCTCCAAAGTTACCTCGATTTTATGAAAATCGGCTAGTGTCGTTAATACGTGACCACAACTGTATTACAAAAAATATACCTATAGGTACTTATTTTATCCGTCTCGTATAGTATCCTTTAACAAAAGCTTTGGTTTGGGCTATATAATTGGTGTAAATGTATGAAATTTATTATATTATTAAAAATGTACGTCTGTCTTCATTTAAATGAATTTGTGAAATATCAAGACTACTTATATGAGAATTGTAGACGAAAAACGAGACGTAGGTACGTAAACTTACCAGGATGTCGCCGTCTATTGTCTTGCCTCAGAAAGGAGAGCAAATAAAATGTTTGTGGAGTCAGAGTCGTTTACACGGCCCTCATAAAGGGCTTCATTTCGACCCGTGCTTATCTCGTAAAGAACTGTTTTATTCGCAGTACAATAGAAGTCAAGTCTGTAGACATGTCTCCACAAGTTCGCTGGAACAATGGGCCGAAGTCTTGAATAATTACTGCACCACTTGCAGTCAGACCTATTCACTGGTCATCAGATAAACTAACGTCTATCTGGCTGCACAGCAATCCGAGGCAGAAAAGGATAAGACTACTTTTGAACAGTGGAACAAAGAATAGAAATGCCGTAGTTGCATTTTGTGTTGTAACTTGGCGATTGATGCTTCTACTACTAAGTACTTCACTGGTGCATCGCGTGGCAGAAGGTCGTCACTTCTCTTAATTCCTTGTGGTTTCTTGCCAGTCCACGACAACTAAATATCAAATATCCAGCAATATCACTCTGAAATTACGTTATGATTTCCAGACCTCTTACAAAATGATTAAAAAAAGGTCCAAACGCACCAACTTTCAGCCTACTGACCCGGATGTTGTTTCAGTTATTATTCTCAAATGACAATGATTAGTCAAAAACTAATGTCATCTGTTTCAAAACAATATTTATAAAAAAAACAAGTTTTGGCATAACTCTTTACTTCAATACGTATTCTAATTACTTACATAACCTTTAAAAATATATATGAATATAATCCGAAAAAACTCTTTTCGAACGTGAATAAAAATCGATTTATCGCTGAAAAGATCGTGCGCATTGTTGTTAGGGATAAAGCGTTTCCGGATATTAAAATCTGGAATTTCTTTCAATGATTTAATATTCGAAGTAAATTATACTAATTTTTTTTGCCAGAACCGAAAATCGTGCCGACTCTTTCACAAGAACACTATAAAATTTAAAACCGAACAATGTTATGCATAGGTCAGGTAATATTTATATTTTCGTGGAGATAAATCAGAGTTAATGTAAGACGTTCACAATAAGCAATGCTTTTTTGTAATTTTGATATTTTTTCTTTTTCTCTTGAATACTGGCGGACCTCATTTCTTATTACTTTTCTTTCATAAAACAGATGATACTCATTGAATAATTCTGTGTAAGAGTTTTCCTCATTCATCGCGAATTTGGGTAATTTTAAATACAAATAAGAAATGGAAGTAGAATTCAATGCTATAATATATCTTGAGTAGTAAGTTACCACTACTATTGTAACTGACTACTTACTTATTTTTGCTCGCGAGTGTATTACGTGTTTTATAAAGAAGCAGTAGCGGGTAGTATGAACGCCATATAAATTGATCAAAGAATCCATGATACTCAGGCACATGGAAACTGTGTTTCGTTTGTTTTATGAACTATCGAGTATTTCTGAATGTTACCTCAATAAAGTTTTTCTTTCTTTTTTCTTTTTGTGAAAAAGTGATGTTACACACTAGCCACTTTGGTTTTAGCTAGTCTTGTTTTGTTATCAAAGTTTAAGTCAAAATATTTTTATTCAAATAGACTTATAGATAATAGCGCTTTCGAATAGTTTTTTTTTCTTATCAGCTTTAACAGAAGAAACAACATTTACCTATTATCATCATATCATCATCTTCAACCATCTAAATGTCTCCACGGTTACGACATAAGTGGAAACATGACATGATCCGCCACGCGGACCCAATGCAGATTGCTGTTTAGTGCATTTTATAACTTTCTATGCTTTGCTTGCTTTTCTTCTTCTCCTTCCTCAATTTTAGAGGCTTAAAACTAATTTCTATTACAGTTTTGTAAAGTAAGTAGATACGTACATCTTAAGTTTTGGCACGAACTGCACATTGAAATAAAATCAGCTACCGTGGTCAGTATCCAGTCGTCAGTAGCCAGTCATCCCGTGACCACGGCAGCTAAAAAGGTGCCAAAACGCCGGCAAAACAAAAAATAAGAACATAAAACACAATTCGATATTAATTCGATCTTAACTCGTAAAAATATAGTGCGTTTAAAATCCGTAAAAGTTGTTTTATTTCAAGTAAGTAGATGTGCACTGTTACTGATCGTAAATATTTGAGTGTAGGGTAAAACTGGTATTTAGTATTCAAGCTACGCGACTTTATTGTCTCATTTGCTCTTAGACTCCTTGTTGATTGTTAAGTAGCTGACAGGTGGTAACTAGCACCAAACACCTTCTGAAATAGTACTTATTTAAAGAGAAGCTTACACCAACTTCCTTATAAAAGTAGTTATTCATTCTATTGGTCTAAACGGGCGCTTAAGCAAATTCCTAAATAAATTCCCTAACAAATATTTTTATTTGTTTATTTCCTATGGAATTAGCTTTTAGTAAGTTTTCTTGCCTTCAAAAAATTAAAAGCATATTTTGCTACACCGACACTGACACTGTTCTAAACTCCATAGAAAATAATCAATTAAATGAAATGTTAGTGTATCTACTTAGCAATATTGCGATAGCGCCCTTTTTAGACCCTCAGAACTATCCATCATTCTCTGTATCCATATTCTTGCAAATAGATAAATAAGTATGGTCTAAAGCTGTCGCTTTTATTCACTCATAGGAAAACTGAGACAGCATCAGCTTTAAAACATGTCTATCGTTAGTTAGGTACGTTTTGCTATACTTAATATTCTAACTAAACCTAGTATTTTAAAAGTGCATGAAAAATTTCATAAGCAGCAGTGTACCTTTCAGAAAAAAGAAAAGTTGGTCAATGCATTTTCTCGGGAAAAACATTCTTCAAAAAAAATTTTTTTTTTTTGTGGTTCCTAGTTCCCTACAGCTCCTTAAGTGGCAGAGCGCCCGCGCCGTGACGCGAATCTGCGATTCATTTGACTAATCCCTTAATAGTCCCTCACGCTCCGGCTTCAGCTTAAAAAATTGCAGAGACTAAAATAAACGGGTGCTAATTGCTCTTATTTGACTAGTACAAAGGAATATATCAAGGATATTAAAGAAAATATCTGTTTTTTTTATTCCACAGCTACATACAGGATGGTGAACATACCTTTAACCTATTATTTACCTATTACACATACCTTATAGGTACGTTGCAACTTAGCCTAGCTATTTTATCAGGGTTTATGTTTTTAAGGATTCCATAGGTGATATGTGATTTCACCTATGCCTATGCTATGAGGATCCAATTAGTAGACTGATTGATAAATTCAATTTAATAAGTAGACATCAAATTGGTCGATCTGTTATCATTTGATTAACTTTTACGGCACGATTTAGATATAAGTAGCATTGATTACCTATATAATTAGGCACCATTATTTTAATCCGGACTTAAAATGTCACTGAGACTGATGAAATGAATAGGAGAAAATTCAAAGCAACTTTATTTTACTGTGATATTTGAGATTTTTCTGAAGAATTAGATTTAGATTTTCTGTAAATTCGTTACAAAGAAACGCGGTACGTGATGCTAATCGTAAAATCCTCACAAAAGGCCAATAAAGTCAAACACGTATTGGCTAAATGGCTGATTTCCGACGGCCTGGGACATCAATTGAAATTAAAGATTCTAGTTATGTGATATGTTTACGTAACTTTAAGACTATTTCAGTACTTCTAGTACGAGTTGACATTAACAATCAACGTTAAGGAAATTTTTAGATTTTTATGTTTTTGCATTTTTAATGATAGGTATATATGCATTATATGATAATTTTTAATAGAAAAACACTGGAAAAAATCTACTCGGTTTCGTGTCAAGATTGTGTCACAAGTTTGTATCCTGTTTGAGAATAACTGGTGGCCAAGTCGATTTTTCCAATATTTTTCTATTAAAAAATTATTATAAGTTATCGAAAACTATTGGTGCATCTAGCTACCTACCGAGTAATTCAGGTAAAAAGGTAGGTAAATATCTCGGTAAAAAAGGGGGACGAGTTAGGAAGTGAACTAGATAGGAAAGTGGACGATTTAGAAAATGGACGAGATAGGAAAGTGGTTGTCCTGAAGGATTCTAAGTTAATTTCCAAATTGCACATTAGTGTTTGTTCCTTTTTTATTAGGCGATAATAGAAAAAAAGCAGAAGTATTTGGGTATAGTTTTATAACATCGTTTGAATTGTATGATAAAAGCATTATGAATTTCATTAGGAATTAATACATAAGTACTTAATTAACGCCACGGCTGTGAATTTTTTGAGCGGAATATTTTGCCAATTTTGATTATTGGAATATCTGGCTGTGTCACGTCGCGTTGGTCTTAAAATACTCTTCAGATCAAGAATTATGCTAAGGCACTTTAGCTTCGAATTTCAATAGTTCTATGTAGCTTTTGATAATTAAACAACTTTTGGGAAAGTTTATTTTCCCATTTAACACAACGCTTGAAATATCATAAGGGGTAAAAGTTGATTTTATATTGTACTAGCTTCCGCCCGCGGATTCACTCGCGTGGTTCCCGTGCCAGTGGGAATATCGGGATAAAAAGTAGCCGATGTTACTCTCTGTACTTTTAACTAACTTAATGCCAAAAATCAAGTTGATTGGTTGCTTATAGTTAGTTCGTGAAAGAAGGACAAGCAAACACACTTTGGCATTCATAATATTAGTTAGGTTAAACAGGATTAAGATTAGGATAACCTATGTTTTAAAAGTTAATAATGAAAACTTCAAATACAGTATTTGTATGAAGACCGCTATATATTTCTAAATGTGTGTAATTTCTTTGTACCTTTGTTGCCGATTAACCGGTTTTGATGAAACAGACTTCAACTAGAACGCTAACGATATGCATTTATAAAGGAAAACTTCTACATATCGAAGCCCCTTATAAATTGTTTGTAAAAATGTCGTAAAGACACAATAAAGAAGTAAAGTTGGATTGTTTTCTGTCAATATATATTATTCTCGAGTTCTTAACAACTCCTTTAAAATTGATTAAGTTATGAACTCGTAATAGGCGCGCGATTTGGCGCGAGCTTTTGAGTTGAGCACGCTTTAAACTTTGATATTTTCATCGACGAGCGTCAACTCGCCTCGCGAATACATGATTAACTTTTCAGGGCCCCGAGCTCCTAATTAGTCTTAAGACACATTGGTTAGGTACTTTTGTAATTTAACAATTAATATTTAAGTCCGTGGCGAAGCATTACACGAAATATATCCATTTCAAGGTTGTTTAGTTTTTAGTGCGTCTCGACATAGTATCTGCTTAAAAACCTTTAAAGACATAGCCTTATTTTTATTACGTTGCAAAAAAATAACTTGTAGAAATCCAAAAATTGAATCATACGGCAGAGATCAAAACACAGGCATTTTGTGAAATTATACGCCCGCCATCATTGTTTTAAAATGTAGGTGACGTCACGACTACTAGATTTATTGTGTGAAGGGTTTATAACAGAACAGTTATTTGTTATGCAAGGCTGGAAAGTTGGTTATTAGCGGTTATTTCATTTCGTTGTTATATCCATCCTCATTTAGGTATATACCAATCTTATATCACTGAGATATACAATATCTTTTTATTACATAACTAAATATTAAATGAGTAAAATTTGTATCCGTTAAAAGTTTCTAATTTCCCCAATATTCACCAAGTTAGGAGATACGCTACCTCTGACAAAAGAATCGCGCCTTTAAAAAACCTTTTAATAATTTTCTGCTTTCCACTTTCATTACAAAACTTTTGATTAAGTTTTGTAATTAGGGTGCGTTTTTGAGGGACGTCTATTTATTTATGATTTATTTTAGACTCTGCGACTTCAGACGTTTTCAAATAATTTCGTGTTTTCTGAGGATGATAATATTGGATAAGGGATAAAATGTCAAAAAACGTAGGTCAGTTTTAACTTTGGTACAAAAATGCCAACGACGTAACATTACATTTTTGTGATACTTTACGAGTTTAGCGTTCAGAAGGATATATTTTTTATATCGGGGTAGATTGGTATCACTGAATTCTTAGCCCAAGCTGACAGTCTTAGAAAATACAATATTGAATATTAGATATTAAGTATATGAATGAACAAAACTTTGAATCCGTTTGTCGTGCCACTTCATTGTCTAACTCTGAAATCTATCACAGATCACACTGTACATCAATTGCCGCAGCCATACAATTATTATGACGACATTGTCGACTGTCTTCATGAGTCACTGATTGCGCAGATATTGTAAACACAGAACACAGAAAGTCGTTCTTGTAACCGACCGCGATAATGTTCATAGTTAAGACGCTATACGGAAAAAATGATAAAGGTAAGACTATAGGATGGTTAGAGATGTTACAAATCTGGTTCAATATGGGAACCTCCCGTTTGACCAGTAGAGTTTATTTGAGAAACGATTTCTTGGAAAGTACTAAAGTTAAATAAATGAATTAGTATTCAAATGAAATATCTTTTAATGTTATATTAATTGGGACATAGACGTTTTCTTTATACCTATAACTTTTTTGAATAAAGCTCCC
This sequence comes from Chrysoteuchia culmella, assembly GCA_910589605.1. Taxonomy (NCBI): domain Eukaryota; kingdom Metazoa; phylum Arthropoda; class Insecta; order Lepidoptera; family Crambidae; genus Chrysoteuchia; species Chrysoteuchia culmella. The sequence goes on along the minus strand of OU342642.1, from coordinate 12,675,567 downwards.
AAAAAACTCTACTGGTCAACCGGGAAGTTCCCCGACTGTACCTATTAAGATATATACTTAGTCTGGCCATAAATACTGTTACAACTAAAAATAAACAAAATATTACATTTTAATTTGGAATCTGTCATTTTTATATGATTGTTCATTGTGTTTTCTCATTTTGGCGCCAATACATTGTACAATATTTTGCGATATTAAAATGGAGTGGGGTGATAAAGAGAACCGAATCGCTGTGATTGCATAACACAAAGTAGGTATGGAGCCAAATGCGATTTTTAAACTCTCCATACGCTTGGTATTAGTAAAATGTTTGTGTACCGGGCTATATAGGTACAGATACCTCCTCTGTTTGTGACAGAAAAGATCTGGCCGTCCACGTAGTGTTCGAACGAAAAAAGGTGGTCAAACGGTAAGGGAAAGAATTCTAAGAAATCCTGTCCGAAATCTCGGGAGATGAAGATAGCACCTAGAACCATGTCGCGTATTTTAAAAGATGACTTAGGACTTGCAGCCTGATAGGTCATTTCTTAACTGATAATTTAAAAAAGAAAGGGGTGGTAAAATCGAAACAACTACTGAACCGGTACGCAAAGGGAGGTCACAGAAAATATTTGTTTACGGATGAGAATTTTTTTACAATCGAGCAACATTTTAACAAACAAAATGACCGTATTTATGCTCACAGCTCTAAGGAAGCTCGTCAATTAGTCGACAGAGTGCAACGTGGGCATTATCCGACTTCAGTGATGGTTTGGTTGGGTATTAGCTATGAAGGAGTGACTGAGCCATACTTTTGTGAGAAAGGTATCAAAACATCGGCACAAGTGTATCAATATACCATTCTTAAGAAGGTAGTGAAGCCCCTTAACAACACCGTGTTCAATAACTAAGAATGGTCCTTCCAGCAAGACTTGGCGCCGGTCTTTCGTCCAAAGCGCCGGGGCGCCGGGTCATAAAGCGCGGTCTACGCAGTCTTGGTTGGAAACGAACGTTTTGGACTTCACCAGAGCTAAAGACTGGCCGTAGTCTAGTCCCGATCTTAATCCGCTGGATTATGATTTATGGTCAGTTTTAGAGAGTACGGCTTGCTCTAAACACCATAATAATTTGAAGTCCCTAAAACAATCCATACGATTGGCAGTGATGAATCTTCCCATGGAAAGAGTGCGTGCTTCTACTGATAACTGACCTCAACGTTTAAAAGACTACTACAGCCAATGGAGACCACTTCGAATAAGCCTTTTATATTTTAAATTGTTTTATATTTATGTATTAAACTAACACACTGTAAAAGTAATAAATGTTATTTGCAATAGATATTTTTTTTCTTTGTTCCAGTATTTATGGCAAGACTAGGTATTTCCTCATACCTTAATCTAGATTTGTAAGGTTTCAGAAACACGATTTTATGATTTTGCCTCGACACATTTTCTTTTCGAAAAGACTCCTTAAAAATACGAATATTCAATATTATTCTTAAATTTGGTTACATGTACAATTACAGCATAAGTGACAATACAATTGGAAATTGGTTTAACTAGTGGACACCAATAATATTTAGCATGTGTTGTTTCAATTATCTTATAATAGCTATAGTTATTAACTACGAAGTGATTTCGTGGTTTTCTCGCCTAATCTGCAAAATCGGTCTCACTCCTGCGCGCGTTGTTTTCTCATTGCTATCTCGCTTCAGTCGTATAGCGCATTAAGCCAGCACTCCCACGAAGAGACGCAAGCAGTTTTTTGCTCTAACATATACCTATGTGTGCGTGTATGTGGGAAGTGAAAAAAGCTGTGAAAATTCATCCATTCAGGAAAAGGACCTTTGCAACAATGGGGTGGGATTAGTAGGTCCATCCGAAAATTACGTAAGCACTTTTTTATTCATTTTTACTCTCTGTGTTTGTTTTAATCACGAATCGAAATAAACCTTTCATGATCTTGGTTATATTTAATATATTTAATCCGAACAATCATATAAAATGTATGACATATTGGGCAGAGTTCGTACCGGACGTAAACGGTACTACATTTTCCTATCCATTTTTTGACATTACGTGCTCGATACTATTTCGATAGTTTTTCGTTCTTGCCCTACAATAGGTTTACGGCTACTTTGAATTTAAGTATATCTTTGGTGTAGATCCATAGCTGACTTATAAAGGTAGTTTTCGAAGTAATTAGTATTGTAGCGGTAATGGACGAACAGTGCGAGTCTTTAGATCGATTATGTTATGATAGACGAAGGAATACCCAATCTAGGGTCAGCTTACATTGGTTTACCTTGGTTTGGTCCAACATTGCTCCGTGTATTCGTTAAATTATATTTAGAAATGCCATTTGTTACGTTTTTTGTTTGATTGTATCAGAAGAAAAAATATGCAACATTTTTCCTAACTAATATTATAAATGCGAAAGTGTCTTTGTTTGTCCTTCCTTCACGCCCTAATTAAGCAACCAATCGATTTGATTTTTGGCATAGAGTTAGTTGAAAGGACGAAGAGTAACATAGGCTACTTTTTCTCCCGATATTTTTATGGGAACGGGGACTATGCGGGTGAAACTTGTTACGTGAAGCTAGTTTTCTATAAGTATGGTTAAATATGTCCATCTCCCAGCACCACTTGCCACAAATAACTCATAGGAGTTCGATATTATGCGTTTGAGAAGCAATATGTGACGTCAGATTTATGGGGCGATTTATCGGAACCGTACAGCTGCGTTATGCATATGCACCGCGCCTTTACGACCGCCATAATCAGGAACCAATTACTTCGAACATAGAGTAGAAAAATATTCATACTTTATAGGGCAGTGGGTGGTAGCTAAAAAAGGAAAAATACAAAAATTCAAGATAATTCACAAATGGGGTCACATATATTATTGAAAATGGTTTTGATTAGTGGATACCAATAATATTTATTATTATTATTATTTAACAGGCAAGCAGTTGATGCAACTGATACTGCCTGTATCTTGATAGTGGCATAATTAGTTTAATCCATATTTTGTAGATATTTATCAAGTCTGTTCTTGAATTGGTTAACTTAGCATCGTGTAGTTTCATTATGTGTGTGTCTACAGCTTCCTCATAAGACATAGAGAAATTCGAAGCATGCCATATTTTAGTGCATATTAGGAGCAATAAAAACGTGTCAGTGATATTTTAGGTGCAACCATAACTTCGTTACTAGGAGTTTTTTTTTGTGTGTTAGCTGGAGAAACGTGTCCCCAGCTGACACATGCCGTTTTAGGGCAAACCAGTGAGGTTAGGGCTTTAGACTATAGTCAGGAATTTAGTGCACAATAGGAGCAATGAGAACAAAAAAAACTAACCGTCACACTCAAATACTGTTGAAACTACGATCATTAAAGTGTGTGTTAGCTGGAGACCCGTGTCTCTGGCTTACACACACCTGTATCTTTGTAATTATTTGAGGTAGGATTATGTTTTATACCTCAAATTTTTGAGTCGAATTGGAGCAGTAAGCTCCAAATTTTTCTAATCTCTAGCTCGAATAGTTTTTAAGCTACGAACCGATAAGCATGTGTAAGCTGGAGACACGCTACACGTTTTGAATCACTGTAACCGTATAAGTTAGAGTCTCGTATTAAGAATCAAATGATACCTTATAATAGGTGCACACGGCATGCAAAATTTCAAATCACTGGGCTTCTTAGTTTCAAAATTATAGGCAAAAAACTGGTTTCCCGCCAAAAAATTCAAAATATATGGCTCGGACGCAGCTGTAGCGCTGTTGCCTTTCCGTGCGCTACACTGCTGCAATCGACTATGAACCTAACGGCTGGTATTAATTCGAGTCACTTTAGTTTGCGCTTTCGATCGTTTTAATTTCTGTTTTGAGAATTTCAGACCAGGAGCCGTCCGATATATCTACGCTGATTACAAACCATCTATGGTAGTTACTTATAATTGAACTATCTGATTCTCTTATGAAGTAGTTTTTAAATGTTAGTGTTAGAAAATTCACAACAATTTTTGATATAGGGCATGGATGATGGGCAATTTTCTATGAAACCTGGGCGTAAAACCAACAGAAATGGGACTACTATTTAGTACTTAGTACTAGAAAATATTTTCTTGTTTATTAACTATCATAAGCCCCCAGGTTTGCTTGAAAATAACCAGAGCGAAATACACTATTATAAATTCTGTACCTAACTATACTTTTTTCTCTCTTATTAATTCAGTGATCGGAATAGGCTGAGTATATTTACCTATAGTTCATAGAACAAAGACAAAAATCGATAATTAGGCGAACTTTAACACCTTATTATTAATATTTAAATTATAAATGCTTTTCGTTTTGACACAACTGCTCAAAAATAATTAGAATGTTTTCATGGTTCACGTGATTTTAATTTCCTAAAATTTTATTAATATTCACCATAACCAGTGATCAGATAAAGTTAATTTTTGGCTGAAAAATTGTGGAAGTAGCATCTTAAAACATTTTGTTTTTTTTTAATATTAATCCCAGGATTCCAAAAAATTCGGGAATGCAAAAGTAGTCGGTAACATAGTGTGGAAACAACGACTTTAGCATTATGGTACTTATTATAAAATAATCCGGGACTCGCGATCCAGGTGTTGCAAAAGGGGTTACATATTCGTATTTTAGTACTTTTATAAAAAAAAACTGTCGTCTCTGGAATTTCGCCGGCCACTGCCGCGGCACACTCGCTTTTCTAGCTCGATTCGCGCCTCTTTTTGTCACAGTTCTAACCTAATCTAATCTAGAGGTACCTTAAGTACTGTGGAGATCATACATGTCTTCGCACTACAAGGAGGCCGCAACACCGCCGTTGCTGGCTGGTTTTGTTTTTAATAAAATTAAGCAAGAGAGCCCGTCGTGCGTGGATATGAACAATTGCCATGTCAAATAAATATTTTAAAATATTGTAAAATAATAATATAATTGCTGAATATAAAAACAGTATCGAAGTCCTCCGCTGCTCTTCTATATTTTTTTATATCGTAGCACAAAAATAAGGTATTTTTCGACCCCCTACGTAACCCATAAAACCCCCTTCCAGCATCAAATATCAACAATAATAATAATAATATCAATAATATCGATCGATTTTGTATGGCAAGCGACTTATCCAAATTTTAGAGTGAAATTACTATGGAAACTGCCCCCTAATTGTCTAATTTCAAAATCTATCACAATCCCTTTCAGAGTTATTGTGATTGTGTTATTTTCGTCTGCCACATTTGCTTAGACAGTTCAATTTCGTTTATTCCATACCTTTCAAAACGCGTCCCGATCACAATCCCTTTCAAATGTCAAATAGTGATGGCCTGAAGTATTTAAATATCTTTGAAATGACCAATTGAAAGGGATTGCGATAGATTTTAAAATTAGACAATTAGCCCCCTGGACTTGAAGAAATTTTGGGCTTGTTCTTTTGGACTTTTTATCATGTCAATTGAAGCTGAAAGGGGGTTTTATGGGTTACGTAGGGGGTCAAAAAATTCCTTATTTTTGTGCTACGAATCGTACATGATTTACGATTCGTAGCCGTCGTCATTTCAAAGATATTTACATACTTCAGGCCATCACTATTTGACAATTGAAAGGGATTGTGATCGGGACGCGTTTTGAAAGGTATGGAATAAACGAAATTGAACTGTCTAAGCAAATGTGGCAGACGAAAATAACACAATCACAATAACTCTGAAAGGGATTGTGATAGATTTTGAAATTAGACAATTAGGGGGCAGTTTCCATAGTAATTTCACTCTAAAATTTGGATAAGTCGCTTGCCATATAAAATCGATCGATATTATTGATATTATTATTATTATTATTGATATTTGATGCTGGAAGGGGGTTTTATGGGTTACGTAGGGGGTCGAAAAATACCTTATTTTTGTGCTACGATGTAAAAAAAATATAGAAGAGCAGCGGAGGACTTCGATACTGTTTTTATATTCAGCAATTATATTATTATTTCACAATATTTTAAAATATTTATTTGACATGGCAATTGTTCATATCTACGCACGACTGGCCTCTCTTGCTTAATTTTAACCCCTTTTGCAGCACCTGGATCGCGAGTCCCGGATTATTTTATAATAAGTACCATAATGCTAAAGTCGTTGTTTCCACACTATGTTACCGACTACTTTTGCATTCTGATTACATTTTGATTTATATAAAAAAAAAACAAAATGTTTTAAGATGCTACTTCCACAATTTTTCAGCCAAAAATTAACTTTATTCGATCACTGGTTATGGTGAATATTAATGAAATTTTAGGAAATTAAAATCACGTGAACCATGAAAACATTCTAATTATTTTTGAGCAGTTGTGTCAAAACGAAAAGCATTTATAATTTGAATATTAATAATAAGGTGTTGAAATTCGCCTAATTAAATTCCCAGTTTTACCGGAAAAAAATAGTATTAAGGAAGTCTCCGATTTTTGTCATTGTTTTATGAACTATAGGTAAATATACTCAGCCTATTCCGATCACTGAATTAATAAGAGAGAAAAAAGTATAGTTAGGTACAGATAGTGTATTTCGCTCTGGTTATTTTCTAGCAAACCTGGGGGCTTATGATAGTTAATAAACAAGAAAATATTTTCTAGTACTAAGTACTAAATAGTAGTTCCATTTCTGTTGGTTTAACGCCCAGGTTTCATAGAAAATTGCCCATCATCCATGCCCTATATCAACAAATGTTGTGAATTTTCTAACACTAACATTTAAAAACTACTTCATAAGAGAATCAGATAGTTCAATTTTATGTAACTACCATAAATGGTTTGTAATCAGCGTGATATATCGGACGGCTCCTGGTCTGTAATTCTCAAAACAGAAATTAAAACGATCGAAAGCGCAAACTAAAGTGACTCGAATTAATACCAGCCGTTAGGTTCAAAGTCGATTGCAACAGTGTAGCGCACGGAACGGCAACCGCGCTTTAGCTGCGTCTGACCCATTTATTTTGAATTTTTTGGCGGGAAACCAGTTTTTTGCCTATAATTTTGAAACTAAGAAGCCCAGTGATTTGAAATTTTGCATGCCGTGTGCACCTATTATAAGGTATCATTTGATTCTTAATACGAGACTCTAACTTATACGGTTACAGTGATTCAAAACGTGTAGCGTGTCTCCAGCTTACACATGCTTATCGGTTCGTAGCTTAAAAACTATTCGAGCTAGAGATTAGAAAAATTTGGAGCTTACTGCTCCAATTCGACTCAAAAATTTGAGGTATAAAACATAATCCTACCTCAAATAATTACGAAGATACAGGTGTGTGTAAGCCAGAGACACGGGTCTCCAGCTAACACACACTTTAATGATCGTAGTTTCAACAGTATTTGAGTGTGACGGTTAGTTTTTTTGGTTCTCATTGCTCCTATTGTGCACTAAATTCCTGACTATAGTCTAAAGCCCTAACCTCACTGGTTTGCCCTAAAACGGCATGTGTCAGCTGGGGACACGTTTCTCCAGCTAACACACAAAAAAAAACTCCTAGTAACGAAGTTATGGTTGCACCTAAAATATCACTGACACGTTTTTATTGCTCCTAATATGCACTAAAATATGGCATGCTTCTAATTTCTCTATGTCTTATGAGGAAGCTGTAGACACACACATGTTTCATTTCTCTTTAATAGCTATAGTTTTTTTTACTACGAAGTGTTGTCTTTGTGTTTTTTTGCCATATCTACAAATCGGCGGCGCTATTTACCTATCTATGCAACAGCAACGCGACAGCAGAAATTGCGCGATAATTGCTTTACGTCACGTATCAACAGTGCGGCCTCTACCGAACAAACGATGAACTACAATGTACATTCATTTAGTTACTGTTATTGCTACCAAATTGTTTTTGGTTCTAGCGTCTCAGCAACACGCGGCGTCTCACTCTCGCACCTAGGTTGGAGCGCTAGAAAATGAGACGCCACTATACGAACCATCAGTGAGCGATCAGCCAGCAATCACATACGTAATACCATTTTTATTTTGATGTTCCGCAGCGATCGCGCGATATCTGCGCCATAATTGCAAATTTTTATGTATATAAATAATATAATAGCCCAGCAGGCTCGCTCTCGTGCGGGTCGTTTTCTCATTGCTATCTCGCTTCAGCCGTATAGCGCCTTAAGCCGGATTTACATTGATCCAGTAGCCGGTGCCACTGTCCCTGGCATCCCAACGCGTGTATCGTGTACAAGCGTTTTTTCGCTGCCTACTTTTTGAATAAGTAATTGATGCCTAAAACTGGAGCAATGTATATCCGGCTTTAAGTTATCCAATTCCTCAAGAAAGAGTCTTTTTTTCGTTAAAATACGTGCACTCTGTCATGAAAATATGTGAAGGTTAAGAGGTTTTACGAGGTTTTATCGTGTACTAAGATGACATAATCCTATTCTACCACATTGAATGCGTCATGAACAAGTGAATAATGTGAGGGAGACATTTTGAATTTGGTATCGCATGGAAATAGCGGACGTGAAGGTTCGATATTATCGGTATCATCGAGTCCTTTGCTAGTAAACATTTTAACGTCTTGTCAGTTTTTAGGTTTCCAAATACTGTAAGTACTTTGCATCATAAGCTGCAACCAAACGAGTGCGCCTTTTTGAGTAGAGTTGTTAAATTTAATGAGTCGCATCGCATCATCTTACTTCATATCAAACTCTCGTTTGCAAAAAATAATTTTGAATCGTCAAAAATCATTTAAATGAAATTCGACGGAAAATACGCAACCAAAAATTAAATTTTTCCGGTCTCTTGGGTATAGTCAGAGTTCAGACTTTTTAACAGAAAAAATTTGCTAAGATTATTTTACAAATTTAGACTTGAGGAACAGCTAGTTGACAAAATTACGATAAAAGTCGTATTTAGTTGAGGTTCAAAATACTGAATATCATCGGCGCGCTTCGCCGCCTGCGGCTCACAAGATTAGATACACCAACAAGGTTAGTTCCGGCTACGCGACACTGAAAATGCTCTCATTTTCGACAAATCAATTAGTGAGGTGGCACCTTTTGGCGACACAGGTCACTACTTCATGCATATTTTAGCTGTATTTTTTAAATTCAACATCATTATTCAGTATTTTTGCGACGCAACATACAGAATTTAGTTTGCGAAACTTTCTTGTCCGTACAGAATATGTCGTGTAGTTGGCAAGTGAAAATTCGACGATACGAAAATAGAATTATGAAGTTTCTTATATATCCATATTCATATTCATTTATTCATTGCTAGTCACAGTACATAAGATGTTACATAGAGTTTAAGATCAGTGTGACACCCCGTGAGGGCACAGCAGAATAACAAACAATAATTTAGATCTTATCACTAAAGAATTCTTCTAAACTATAGTAGGCCTTAATTACTAAAAAGTTTTTGAGTTCACATTCAATAGCATTAATGTTTTCCAGACATTTAATATGATTAGGGATTTTATTGTATATTTTTATTGCCATTAAATGTGGACCCGTTTTATACAAATTTAGTATAGTGAATGGACTATTTAATTTATATAAATCTCTGTTGTTCCTTTTATGCCGCAAATTTTCGAAACTCGCACGGTCATCAAAATCTACAGGGTACTTCCCGTGAACTTAGAATCTTGAAATTTGGTACGAAGTAACGTTTTATAGTACAGATAAAGGAAAAATTGCGAAAACCGTTAATTTATTTATGCTCCTCCAGTTTATCCATATTGTATTGTTATAAATTTCATTTTGCAATAAAAATACCATACCCTTTTTTTCTACGGGATATACACTACATCGGCAATATGTAAGGCGTAAGTAGTATTTTTTAAAGATGAAATATGGAATTAGGCTATATATATATCTTTCATTGTTTTACTAAATCTTTCTGGACCAAGTTATAAAGACCACGTGGACTAAGTCGCGGGCAGAAGCTAGTAATATAATAAAACCAAAACGGAGTATTATAATTAATTCAAAGCCATTTAACATAAGTCTAAGTCAATAGTGCGATTCGGAACGCATTATGACATATTTTTAGGTATTAAATTAAAAAAAGTACTTTACCACGCTAGGCAGCAAAAAGCGTTAAAAAAAAATTCTACGCAGAAACTGAATGACAAATCCTCCTTTTCCGAGCGTGTGAGGTGAAGATAACTATTTCCGGATTTTATCCAATGATTGAAGCGTACCTATTATTTTGCATGGTGATTGAAATAAAACTGTGAGTTTCATTGAAACCATCAAAAGCCATTGAAGTGTACGGCAGTTGGGTGCGCCTTGATTTATAGCTGTTTGCTCAGCCACAATAAATCAGATATATTGATTTATTCTAGTAAATACCCTGTAGATAAATGAGGTTTCATTGTTAGAACTATTATTAGTTATTGCATTGCCGCCCTTAACGATTTATCGGTTTGCAAGTAGTTATGATCAGTTATTTCTATTGAGATGTTCTTACGGTTTACAAGCTTTATATTTTATGCTGCCCTTTTTTATGGTTCGACATTCCATATCGCTACGCTATCATAATGTTGAAACGTCAATTTCATCATTGAATGACACATTCGTATCAAGAATTGCAGATATTGCGTAAGTGGAAGAACACATTCTTGATAACTAATAGGGTTTGTTTTATTTTAATGGCCCACTATTGTTTCACCTTATGAATGACAACTACACTTTTTATTCGAAGAGTCGGTATGTCGTACATAATGACTTATATAATTGGAGCTTGCTGCTACTTACAGATAATGCCTTTCACCCGATGTGCGATCTTGAAACACAGAAAGTTGCAACATAAATAGTACTTATTGACATACATCAATTTTACATTTACAACAAACACCTTCTATATTATTAAAAAAATAAGCCTAAAAAAAAATAGTTAATTGTTATGCAAGGCTGGAAAGTTGTTTATTTAGCGGCGAGTTACCTCTATTGAAATCTGAGCAAGTGAAGGATTCGAGGATCCTGAGCGAAGCGAGGATTTCAAAGGTACAAGGCGCTAAAAACTTTTCTGCCGAGCACAATTTTTCACCTCACAACAGCGAGGAACATTTTATGGTTGCTTCCGCGGTCAACTTCCGGTAAAAAAATCTTTAAACGTAAAGTTTAATCTAAATATACCTTATTGTCGTTGTTTTAATGATATAAAAAACTAAAATAATAAAAAGGGATTATTATTGTTAATTCAAAGTTATTTAAAGTAGGAATATATTGTAACTTATTAATAAGAATAAAAACGATTCCGTAAATGTTGACACTGACATGAGGTACAAGACAAAGACAATTTAAAAATAAAGATTTATGTCACAGTCCGAAATCCAATTATAGGTTGTGAAATCTCACCCAGCCTAATATAAAATTCTTATAACAAATAGTTTAATCTTATTGTTATTGTTTTTATGATTCAATGAACTAAAATAATATAATAAAACCGAAACGGAGTATTAGAATTAATTTAAAGCTATTTAAAATAAGAATCAAATATATCAAAAAAGTCAATAGTGCGATTCGGAACGCATTATGACATATTTTTAGGTATTAAATTAAAAAAGTACTTTGCCGCGCTAGGCCGCAAAAAGCGATTTTCTACGCCTAAACTGATTGACAAAACCTCCTTTTCAGAGCGTGTGAGGTGAAAACATATTTTTTCACTATAGATACTTCTGCCCGATGTGCGATCAATCTAGTGGCATAGAAACACATTGAAAGTTGTAAAACACCATTTCATGGTTATATAAATGTCTCAGACGTTATTTTTTAATGTAACAAGGGTTCACGTTTGTCACAGTAAGGAGTGGGTGTCTCTGTTGTAGACAGTTTCTGTTCTATTACAGGAAATGTTACAGTTTTAACATTAACTTTCTGTATGACCTAGTGTATTTCATACACATAGCGTAACCTGCTTGCCTTTAATATATAAAGCCGTTTTTAACAATATATTTTTTCAAACACATAAAACAGTGGTGATAAAAACATTATTATATCTTTTTTTACAATTCGTTGTTAAAAAAGATTATGACATTAATAATGTAAGGAGTGTATTGTGTGAAAACGCCGGGAATTATAAGGAAAACTTATTACATAAAATTTTATCCGTACATTTGTTGGCAAACTCTATAAGAACTCATTAAAACGCGTTACATCAACATCTTAATGAACACTTAAAATACTACTAAGCAGTTACTTGCACCAATCTCTTAAAAATAACGATTTCGTTTTGAATGATGACAACATTTTTAGGCAGGAATATCAAGGAACATTATGGTGGGTTTCCCTTTTTTCTTTTTATATAGTAAACCTCGCGTCACGTAAAAAGAACGCTGAGCGATAGACACAGAGGATATGTTCTTCTTCTTCTTCATCTAATACGGGCGGTTTTCCCTACTCGACGACTTTTTGCGCCTATTTTGCGTCCGGAGGGTGTCAGGCCGGATCACTCCATCCCAGCTCAACCAGGAATGCTCCCAGCGCCTTCACGTCAGAGACGGCTTCCCGGAGACTGCCTGGTGAGCCGAGGTACTTCGCCCGGTAAGGGGCTACTCCGTCACAACCCAACAGGATGTGAGCAGCTGTCTCTTTTTCCTCCATGCAGCTTCTGCATAGTGGGTTGTCAGTGATATCTAAATTGAAGAGGTGCTTGTTAAAGTTACCGTGGCCAGTGATGGCCCCTGTTATCAAACGTAACAGCGGTCTACTGAGTTTAAGGAGAGCTCTGGAGAGACGAGCGTCCGCGCGCGGTAGTGCTAATTTCGGTTGTCTGCACGTCTCCAGTGAGTCCCAGTAGTTTTGATGCCAGTTAGCCGGTGCTCACGGATCTTACCATCATACCGCTAGCCGGGATGGGAGCAAAAGGTTCTGCTCCGAGAGCGGTATAATCTGAACCCCGCCTCGCTAACTAATCTGCCATATCATTACCTCGTGTGTCGCTATGGCCTTTAATCCACTGGACAGTGAGATTATTGGAAGCACCTACCTTGTTTAGGGTGTTGTAACATTCTTGTATTAGGCTTGATGTGCTGCGACTACTATTCAGGGCCTGTAGCACAGATTTGCTGTCAGAGAGTATATAAATGTCGCAGTTTGTTACCTCTCTGGATATAATTGCCTATGCTGCCAGTGTAATACCAACACATTCCGCTTGAAAAACGGTGTTGTATGGAGTAAGTGGAGAGGCAATTTGTATGTTAAGGTCCTCATATCATCATAAGGTCCATAAGGGTATTTTCACCCCCGAACCTACGCCCGAGAGCCTTATGCAGAGAATATATTTCACTTGGTTTTAATAAGGGTATAATAAATAACACATCTTCTGTCTCTTCCCAGCGCTCTTTTTACATGACGCGAGTTAACTATACCATTTAACTTTTTCATCCTTCTCCATCAGTTTCTTAAAAAATAAAAGGAATGGAATTAGTTTCAATAGTTTTTATTTAAGAATATTCGTAACGTAAGCTTTGTTCTTAAATTAAATGTTAAAATTTTTATGACATTATCAAGGGACAACAAAAGATCCATTATAATGACGAAGAGTAAAAAATTAAGTTCTTATACAGTATAAGGTTACCGCTTGTTTAAAGATGAGCAACTAGAGACATTTTGTTTACTTGTCCTGTTTACAACTAAAAAGTTTAGTCACAAACTGTAGTATTTGTGGGGTAATTAATTTTTATTGCTTTGTGGGCTAATTAATAGGTAGGTACTTATTTAATTCTCACAATCGTTCGGCGTGAAGAAAACAACTGAAGCCTAATAATAAGGTTCAATGCTGAGTTCTAACAGATTTTTTAGGGCAGTGAAATTATTTGTTTCGTCGTAGTGTTTGTTTTCCGGAAAATTTCGTAGCCATTATTGTATTCATTAGAAAACAAACATCTAGCATTATTTTTAACCTGTTTAAGTAACTGAAAAGTTATTATACTTATCGATCGATTAGTACTCTAAGAATGTTTAACAAATAATATTAACATGAGAACCTATCCTTATAATTCTATGATTATTATATTATTTTAAAGTTGATCTTAGTGTATAACTTTATTGTGCCACTAGTGGTTCCCGCTTCCGTTGGATAATCGGGATAAACCTATGTTTGTACCCAAGAAACCAACTATCTGTATGTCAAATGTTAATCCGTTCGGCTGTTTTTGCTTGATTGAGTAAAATAACACACATTCAAACGTTCACATTTACAATATTAGGTAGTAAGATTTAATAAAAAAGGTTAAAAACTATGTCAGGCCGTGCGGTTGTCATGTCTGAGCACAGCATACGTAGTAATACGTTTCGATATTTTGGACAATTGCAATCCAATTTGGCGGCGCACTCTGCGATTCTTGGCTCGCGTTTGCTTCCCGACATTTTTTTTCTCTTTTTCGTTGGCTTACCACAGCTATAATTTAAAAATATCGAGAGATTCCTAAAACGTGAATATGCTACGCTTACGTTTACTACTAATTAACATACGACACGAGATATTACAGTGGAGTGAAAAATGTAGTTTTATTGCCTTATTATATTATTTACTTCTAAAAAATAAAAGGTTTTCGCATTAATTTCTCTCACTTTAGACTAAGTTTTGGAAATTTTTGGAAACCTCACTACTTATTAAGTCAATTTTAGGAACTAGGAAACATTCTAAAAATACTATAAATCCCCTTGTTTTTTAAGGAAACATTCATTTTTTTATCGTTCTTTTTCATTTCGTCCTAACCAAGTTGAGACGGCTGAATACATTTCTTCATAAAATATAATTGACTCCGAAGTCTTCACTTAATTATAATTAATCCTTTGTAAATATGGTTGCTTTGTGCGGGACAGTCAGCTGTTGAATTAGACACTGGAAGTGGGTCAGATATATCTGCGATATTGTATTCCCCGGTCTGGGTGGTGCTCAAATTTTTGGTCACGCTTTGAAAGTTACAATTCGTGTGACAGAAATAATAATATAATACGTGTGGCGCAAACATCAGCTACTTCATACCAATATCATGTAAGGTACATAATATTGACCCAAAATTAAGGCGAAAGTACCTACAGTAATCAGTATGTGTAGCTATTCAGAGACGTGTATTCAGCACATTGAAATAGCTGATGATGGCTAGCGAACTTGTTAGCGAATAATAATAAAATTACCATTTTCGTAAAGCGTAATTAAAACGATACAAACGCGTGTAAAGTAACGAGAGTAATATGTTGTTCAAATATTAAAGTCTCATTAAACGAGTACAAACTCCTTCCGACGCCCTAAAATTACTTTGCCAGTGGTCGGGACGGCAATTTTCTATTAAGCGCTGCGCTGGAATGTCATAGAGCTAGATTTTTTTCACACTTTTGCTGCAGAAGTTCATAAGAGGCGCTTTGTGCGAAGTTGGGAAAGCCTTCACACTTTGTCAGACGAATTAACTGATTAATCAAGACTTGCAGATACTTTTAAATTAAGTACTTATGGGCAAAAACTTTGTCTTATATTAAAAACTGGGAAAATATTTTTATTTTATTTATTTATTTTATAAAAAAAAACACGTATTTTTTTTACTTTTTCCTCTTTTTCCACGCAAAACCATTTCCATGGTTTGTCTGCGAGTGAAGAGTTCACTTTATACTTATTCAATATTGTCCAGATAATGTTTTTTTAATACATTTTTAAGTTTTTTATTATTTTCCATGCTTATAATGTCGTGTGGAAGTGCATTTACCAAAGTAAGGCAGACGTTTGTCAAGTGTACGGTCACCAAAATAATTGGCAACCCTTGGTATCATGTACTTGCCCCTAGACACCGCTCTGGTGCGGTGATTGTGTTGTAGCGGAATCAAACGTTCTCTGCATCCATGGTTGTTACTTAATATTAGTAGTTTATGCTTTAGGCTAGCTGGTAGAATATTACAAATTTTAAATAATTGATAGTAGTTACCTTTACATTTGTTTTTAGTTTTATTGTCAACCAAAAAAAAAGTTTTAAAAACCTTATCTGTAATGCTTCTATTTTATTGAAATGGGATTTGAAAGTTAAGCCATAGCTGTCGAGAGCGTAAGATATTATTGAGTCTACCAAAATCAGATAAATATCTCGACATATCTCGACAAAAATGTGAAAAAGTTGAGATAAACATATTAATAAGGAATATATCATCATTGAATAAATCAAGTCTCGTACAGGCGGTTAAGTTTTAACATTTAGGTATTGTACACACCAGAAGGACAAAGCGGTCGGACCACGGGTAAAGCCTGTAAAGTAATGGCAGCTTGATGTGGCACGGCACAAACCACGGGATTTGTGCAGCCAAAATAACGGTATAAAATGTGCGCATACCATAAGCGTAATACGTATATGCAAACTGGGCCCATTAAACGTTTTGAATTGGATAGACGTAATTGAAAAAGGATTTATGTAAATAAATATAATATTCATTTGATCCCAAGAGCCCGGCATGTTAAATGGAAACAGGAGGTCGCTTTATCAACGTTTATTAAAATTAAAATTCATACTACAGAGTGCTTAGTTTTCTCACCTTACTCGCTTACGCCGCAGTTTTCGAATAGAGTTTAATTCTCAACCTTATTCCAATTGTATTAAGGCTATCTGTAAAAATTTTACTCGCACGCGATGGTAACGTTTGGACATTTGCAAACTCACACTAGTTTGTACACTAGATTATACAATACTATATTGTCACACCAAACGATGAAAACTATTCACCGGCTTTTACTAGCTACCAGTGGCGAAGGGGCGAAGGTAAGCCGGCCCGTTCACTTCGCAACTGCCTGGCATCCACGAATATTTAATTGGTGACAATAATTATTAATGACCTAATTATTCTCATCTGCATGGTGAATCACTGGGGTGGGATTTTCATAAAGGGCAGCCGATGGTAATTGGCATGTATGTATCTACTGACGCCACTACCTACTCTACATACCTAAATTAAAATGAGTCATTTTTAATTCAAAGATAATTTGAAAATAAACAAATATTACAAATAATCTCTACCTACTTATAACTTTTTAATTTTGCATTTTACAATGCAATTTTTATTTGATTAATATTAAATAAGGTCTCTGTAGCATAATTGGTTAGTGCATTGCGCCGGTTTCCCCAAGGATGCGGGTTCGAATCCCGTAAGGGCGACATGAGACAATTTGCTTTTTTCTAATTTATTTTCTTATTTAATATTAATCTCTTCTACATCTACATTTGGCTCAGTATATTTATAGAGCGCTAACACGGAAAATGTATTTCATACCGGAACTGTTATTTTAAGCTGGAAAAAATATTGCTCAACTAAAACGTTTTACTAAAATACCATAAGATAATTCCTCACCACATCATGCTTTTTCGTCGACGATGATACTTTCTAACTAGTTTAAACCAATTACTTACATAATTAAGACATACTTAATCTTAAGATTTATTTTCACTGCAAAACTATGTCCCTTAAGTCCAAGCAAAGCAAGCAAATTTTGTATTTAAAAATCATAAAGCAATCAATGTTCGTCTAAAATTAGATCAGTTGCCAAATTGTCTTTTAAGTAAATCTCAAGGACAACATGCTTTGGGTAAAATGTTCACAATTAAAACATTCTCAGTGTCGTATTTAAATGATATAGTTCCAGTCAAAAACACGCAATAGTTTCAACGTTATAGACAGGAGAGATACAAGGCGAAACAGTTGAAACTTCCAGACTCGCCACAAAAGTTGTTGCCCAAATGCAACAACTTTGCGAGTACCTAATTTAACATTGTCCTCATTTCGTAACTAGATGTATATACTATATATATTACCTCTAGAGGAATATGCCACTATAGTCTTTTTCAAGAAGGATGATTCCTGTGACACGTTAAAATTTTCCGAATCGTTTATCACAAAATGTTTCTGAAAAATCATTTATTTACTGTAGCAATTAACACGTTCACGGCATCATGAGGCTGTTGCGGCAGTCAAAATCGCGTTCTTTCACTCTGTGCGGGGACCGCCAAATCAACATTTCTTTGAGTATAACAACGGCGTAGTTAATAAGAAATGAAGTTGAATAGGCCTCAAACGCACTGAATGCGCAAATGCTGCGCGTCCTAGCTTAGTGATGACACTATTTTCGATACGAAAGCACGGAATTCCATATTCCCTTATGCTAGGAAGTCTATCTTCTCTTTTGGCTAATTCGAGTTCGTTTCTGCAGTGTTCTATTATACTTATGAAATATAAAGTAAAATCTGTGACTATTAATTACATTTTAATTGAATACAATAGAAAAATATTTCTTTTATTTGTATTGCTATGTGCGATTTGGGGTAGAGATGAGACACCACAGAATCGACAACTGCCGCTGTTCATTAGTTTATAACAGTGAAAAAGAAGATACTTTAAATGTTAAACTAAAAAAAACTCAGCAAGATTTATGATGCTAGAAATTAAAATATTTCTGCTGACATTAACATTGACAGCTTAATCTTTTATTTTACCACAAAGATTAGCACATACAATTCTTTTAATCCTATATTATGTTTACGTGGGATGATATAAATTACGCAATATAACCGGATTTCACGTAGCTGGAAATGTAGTCAAATATATTGCACTTTCTCCAAAAGTAGGTACATTGACTCTTAGAAAAAATCGATAGGATTTCTTTATGGGACATCTCTAAAACTATCAAAACATGAAACATCACAGAAATCATCCTTGTTAAAAAGACTATAATAATCACTAGGTAATTTTTAAAAATACAACCACACCAATTATCTAGGCTAAGTAACTTTTAGAACTTACTATAAGTTCGTATTAAACATACACGTTTTGGCAAGTAGTCGTTTACCTAGATGACATCGTTGTTGTGTATGAGCTGATTTTTTGTGTAAGTAACGGCACATGATGTAACTAAAAAATCTGAATTAAAAACATTTTATAAAAAAAATTCAAACCGACTTCAAAAAGTAAAAAATTTACTTTTGGAGTCGGTGCTAGCTAGCTAAGGCCCAAAAAATATATAGTTAATAGAAGTGCAATGTAGAATGCCTTGGCTGGCACCGACTCCAAAAGTTTTATTTTTTACTTTTTGAAGTCGGTTTTTTTTTATAAAATGTTTTTGTGGCTTTTAACGCCAAGGAGCAACGCGGCTTCCTAGTCGGAAGCCGCGTTGCTCCTTGGCGTTCCTTGGCTCTATGATGGCGTTACCTATGTTTACAGCTTTTCGTCAATATTTGAAATTCTAGAAGCCTCAAGCGAAATACCTTGAAAGAAATCTAATTTAAACTTGTAAGGTATGCTGATAGATAATAGATCGACTGCATTTGAAGCCAATAAGATTTATCAACCTATCTACTTGTTATATTATTGCATAAAAGTATAAAAATGAAATACATCGAGTGACATCGATCTCTTACTTTACTACTTTTATATTGAACTATAAATTCTGTTCGTTAAGAAAAGAAACCACCTCTGTGGTCTAGTGGTACAACCACCGATACCAGTGTTCGATTCCCAGCGGAGGTACATATTATATTCGGTTTGGTTGGTGGTAGGACTTGTTGTAAGTCCGCCTGGTTAGCTACCACCATCTTATCTAAGTCTGACGCCATAATAACAATGTTTTCAGCATTGTTGTGTTCCGGCAGTTAGAGATAAGATAGCCAGTTCCTCAGTGATTGAGGATTCCGAGAGAGGCTCGCTTCCATCTTATCAATACTTATCATCAGGTATGATGAAGGCTAAGAGTCTTTCCGACGTTCATAGAAAAAATAAAGAGGAGTAGGTTTGAATGAAAGAGTTTTGATTCTTTTATATTCTTTTAGCAAATGTCACGCTATGTAGATTATTGTTAAGTCGTTACTATTAAGACTTTATATTATTATTATATTATTCCCATGCCCAGACTGGGAGTAACAAAGAACGTGCCAGCTGTTGGCCGCCAGTTAACAAGCAGGGTTCCCAACAGTCCGGTCGAAAACCGTTTAGGTTTTAGAAGGAATTGTTGGGGTCAAATTGCTAACTTCCGACCTAAATTAAGACCGAATTTAAGATAAAATTGTGAACGCGACGTTGTTAATTCGTCGGCGAACGGCGGCGTAGGTAGTTAGTTGTTTTCTTAATAAAACTCTTTCATTAATACTTAACGTGTTTTTTTTTTCGATTTTGATCAAGTATGACTCGGGGGCTAATTGTCTAATTTTAAAATCTATCGTAATCCATTTCAATTCGTCATTTGAAAGATATTAACATACTTCAGGTAGTCACTATTTGACATTTGATAGGGATTGTGATCGGGACGCGTTTTGAAAGATATTGAATGAATGAAATTGAACTGTCTAAGTAAAGTGACACACGAAAATATCTTTCAAATGTATGAAGAAGTGTCAAATAAAGTGTAATTTAAAACATAATTCGTTCCGAAAGGGATTACGACCATGAGTTACACAATTCCATAAATGACTATCACAATCACATATCTTTGAAAGGGATTGTGATAGATTTTGAAATTAGACAATTAGGGGGCAGATTAAATTTGTTGTCCGGTTAGGGCAGCTGGAAAAGTTGGCAACCCTGCTAACAAGCGATGGGCTGGCATCTGGCAACCTGTCACTATTGTTTCCGGACTACATCTTAGACCCAACCTTTGCCAAAGGTGGCGTCGTTGAGGTGTCACAATGACAGTGATGTTTCTACATTTTACTGCACCTATGATGCTCTACCAACTTCGCAAGGAATTAATGACGTGAGTGTATGTATGTTTTATTTGTTATTGCCTAAAACCTAATGGATGTTCCAATCCCTCTGATTTGTGCCTTCAAAACAACGATTGTTTAAGTCCACATGGATTACAAGATTAGATAAAAGTGTATGTTACTGGTTATCGTTACCGCGAGATTATCTTATATATTATATATATTTACTTAATAGGCTTTTAATGAGTGTTACAGGTTGGTATTTGTGAAATATCAGAGGCACTCTTGGGCCGTGACGTATGACAACATTACATGGTGAACTATAAATGGGTTGTGTCCAAGCAATTCCTTGAACTTAAATACGAAAACAAAATCGTTAAAAGTTGGTGGGGCAAAGGGAGATTTTGATTGGCTCGTTAAAATAAGCAATCTAAATTGACAATAATTGACAATAATTTAAACCAATATTGAATGAGGGCTCTTTATGCAGTTTTACTGCCTAATCTAGGCGAACGGATGTTTTTGCCAACGTGTGGTCGATTTAGGACCAATTGTTTAATCAGTGTTATCGTAACAATTATTTATTTATTAATACGCAACACAGATTACAATTATTATAAAGATAAAATATGAATATAAATTAGTTACATTTCGACGGATAAGCCTATACTCCAAACAAATTTGACAGCTTACACATCAAAATTTGGGTAATGGTTAGTAAACTATTGATCAAACAACTGGAACATTGACACCTTAGTTGTAATAGTCTGTGTGTTCTTCACCACCAGAATAGCTGAAGTGCACCAAATCAAATAGTTATAGCCAAGTCATCGTTTTGGTTTTACTATTTTTAATTGATGCATTTAAACAAACAAACAAACAAACAAAATAAACTTTATTGCACACGATACAAAAACAGACATATACAGAGAGAATAACGAAAAAGAACAACACACAATAGGCGGCCGTATTGCTAAATAGCAAACCTTGGGTGAGAGAGAGATAAATATAAATATATTATAATAAATCCATAACAAATTATTAAATACTTTTTTTATGAAAGACGGGGAGACTGCTTGTTTTTCCCTAGAGCACCAAACAGCTATATATTTTTGAAGAACATCATTTTTTTGGGTCCATATTCGGTTGTATAAAACAGAAATGCATATTTTAGAGCTGCATAACGTTTTTTGGCATACTTATCATTTCGCATAACGTTCATACAGAATAAATCTTAACGCATACTTTTTTTCCCCATAACCTCTATTGTAATAATGGTATTTCAGTATATATTTTTTACGCACAAATGTTTTCACCATAACGATTACTAATCATAACATTTATTGGCATATCAATCTTTATACAAAGTATACAATGCAAACATGCAATGCATGCAAGCAAGCAAGCATGCAAAGCAAGCATGGAATCAAGCATGCAAGCATGGAATCAAGCATGCAAGCAAGCAAGCATGCAAGCAAGCATGCAAGCAAGCATGCACGCAAAGCAAGCATGCAAGCAAACAATCATGCAAGCATGCATATGGGAAATACACGTCTCCGGCGCTGCGGGAAGTGCAGCCCCTTCGCCCTTGCGTATCAAAACACAGACACCGCGATAGGCTATGCAGCTCCGCCTCACGCGGTGACTGCGTTTTGCTACGGCGGGTGGGGGCTGCTCTCCCTCCGCGCCTCCGGGCTCTAAATTGCACTCTAGTATTGGGCATACAAGTACCACGGCAAAGTGACCACGGCAGGTCGGGTTCGGGACCTAATTCTCTATCAAACACGCTAACTTAAATATAAATTTTAACTCTTAATTGTGGATGGTTACAGACAATATAGTTATGGATAAGTCTATTATGTATTTCGTATTTTATGATAAATTGCCTTTAGACGTATAACAAGTATGCCCTTTAAATTTATGGTCATTAAAATTATGTTAAAGGAAATTAGAGTAAGTAAGAATTATGCTGATGAAACCATTCTGCGTTCATAAAACTATGCTTATCATAATTTATGCGAAAAAACTATATGCCAAAACTGTTATGCTAAACGACATTATAACTAATAACATTATGCAACCGAATGGGCACCCCATTTGGGTCTGACTAAGCATGTGTTGGGATAAAAAAAAAAAAAATGTTTTTTTTTAAGTAGTTTATACAGTGTAATCGTGAACCTCGTCTTTTTTTATTTGCCACCAATACCTTTTCGTCTTAATTTTGTAATGGAGGAAATTGTGGTTTTTTTTTGTTTAATATGATGAGTGAAAGTCATAGTAGCACTGAATTATTCTCTAGTAGCGTTCAAACGATGGCTCGTTACACAATTTCTTATTATTCTGCCACGTTTTATCACAAAGAATGTTATTTGACAAAGGCGACAGAAAACCGGAAAGCGATCTCATATCTCAGACACAAGCGATACGTAAGCTGGCCCCAAATGTCAAATTTCCTTTCAATACAATCAAGAAATATCTGATTCGGATTGTCGATGCCGAGGTCTTAAGTTGAATTCTTTTTGATACAGTATTTCAATGGAATACTGTCGTTAAATGCATCAAACTTGAACTACTCAGTCAAAACTTGGCACCTGGCATGAAACTCGCTATTCCCCTAGCTAGCCTAGATTTAATCAAACCGCTTTGAGAAATATTATCAATACTTTTTAAACGGTAAATTCGGCCTGACACATTATTTTGCACAAAAATCATTAAAGTCAGGTGCCAAGTTTTGACTGAGTAGTTCAAGTTTGATGCAAGACATACGACATTGCATTTTCAGGAAGTTACATGTTTTTATGCTTACATTGTAATTTTAAAAAAGTATTTAGTTCTAGCAATAGAAAATCTGTTCGTTGTGCAAAAGGCTTAGCGAGCGCTGTTTATGCAACTGACTAACTTTATGCAACTTTTATTTTTATCACTGACGTCAGTTTCGACTTTTTGTTGCATTTACGCATCGCACACTACATAGCGACAACAGACTCAGAATGTCATTCTAAATATGTACAACAAGTCGTTTTATGAAAAGTAAAACTAAAAACTGATTTGATTTACCTAAAAGTTAAATCAAATGATGCAATTGCAAACTTCATGCAATTAGTTATTAATGTACGAGTATATTTATCGTTCTTGCAAATGATAAAAAATACAACGTTATTAGGATATATAAACATACAATTTGCTCCGGAATTCATGAATCTAGGTTGAATAATGGGATATACACGTTCCACAAAAATATGCTATGTCACCGAGTATTTGAGAGTTTGTATTTGAACAATTACTGTCAAAAGCAGGTGCGTTGGGAGATTTCGACGTGGGCTCAGGACACAATGGAACCAACCACTCAGGGAACTTCTGGAAACTTTGTATTGACAAATTGGAAAGCCTAGTTAGAAGCTTAAAGACAAGCAGAACCGAAAT
The DNA here is from genome assembly GCA_910589605.1 of Chrysoteuchia culmella. Lineage (NCBI taxonomy): Eukaryota > Metazoa > Arthropoda > Insecta > Lepidoptera > Crambidae > Chrysoteuchia > Chrysoteuchia culmella. Next base: position 12,651,490 of record OU342642.1, on the reverse strand, counting down.
GTGTCAGAATTTGTTCAGAATCCTACGCGTTTGAATAAAATCTTTGTATGACATTCATTATTTTGATCGGATTAGGTAAAGTTGGTAAGACTGCGCTCTTTTTTGTCCGTGATTCACGACTGTGCAAATATCGACGACAAATTATACGATTACGTTTTATTTATTAAAGTAACAGTTAAGTCTTATTGTATACGTACTCGTTTGGCGAGGGGCTTCAGAAGTTCGTACCTGTACAAAAAAATTGCCTATTTTTTGTTGTTGTTGTTTTTTGTAGTTTTGTTGTTGCAATTTTATTGTGCTTATACACTACATAACTAAAAAGCCTGGTTGGCCAAACTTTTAATTTTATTTTATAATGTTCATGTTCACTCAAAATGCTACTAAGGTTAGATAAATTTGGGTTTGTCAATAGGATGAAGTAATCAAGAAGGTTAAAGGTATAAAAACTAGAACTAAGCCGTGATGGGTCGGTGTCACGGCCTAACGTTACGTTGAGGTTTATCTCTACCATTTTATCGTGAGTCACGCAACTTTTTTACCATTTTTTCCTAATTACGACATCATTTAGTAGTATCCTAAAACATGTCCATTTTTATTCTCTCTCGATTTTGGACATTTAATGCCTTTAGATTCAAGAATTTTACAGATGATTTAGATTCGAGATGTATCCAAAAATAATTAGGGGCCACTTAATATATTTTTTTATCGTTGCACACACGTTACGGGTACATGCGGTCGTGTAGTACACCTATCCCTATCAAGGTATCCCTACTGGTAGGGAAAAGTAGAATAAATATCCACTTACAGCTACAATTATGGTCTAATAGGGTTTTGATATTTTAGCGTATTTCCGCTATCGCCAATAAAAGTAATAAAAATTTACTGGTATTAAAAATTTGAAAATCTGCATATTCAACTCCATACAAGTATTTCGCTCTCATTCCAGACTACATCCAGGTACCGTTATTTGACTTTCCTTTGTACGTGTAGAAATTTCCCAAGTTAGAGGGGCTGCCTTTGAAACGCACAGCAGCGATTTACTGCAACAGATAGTTGAAAAACTAGGATATAATTTAATCACCAATGGTTTTACCTGAATAAGAAACTCCTATACAAATATTATAAAGGAGTGTTTTGATAAATATTAGTATAAGTATAAATATTATGTTGAGATTTAAACCTGAACCTAAAATTACTCCTTTTTTGCGCAGTGATGTAAAAAATATTCCAAAAACGCATCGAGCATGCCAAAACTATTATGTTATTTGGTATAACTGACGAGACCATTTTTTTATAATAACTGGAAAGGCATTTGATCATCTTAATCGTGCTAACTAAATATGATGTGGTCTAATGTGTTGCATGCTGATTTGATCGAATTCTGCTACTATTAACGATTCTTTTGTAAATTAGCAGCTCTTAGTATTTTATTAGTTTTTAATTTTGTATGCAAATCTCTTACAATATTAAATCAATGAGTCACTTGATAATAGTACAGTTGTATTTTACTTAGGTTTTATGCACAAGGTCGTCATCTACTTCTAAATAAAAAATATTGTTTTCACCACCGACGCCCATATTTTTTTATGACGACGGCCATTTAATTCCTCAATTTGATGGCATAAACATCCATTATTGTTCACGGCATAGTGTAAAGATCAGCTCTTTCAGCTTTTGATGAATGAGTAAAACCTAAAGATTTTGTGAATAGAACTGACGCCGCTACCGACCTGTTTTCTCAAGGTATGATAGATTGATGTTTATAAAATACAATTAAAATATTTCTGGAAATAAACACTTTGGTGATATTTTTAGACTTGTGTTCGTGTTATTTTTGGAGTCATTAAATTTTTTAGCATAGGCGTTTAAGGACATCAGGCATATTAGAACCAAAAGTGTATAAATATAATTCTGCTAAGACACTATAGGTTATTAGAATCATAAAATAATAGTAAGTTTATTTTTTAACTGCTTATATTAATTGTTGATAAAACGGAAATAAATAGATGAATAGGACACTATTTTGATTACTTAAGCACTTTAAAAAGAATAACGTCATGATAACTGACGTGACATTAACACTATTGGCAGCCAAAAATGAATTCAATTGTCACTGTTACTGTCAGTCAACTGCCAAAAGCGTTTTGTTTCGTAGGACTGCTTACGTTACGCCTCTTCTTTAAAAAGTTTCAAATATAAATAACTCCCAAAATATGTAATGATTTTATAACGGTGAATATTATCTATGGCTTATTGATTATCCGCCTTTATTTTAAATTAAACAGAAACGCTATACATTTTGGGTTTTTTTCCTTAGAAAAGCGCTTGATGTCCTTTACTAATAGGTTTTTAAGCAATTATAAAAACAAGGAGCTATATCTTTGAATGACCGAGATTGTACCTTAAATTTTATCTTGATTTTAAGTCGTTCTAAACCTTTTACGTCGCCCTTTCTTATTGTTACAGCGAAATGGGACATTGTTAGGGTGAGTGTACTAAAACGTTTATTTTGATTGTTTGAATTACTGTAATGCTCGGTTTTATTGCAGAAAACAGTATTTTAAAAATATCTTTAATATTTTTTGACATTTTATGGAGCACTTTGGTAAAAAGACGCCATTGAAAAGTTCGAAACAAAGCGTAGTCATTTGTTTTCCGGATGTTTTAAGAGAAAAATCTTATTGTCTGTGCTCAAAGGAGTGGATGCGGTGGAATGGCTGAGATTATCTATTTGTAGAAACCCTGAGAGGGACACGCACAAGAGATGGTGGGGGTCTCAAATAGTCCGTACAGTGAAACAAAAGAGATATTGAACTGTTTCTCCGTTTACGTCGACGCTGTGGAGCGTGTTGCCAGAAACAATCTATCGGTCACCGGGACTGGCAAGGATTTGCGTAACCTTTTCGCATTCGTATTGAGTTAATAAGGCTTGAATGATCTTTCTTTTTTCTCATTATGTCTTCGATTTATTTGATAAGGTATGCGGTATTCTTACATGACAAAATAAAAAGTAAAATATAAAAAGACAGTTTTACAGATGCGTTAATGTTCAATTAGTAAAGGGTGTAGTGTGAAGGCGGTTATTGCATTGACGTCGTGTCGCCGCGACGAAGCAACAAGTTGTCCCCGTCGCGCGATTCAACGATCGTTGAATCTCAGTGAAATCACAAAATTATACTAACGACTGCTCCGCGGTTTGAATATCGTTATCATTATTTTGTCCCCTGTGTCAGTAATCTGCACTTTTACCATCTTTTCGTAGAAGCTACAATAAAATTAACATAGAAATCACGGAGTGGTGACAAAACTACGTACTCATGAATGTATGAATCGAAAGAGTAAGTTGCTTTTATTATATAATGACATCAGTATGGTTGATAATACGTGGTATATTTAGAATTATTGTCTGCTGGTACGCTCCGCACACTTTTATTATGATAAAGTAATGTATGTTTTTTTTAAATTATTTATATTTTCTTTTAAATGTTATATTGTTATTGAATAACCTTTTTAATAATCCTTTTTTGGCACATAAGAACTTTATGGCTATTAAATAACTATTGTCGTTGCGCTATAAACACTTTTATTTTTAACATAACGGTTCCCCACTACGTTACCTACTGTTCGAGATAAAATCAATAACCACTGTTTTTCCAGTGGATTTTCCAAAGGTGAAATTCGGAAAGAGGGTAGGTACATTAATAATCCTATGGTGCAAAGTCATCGGCCAGCGATCAATCCACCTTCATTAGTAGGGCAGTGAGCTGAACACTTGAGCCGTTGGCAAAACCGGCTTCTAATTCCTATTTGGGCTTAAATGAAAGTTCATTTAATTTAGTCAAGTCGGCTAACTGATTTAAGAGTTTAACAAAAGGTTTGGTGTTTCGATGAAACTCTTTGATTACGGTAAATAATTATTTGTAAAGTTTGGAACTATAAATGAACTGTATTTAATTTTATTAACCGACTTAAAAAAAGGAGGTTCTCAATTCGGTTGGTAATTTTTTTTTTATGTATGTACTTACAACACTAAAAAGGTACTATTTTATTTTTCTTGCCTTGGCTTGCACCGACTCCAAAAGGTTTATTTTTTGCTTTTTAGTGTTTTGAAGTCGGTTTTAATTTTTTTTATAAAAACTTTTTTCCGTAAATTTATCCACTTCCACCTATTTGATAATTAAAGTCAGTTCAGATGAGCAAAGGTTTTAAAAATGATACAGTATTTGAACCACTCAGTGTGTGTTAAAAACTTACAAATTTAGTATTTTTTAATGGATGCACAGCAAGGAATGTGTCTCGTGATAGGTATAGATCATAAAAAATAAACTAATCAACACTAGTTGAAGCACGTTATTATTTTAACAGTAGTAGGAAATCCTGGAGCATCTAATTTTATAAGACTAGCGTTCCGCTCGCGACTTTGTTCGCATGAAATTCTGATATCGCGCTTCTGGGTCACTTACAATGTTCGCTACGATGTTGCTAGTTAGATCTAGGAATCGTTGATGTTCCCGTAACGCTTTAGATTTAGTTATATTCCAAGTTTGAAATTTCCTGAATTCTATTAAGTACCGGCTTCTGACCCTTGTTGAAGCTTGATTTCATGCCAAGTTATTCATAACCGTTACGTACCGGTTATTCCCTTGACGCCTATACCTCTCCTTACTAAGCTTTAGTATGCCAGACGAGCTAAACTATAGAATCATTGAGGTCTCCATATGTTTGTATTGTCGTTTATAAAGACATTGTATTTATATTTTTCATCATCCATCAGGCGGCGGTTCCTGTCAAATACCGGGTAAATTGCGGAAAATACTAGCGAGAAATACATACATGAAGTTTCAGTTTATTCTAATAGCAGATATTAAATATATGTTGCAAATAATATTGTGAAGTAAAATTTATATTATATAGAGCTCTTGACTTGTATTACCTAGGTCGTCCTTTACATTACCTTTCGTTATGTCTTAGATTTAAATTAAAACACTTTTGGTATTGTTAAATTAATTGTAAGTATGATATTATTGTCGTTTTATTTCCTGGAAAATTTTATGTTTTCAATTAGATACGGACACTTGCGCGTGTGAGTACTTAACTTACATATTATAATAATAATATTTAAATTGCATCTAGTTTTTAGCCATAGAAGAACCGTTTATAACTTAAATAAATAGATTATTATTTAACAAGCGAATTATGCAAAACATTAACAGGAACTTATACAGAGGCAGTTAGACTGAATCTATAAGGACTAACTGACTGATTTAGTTTCTCACCACATATTAATGACCTTTATGTAACACCCGAGCCTTATCTTAAATCCTAGGCTATCGAATGACCTTTGTTCAGTAATTCCCTTCACATTGGTCACATTGTACAAGTGGATAAAACAGTATGCTAATGACAAGGATTTAAAAGCTTAATAGCTATTGTCAGTCAAGCCGTTGCTTTGTCTATTCAATTTCTGTGATAGTGGAAAATCCTTTACAACTCCTTTCAGTCGGTTTTGGTTACCTACAGTGTGAAGATAGCACAGTGAGAATCCGAACACTTAAGTACTTAGGGACTCTCTTTGCCTAATTGGTGCACATCAGTGGCGAAGGGTCCATACAACAGGATTCCCACCGGCTTCCCTTTTAGGAATCCCACCACACCAATCCACCTTACTTTTTACATAAATTTTTGGTGGCCACTGGTGCACATGGAACCAAATTATTCTCAAAAAATGTTTAGCATTCAGTGCTTATATACCACGCAATCATGTACCTATTGTATTTATACTTACCTTTTTAACAGACTTCGATAAAGGAGGAGGTATCAATTCGGTTGTATGTTTTTTTAATGTTTGTTACTTCCGTACTCAGTCATTTGTGAACCGATTTGAATAATTCTTTTTTTTATTAAAAGGGTATACTTTCAAGTTGGTTCCATGGTCGTCAAGATGGAATCTGATGGTGGGATCCTGGGAAATCAAGGGATCTCTTCAAATGTTATGGGCACACCGACATCTTTTTCGGTGTTTTCTTAAGTAGCTCTTGCATTTGCTTCCAAAAAAACCATTTAGTGGGGTGGAACGGATGATGAAGGAAGACCACACATGGTCATCGGAACTATTAAATACTAAGTACCTCACGGGTGCGATACAATTCCTTCATTATGGTTCCTATGAAATTTATGGTCCTCAAGATTGGTGAAAAGTACTGGACTTATCTGACACAAAAAAATTGTAAAATAAACTATAATTTAAAAAATTTAAAACCGACTTCAAAACGTAATTAAGTAATAACGAAAAACAAATAATAACAAATAAATAAAACCCCGTAGTTACAACGAAAACCGTCATCAAAATATACTTTTTGGAATTGTTGACAATCAGGACAATATAAACGTACCTATATTGTAGAAGTGCAATGTAGATTGAATGAACCATTGATGCCTTGGCTGGCACTGACTCCAAAAAGTATATTTTGAAGACGGTTTTCGTTGTAGCCACAGGGTTTTATTTATTTGTAATTTTTTGGTTTTCGTTATTATTTCTTACATTATGAAGTCGGTTTTCAAATTTTTTATAAGTCCAATATGATTTGGTATTCTTATGTGAAATAATATAATGTTACATAAGTTGTATGTATAACGATTCTACAAGTTTTTTTTTCTATTATACCTAATTATCTTATGTATGTTCGCGTGTCTCTTCTCAACGTAACTCGATCTTTCAATATTTTTAATGTTAAACCTTCATGTTCATACAACATTAAACTAAAAATATCGTAGGAAGGAATTTAATGCTTGCGGCCGCCCGCGGTTTCTCAGGTGTGGTTCCCGTTCCCGTGCGACTATCGGTATAAAAAGTAGCCTATGTTTTAAGTCAGGGTATCTTTTATTTGCGTGCCAATTTTCATCCAAATCGGTTGAGTAATTTTTGCGTGAAAGAGTAACAAACAATCAAATATCCTCACAAACTCTCTCATTTGTAATAATTAGTAGGGTAGTAGGAAGTTTGTAGAAAACTTAATAAGTAATTTGTCCACACTGTTGTTCGGTCGGCTGTGTCATATAGTCAAGCTCAATTTATTTCACAAACAGACTCCGTCAAGGTTCAAGGAAAACAATAAAATAAAACAATACGACTTCCATTTGTTGATCCTGTAAGCACTGTGCTGTAGTCAAAAATTTTCTGTAGTGTTTTTACATATTTCCTTGTAGAAAGAATTAAAAAAATTATTGAATAAATATTTAATTGGAAAATACATCATTTCAGAATAGTTACGATATGATAGAGAAGATATTTGTAGAGGTAAGGAACTTACCATAGAAATTAATTTCCATGCAGTGTTTTATATGCAATATAGTGCCTTCTCTTGCATAAACAACTTGAACCATGGATATGTATGTATTATTCGAGCATGAATAAGAAACATAAAGAGAGCATAGGTTTTACAGAGAGTCAATAAAACTTTTATAGGTACTATAGAACAAACTGCACGCAAAACGTAGTCGCGGCTTAATTAAACACACTAACCACTTGTATAAAAGAGCTGGTGCATTTATGCCTCAATATGTATAACTGTTGTAATATATACAATATGATTGTATCTCTATGCTAATATCGGGCTTAGTATGTCAATAATTACAGTTGTACCTACAGCACTGTACCTATATACGAAGTCCATCATAAAATTAAATGGCTGGATAGTTATAGAACTTGTAGATAATGATTATGACATACGCCTCCCAGGAATAATAGTATCGTTACCATGTCGAGGGTCTGTATGTTAATATTGACAGTTAGTAGTGATGCGTTTAGTTTGATCATCTATTTGTGAAACACATTATAGTTAACTGGTGATAGTTAAATGAAATTTCACCGATAAACCAACCCAAACATTTTGATAAAAAATTATACATAATAGAAACTATAATCTACAGAAAGATCTAAAGGTTTCGTATTTAATTAGGCCATAAATTGAATAGAAAAATGAGAATAAAGTTAGTATTGTAAATAGGTGAACAGTATTAAAACAAATCAGCTTAAATAATAAAAAATCACGTAATGTTTTTGTATCGTAGTGGATTACATGCTGAACAAGAATTTTGTTTTCAGCATGTAGTTAGTGAATTAAATACCAAACACAATTAAGTGAGATTTACATGGCACAATCTTCAATCAAACTAACCCAACTCAATTGAAAGTGTAAAAGTAGCTCCTCATATAGAAATAGGTCACCGAAAAAGCGTTTAATTAATTCTATTATTTGGGCGTATTTGATTTCTCGACTGATGCTAAGCAGAATTTAATTTCTGACGGAGTCCGAAGTTAGCCGAGTGCACTCTCGCGTCTTCTCGCGCCCTCTCGGACAACTGTTCATTACATTCCAACTTATTGAATAAATTGCCCCGAGGTGATTAATCGAGTATTAATTGCGGTATCGTTTAGCACCTTCTTTGTCCATTAAGCAACGAACCGAGGTATATTTCAAATTGGTGAGAACTTGAAATTGTATTTCAGGAGATCGATTATGGTTAACAAAACAACTATCCCAAAATTTTGAAGAGATTAATTTGCTACGATTAAATTGATGAATAATTGAATATCTACTTTCTATAAATAAAAATAATTTGCCCAAATATATGAAAAGGCTTAATTTTAAAACGACTGCACCAAATCGGATAATTGTTTTTTGTTGTGTACGATTTTGTCAAGACAATTTTTATATAAAAAAACATCGTACTGAGCAGTTTTAAATATTCTACGCGGACGAAATCGCGGATGGTAAGCTAGTGTACAATGAAATGTAATCTAACTAATCAGTCGTCAGTTGTTATATTTCATTCACAAGGCATGTTTTCTTTAGTTTCAATTAAAGCTACATAGAAACGTAAGTAGTACCAAGTAATTTTTATACACGATAGAGATCTATCGCGTTTAAAAATTACTTGGCACCTATTGAGAAAAACCTGCAGTTGCGACCTCAGGATCTGAGGGGGCCACGTGCACAGGCTCAGATCTATGGGTGGCTTTGAACTCTGTGTAACTTACAGGGGTACTTCTTGTACAGGTGTTGAGGCCGCCGAGGCATTCGCTGATTACTTTTCCAGCGTCTTCTTGGACCAAACGCCTCTGCTCAACGGTAATATATGTCACAAACAGCAGACATATAGCATAATATGTCTTCTTAATCTGTCACACCGAGACATAGAACGCAGTTTAAACAAATTAAAATCGAGTAACTCATTGGCACCCGACGGTGTCCCTAGTTCTATCTTTAAAACTTGCAACAAACATCTGATTCTTCCGTTTTACCACATCATGAACATCTCTCTTCAAAATGGTAACTATCTCAAACAATGGAAGCTATCTAGAGTGACACCCATTCCGATAACAAAAAACAAAACCAATGTCGAGGAGCACCAGCCTATCGTTATCTTGTGATTGACCTGCAAAGGTCTTCGAGTATATTTTGCACGAGGAGATATATAGACAGGTTAAGCAGCAGTTAGGCGTCGACCAACACGGTTTCAGATCTGGGCGCTCCGTTAATACAAACCTGCTATGCCTGGTGGACTATGTCTCTTATTCCATGGATCGTGGTTTTCAAGTCGATGCAATTTACTTCGACTTTCAGAAAGCTTTCGATAGGATCGACAACGACATACTATTGCACAAAGTTTCTGTCATCGGTTTATGTCCTAAGTTTATAAATTTCTTCTCGGACTATTTGAAGGACCGACGCCAGTTTGTGAAGCACGGTTCTTATGTATCTGTCGAATATCACACTAATCTCTGGCGTCAGTCAGGGCTCAGTGCTCGGTCCTATCTTCTTTCTTATCGTGATTCATGGCTTACCTTAGGGATTGGTTAGCGCTAAATATTTATTGTATGCTAATCTGACAGTAATTGCCTTAGTTTACTAAATGACATTGACAAAGCATACGAATGGAGTTTGTCAAATAAAATGCAATTTAGTCATAGTAAATGTAATGATTGTAATGTAATGACTTTTTATCGTAAAAGAAACCCAATTAATTATAGTTATAATATGAATAATGTACCAATTAATAGAGTCAGTTCTATAAAGGATTTAAGTATAACGTTCGATCGCAACTTGACTTTTCACGATCACATATCTTGTCTCGCGAAGAGTGTTATCGTCGTCTGGGTTTCGTTTAGCGAAATTCCAAAGATTTTCAAAATTCACAAGTTCTTAAAACTTTATACAACACTTTAGTCAGAAGCAAACTGGAATTATGCGCGTGTGTCTGGAATCCATACCATGTTACCTACGCACGTGTGCTTGAGAAAGTACAAAAGGCTTTCCAAAGAGTTCTTTACAAAACAGTCCATGGTCTACCTATTTCGATACCCGACCAAGTTTTTACTCGGGCACCTTGGCTTCAACTCTTTGGAGGTAGGAAGAATTTTCGACCAGCTTACCACCTGCCTCAAATCGTTTAAAGGATCAATTGACTGTATCCTCTTACACAACCTTTTGTGCATCCTATTCGTCCCTGACAGCCCTGAGCCACCCTCCGCATGACGACGCGGTCCCCCTCAGCAATATAATATCTTTCAAGTCAACCAGGTCCTCACTCGCCATGTTCATGCGCCACCTCAATGCACTCCGTGACGCCAACGCTGATTTATATTTCTCGTTTGACAACTGCCAGGGTAGCATGAGCGCCGCGACTCGTTGTCGACCCTTTTCTCGCGATGTCTGTCCCGCTTATATCAATACGGTGCGAGCGGGACAGACACTGCGCTTCCTCGAGAAAAGTGCCGACAAAGCTTTGTCGAGGTGCACATGCTACGCCTGCTGGTCAACTATCAGACGGGCATTACTAATTTATTGTGAAAGTTTGCGGGACCAATGGACTAATGGATGTAACTCTGTATTTATTGTATTGTATTTTTTTTTTTAGTTTTATTGGCATTATGTAATAATTAATATAACTTTGAATTGTATTCTTCTTCTTATCGAGTAAGGGTTAGTGGCCACCTCTGGTGTCAGAGTTTATCAAGCCGCCTATAAGGCCTCTGACTTGTATTTGTGTGGTAAATGTAATTGTTGTTATGTCGTTTTATCACAATAAATAAATAAATAAAACTCTTAATTACCACAAACATATTTTAAAGAATAAAAACACCGCCTCAATTTTAACTTTCAGACAGTATAACAAAGTTACCTGCACTATGCCGTTATGAGTGTTACAATTAAGGAGCAATATGAACGCCGCAGTCAGATCGTCTCAGACGAAATTAAGTTATATAGCATATTCGTGACACGCTTCTACCTTTAAGTTGCCAATTAGCGTCTAACTACGCCAGTCAGCAGTGAGCAGTCAGTCAGTATTGCCGCCGTTTGTTCGCGCGAGTTCATTCAAATGATCACCTCGATCCTTAAGATGGTACGACTTCAATACAAACAAACATTGCACATTAATTGGTTCATCATAAATTATTAATTCATAAATATTAAAAAATGTACTTTCATACATGAGGTATATAAATGCGATGGGTCACACACGCATAAGTAAAATTATTGAAATTATAAGATATTAGTATATTCGTGTTTTATGTATACATTTTTTTTATTATTTCGCGCAAACAAATAACTGAAACGAGTTAGTTGCGCATGTATTTATGAATTATTAAGGTATGATGAACCAATAATTTTGTAATGTTTGTTTGTACAGAAGTCGTACCACCTTAAGACTCAAAAGATCCAATACATTTGAAGGAGGTCCTCAAATGTATTTGGGATATCTTACTCAGAACTAATAGTTGTAAATATGACTCTAAGAAACGTTTCTTTTTTTTTTATTTACGAATACATAGAAAAGTAAATATGTCAAATAAATATTTATTCTATGCACATCTTCACTTCCTCATAAAAACATCTTTTACGAATTATAACGCGCTTGTTGTCGCAACCCGTGACAACGGACCCTGGAAAGGTGCCGAAACGCCGGGAATACATAAGAAATTTAAAATAGTAATAAAATGCAAAGTTAAACATTATGAAAAACCCATAACGGTAACGTAATTGAAAAAGGATAAAATAATATAAGCCCCGAATTAATTATCCGTCGGGGGCTGCCATTAAATGACTAGTTCAGTCACGACGGATATTTAAGTCAGGGGTTTTTCAATTACGTTTTAACCGTCGTAGGTATTTCAAATAAAACTTTTGCTTTTTATTTTGAACTTTTTAGAGAGTAAAGGTATTATGTACATTGTACTACATAAAAACCCATTACTGAAAACCGCATCAAAATGGGACAGTGATTTTGGGTTTGCATAAACAAACGTTTACTGCAGCGCTCCCTGGTGAGTTGTCAACGTTACATCTATCTAAGAACATGCTCGAATCAAACCCGAACCCATGACTGAAACCGCATCAAAATCGGACTAGTAGTTTTGGAGAAAAATGGCAACATTGGTGTGCACAAACAAATGTTCACTGCAGCGCTCCTAGTGAGTTGTCACCGTAACACATGTCTAAGAACATGCACCAAACCGAAAATGTGAATGTTTGTTCGGTTCGTGCAAGCAGTGTCAAAAAAAACATAATACTTTACTTCACTTAAACGACGCGCCCGCGCCAGTGCGTAGTGAGCTCGCAGATAGGTCACACGGCGGCGACAATGCAATCGTGTTTTTGAGTAATATAGTCACTAGTGTTAGTCCTGTAGTGTTCTGCATCTTAATTTGAAATTCAGTTTTTCATTAATATTGATATTACAGACGATCATGTAAAGCAATCTGATTTTCGATGGCCTATAACGGGCCCTTAATACATAAAATTAAAACATTTCATTTTCATAATATCATAGCCCATAGCTAATGTTTAAATGCTACGAGCTACAAAGCTTCTACGAATAACGCTACGAGGCTACGACCGTAGCCATGCCATAGATAGACAATACCTATTGGTAAAGCCAATAACCATTTTTTTATTATTATCTAAATAAATAAAAATCAATTATTTGTATGTTTGTCATCTATGCGCTCCGAAACCATTGATGAGATTATGATGAACAATTCACAAGGAGTTCCGAGAACACCCGCGAGGGTTCCTGGCTCAAAAAATCTATATATTTCTTTATACTTTACGTGGCATTGCCGGGTGTAGCTAGTTAGTATATAAAATTAAAAGCACTAATTTAAGGAAACACGTCACTACCTATGTAAGTTTTATGGTTGACAATATATCTCGGAACTCGTAACATTAATGTGTTATCACAGCTTGAATCCAATCGCGCTAATATTCAACGATAAAACCAAAAATAAATAATTACCGTTTCGATTCGGTAATATGCTTACAGCAAAATCTTGGTGGTATTGTTGAAATGGAAATCTAGGCTTTGAAATGCCAACTACATTTAATTTAAATTAGGTTGTAATTAAGCTAAATTAAATTATTGTTTAATTTTATTGCTAACTGCTATTTAACTACTCATTCAACATATCAAAGAAAGTACCTGATTTTTCGATAGGCTACAAAAGTAAATATATATACCATTATATTTTAATAGATATTTTTTTGTTTATTTAGTCACTAGTAATATTTAAACACAATATCATTTATTTAGTTTGGGCTGTTACAACTACTTGCGTGTGTTAGGGAGGCTACGCTATCAGTTCACAAACCTTACGACAAGAGACCTTTTAACGAGAATAAGACTAAAATGTAAATGTTAGTGCTGGTTCATTGTAACTTACATAAAAACATAAAAACATAAATACAACAGTAACATTTTTCACATTTGTACATGTTGTTCTCGGGCTACCATGTTCAGCTTTTTTCATAAATATAAATATATTTTTTGCGCAATTTTGTAAGAATAATTTTGCTTATGGTTGAAATCACCAAAAGTCGTTTGTCACAAAATTATTGGTTTATTTAAGGGAAACCTGTAATTGGCTTACTAAATATTTACATAAGTTATTATATAAGCATTGTTAAAGCTGTTGGTTTTCCAAATAAAGATAAAAAAAAAAAAAAAAAAAAAAAAACTACCATAAGGTACTACTACTACTACTCGTATTAGTGTAAGTCGACAACTCCATAGCCTACTATGAAATAATATACTGATATTCAACTTTATGATACTGAAGTCGAAAAGCCTTGAAGAAATTTGAATAGTTGATCTACATCAAAAGGGTTAACTCGTATAAAGAACTTTCACTCCCAATAATTGATTTGCCAATATTTTTATGTAAGCTAGGTCTTTTTATTTTGTTAAGAGTTATATGATCCGTCTTGTACTCATCTATTTCTGGATACATAATAAGAATATCTTTTGAAATGTCCCTTTTACTCGTAAGTATAATGTCCAATAGTATCACGATGTTATTCTTTTGGCATGTATACGATAAAACTTTGTTTCTATAGTAATGCGATTGTTTCGGTATGAACCAATCTTTTTTAAAAAGAAGTATATTTCAAATTGTATTATTCCATTTGATATGACTTGCAAAGATGTAGTTAATTTATAATTTAAAAAATATATAATAATTATAACAATATAAATTTTACGTGTAGGGTTCATAATTCATAATTCATTTATTCTCACCATAACCCATTTGAATAAAATTTATAAACATGAACTTAGGTACAGTATGTTTAGCTTAAATATAGGATCTAAGTAAATTAAATTAGTTTATCAAATAGGGTTACGGCGGGCTAACACCTGAAGTAGGAAAATCCTGTGCACAGGTTGTCAGCCCTACGCCCGTAGTTAGTTACAATAAAAATCAAGTAGGCTTAAGCGTTACATCATATACTCGTTAGCATTTAACATAGCTATGTTAAATGCTATTTACATGTACCTATGCTGATTCAGCTGCATAATAATAATAAATAGTAAAAATAATAATAAAAAATAAAAAATGAAAACTAATTAACTAAATAACAAGCATAAGCAACTATATTATTAAGCCAAACCATTGCACACAAAAGAAAAAAAAATACAAAAATTACAAAAATGCCTACCAATGATAAAGAAAACAACTTTTTTAACAACAACAAATTAACAACTTACCTATACGAATCCAAAAAGTCAGTGCACAAATCCGCGATATATCTATAACATTATTACAACTGTCTTCTATTTCGTCCTGAAAGATAATAATCTATTGGAGCTTCTCCCAAACAAATAGTTCTAATAAAAAAAATATTAAGAGCAAAAGAGACCACTATGCAATATATCCTATTATAATCCGAAATAGAAAAACATTAGGAATGTTTCAAGCAAATAAAAGACTGTAAATGCATGTGCCAGGCTGCATATCTAATCCTTCAAATATATTGTATCTGGAAACGGCCTACATAATTTAGGCAGGCACAAGAATAAATGAGTATCATTAGGAGAATAAAAGTGAACTGTACCTCACACGTGAACGGGGCCTTACCTTAAAAACTGAAATTGCATCGATAGAAATGACGTCAAGTAATTAAGTACGGTTCAATTTAGTATCTAGTTACACAAAGTCAAATAGAAAGACTTTACTTTCTTTTAGTGTAGGATCGAAAGTAAAATACAGTCGCATCAATTTCCTTTGTAAAATGAACCACTGGATAGCGCACTCGTTTGTGTGAGAGATTTATGTGGAAAAGTACTTAAAATTAACACTTGTGTCATCAGATCCACAAACAACTTTCTCCGCTAGGTACTTTGCGGTTCATTTAACTACTACTCTAGTGTGATAAAGTTACTTTCTGCTAACTGTTATTATTGAACTTTTAGTGAATAACTGATAAAAATTAACACATACTTACCTACGGTTTGAAGAATTTGATTATAAAGGAAAATTAATGTTTTGTTATATAAAAGTCATCCAGCAGATAGCTATTAGACGATAAGTTATTTCAATTTTATGTCGTCCTGTGGATTTAGTTATTCTTTAAGATACATACTCAAATGAAGATTAAGGATTTTTTTAAATAAAAGTTAATTGCAAAAAAGGTTGAGCTAAAAAAATACTATCTTAGACTGTCATTAACGAACCAACAGACGAACGGGAGTAAATTACATTTGAGGTGTTACCTCCGCAGGATTACACAGTGAAAGTAGTCCAAAGCCCTTACCATCGAAACTCACTCAATGGTAATATTATTGCATTTTGAAAGTGAAATTCTGTTATTCGCAGTAAATCGCGGCGTCTAGCTTTCGCAATTTGTGCTTTACGACAGGGGTTTTAAACTCTATACATACAGCGGTATTATGTTTATTCAAGTATAAATAAATTGTCATCCTTATTTAAAAAGAAGACATAAAACAGAAATATAATCTCGCTAGAAGCTTATAATTAACTAATGTTTGTAATTCGTTATCGAGCAACATCCATATGCTGTTAATAACACGAAACTTAAAGTTAGTAATTTCTATTACCTTTTTCATATGCACCATAAAGTCACAAAAATGGTTTAGGGTAGACGAGAAGACACTCTTAGGCCCGTATTCCAGAACGTGACTCAAGCAGTAATCTTTATTTAAGAACAGTTAGAAAGGGACGCGCTTATTCATCGAATGTAGCGACGTCCCTTTTTAACTGTACTCAAATGCTTGAGTCACGTTTTAGAATACGGGCCTAAGTCTTCGTGTGCCCGATTTCATTTAATACTTGTTTTGGTAAAACAAAGGAGTCATCTACTTTATTTCTTAAACAGCTCAATCAAGCAACACACTGAATCAGCTTTAAATATTTTGAAAGAATTTCCTTGCATTGGATTTTCTCGCATTTCTTCCCTCGTGGTAAGGCCCCAGGACAGTCGTCACTCTCGTTAATCCCTGGATCAGGTGCAACGTTGCAGTGCGATTTTTGTCCTTCTAGCTGATAACTACAACGTATTTAATCCCTTGTAAATTATCTCCTACGTCTGGACGTACAAACAAAGATGTTTCTTGGCAAATTGTTTAATATAAATCAGTGTTTTAGGGGTACCTTTTAACTGATTAGCTGCTCTTTTTCTTTGGGATTCGGGATAATGAAGACGTATCACTAATTAAGTTGCACTTCTACTTATGTTCTGTATAAAATACGAGAACGAGTATATACTACGGTGAAGATATTTTTTTTTTGAACTTTAGTATTGTTGGTGTTAGTTGTTTATATTATTTAAATTGCTCTTCTAACTTCAAATATTTTCAATACCCCTACAATTAATGCATTCCATTCCATTGCAACCCGTACAAAAGATGATTGTGATGATTTGATGTCATTATGCAAAATTATTTTTATTTTATCCTCTTACTCTACATTCAACATATTTTTTTGGCAAATCGACATTATGTTTCACAGGGAAAATAATTCCTAATAAATCCTATCCTAATCCTAACTAATATTGTAAATGCGAAAGTGCGTTGGTTTGTTCCTTTCCTTGCTTTACGCCCTAACTTAGCAACCAATTGACTTGATGTGGCATAGAGTTAGTTGAAAGGACGGAGAGGAACAGGCTACTTTTTATCCTGATATTCGACGAGTACGGGAACCACGCGGGTGAAACCGCGGTCGGAAGCTTACTAATCTTCGTTCTTACGTAATAATCACCATCTTTATTTATCCTTTATATTTTGACTCTGTATTTACGAGTATAGCATGCGTACTTGTCAGACTTAAAAGAGCTAATTCAACTTTTTCACGCCTTTCGTAACGAGTCGCAAATTGTGTGTTACCAACTAGAGCTGTGAATATGACGTTAACGTGAAGAGCAACGGAATGCGGAATTATAATGAGTGGCTGCACGATAAAACGAAGCGGCAAAAGAAGTGCGACAAGTGGATCGCGAGTGGGTGTACGTTAATGCCACGGCTGTGGCAGGTTGGGTACACGCAAATAAAAATATGGTAGCTGCGGATAGCATATGAAAAGTGTCACAGACTTTTCTACTTTTTTTTTATGGAATCAGTTGTCCTGGTTAGTGGTTGCATTTAAACTCGTTTTAGTTACCCATTTGTTTATTCGTAATTATATTTGAAGTTAGTACCTTCTATTTTCTTATTATCAATCTAACTATAGTTACACATCTCACATACCTACTCGTCCATGTAGTTTATTCGTACGATTCGCTTTGTATAGTACAATTGATTAGTTTCATTAAATAAAGTGGGACCTGATTTTTTCTGTTTCTTGACTAAGTTAAATAATGGCGAGTAATAAGTGAAACTTGGCAAGGCAGTAAAAACTCTTTTAGCACATATAACTTCAGCCCGTTTGCGGCTGTAATCTCAGTGTTACTACAAGATGTTTAGTTTGATGCGAATAGTTAGGAGTTTGTTACAACAATGTAATTTGCTAAAATAGCTTTTTTATCTTTAGTTGCTCATTTAAATAGTTTGTGGGATCGTACGTGTAAAGTACACTTTTAACAGTTTTTCTATCTAAGTTATTGATTGTAGTTAAAACATAACAACGTCGTCGTCGTCGTTATTACTAAAGGAGCAGTTGTACAATTTTTTAAGCCTCAAAATTTGTATTTAATTTCATTAATTACTGTCTAATAATTTAATCCGTTAACCTTATACATACATTAATTAATCTTCAAACAAAAGTTGGGGAAAATGAGCAGTGCGACGATGTCGTTTCATGCATTAATGTTCATATTATCACAGTTGGACCAACATAAAGTTAGATCTCCCTATAATAATATTATTCATATTCCCAGTGGATATACGAGTACGTATAGGCAATCAAAAAAATCATAAGACGTTTACAGGAAATTGCTTGTTTACATAATAAAGCGAACATGAATTTTACAGCATTTTCTACACCCATAAATTCAAATATGAGTAGTCATTGAGTGACATAAAAGGTTAGAGATTATTTGTCTGTGGCCGACAGGAAAATATTCATGAAATAAATAAAAAGCCTTTATTGCGCTGCCCTTTTTAGGGATCCGTTGTTCAAATAAAAAAAAACTCTGTAGATTATCATTATACTCGTGCAGCGCTGTGTGTTTTAGAAACATATATATATAGTAATATTATTCTTTCGTTTGTATTTTTTTACGTTTTCCATGTCCGTGCTGTCACGGAGTTTAGACAAATACTTATAAAGGTAAATGTTTATTTAGCTTCGCTTTTATTTTATTCATGATATATTTAGAATTGGAAATAGTATGCTCTATTCTTTTTATCGTCTTCTGAAGTCGGTCGTAAAATTTTGTCATAACATGAATCGTTATTGGCCCTTCCATCACAACATTAATTAACATGGAAAATATCCAATCACAAAACACCTTTGGGTAAGTTTTATAAAACAGTCGGGACCATGCTCCAACTTTCGTCTGTCATTTTTTTAAGTAGCAAAAGATAAATTTACATTAATTTCCTTATAAAATTATTTTGTCGATGTAAGATAACGGATAAACAAACTTACCTTTTTTGTTAATATATTACAAAAATATATACCTACCATTAGACATCCAAACCATGAAATGTTCAATCACACAAATATTTGTCTTGTCCGGAAATCGAACCCGAGACCTCTGAATAGAAGGCAGTATACGTACTCCTACGCCAGACAGTTCGTTAAAATTATTTCTACTACATATTTCAATAATTTTAATCTACAAGGCCTAACGTACAGAACCTTTTGCCTGCTCTTGGCCTTTTTTGTTGTTACCCGTGACTCCCTCGGGACATCAAGCAGAGGCATGTCGCAGACACCTGTCAGCTGGTGGATATCCTTCTTGTTCAGATGTCGTCGCTAACTTCTCTACTACACGTTTTCCTTGTGAAACAGAACTAAATTTACATTAGTTGGCGATTTAATGATTTCGCAAATAAGTTACCTAAACCTAAATGTGATGATGAATGTTATGGACTCACGGGGGACTAAAAAGGTAAAAGGTACCATATGAGTTTAACCTCTCAGGCCCCGACTTATGAGACACAATATACATTCTATTGTTCTCTGGTCACGGTTGTCCTGCTAGCTAATGAATTCTGATGAGAAAAGTCTGATATAAAACAAAAAGTGATCCCGTCTTCTTGACGCTCACAAACTACCGACAAGTGACAGCTCTACGAAGTGACAAAAGTATCTGCAAAGGTAATGTATTTTGAGGAGTTTCACCCGAGTTCTTTTCATAACAAAACGTGTTGTGAGACTCCATTTTAACTTAATCTACCGTACAATTTATATTTATTATTAAAAATATATTCACTGGACATTGGCGAAATCCGAAATGGAACCGCTACCACATACAAAGAAGAAGAATGTGTTTTGATTATCAACAAAGTATAAATCGTGTTAAGCATATGTTGCAGGAAAATTAGATTAATCGATGTTTTGCGAAAATCCTAGGGATATTGCGAAAACACGGATAATTAGACAATGGTGTTGTGATTTCTCAATCCTACTGAAAAAAGATTTTTGCGAAAAAACTGGTTGCCTTAATAAGATTGCGAAAAGTAAAATCGCTGGCTATTATGAAATAAGATCACTGATTGGCTGGTCAGATCGTCCAAACTCTTCTCTGATTGGTTGCCGACTTGACGTTTCAAATGTCAATCCATTCTCTCACATGTAGTAAAGTTTCTGTGAACCAATCAGAATAAGAGTAAGCAAGCAAGCAAAAATTAAGCCTATCAGAATAACGAATATCCAATGTTACTAAAAGCAACCCGTTTTTTTTTCAAAAACCCTATCTTCTTTCAGTAGGATTAAGAAATGTCAACACTATTGTCTAATTATTCGTGTTTTTGCAATATCCCGTGGATTTTTGCGAAAATTCTATTTATCAAATTATCCGACGACACATACAAGTAAGTACCTTTAATAAAATACCAAAAATAAAAGAATACCAATAGCAGGTCGTGTACCTTCCAACATGTTTATAAACCTACTATAAAATGTACCTTGCTTTTTTTCACTTTCTTTTTACTTGGTATAGGGGCACAAACATATTTTCTTTGCATTTTCATAACATCCAGTTACTGTTTTCGATTTAAAAACGATTTCGCCTCCATAAAACTTTACCTTTGCCTCGCCGATTCTCCAGTGACTGAGATCCCACTTGTAAAACTGTTTCGCAAATATTTACATATACAATTTAACTTGGGCAAGGGAAGTATTCGAGTACATTATACCTGAAAATGTATGCGCTTAAAATAATGATGTATGTATAATAATTTCAACTTTTCTCAAACTATTTTTTAAACGTTTGGTTGTTTGCCATTGTCAGTCAGTTTATTCAAAAAGTATTTTGGATAATCCACAAAAATAGAAATGAAAAAAGGAATAGAAGAATAGGGGTAACTTTTTAGTAATTATTTCACTAATCACCTCAGATTGTATAAATGTATAATATTAACAAATCGTGCTAGTAAGAGTGATGTTTATATATATTTTTTTACCTTCAAGCTGCAACTCTGAAGTTCTGCCGACCTCGCAAGGGAAGATATACCTACATACATAATATTTATTTATTATTAACTTTTACAAAAATCTAGGAATTTTCATCTTGTAAAGTTAATGTCAGACACAACAGTGTTATACAAAGTTTAAGTAGCTATATTACCTGTACTAGACTAGCAAAAGGTTGCAATTTCCATAAATTTACTTTTGATCTGGCTCGGTCTCCGCGTGGCAGGCAATTACAAGTGAAGTGTTTCGGCGCGACGGCCACGGTGATCGCCATTGTTCCCAAAATCAGCTCTGGCCGTGGCTGATCCATATTGATCCAGCATTATTGGCAAGTGAAGGCCAGTGATAGGCACCGGCTTGTTAATCTATACTAGCAGTAGATATAATAAATATGGAATCTGTTAGCTTGAATGCTCTGATCTCTGGAAGTACATACCCGTGGGATTTGGAAGATGTTTGTTGTATATTTGAGATATTCCCAGGAGAACAAGATAAATCAGAGGGATGAATTTATTGTGTTTTAGCCTAATGTCGTCATTCAAAAGGAGGAACATTAATTTTAAATTACTAGCTTTTACAGCTATTTTTGTTTGCGTGGATTTCAGAGTAGGTATCCATAATCCCATACGAACCCTTTATCGGGATAAAATTAACCTGTGTCCTCTTCCCAGTTCCCGGTCATGGTGTATCTGTAAGAAATTACATCCAAATCCTTTAAGCTTTACTGTTTACAGGTGATTTAGTGACATGAAATATTCTCCAATATTCCTATTCTATAATTATTCTTTTAAAAAATGTTACTAAAATTAAATTGCAAATGAGAAAATCCCAAGAGCGGTCATTCCTCTCGCTAACTGAACTTTTCTAAACTTACTGCTACTACATTTACATTTAATATTTGAGTTGCAACACAGTAGAGACTAGCGCTCTCTAATTAGTGGCCAAGAGTTTGTTCGAGTCGTAGCCATGGGTCAATCAACACTTGTCCAATGTCTCTATGAAATTGAGCCAGTGTTAAAGTAGACTTTACTTGGCTAAACACGGCCCGTGATGAAACAAAATTAGCGTAGTCACACTTTTAATAACATACTCATTAAAAAGTGTGAATACATACGCTGATTCTGAATAAATGTAAGAGCTCCGAAAAGAATAAATAGATTTTTTGCTTCAGCCTACTAAACCCATGGAGGTATTTAATATTTCTCTTATTAAAAAAAAGGTGACAGAAAAAACAAATAAAAATATTTGTCTAGGAAAAGTAGGGTTTTACTACAATTTTGTTTTTCACGAGACATGTTTTTTGAGATATAAAGGTGCGGCACCGAACAAGAACTCTCATAAACTGTATTAATGACGATGATTTATGATTAATGAATGATTTACCGGTTTGACGAAAACTTCATGAAATGTATTTCCATAAGTTTATAGAGGTTTAAAAGCTTTGTCCAACTTAGTGAAAGAATTCTCACCCACTCTCTAAAGCGGTTTGCCAAGTTTAAACACAGTTACGTAACAGTTTCGCATATTTGTTAAAGTTACTCTGGTTTGGAGTAACGAAGTATTTATCTTTATAGTACTTCCTTATTAACGACCTGTTTCGCGCAGGGGTATTAAGCCCGCCTTCTACACCAGAAGTCCCGGGTTCGATCCCCGGACAAGACAAACATTTCTGTGCATGAACATGTCTGTTTGACTTGATCTGGGTGTTTAATATGTATGTTATCTATGTATTTACAATCAAAGTACCTATATAAACATACTTATATACTTTTTTTGTAAATACATGGATACTAGATAACGGATAAACATCAAGTTCTTCATGAGACTTAACGTGGGCTAGCTAATTGTTGTGATAGTATGCAAATATTTATATATATTTATTAAAACCCTGGTTGATTAAGTAAAATAAACGAAATATCATTGTTTTATAAGCACATTTTAAGTTCTTCGCGTACTCATAATTGAAATAAAACAACTTTTGCGGGGTATTTAGTACGATGTTTATTTTCCCGAAACATATATTTGGTATTATAATTTTTCGGTTTATTTGCGGTCTTTTGGTTTCCCGACGTTTCAGCACCTTTTCAGTTGCCGTGGTCACGGGTTGACTATGTCAGTTAACTCCGCAAAAGTTGTTTTATTTCAATCATTGTTTTATGTCAATGAAAGTACGAATGAAAATCTGATACGTGCACGTGATTATCTAATACTACTACCATAGTTGTATTCGTTGCTACTACGGTAAACATAAAAGACATTGCTTCTAAAGAATTGGTTTAAAAATATACAAAATGAATGCCTTCATCGAATTGACTCAATAGTTTGATATTTCTTACCCTCAAGGTTGAATCAGCTCTGGTCAGCATACCTCTTAAAAAAAATATCCATCCATCTCATAGCCCATTATTTAGTGTTTTCATTTGGTATATTGACCTACAGACAGTCCAGTGACTTATTTCATACACAACCATTTTTACTAAGTGACGACTTGTCATCGGTCCAAAGTAGTTCCGTTCCAAAATCCATTTCTTTAATCTGTGCTACCGATCTGTCCCGTCCCTCACCTGCAGACTGCAAATGTAATACCTTTCTGCTGGAGCGTAAAAACCTTTGAAGTCAGAATGAAGTCTGAATCAGCGTCGAACGCATGGGTCCTCACTCTTGCAATTGGGTCATGTCCATCATAGCCGACAATGGAACCTGATAGCCAATATCTCATTAATTTGCGATACCCGAAACATTACTATTCGATACTCGAGAGAGGTGTTTCGGATCACAATTAATGTCTCATTATGTTCACATCCGACTGCGGAATAATTGAATCATCAAAAATACTTATGAGTGATATAAGTACCTTGGAAATATTATTTTCTATAACAGTACGTCATAAATGTTTGTTCTGAATTGAGATTTATAACCAAACTAGATTCCACCCGCGGTTTCACCCACGTGGTTCCAGTTCCGATAAAAGTACGCCTATGTTACTCTCCGCCCTTTCAACTAACTCTATACTAAAATCAAGTCGATTGGTTGCTTAGTTAGGGCGTCAAGAAAGGACAAACAAATACACTATCACATTTGCAATATTAGTTAGGATTACATCTATCAACATCGATTCGCTCTTTATCTATTATAATATAAACAATTACCTAGGTAATTAATTTGCATAGATCAGCAGTTCGCATTTAGCTGGAAAAAAGTGCGAATACCTACTATCAATATTTATAATAGCTACCTAACATACGGCATACACATAGTGCATAAGAGATTTTGAGGAGCTCGGGCGCAGTAGTTAATGTGTTCGGCCTGCGATTATCCAACTTTCAACGGCTGGTCACAGGAACGTTGACAAAAAAACTTAGGTAGGTAATACAATAGGGGAACTTTCCGGTTGACCAGTAGTTTTTTTTGGGAAACACTTTCTCGGAAAGTACTAAAGTGAAAGAACTCATTTATTATTCAAATGCATTACCTCTTGATGGTCTATTATTTGTGATATAAAGGTTGTTTATATATCGTTTAGTTCTTTAAATATAAAGCTCCCTGAAAAAAATCTACTGGTCAATCGGGAAGTTCCCCGATTGTACCTACTCTCGTTGTATGATGGTCTCGTGTTTCAGTCGTTAAAACCCGCATTCGGCTATTTTGGGGTCCATAGCCCATTCTCATGGACATGACTGATGATGATGATGAACGGATTAAAACACGGTGCTAAAATGTGAGAACTGACAAGCTAAATGCGTATCAATATCGTTCTAACCCTTTTGAATGTATTTTTTAGGGTTTCGTACCAAAATAGTAAGTCTTAGACTCAGTCTGTATATCTGTCTGTCTGTCACAGCTGGATATATCAAAAACTACTAATGCTATCAACTTGTGGAATAGTTTGAGATGAAATAAATGTATATATATTTTGCAATAGGGACTGAATGGGGGTCTTTAAACTCAAAGTAGGTAGAGCTATAAAAACATGGGGATTATCATCATATGAAAGAGCGCTGCTTGCACATTCTCAAACATTTTATCTTTTTTATAGGCCGTCGGGGGGACAATATATGATCGTACGGAACCCTCGGTGCGGGACACCGACTCGCTCTTAACGGGTTTTTTTTGTAAAAACATACTGCATTTTCAGTAATATGTATAACAAGCTAAGGACTTTTCCATATATGAGTACTGTAACTTTACCATGACTCCTCTTTGAGAGGGATTCTATCCATAAATTATTGTGCGATTTTCTCCGAATTTAATTAACGATCTCATGAATGATATTTGCTAATTAGCTTTCAGTTTCGCTGAAAATATGACAATCTGATAATAAGATAATTATGAGATAGCTGTTTCGTTTGGTATTTATGTATTATTAGCTTCCGCCCGCGGTTTCACCCGCGTGGTTCTCGTTCCCGTGGGAATATCTGGATATAAAGTAGCCTATGTTACTCTCCGTCCTTTTAACTACCTCTATGTCAAAAATCAAGTCAATTGGTTGCTTAGTTACGGCGCCAAGGAAGGACAAACAAACACACTTTCGCATTTATAATATTAGTTAGGCTTTGTAAGTAACAAATATGCTCCGTTAGCTAGTGTTCAAATACAGCAAGTTTTTTTATTTTTTAAATTACTATTATAAACAACGCGCATTAACAACAAAGAGTTAGACAGAAAGTTTTTATGTAAAAGACCCGGCGGACATAAGCACTTAAGTCAATTTTGCTCAAAAATTGATAAAGTCACAATACGCGTATTTTCGTTCAATGCGCCGAATGGAACAAACACGTAAGTCACTGCGGCCTCTTACGTCTGTAACTCACGACTGTTCTAAATAACTTATATGTTTAATCGACTCATTTCATCCTAGACTAAAACCACTTATACTTAAGTGGTTTACTCCGCCACTAAACGATGTTCTATATTTTAGCACCTGTTAATTTTTGACTTAAGTGATTTTACTATCGTTCACATTTTTCAAGAACCAGTGAGTGTACTTATGATTTAATTTTTTTGGTTATACACACCTACGACATACGTAACTCAACTCTTAACTCTTTTTATCCTGTTGCATAAGAACATAAAGTTATGATTAATTGTAACATTGGCGGAACACACTGATTCCTTTGAGTGAAATGCTTGATTTGTCGTTCTATCAAAGACAGTAGGAATAATACAGTAGGTTTTTGTAAAAGTAATCTTTACGAGATTTCTTGCCCACCCATTTATTAAATGGGTCTCGGTTGTAAGAATCTGTTTCCGTTCACGGTTTAAAAAAATTAAGCATTTAATCTCTACTTCTTCAGTTTTCGATTATATCTAAATTCATTTTTCCTATTTTAACCGACTTCAAAAAGGAGGCCGTTCTCAATGCGATTGTATGTTTTTATTTAATTTTTGACGATCTGCAATTTCGCGGAGATTTCGGATCCGATTTGCGTGATTCCCTATTTTATGCAATGGGAGATACTTGCTATTTGAACCCATAAAAAAATACTTTAGTTTGCCCAGTAGCTTTTATTTATGAGCATTTTTGTTTACTTGGACCTTGGATGATGTAACTTTCACGATACTTTTTAGTGTAAGTAGGAACGGGCCACAATGTTACTTATAAAATTGTGAAATACCTAATATACTTTTTTGTAAAAATTATAAAAACAGACTTCTCAAAGTCAAAAAAAAATGGAGTCGGTGCCAGCCAAGCCTAGAAAAATAAATGTAGAAGTCAGTTTTTGACAGAATCTAATTGAACGGGAATTTTGTTGAATCCCATTCGTGTTAAAGACAGTGTTCGTTCCTCGGTCTCCCAATTCTTCTTATCTTTCACTTGGATTTATATCATCATCATCATCACATCAACCATTTTTAATGTAATACTGCTGGGGCACTGATCTTTCTTATGGATGGATAAGGAGCACGGGCCTTTACGGATGCCAATGCGGATTGGTGGGTGTTAACGACTGCAAATGCAGCCAGGACAAACGGCTTAACGTACCTTCCGAAGCACGGAGGAGCTTGAGATAGTCAATTTTCGGTCACCCATCCCGTGACTGACCATTGCGAAAGTTGCTTAAGCTCAAGAATCGCAGGCCAAACGCGTAAACCATTGCGCCACGGGTGACACGCTCCGGTCGTGTTAAGCACGAGCGGTATGCAGAAAAGATAAATAGATAGAACACTATAAGTGGTTAACAAGTATAAGATATTACAAGCTCAGGTGTGGGTTCATGGGAATCTTCGATTGGTGGATCTCGCGAGGGCAAGAAGGGACTTAGCTTTGGCTTTGCCTAAAGGAGGCAGAAGCGGAAGTCCGACGTAACGGACTACATTCGCTTGGGGAGCACGGTGTTCAGCCTCGGTAGCACGGAGGGTAGCCTCGGAGTGGTGGTGCGCACGTAGTCTCAGACAGCTACAATTGAATAGTCTCAAAGTACAATATAAAACTATTTTTTTTTTAAGGTAACCGCTATGTAACAAAAGTAAAAGAATTTACAAGAGGTTGGTACATGGGCACTTTACCCTATTAGTCAGGATAAAGTTATTTAAAAGGAATTAAATCAGTATTTAGTCTACCAAAGAAATTCAAGAAGTAAATATTAAAGATATTTATAGCGGTTATGAAAGTAATATGATTCGGGAACGCATCCTTCTTAGCGGTCTATAAAGGTAACTCACTCAAAGAATTAATAAAAAAAACAATAAAATGTAAATTGTATTTGTACCACGTAATATATAGTAGGTATAAAGCTTCACTTTAAATGTAAATTACAAGAAATTAAAAAGGAATAATCGTTTTGCATTGGAGTATTTAACTACCCACTATATAAAAATATTGTAGGGAATATTTTATAGAAATCACAAGTAAAACGTACCGAATAATTAAAACACTCAAATATTACGAGATTTAAACTAAATAGATTATAAAATAAGTACGTTTAAAAGAAATAAAAGTAAAATGCAAAACGATTAGATTTAAAACACACACCCTAGTAGGGGGATCGCGAATTCTATAGAATTTGTGATTTATCCCCCACTTTAATTTTTGAAGAACGTTCTGGATATCTACAAGTAAAGAGTTAAACAGAATGACTTTAAGGCAGTAGTTCCGTAAGAAGAAAAAGGCAGATTTCGCTGGAAATGCGAAATTTATACTAAAATCTATCCAGCACGTTCTTCAAAAATTAAAGTGGGAGATAAATCACAAATCTATAGGCGAATAATGTTTAGTCATTAGCATAGACAACATCAGGATTGTAAGACCGTGTGTCGATCGGTCTTACAATCCTGATGTTGTCTATGCTAATGACTAAACATTATTCATTAGCATAGACAATAGGTGTTTTGTCTATGGCCAAAGAAGTAAGGAATATTAAAGTTTACAAAAACATAACAGATATACATAGAAAAATATGTAGATTTTTTCTATATATAAATAGTTAAAAAGAAATAAATTAATTTTTGTAGTCTAATTCACTTGACCGAAATACGAAATCTCCTAGCCGTGAGGTTAGCAATATCGAGGGTACACAGGAATATTTTGTGAAATAACTACCATCGTAAAGTTTAATCAAAACAAAATAAAGTAAACAAACAAGTTAGAATGGTGAAGTGAATGGTTTTAATTTAATTTAGTTCAAAAGTAAGTACTAGATTAAGATTTAGGAGTGTGCGGTCTTTGGAACCGTTGCACGTTCTTCTAGATTTATATAATCATTTATTATGCAAGTTCATTGATTTTTACACAAGAAATCTCAAACGTACTGTCAATCCTTAATGAAGCGATTCAAGTCTGCCCAAGGCTAAGACACTTTTATCCCAGAGGAGCATGAGTATGCTCCTATGTAAAGTAGAGTTACTTTATACACCTACCTACTGTGCCTACTGTGACGGTAAATAAAAAAGATATTATATATAATAAAACTAATAAATGAATTTAACCATTAACGTAAAAAATCGAATCATTTATTTTTTCTTTAGATATTTAGTTCCGTAGGCAATGCAATGACAATTTTCATTATATCTGAGACCAAGAATCAAGACAACACACTCACAATTTGATGATTTGCCATGTTTTACTGATAAGACAAAAGACACGAAAATGCATGGAAATAAAGGAGATACATAGCTATTACATTATATTTGAATGAGTGCACAATATCACATAATTCCAATTTCAAATGTTTTCATGGTGCTAAGGACCGCGATACATACAGCCATGTTTATATTTTTCGTAGGAGTAAAGTCTCTTTCTGTCAATTTATAGTTTAAAACTCTTTGGACCAGGACTTTTGTGCCTTAAGGTGGTACGACTTCCATACAAACAAACATTGCACATTAATTGGTTCATCATACATTAATAATTCATAAATACATGTGCAACTAACTCGTTTCAGTTATTTGTTTATACCACCTTAAACAGTCTTGTTTTTTTTCCGAAACTATTTTTGATAGAAGTTTTTGTTGACACTTTGGCGTTCCAAATTGAAATGTTATCATAATTAACTTTGGACAAATTAACCACTAATTCGTCCAAGTAATTAACCAAGTATTCCAGCCTGAGAATTCACTTGTGGCCGAGTTAATTTTTTCCAATATTTTTCTATTTAAAATTTACCATAACCAAGGGAAGTTCCATACAACACTAGCTCCCTCCGGGCATTAAATTAAAAAGACAGGCTCTATTTGAGTGTATCAATTCGACGTCCTTATTCAATAGGTACAATTGATTTTTTCTATTGTAGGGTGAGTGTTTGTGATTTCTTAATGGAAACAAAGCAATAAAATAAAATAAAAAACAGTGCACAAATTAATTTCACCTCACTGGAGCATGCTGTTACTAAGCATGTGGTCTTTGCAGATTCTAGTTGACAAACTTTATTTTCGATAGCCTCGGTTTACTTATTTCATAAAAGCGACTACTATGTAAGTAAAATGAAAGATATTGTAAAAATCAGACATGCAGATAAGGTGTGTATAGTTAATATCTAAAAATAGCAATATTGGTATAGATTTAATGTATGTGTATGCTTAATTTTGCTGATATGATATTACCCTAGTAGCTATAGGTTGTAATAACAACATAACGTTACGATAATAAATATTGCGGGTCTCTTTCACGCTAATTTTGAAGGGTAAAAGAAATAAAAACATCATTTATATTGTTTGTAAACCGGGATAAACTAGTTGATTATCTAACTCAGTTGCTAACAGATTTTGTTTGAAATTGATTGAAAGTGCAGTTACATTGCTGCTTTAGTAAGGCACTTTCAATCAAACGTTGATAGAAACAAGTTACTTAATCAGGGGGCTGATACCAGTAGTGGTGTAATTTATTTTACAAGACTGGCGTAAATTTTTATATTAATGGCACTGTCCTTTATTTTTTGAAACGACACGGTGTTGATGAGTAGCTAAACGTGTTTAAGTGTACTCAATATTTTTTTTTGTAATAAATACACTCGTAGAACTTTATTTATTCGTATTTTATTTACTTCCTTAATACTAAGAAGATTTTTTTTATCTGTAACTATTTTTAACTTTTATCTATTTAAATAACCCTTATTTATAATTAAAATATTCAAATGAGACCGAGGTTGAAGTAAAAGAAAACAAACATCAAGCTTACTTCAACAATATTTTATTTGTTCGGAAAACTTACAGCGAAAATAACAAAATAATAACTAAAAATAGATACATCATAGACATTAACAAGTTTTCACAGTTCAATATGGTAAATATGGACTTACACACACTCAAGCTTCTCTACTCTATCCTTTTTCTACCAACTTCCCCACCTTATCTCAAAGAATGTTTTTCTTTTCATACCACATCCTCACATTGTACCTTGCGTTCTTCCTCTAACCTCAGCCTAAAATTTCCTCCGCACTTCTCCAGCTTCTATTCCTATTCCTTTTCCGTGCACGCGGTCCGGCTTTGGAACGCACTACCACAGGGCATCAGAAAGGCTCAGACTGTAAAATCCTTTGGTGATCAAGTTAGAAGACATTTCCTTTCTCTTTCTCCTAACTTATAAATTATCATATATTTTCTCTCTTTCAGTATCCATCTATTTGTAAATATATACTTTTTCTTCTCCTTCTTCGTGCACCCATTCCCCTATTACCTTATTTATCTGTTTTCTTTCACCCAAGGTTGCCTGGAAGAGATTGCTATAATAAGGCCGCCTATTGTATATTCTTCTGTATATTTATTTTTTCTTTGTACTTGTTTTGTGTTTATCGTGTGCAATAAAGATTTTTATTATTTTATTATTATATAATACCTTTGTTCTTTGTTACAGATTTTGAACATCATTTGAAGTTTACAAACTCCTTTTAACAGCAATATGGTAAGTACTTACTCGTATTTAGAAAAAAATTATTGTAGCCAGTGTTGTGCTGTTGTTGTTACCAGTGTCAACTTTCGAAAGACTAGTCTTCATTGATTACTTTTTCTTGATTTGTAACCAATTTGAAACACATACCAAAAACACCAAGAAGCCGTTGAGGAAAATTCATAACCTAACTTCTGTTTCGCAAAATCTTTAATGAGATCACATAAATTACATATTTTCATAAGATAGTGAGGGGCTAAATTAGGTTCGCTAGTAAATTAATTGCATCAAGTGCGTCTTACGTGTCTAATTATCGTCCTATTAGCTTTTGTTCTCGATTATAATAGGTTTCGGTGGCCCGTAATATAAGATAAAATGTTCTACGTTTATTTTAGGGTTACATTTCTGAAAATGGAATATATTCAAAGCAACAGTTTCTTGAAAGTGTAAATTTTATTTATTTTAAATCTGAAGATCAAAGTTTTATTTAATAAAAACACAAAAAATACAAAATCTAATAATAACCTCTGTGTTTATGAATATCAACAAAAAACTAAAAATACTTCTAAATGAGACTAAAGTGATAATCTTGGCTTGGTGTGATAGAGATGAGCCATGCGTCAATGAAAGCGGTCTCCCGCTCTTCCGATGTTATTCCAAAACAAAAAAATATTTAAGTGATTGGTTATTGTATTCGTGTACCACAAGCCTTTAGCTATTTATTATTAATAAGTCAAATTAGAATCGATTACAAAAACACTTGAATAAAAATACTTACGTAACTGGTCGCGTGGCATACACTCGTAGTCCACGGATTTCGCGGAGCTTCTGTGACATTAACTTAAGTGACCGGCTTTTTTGTATTATTGGAGTTTATTCTTAAACTATTGAACTTCGAGCATCTTGAAGCGCTCGTAATTTACATTTGAAGTTTTTGAGAATTAGGCAATTAAGTCGGTGTGGATTACTAATGTAATCCGCGCGACCACTCTAGGGTGAAATATGAACATGGACATTCCAATGATGTTTATAACATCGTCAAGGGACATGTAACGTGGATTTATTGTTTTGAACCACAGAAAAATCAGCATTCTTGTGTATGACTGCTCGACAGCGAGAACAAATCAACAACATTGAGGCAAGAGAGGAACGCGGGTAAAAAAATAGTGCAATTTTTTTTCGTGTTCCAGCCTAGTTTACACGATTCTACTTGACGATCAAAACAGTGTTAATGCTTAGTGAAACACCACTATTTATTTGCCCACTGTGCATGACAAAGAAGCGACCAAGAAGACCTAACCGTCTTCCACCAAGACTATGCGTCTTTGCAATTAGGCAAGAAAGTCGTTTTTGGACACCAAAAAAGTAGAACTCATAAACCTTTCTGCATATAGTTTAAACCAGGCACCCTGCTTTTTTTATAATTTCCCTAAAATCAAAGATTTAATTAAAAGGTGTCACTTTCAGACGCAGCAAAGACAGTGGTGGCTTTCAATCAGTACGTAAAAACATGCCTTCAGATCAGTGATCCTCATGCTTTCAAAAATGGTTCGACCAAATAAAAATGTGTTTAAAATGCAAAGCAGAATACTTTGAAAGATAATAAATATAAAATTCTACTGCTTGTTTTAATAAAATGATACGCAAAACGTTCAGTGTGGCCCACGTATTATTACGTGAAAATCCTCGATACGCTATAGTGAGATTAGCACTTTTCCTTGTTTCATATGTTTAAAATTCTTAGTATATCCTTATTCGGTAACAGACAGCAATTTCAATTGGTGTCATCAGTGTTTCGAGCAACAAGTGTTGGCCAGAGGCAGCAAATATTGATGGCAGGCAGTCGCCGGACGTCCGGGCCACCGGGCCTTCCGTCCGGTTCGGACGGCTCGTTCACGTTTCCACATGCTTTGAAGCTTTAACTGAAATACTTTGTGATTGCTTTCCCATTCGTATCGGCTAAATAGATGGTAAAGGGAAAGATTGGAAGTCTCTCGATCATGATTTGCGTTACATGAAAACAACAAAAGATATCATCTTTTTTTTATTAAAACTGCGCTGGGCTAATATAGTCATCGCATTATTGGACTCATAACATATTATATGTAGGTATACCACCTCTCGCGATAAATAACGGTATTTCCCATTACTGTAGCCCAGCATTATTGTTGTAGGTTGTTTATCTCCTTTTATAATCGCAAATGATATTGGGAACTTGGGGCGAACACAAACGAAAAGTAGCGGACACAAATGAATCCTATCAGAGATGAATAGACACTATATGCACTTTATTACTGTGTAATTTCTTTTTCTCTAACCAACGGGAATACTGTTTTTACTTTTATGCTTCACCGTAAACTTAATTATTAATAATAAGATAACAAAAAAATACGCCGAATGGCTATGATAACGATAAGTCGGAGTCTAGCCAGGAAAAAAAATCTGATGCCTGCGCGGATCGCCCAAAAACCCAATACGCCATTCGCAGTCCTTCGTCATATGGTCGCGATCGGTGTGATCCATGAAAAAAAAGTAAAAATATTTTAAAATTAGTTACCTATTATAAATATGTATTACAAAACAACATGAAATGTAAAAATTCGAATCATTTTATATTAATGTTTCCACTTAGACTCGTCATATTCAAGTGAACATTTCTACAAGTCTGGAGCTTTAAAATTAGATATGTTTCATCTTTGTCCGCCATGGGGTGTTTTCCCATAGTAAAGTTCCCAATGTCCTTTCAAAGCTTCACATTGACAAATCTATTAAATAACTATAAGGAATTTGGAAACAAATATAAACCAAAATGAAGGTAAAACTTGTAAAACCTACTGACATTTTGATGTTTATTAATAATTTTGGGACTGATCGAAAAATACGAAAAATTCTCTCCTTGCATACCATTCGCCTATACTTTGCCTTGCAATGAGTATTTAAAATTGTAATCCATCATATCCACAGATCAAAATAAACACTTACGCCGTTACAAGATATAATACAAAGTAGATTGATGAACGCGTTTAGAACAACACAGCGCGGTCTGCCAGCAAGTTATTCAAGTGAGTTTGCTTATAAAAGTGATTGATTAAAATATCTTTTGTAAGGTAAGTGACTCCAGTACACGTAAGAGCTCCAAAAATTAAAAATATTTATTTTCGAATAAACAAATTAAAAAATATATCGAATAAGAGCTTAATATCCCGGTTAAGCTAAAACCATACTGACGTAACAACAAAAACTAAACCTTTGAATAACGTGGTGCAGTGAGTTTGTTATTATTTATGGACAGCCTATTATTAGAGAAAATAACATATGTGACTGTGCTATTATGGTTGGTATGCTTTTGTATTTGTTCAGAAAAAAACAAAACTCTCCTTCACGTTCACGAAAAAGGTTCTTGTAAAGTAGATTAATTATCTATTGTTTAAAAATCGATTTCAAATCTCATAACCACATCATTGTTCCGATGTGAGGTGAACTATGAGTTTCCGACAATAATTAATAGCTCCGAAGTTTCTCACATGTTACCGTGTCAATCCAGCCGTGGTGCACCAATCTTCGTGCGGCAACAGTCAACAATGCACAGTAGTACCACAGATAATACGAGTATTTTTTATAATAAAATCGGAATAAAATGTATCTTATAATATTATACTCGTCGTTTCAGCCTGAAAACTATCTGTGTGCCAAACATCTAAATCCGTTCAGACGTTTTTGCATGATTGTGTAATAAACATCTAGATAACCAAACTTTCGCATTTATAATACTAACGGCCCGTAGGAATATCGGGATAAAATGTAGCCTATATTTTAATCCAGTCTTTCTTCTATCTGTGTATCAAACATCAAAATCGATTCAGTAGTTTCTGCGTGAAAGAGTTACAAACGAACAAATAAACAAACTGACATACAAAATGGCATTACCTATAATGCATGGCAATGGCATAGGTAGGAGAATATTAGTAGTATGGATTTGGTTGAAATAAAAATAAAACCAACACTGACATCAAGACTTGACGACGACTTGACGACTTGACTTTGGTCTTGTGTTTTACATGTTCAACTACTGATCATGATATCCTAGGTTGCATAGGGCACTCAATAAATGGGTAAAATAATTCTTAATTGAAATAAACTTTGAGTTTACCTTCTGTCAAAAATTTGTTGTGCGGTTGCAGAGAGTGAACCACTATTGCTCGCTTGCTTCCTTATTTGAACAGGGTTGCCAATTCTTCTTTGGTATGTATAAATTAATAACTTCATATTTTCTGTCGATTGATTTGAGTCCTGTCTAACCCCCAGTTGCTATGACCTACGAATGGATTGGTTTGGCTACAGGCAGTAAAATTTTGAGTTTCCTCCATGTAAAATATCTATGTCAAAATATAACTATCCGTAGCCAAAACAATCCGTTAGTTAAGTTATATTATAGGGTAAAACAATCAATATAGAGTTTACAAGCAACCGACTAATAAAATAGCAATAAGGAGATGATGATTATTAAAGTCAGTTTCGAGTTTTATCTGGTTTTATAATTTTCCTATTTAGAAAACGTTATAGAAAAATTTCAATTAATCAGATTACTATGTTTGCAAAAAAATACTTATTCGTTATCTAATTTATTCACGAAGAATCTCTGCTCAGACAGAACTCAATAACCGAAAAAAGTATCTAGATAGCTACTGGAATAGCCATTACAACAGATTACAAAGATTTCGATACAATCAAAAAGAGCGGGGTAGGATCTCCAATCAATTTTAATTCGCGGGGACGACAAACAATTACATTGAAAACATTTGTATCGGTTTCTTGGTAACAGGCAACCCTTGTCATCTCTTGGGATTCAGTGATGGAGCGAGCGCACCGCCATTGTTTCCATTTTACTATTCTATTTTTCCTTTTTTATTGCAAACATCCCACACATTGCTTGTATGTTCACTGCAACCTAATCTTCTACTGGATTATTTTTAAGCAAGTAAATATACTAGAAAAAAAGTATCTTGTCTCATGTCGCCCTGACGAGTCTAGAGACTAGATTTCTAGACTGAGCTTAGTAGGATAATAGGTAGCTTACTTATATAAAATAGAAATGTGGTAGCAAATGTAATTTAGTTTTACTTTTGGAAATGGAATCGTTTAAAATTTAAAGAGATTTTCGTAAAGAAAAAGATATTTCTTTCGAATGCAAGGATTTTCCTAGCATTGTGACAACGCTGGCCTACAGCGTATTAAAAATATAAAAGTATTGGATAATTTCGACGGTGGTTCGCAAGTCTTGGTAGCTCAGTGGTTAGAGCAGTGGACCGGATTTCCAAAGGTCGTGACTTCGTGTCACATCTGAGAATTCACTTGTGGCGGAATTGATTTTTTCCAATATTTTTCTATTTCAAATTTATCATAAGTATAAAAATAGCATGGAAAAATGCACAAACAGACTAAGCTGCTACTATAGACGGTAAACTTGATGAGATGTTGACTGTACTTTAAATGTAGCAAACAAATACACAATTAGGCAAGTGGAGTTGTCAAGCAGTGTTTATGGGGGTCTGAGTGGACAGGTGGACATCCCATAAACAACGAGCTCGTTAAAGAGACGGCCCTATGTCAACATAACTGACCCCGAATTTGCCTGAGTATCGTTGATGTCATTAAGAAACCGCACGGAGACGGATCTACAAACAAGACGTGACAACTTTTACGTTTCGTGAATAACTTTTACGACTTAAAACGAGCTTTTATTAGCTGCAAAAGTTTTTTTATTCAATGAACAGTTCCTACCTACACGCGAAAAATTATGGTCAGTGCTTGTCAGTGCTTATAATATGTAATACAGTAGTTAATAGTAGTAGTACTTGCTGCCGTCGAAAGATCAGAAACAAAACTATCTCTGTCAAAAGATAAAAATATTACGCCTCCAATGAACAAGAGTTTGAAAAGCCAGCGAAAGAGCTAGAGATAATGCAGGAGAATTGGAGCGAAGGCTACCTACCTTTCGTCTTAAAGGGGATGAATAATTTACCGTGGTATAATAAAACAGGACCTAAATATATAACTATGCGAATAAAATACCTAAAACGTTAAAAACAGATAAATTACATTGTATCAAGCTAAAAGTGGGAAAAGCCAGTGGGATTAGTCTGCTCATGTCTGATTGTGTTAAGTGTGTAAAAAAATAGCATTGAAAAATGCAAAAATTACAAAATCATAAATTATTGGCAGTTGCATCTTAATCGATCGTTAAACACCTGAAAAGATGTTTCTTTCGAATGCAAGGATATTCCTAGCATTGATGTAACAACGCTGGCCTACAGCGTATTAAAAATATAAAAGTATTGGAGAATTTCGACGGTGGTTCGCAAGTCTCGGTAGCTCAGCGGTTAGAGCATTGGACCGGATTTCCAAAGGTCGCGGGTTCGATTCCCGTCTGAGAATTCACTTGTGGCCGAGTCAATTTTTTCCAATATTTTTCTATTTAAAATTTACCATAAAAATAAGTAATGTTCTCCAATTATTGTAATTAAGTATATGAAAACCATTATTATAATTATTTTTAATTTACTTTAAATACGCTTTATGATTATGACCCAGCTGATGCGTCTTCCAGTAACATTGTAAGTAGCGTCTTATATTCTGCGTTCTTTTATTTGTTTTTGCCATTGTATTTTTTATATGTATACACTTTAACATAAGTACCTGAAGTACGTCATGCTCTCTCAAACGTTTCTTCGGCGGTGTCGTGTGAGGCGGGTCGTTACATTCCCTAAAATATGGTTGAGCGAAGCGATGGCTGGTTCATGCGTCATGCTCGTGAATGGGTGCCGCCAGCGGAAATGGGTCTACTTCAGTCTGCTTGTCTTAACGTTGTGCTTAGAGCTTAAATATTGTCATCTAAAATAAATTGCTATCGACCTGTATGTACGTCACAACTTGCAGTACAGTAACCTTGTAATGCGAGAAATGTTAAATGTAAGTCCTTCCTTGAGAGTTGAAAATTGTTTACGGTTAGGATAACCATAAAATGTAATATTATAATTAGTATTTTCTTTTGTGATGGAAATTGACCTTACTGATATGTAAAGCTTACTATTCAATTTGACGACTCTGTATGAAATAAAACAGGGAGAAAAAAATAGCCCTTGACGAGTTTCTTGCCGGTTCTTCTCGTTACAAGGTCTCCCGCCGTAGGGTTTGTGAACCGATGGCGTAGCTTCTTTGACGTTCATAAGTGCTTGTAACAGCCTAGACTGAATAATTGATATTGATTTGATTTGAAAAAGTCGCTACTGAGTATTCCCTTTCACAAACTGAAGCAAAAAATTAGGTATCGATACCTACTTTTATGCAATACAAAAACCTAAGATGGTATTCTTCCCTTTTTTATGCCACCGTCTTTTTGCAAGAACCGATTGTTTGTAAGTATAGTCAAGGGTATTTATAAACCGTCGAGAAAATTGGAGTTGCACTAATACGGATGATTTTTCAATTATTTATAAATAATCAGCATCTCTTCGTTATATTGTACGTATGAGTGTGACGAAAACATGCTTCACGCTGATTGGTTTAAATACGTAACAATACTGTTTCATGTGCTCTTCTATTATGCGAGGATTTTGAAGAGGAATGCTTGCTATCCGTTTGCGTACTTGTAAGAAAGCCAGCGGTGCGCTTGAGAGTCCGAATGGCAGTGAGGTCATTTGAAAGAGTTGGCCCTTGTTTGAAAAGGCAAGAAAGCGTCGACGGCTTTCACTGATCGGAATGTGAAAGGAGGCCTGCGAAATATCTATTTTCCCCATGTAATCGTTATCCCAGATAAATTTTGGGCCATGGCCTTGATTTATCAGTCGAAATTTGCTCTGATTTAGGAACTTTTCCATTTTGTTTTGGAATCAAGAACAGGCGAGAAAGTAAACCCGTCCTCAACTTGGACCTTTCTATAACACCTGATTCGAGAAGCCACTCTATCTCTTTGTCCATCAATTGTGAGGTTTGCGTGGCAAATCTTGTTACATGGCCTGTTGTT
Source organism: Chrysoteuchia culmella (assembly GCA_910589605.1). Taxonomy (NCBI): domain Eukaryota; kingdom Metazoa; phylum Arthropoda; class Insecta; order Lepidoptera; family Crambidae; genus Chrysoteuchia; species Chrysoteuchia culmella. The sequence continues at coordinate 12,611,773 of OU342642.1, read as the reverse complement.
AGAGGGATGGTGGGTGGTTTTTTGACAAATGGAATTGCATTCCCGGTTATAATCTTTAGGATTGATGTTGGGGCTCTTAAATCTTCCCATTGCTTTTTGGACCGCCTCAACTGTCCACCTTCGAACTTCGTGTCAGTAGTTACGGCGCTGTACGGGGAGACTCTTAGCCTTCATCATACCTGATGTTAATTGATGGTATTGATAAGGCTGAAGATGGAAGTCAACCTCTCCCGGAATCCTCAACCACTGAGGAACTGGCTATCTTACCTCTAATTGCCGGAACACAACAATGCTGAAAACATTGTTGTTATGGCGACAGACTTAAATAAGATGGTGGTAGCTGAACAGGCGGACTCACAACAAGTCCTACCGCCAAACAAACCGAATACAATTTGCACCTCGCTGGGAATCGAACCCGGGAGCCCTGGGTCTGAATGTTACCATTTATCTCCAAAACTACTTATCCGATATTGAGGCAGTTTTCAATGATAGGTTCGGGTTTGATTGGTGCATGTTCTTAAATAGGTGTTACGGTGACAACTCACCAGGGAGCGCTGCAGTAAACATTTGTTTGAGCAAAACCAAAAGTACTTGTCCGATTTTGATGCGGTTTTCAGTAATTGGTTTTATGTAGTACAATGTACATAATATTTATGCTCTCTAAAAAGTTTGAAATAAAAAGCAATTAAAAATTTTGAAAAAACCCACGACAGTTAAAACGTTATTGAAAAGGGATAAAATAATTTAAAAAAACCCCCAAAACCGCCTGAAATGTCTGAATAGATCATATCGACACCCTCTGCATTGGATTTAAGACTAGAGATGACGCGTAATATTCTTGTTGTCTACAGTTTTAAGACTAAACGACAATGAGTTTGCTTTAAAGTCAACACAGACAAATCCACATTAATGTTTCCAGGAAAATCAAGAAAATGTTTATTTATTTCTGGCGCAGATTGAAGGTGGACAGGCAGTTCATGTTCTGGCTTAGGTGGGAGTACGTTCCGTTTGAGACTCTTCCATAAATTTACTGGGTTTTTTTATGCAATTATTATGATGATCAAAATATGCTCGTTTTTCTTTATCTATTGAAACTCACCAGCTTTTTAAATTCCTTGAAATATTCGTAATGCTTAGTTTCTTCGTTTTTAAATATTTTTTGTGAGTTTCATTTTTGAATTGACACATAATTTTTACAACATCTATTATCCAAGCAGGAGACTTGACATTTTCAAAATTTGTTTTCTCCATGATTCTCACAAATTATAGAGTTATTGTACAAGTACATGACAGTCACAAATTTTGTAGTTATCAATCAAGTAAAATAACTTTAAAATTTGTAGTATCATAGAGAAAACGAATTTTGAAAATGTCGAAACCAAATACGACATTTGCGTCGTTTGGGTAAGGAATCGGTAAGTGGTCATAGTGAATACGGACCCTGTATAAGTTACTCTATGGGTAATAAACAGCGTACTAAGGAAGCGCGCGCCCAAGTTGGACGCTGCGCACCCCTCACCCCGCGCCACTCCACACATTCTCATTGACGAAACGCAGCGAGTTCGGACATAGGTACATAAGGGTAAGATGGCTAATCCGTGACTTCAATCATTAGTCATTATCATTAGTAATAATAATTGTTATTTCTATTTGGAAACAAAAGCTTTCAAATGGTAACTATATATTTAATTCTAAATCGCGTATCTGAAACGTAAATGGAGATCCATCTCAATCCACTGCTTGGGAATAACGACGATTTTATTGAATTTCCTAAATACGTGTGGGGCATCAGCAAAATGTGATTTGTCAAGATCCAAATTGAATTTCCCAAAGTTGTAAGGGGAAGCCGAAATAAGGAACCTGATTAATTATTAATTTAATTTTAGAAGTGGTTTTTTTCTACCTAATATTTGTTACTAGATTGTGTTTTGTCATAATTTAGTATCTTCGAAAATAATATAAATACATATAGTGTCTGGTAACTTGATTAGCGAATAAGAAAAAGGTATGCAAATCACTCTTCTTATTCCCGACTATTTGATTTGTTTTATTTTACTATTCACCCAAAAGGAATGTCATTTTTAATTGAATTTTACATTTGAAAAAAAAAACAGATATTAATAAGCTTTTTTTTTATTTTATTAAATAAAAACAATTCTACAACTTTTCAGTGATTATAATTTATTATAATTATACGTTTAGCGTTTATGTTTATCGTAAGTTGTATATTTATTTTAATGGTTACCAGCAATTTTATGTGAAAGCCGTAAACGGGCGACAAAATCTCGTAATCCGGCGCTAAACGAATATCCGACGTACACCATAAAGCCGACTGGTCGGCAGCGGTATATTTGTAAATAAATGTACAATAATAACTCATTCCGTACTAAAATGCGTCGCAAATATAGTTCTGAAAAAATCACAGACACAAAAAAGCTAGGGATAGTGAAATAATGGAATACGTACCAATATGTGAGATGTATTACGTAGGTACGTAGGTAGGTACGGAGCTTTATGTAAAAGATTCATAAGTTAATGAAATAGTGAAGAAGCCAAATCTATATAAACAATGAATACTTAGTGGTTGCTGATATTATTTCCTGTACGCCTCCGTGTCGGTTTTCACGCCAAACTACTAAACAAATGTTTTTTTTGTTTAGTATAGTATAAAATTGTAGTAATGTTACTTACTAAAATTTTTACAAAACGTAACTACACATAGCCTTATGTTAGACAAGATACAATGTGTACGTTTATAATGTAGTATCAAGGCGAAATCAAACTCTAAGTTAAGGGCGCCACGGACACAAAGTAAAAAGATACAGAAGGTTCTCTCCCGCTATTATTAGATACTCGAAAAACTTGCCCGATTCACTAAGGTGCTACTCTTTGACTATGTAAGTTTTATTTGTGTAATTATGGAATTTTATTGATAGTTCTCCTTATTTCTTCAACTTTTCTGATGATGGCTGCGTCAATAAAAAAATCCTGTTTGTTATGTCATCACGTCAACAATACCACCTTTTTTAATACCGGTACCCCTCTGGGACTAAGGCGTCAACTAGATGTATGAATTTGTTTTAACAATAGCAACTGATTATTTCTGAATGTGTCCGTATACGCGTTTAAAATGAACGTCAATTTGTGCTAGCTAAAAAATCGCACGCACGATATTTTTACAAGAGACAACACATTACGGGGCAACGCTTAAGTATATCATACCTTATAAACATGAAGGTCGAATCACGCTTCTCTTGCAATCCTCAACCACTAAGAACATTATATTTTGTACTCAATATTCTCTCTGTTCCTCTGTTCCCGTACTCTGTGCTACGGACATGATCGGAATAGGTGACGCGCACCTTTGAATATTTATGAGCACGGGAGAAAAATGCATGACGGAGATCGCTGCCCATTTGAAGTACCGAAGTATAAACCATTTATTTTTAATTTAGGGTGACGTTTTTATAAGAATATGATTAAATAGCACGACTTATCATTGTAAAAAGGAACCACCAAACCCATTAGCAAGAAAATACTGAATATAATGATTACATTACTGATAGTAATATATGTACCATGTAGAGTAGGTTTCGTTAAAACTTTTTTCAGATGAAATCTTTTATGTATATTGATGTGTTCATGTTTGTTAAATATTACTTAGGCTGTTATCACCACATATTTTATACCTAAGTATATACTTTCATCTCTGAAATTCAATAAACTTTATTAGAAATTGCAGTAGGTAAATTGTAATATGAAATGAATGATGAGGTATTGAGTGAGTATTAATAATGATCCCAGCAATCCATAGCACTGAATACAGTACGTGAAAGTTTAAGCGGAAAACTAATCTAGTGCACTGATGTACAATTCCATTTCCGAAATTGATTCTGAATTTCAGAACGAGAACGCGACTTATGATTTCATCTGAATTTCAAGTTTTAGAAAATTCATACTCCTGATTCGCGGTTTGTAGTACCTTAACAGCCTCTACTAATGGAAATACTCAGTTCTAGCATGAGCGCCTTCTAAAGACACTCGTAGCTCGTAACTCGATAACGTGTCACATCTTAGCAGAGTAAGCAAGACGACATCATGCTTATGCGCCATACCTATATATCATTTGACCATTGTTTTGCTTGTGTGTCCAGATGTGGTGGGCGGTATGGTGTGCGGTGGTGGTGGCGTGTGCGGGAGCAGCGGCCGCGCCGGCGCCCGACTCCCTGGCACCCCTCGACCTGGTACAGATCGACCCACCAGCACCTGACGACGTGAGTTCATACATAATATACATCGTTATGTGGTGGGCGGTATGGTGTGCGTTGGTGGTAGCCTGCGCAGGAGCAACGGCCGCGCCGGCGTCCGACTCCCTGACACCCCTCGACCTGGTACAGATCGACACACCAGCACCTGACGACGTGAGTTCATACATAATATACATCGTTATGTGGTGGGCGGTATGGTATGTGGTGGTGGTAGCCTGCGCGGGAGCAGCGGCTGCGCCAGCGCCCGACTCCCTGGCATCCCTCGACCCGCCAGCACTCGACGACGTAAGTAACAATTTTCTAGTGGGAGGTTTTAACAGATGTGTACGTACAACACTAAGCAATCAACGCCAACGAGATCGAAGCCGATAAATGGTAGCCGATCCGTACTAACATTTCACTAAGACAAAGATGATGTATTTCCCCACCTCAACTCATACACCGATTCCCATGTCTACCTGTCGCGAACTATACCTACACATTAGAGCTCAATGGTTGGTGGATCGGTTCGCGCGATTGTAGCAGCTATCGCAATGGTCGGTCACAGGATGGGTGATAATAATTTTCTATTGTATAATTTCAACTATAGCAATAGAAAATTATTATAATATAGTTAAATATTAACATATAGTTAAATATTAAGTTTTGAAAACTTTGAAAAGTCATTAACGTAGTAAAATATTTGACGCAGAAAAATTAAAATTTTAATGGTTTCGAATGTTAATACACATACTTAAGTGTGATGACAGTTGTTACATTCTCTTTAAATATTTTTGTACTTTGTAATATTTGCTCTGAGTAATCCAGGTATTCGTGTCGTGACCCCGAGGTAAAACAAATAGCGGGAGAAATATTTTTTTGTTTAAAACTCGTGTTATTTTGCTCATGTGGAAAATTGTCATCGGCTACTGAGTGCGTGGGGTGTGTGTTTAGGCAACGCAATCCTTTCTTAGTGAACTGAGATGTCTAAAGAAAACTTATCACTTGTACGGTCAACAGCAAGCAAGGCTTTACATTTGCACTACGAATTGTATTTTTGTATGGATATGGTATGGTATAATGTTTTAGATGTCAAAGATTTTGTTTTGTCATTAAGACATTTTATTAAAATATTTTTTCTAACATCTTGTTAGATGGTAGAAGTTTAGTATAGTTGTCTGTTCAACATTACCAATGTATAGTTAGTGGTGGAAACTCTTGGGCTATATACTAAAATTAGGTTTTATCTATTATGTACTATTTAATGCTGTTTCCCGTAAACAAATAAACAATCAAAAAGTGGTTCATAATGATGAGTTCTACATGATTATGAGATTTTGAGATAAAATAAAGTTTTATAAAAAAATTGAACAGGCTGGAGATGGAACCCGTGACCTCACAGACTGCAAACCACGGAGGTCTTATCTTATCAAAAACAATAAATTCAACACTCGCTATAACAATAGTACGGGCCTAATTACAATTCAAGGTTTATGGAAATAAAAAAATATTTTCCCTCTTTTTTTCACACATTTAAAACTATAGGAATATACCCAGTATTGGTATTAATTATACATTTGAACAAAAAGGATGGTGCGAATGAAAAGCACATTAAGAATGGTCGTGAATTTTCTCTAATGCGTTACCTTACCGCCTTGCAAGCTTAAGAGATTAGATCACATTTAAATTTTATAGGCGTGGGATGTTAAGCAAAATATTTATTGCTAATGTGGTAACATTACCGTATCCGTATAATCTTTAAAGCAACTAAATAGAAGGAAAAATCACCTTTTGGGAAAATTAACTGAAATTAATTAAGTGGTCTCTACCACCCGTCTGGCCAGCGTGGTAGCAGTAGGATAATAGCCTCCTATGAACACCACAATTGGTGTGAACTAGGAGAGGCTTATGACCAGCAGTGGACGTCCACATACTGATGATGGAATTAAGTGGTTGTGCCATCTGGATAATATATAAATAAAGAAATTTTCGTACACACAAAATTATCTCGTTCTAGTTAAGTTTATTAAGAACGCTGGATCTAGATCTGGATACAGCCAACAAGTAAATACTTAAATGTAATTACTATGAATTCTTCTAAAAACAATATATTAAGACATATACTTAGAAAAGACTAAGGACAATCAGAAACGACACGGGAATCAAACCGCATCAAACCTGGCATCTGAGTAGAGGGTCTACTACAAAAGAAAGAGCACGATAGCTGGATGATTTTATATTTGATAAATCGAATCGTCCCATTATATTATCGTGCTTGATTTTCTTTAGTAGACCACCACACGGCAGATGAATTCCTTCCTACTATTCAGTATTCTGCACCATACAGAAAGATTGATCGTCAAGATAGTTTGTTCGTTTCGTTTCCTCTAATAATATTTTTCCTTGCCTCCCAGGAGGGAATCAGCTATGGTATGCCATCAATGGGAAGCCGGTACGCGGCAGGCGCCCCCTGGCTGTACCTGCTCGCCGAGATGCCTCGCGAATCACAGGTACCGAGAAAATATTATCTTCATTGACATCACTATTGCAAACCAAGACTCTTTCTTCATACGCCAAACTATACACAATAAGATGTCATTGTTCTTGTTGAAAATATAACGAAAACCTTTACTTTCGTTTCTCTACCTTCTCTGCAATAAGCGTGTTTACTTAATTAATCAACTATGAAAACAAATGAAATTTTTGAGAAAATGACATACTTTAACGCGTGTAGTTGACCGGTTGCATCATAAAACCATAGCATTAGCTGAAATGACGCCGTTTCAGCAAACATTTTAATTGTGTTTTTATTAAATGTTTGTTTAATGGTTCTTGTTGAAAATGTAACGAAAACCTACCCTTTCGCTTATCTATCTTCTTAGCAATATTATATAATAATCTAGTATTCATGTTCCTGTAGATGTATTATCCAACTTTAAATTTTGTACATGATAAGAGTTTACCTGCTCAGTTTTCAATAATGATTCAAGGTATAATGAAGGCTAAGAGCCTCCGCGTTGTTCATAAAAAAGGCACTTTTAATTGAATAAAAAATATGAACGTTCTTTGACTGTGAGTCAACGAATAATATCGCAACAATCCGTCTAACCTTTAACCTCATTATAAAGACTTTCAAAACAAAGAATTCCTCATAAATAATCTCATAATTATTTATGAGGAATTTCGTATCCTTAAAAAGGAAATGTTTCATTTGCCTATAAAACAGTCGTCCCGTTTTAGGAATTGCTTTCCGAATTAGGCAAATACAGGGGCTGCGCTCTGCTTATAACCCATTTAAATTAAGTAAGCAAATTAAATTTAACACTGGAGCTTTTGAGAATAATATGAAAAGTCCTATATAACAAGCAATAGCTTGTATATCGTTTGCTTTTAAAATTCAACATACAGTAGGCACTAAATCTTCGTAATACGGAAATTCGACTAGTTTTAAGGTAACTAAACAAGATTGTGTTTAAAATATAAACAACATTTGCATTAAATTGTTTATAATAGCTTACAAAGTGTCTATACAATGATAATGCTGACTTCATATTACGGATAGTACAATAATATCTGTAAATACAATTATAACTTAATTTAGTAATTCTTAAGCTACTACAGAGTTTCACCACATGATCAAATGAAACAAAAGAATAACAGATCAAAGAATTAATGTTGTCTTGCCAAAACATCACAAATATAATGAAAAAATAAAAGTTACTTAGAATTATTCCTGAATATTACAAAAAATTAAGAATTTATTTTAAGAAAATGCTAAACAATTACAAAAATTTGAATTTTATGAAATATTGAAAAAAAATCACGAGTCGGTAAAATAAATAATAACAGGTATGTAACAGACAATTCAGATTCTAGTGTGAGTGATTACACTTCTAAACATAAACAGATAATATCAAAATAATAATAGTGTTAGTAAATATATTAATTATGATAGTAGATCGAATAGATAGATTTGAACCATTAAATATATTCCTCCTTGCATCTATACTTACTTCATAACATAACACATATTCTGCCAGCTTTATGCGAATATAGGTACTTATTTTCATTTATTGAACTAAGAAATCTAGATGCTCACAAATCATTTTTGTTTTTATCGTCTTGACCTTATCGCAAAAATACTATAATATAGGCCGTGGCAGCCTCTCAGTAGGGCAACACTATGTCTAGATTGTGTGTGTTTTTAAGCCAAGTTTTTTGTGTATGCCTTGTTGGTTGTCCATAAATAAATGAAAAAAAATATATATATATATAGAGAGAGGTAACAAAATTAATGCAGTCATATCATCTTTTCTACAGACTTAAATAGTAAAGTAAAAAAAAGTAACACCATACTTACCAATCATATAATATAAAGAAACACACAAATATGTTGGAAACTATTTTTATATTTAAAACTACATGTTAACATATGAGATCTATGCATAAAGGTGGCAACTATTGAGAGTCCGATGCGCCAGCGTCGATCGTTCTCAGTGAATCCTGCTGTGGACCTGCTGCAGCGAAATGCGTTCAACTCCTATATGGAGCGCCTAGTTAACAACAACAGGAACTATTTAGACCGCGTCGGAAAGAGAGGTAAGAACACCGAAGAAAAAGGACAAAAAAAGAATACCCAAATATATTTTTAATGCCACAGATAAAAAAGTTTTTTATAACACGTGTAAGTCAAAATTGAGTTGAATACAGTAGTAGTTGGGTGTGTAGATTTGGTGTATCTACTAGATACTGTAGTGAATGCAAATTAGATGTTAGTTGACACTTTAGGTTTTGCTAATGTACAAAAATTGATAAATAGAAGCCTACGTAGATAGATACGTACAAAAATATATTGAAGTAGTGAAGCCTTGTAGATAGAGTCGCTACAAATATATTTTGATTTGCATGAAAATAGATGAATGTTTCTTGTAACTAAGTACCAGTTTAAAGGTTCTAACTTTTCTTTTTGACTTTCCAGCTCCATCGCAACTCGCCAGATTAGAGAACTAAGAAGAAAGAAGCTTAAATATCAATCATTTAGTCCAAATGTCGATATTAGTTAAACGCTTTCTGTACAAAAAATTGTTAATTACTATTTGCGAACTAGTCATTAATCGCATTCTCCAGCCATTGTTAAAACTATATTTTTAAATAAAATAGAATTTTACTATTCTAATTCATATTTATTGTTGAAAAACCTTTGGAAGTTTTCAAGTATTGGAGTTTAAAAGAACTTAAAGATACTATGCTACGTTACTTATTTTTTAGGTTGACCAAAAAGTTTTGTAATGTGCTCGTAACTTTAAAGTTTTATTCATGGCCTAGAAACATTTATTTAGAAGCTTTAACATTAATAGGCTGTCTGAAATTCGTCATCGTTGGCAGCAGGCTCAAAGTTTGTTTGCGGGACATTCACGATATTCAAACTACGTTTAGTAGCTCAACAATTGTAGCACGACTTTACGATTAGTTGGTAACTACTGAAGTTTATGAACTTCAGCCGTAGTGAGAGTGATACAGGTTAGTTCGGACCATTTGTCATAAACTTACCTATTGCCTAACTTTGTTTCTACTTAATATAACGCACTTCGTGAATGTCATTTGTTCTTTCTCGTCATTACATAATCCTCTTTTCTTATTTAAATAGTAGGTATACAGTCAACATATTCTTACATAATTAGCAATTCCGTGAGCAAAAGCTTTTCCCATAATTCAATTCTACTCGTAAAGCATTTTAAATATTGAAATATGCAGTATATTTAACGAGAATTCATTTCAATAATGTGATTTTCCTTTATAACAGCATATAGGTAAGAATCTATAACACGATAATAATAAACAATAAATAAAAGAAAGGGAAAATCGAAAGCACAATACTGGTGGAATGCTAGCGATATCGATATTAGATCTATGGAATGTCCTATTCTATCAATGAATGAATACGATATAATGTGAGAAGTGCTCTCCATCTGAAGAGTTTCTATTTTTCCTATTAGTTTATAATTACCTGGCCCTGATTGGGCTCAAGAGTAAACCCATTCAAAGTTAGCGCGCCGAGTCAGTTAGGTTGTTTATTAAAAATAATGAGAGCAGAATCACTATATATAAACTGTGTCAGAATGATTTTTCTATTATTTTATTATATTTGCTCGAATAATAAATCGCAATTAAAAAAAACGCACTTTTAAACTTAGTTAAACCTTATTTGGGATCAATAACGGTCGGTTTCAATAATCTATCCACAGTAAGAGATAGGCTTACTAGAGCTTTGTTGCCTAGATATTTTTGTTATTCAGTACAAAATTACCTAAAATATCTTTTGTTAGGGATAGGTTATTGAAACCGGCCATAAGAGGGAAATGTTGGACATCATTTGAAAGGCAACGATAGGAATAAGGAAAACAATTCAACTTTTTTTTTTTATTGGAATAGAACAAAAAGATGTTTACAAAACAAATACTTCTTGTATTAAAACAACTTACTTAGGGCCGGTTTCAATAAAATATCCCTAACAAGAGATAGGCCTATCTTGGTTATGTTACTTAGCAACCGCTGTTATTTCGGGTTATTTTGGGCTGAATAACAAAAATATCTAGGCAATAAAGCTCTAGTAAGCCTATCTCTTACTGTAGATAAGTTATTGAAACCGACCGTTAATACTTTTTTTTATCGGTTAGATAACGAATCCTCCTATTGAACCTGCCTTGATCCTAACCACAGACATAGATCTAAATCTATGTCTGTGACCATAACATATTTACCCATCACATTTGACCATAACTATATTTTGTTTCTTTATGTATATTATTGACATCTTAAATTTTGACATCTTAAATATTGACATGTAATTTCTGACATCCGATACATCAATAATGGACATAATACTGTTGTGTGTATTGACATGCTGAGAGATGAGATTTGTGTTGTTTCTTGTATGTACTTGGTTATTGATATTTAAATATTGAACTGTAGTAGGTAGTATTTTTTTTATATAATTTGATTTAATTTAATGTATGGAGAACATTACATAGTATTTTAGAGCATGACGAGATTACAAGTTTGCTTATCGATATGCCGGTAAAACACGCATATGTACGTACTTGAATTTTAAGAACTGAATTGTACCGTGTTTTATGCAAATACATATTACTATTACTATAACACGCACAAAATGTAGCGCAATTGCTCAACCAGCGGCCATGACAAGGAACAAAGTTGCTTTTTTTTTAAATGCAACATTTGTGTTAATATTCTTTTTTAATGCAATGAAATGTTGTTTATTAAGTATATTTATTGGGCTTTAAAACGAGCCCAATATTGGTGGGGATATACGCCGTACACAAAGTGTTAATAACGCTTAAGTTTTTTTTAAAGGTGCGTTTTTTTATGTTGAGTGTATTTCCATGTATCATAAATCTAAAAAAGTACAGGTTAATAATATCCATTTCAAGATAGCTTACTAGTAAGACAATACTAAGAGGGCACTCTCTTATTAAGTGGCATTACCAAAAAAAACCAACTAAATCTTCAATCAGCCTCCATTCTATTGTTTTTGAATTTGCTTACATGTGACTGATCCTTTCGAGATAGCTCATTAACCCGTGTGCCTTTGGGGAGTGAAGGCGGGCAGCGGGCGAGTGAAGCGACGCATGCCGTCGCTGTCCATCGACCTGCCGATGTCGGTGCTGCGGCAGAAGCTGAGCCTGGAGAAGGAGCGGAAGGTGCAGGCGCTGCGGGCCGCCGCCAACAGGAACTTCTTGAACGATATTGGCAAACGAGGTGAGAGTTTGAATTGTTGTGGCAAACCAAGTTAGGTGTAACACATGAGCTTTCAACAAGCCAACTGCAGCTATCGATAAGCCAATTGCAGCTGTGGCGTGTGTGTGGTGTATGCGGCGCCGTCGACGTGTTTATATTGCTGCCGACTAATGTCGATAGCTTCAGTTAGCACAGTCGACAGCTGTTGCTGCTGGCTCTGTCGACAGCTGCAGTTCGCTCTATCGACAGCAAAGAAGTGCTCGTCAGTATGAGCCCTTATCACAGTGACGTACAGTCGGGAAGTTCCCTGATTGTACAATTGTTCAAGGGATTTTACTCGGTCATTTGACTGCCGTCCTACCCTGAATTTACGCGATTGCACTGACGACTGTTTCGGGTTGCAATCTTGTATAGATCGCGCCAGGTCACAAACACTATAGTCTCTGCATATTTTGTCTCATCACGCTTACCTATGTCAAATGTGGCGCGACCTATACCCAAGTTCTACAAGTCAAAAAACCGGGTCACACAATAAACTCGATTAAACACGTATGAATACTATACTACCACAGAAGAAAGAGATTAGAAGAAGTACAGTAAAGGGAAATGTATGGATAAAAGGGCGACATGTGAAACCTAACATACTACTTCTAAGTTCTTTCTAGTATTCTGTGTATATACTTATTTTCTTATTATCTACTTTAAATAATGTGTTCGGAAGTAATCGCTAAAAATGTGCTCCAGAGAATAAACCTCTATCGTCTCCTGGTATTTTTCTAGAATATTTTATAAAAAAAGGATGATAAAATATTTTTGTAGCAATAATACAATCCATAATAAAAATACCTTTTCGCATAGTCCCCTGTCATGGATAGTTTACTAGTATATTACTGTTTACGGTTCGATTGTCCTAAGTCAATATGTAAGAAACGGACTCTCTAAAATATTGTATGGTAATATACATTACATACTATGTTTTTATTAACAGTGTGCTATGAAACTTTACCAAGTATGTTCTTAAGAATTTCCACCAATAAAGATACTGTTATATTTTGTCAATTTAATTTTACCGATACATGGTATGGCTTATATACTATCTACGTCGTTTACGTAAGTTTAAGCATTGATTTCAAAACATATTGAGACGAAATTAACTTAAATGTCATACAAATAATACTTAACACCTCTCTTAAAGACGCTATATCAAAAAAGTACGTACTTTTTGGTATAAAACTATAGGCCGGTTAGAGATGTTACAAATCTGGTAATAAGATATATATTTCTTCATACCTTTATCTAGATTTGTATAGTTTCAGAAATACGATTTTATGATTTTGACTCGAAACTTTTTCTTTTCGAAATGACCCCTTAAAAATACGAATTTTAAAGATTATTCTCAAATGGGGATATAAATACTATTAGAAATTGATTTAATTAATGGACATCAATAATATTTAGGATCGTATAGTTTAAATTTTTCTTTTATCGCTATAGCTATTAATTTCGTGTTTTTTTTTCGAAATAATTAGAAATTATGTAGATTGTTTACTTGATTTCCATTGTGAAGAATTGACTTTGAATTGACTTCCTGAAGAGGGAATCACGTAGGCTTATTCGGTAACTCCTGCAACTTCAGTGGACAACCGTGTTTGGCGTAAGGTGTAAATACATGGGTTGCTATGTTAAAAATCAATGTGACAACTTCTATAAAAAGAAGCAACACTGGACTATCACCAAGGCTAACTTGTCCACTAAAACAGAAAAAGTTACAGAATGGGCTCTACGGGATATAGTTCCCTTTATCCGATCCATCCGCTTTGTCCACCCAGGTGGACCATGTGCAATATGGTTTTCCCGCAGTTCACCTAGGGGAGAATCCATATTAAAGGATATTTTCTTTTTGTTTCAGGTTTCCAGTGGGCTCCATCATTAGAAGCTGGTAGATATTTCTAAGTTCATCTTGTCAAGTCGTGATTGTTCTTTCTAGGATTCATATGTTGAACTGAATATTATATGTATAGAAAATTATTAAAGATATGTGATGATAAATATTATTTAGCCTAATAAATGGAAGCAAAGATAAAATTATTCGTGTATGTGTCTAGTGTAAAATTGAGTAGAGTCATAGATTAAGGATTGACATTTTCAAAAAAAAGATTAAAATGAAGGTTCCGATATCTAAGTAATATATATTAAGCACAGCATTATGTACTTATTTTTTTTCTAGCAACGAAGAACGTTAGAATATAAAAAATGTATGTAACTTCTGAAACTGAATTGTCAAAATTGTTAGTTAATCAAGATTTTGTTCTATTATTTCCTTTAAAATTCAAAGTTTTATTTTGTAGATATCCTCTATGATGATATAGGAATTATTAATGTCAAAGATCTCGATTCTTGTAGATTATGATGTGACTTAGAAATGCAATAAAGTGTTTTGAGCTATTCGTTTTTTTTATTAATTTTACGTATATTGAGGTCCTCCGATAATAACACCCTGCAAAGGTGTAGACAATATTGATGTATAAAGCGAACTGATAGGTACCTATACAAATTACGGTAAGTATAAGACTTAAAATGACATTGGTTCTAAAACTTCTTTGTTAGGTAAATCCGTAGACCTACAACTACTTATAATAATTTAGAGTTAACCTTGCATAGCTGTTACTAAAATCACATTAACATCAACGTTTTACTACTGATGATTACAAGAGATGTTGAAAATATTAATGGGGTATAATAAATATTTCCATTACTGCAGCGCACAATTTTAATAAACCCTACATATAATTATATTATTCATAAATACATTTCACGTAGGTAACGTAGGTACATTATTCAATTTCATCTCGACAACCATTACACAAGAGAGTTAAACTGAGAAATATGCAGAAAATAAAAAAGTAATGATTCCATTTATTTATAAATATTAAAGTATCATGTTTTTCGATATTTTATCGTTTTCGACCGTGGAGAATATAAATAGGCGCAGTTTTACACTCGATAGGATACATTGTCAAGATGCCTCCAGTAAATCAGGCGCCATCTTTGATAAAAGTGACAAAGTACAGATATCACACCATTTAATGTATGGATGGTAACAGCTCCGCGCTCACTCTCGCGTTGGTACTTAGTAAAATTATTGCAATTTCAAAAAAATTACCATCCGTCCAACAATTTGCTCGACGTCACCTAAGTGTTAGCAGATTTCTTTTATTTTTTCCTAGAATAACATTTTTGGATATGCAAGTTAACAAACAAGTAATGTTAAGAAAATTTGAAAAATCATATATCTTGTGGTATCTACTACTAAATGTGGTTATCAGTAGCTTACACCTCGAGTTTGTGTTCAATCGATCCTAATCCTAATCTTAACTGATATTTTAATGCCAAAGTGTGTTTGTTTGTCCTTCCTTCACGTCCTAACTAAGAAACCAATCGACTTAATTTTTTACATTGAGTTAATGGAAAGGAAATAACATAGGCTACTTTTTATCCCGATATTCCCACGGGAACAGGAGCCGCGCAGGTGAAACCCTAGGCGTACACTCGTTCTAATCTTTCACTCGCAATCATTCCTTGAATTCAATTTTACAAAGTTATTCTGCATTCATTTTAGAGGACTATATATTAGACTATTAAATAACTAATTATTTTAGTGATAATTACAATAATCAATCATAGTCATTGATGATCGAAACATAATTTTCTTGATAATTTTATTTGAAGTAACCAAATATACAACAAAATAAAATTATGTAGGCTGCTTCTAGAATAGCAACACTTCTCTATTAGATAAGTATAACTTGTAAATAGTGCTTCGTGATACCTTTGAAAAGAAGTATTTTTAAATTCTTAATAAACTGAGTTTTATGAAACAAGTAATAAAACAGTTTTTACCTGAATTTGTAAAGTTCTTAAAACTAAAAAAGTTTCCTGCAATGCCACTTAACCTGCAACTCACCGGTAAATATGTTTTTAAGTTGTTTTATTTAATAATACCGTGAAATGAGAGAGCTTGAAATTTCAGAAAGTTTTAGAAACTTTCAGGAATGCGCTCTTTGTTCTACCTGATAAAGTTTTGAGTACTTCTGTAGAACTTGGAGATGTTAAAGGTGCTGAAAATATTTACGTAGCTAGCACACTGCAGTGAGACTGCGAGAGGAACTGAGCAACAGTCATATGGTGCTTCTTTTATATCTGACAGTTATTATTTAATAACACATAATAATATCAGCGAATAACCGAAACTCTAATTAGCCATATCAATTTCAATACTCAAGCGTAATTTAGATTTTTGCAATGATAACTGCTTGTTTTAATATATAATACATATCACACGTATTCATTATCATGTGCAGCAATAAAAGGATTTGGTACTGAAATAGTAGAATGCTTGACTTATATTCATTATTTAGCCATATCAGTATCAATTTAGTCATCCAAAGAAATAAGTTAGTTGTTTAGAAGCAGACGAATTACACTTTTCACTTGTTTTTACCTTATTGATTTAATTTAAATTAGGTCTCTTCTTGAAGCTCTTTTTCCTTAGGAAGGAATGCGTGGAGGTACAATCGGAAACTTCCCGCAGGCCTCCCCCCTACGGTATTGCAATAGCTATCAATTTTTAAAACCCTCTTGTTAGCGAGAGGCAAATAATGAATCCAATAGATGGATGGAAATATGGAGGAATTGGACCAAAACCTTATCGTTGAAGGGTTTTACGAGTGGTTTAAAGTGTGATAGCAATAGCGATAGCAATACCGCACCCCGACCGCCTAACGGTATCGCTTATGCTATTGCTATAGCTATCAAACTTCAAACTCTCATATAATCCTTCAACAATAGGGTTTTTGTCAAATTCCTACATATTTCTATTCATCGATTGGATTCACTTTTGCATTTTTTGTATGAAAAATCGATAGCTATAGCGATAGCACAAGATGTACCCTCACCCTTACCGCCTAACGGTATTGCTATCAAACTTTCAAACTTTAAACTCTCGTAAAACCCTTTAACAATAGGGTTTTTGTCCAATTCCTAATATTTCTATTATATCTTTTGGATTCATTATTGCATTTTAATTGTGAAAGTGATATCGCTAGCGAGAGTCCTTGTAGGAAGATTAAAAAATCGATATCGATAGCAATAGCAAAACCTTTAGGCGGTAGGGGTGCTGCTCCCCGACCGCCTAACGGTATAGCTTGTGCTTGAAGGGCTCTGTGTAATTCCTACACATTTCTATTAATTTATTTGATTCACTATTGCATTTTTAGTATGGAAGTGATAGCGTCAGCGAGAGCTCTTGTAGGGGGTTTGAAAAATCGATAACAATAGCGATACCGGTAGGCGGTAGTTGCTGTAGAATTACTTTAGAAAGTTTATTTTTAAGAAAGTTATTGATTTATAGAAAACGTTTACTTATATCACAAATAAAAGAACATTAATAGGTAATTCGTTTGAACGATAAATAACTTCTTTAACCTTTTTTACTTTTCAAATAACGTTTCCCAAATAAACTCTACTGGTGGACCGGGAAGTTCCTCGATTGTACCAAGTAGAAAATGATGTAGCGTTCCGCCTGTGACTTCATTCGCGTGGTCATTAGGTACTAAGTATCACTTTTCTTTGAGATCAGTTTTCATTTTCGCGACAGGAAGCAGCTCGCGACAAAAGCTCGCTTCTCTTCTAACGTCTTTTCTGTTCTGTGAATAAAACCAACGGTTTGTTTCCTGCTGGCCTGAAATTATGATTTCAGATTATAGTTCCAGTTGAGGCGCTCGTGGCCGCGCTTGACAGACTGATCGCAATCACGTTTGTTAAGCAACGTTCGGTCCGGTCAGGTGTCGGATGGGTGACCGTAAAATGGCATTGCAACTGAGCGATTCCTGCTTTGGAGGGCACGATAACCGTCGGTCCCGGCTGTTGTCAACTGATAATAATCGTTAAGCCAAGTCAGAGGCCTTAAGGCTGCTTGATAAACTCTGACACCAGAGGTGGCCACTAATCCTTATATAATAAGAGATAGATAGAAATGGTTCGAGTTAAAACAAAACTGAAATTCTCATATTTACTGTCAAACAAATTATTAGGTACTAGATATTAATAATAATACGCCAATGTCTCATTTTCAACAATGCGTCACAAAATTTAAATTAACAAATAAACTTAACACATCAAGCATTAAAATACTGACGAAGACTTCTAATAAATAAAGTTTTTCAGTTAGAAGTAGGAAGGTAGATAGAGAAATCGGTATAAAAAAAAGTAGTAGGTACCCTATTTTTTATACAGACTATATTTATCAGTGCATACCGAATTTCACCTAAATACGACATTTAATAGGTATAGATGATATTCCAGATGAATGTGAATACGAAAATCTTTTTCACAACACGTAATATATTTTCCGTAATATTTGTAATCATTATAAGGATATCAGTTGCATCAACTGTAAGCCTTTCATATACTCTTAAAGGAAGTTGTTTACCAAAACAAATCGGAAAACTTGGATTTTTACTGGGCGTCACAACAAATATAGGAACTTGATAGCGAAACAACTGATCCCTGGCTTTGCATGGCACAAATTGGATAAGATTTTGTGAAAGAGATATTGGATACAACAAATATTTACATACATAATCATTTTTATTATGAATCATCATCAGCAATGCTATGGAAAAATATTATTATGTTATTTCATTCGTTATTCAGTGAATTAGGACTTTTTACCATTTTGATACGGAATCAAAATGGTAAAAAGGAACCCTTATGGTGCGACTAAGTCTGTCTATCTGTCACAGCAAGAAATACTAATGCTGTCAACTTGAAGTTTGGAATAGTTTTATATGACAGTAAAGATTATACAGGAAATATAAAAATGATATCTTTAAATAGCATACATTTCGGAATTTAATTTTTTTTATACTTATTTTCTTTTTGATAAACTGACCTCGACCTATGTCGATGTATGGGGACAATATATAATAGTACGGAACCCTCGGTGCGCGAGCCAGACTCGCTCTTGACCGGACTCATTTTTGTGAAAATACTTATAGCAAGATCAGTAACCGATTTTATACTTTCTCCTTCTTCGTGTCGGTATTGAACCTTACTGTGTTGGACCGATATTCCAGCAGCTACGTGGATTAAAATTAGGTAGGTTGGTTAGGTTCCAAAAATATAGTTATTACATTACATTAATCAAATAACATAAGATTATAGAATTACGGTAAAAATAAATTAACATATACAGTAGATTACATTATACAAATATAGGATAAAATAATTTATAAAAAAAAAAATATACAGTGATCGGAGACATATTACATTTTCCTTCCATTCAATTTTTTTTTTCTATGACGAGTTCTACAAATGGTTCTGAGGTTTTGATAAACATAAAATAACGTTGTATTTCTAAGGATTTGTGTATTAAAGAATGTGTTTCTTTAATACACTAATCCTTAGAATTTCAAATGTTTGGAATGAAGCTCCGGCATCCGAACCTACAAACCAAGTTGGAGAATCGCCACCTGAACGGATTGTACTTAGATCGGCCCACGAAACTGTTACTCTATATTATCACTGTATCTACGTGAAAGGATAAATTAGCACCCTGGATTCCACTTACTTCCACCACGACGGAGAACATTCTTATTCATATTTTTTATAGATTGCACAACTCTATCATAAAAAAACAAAATCAGTCGAGTAAACAAACATGGCTGACATAAATTTTCGAGTGTCTCGACTCGTGATTATGTTTTTGTTTTTAAGGTGATGTGAAATCAATAAAAATTGTGCATAAATTTGTTCTACGGGGTGGTGGAATTGTGGAGGCCTATATCCTAACTTATCCTCACAATGATAGTGATAAAATAGGTAAGTTACGTATCGGATTTGGATCGAATTCGGATCGCAGTGCGTAAGCGCTCTTACTGTAAAGCAAGGCAAGCAAGCAAGCAAGGACATCGAAAGTGACAGCAACACTGCTTAACTAACTCAAACATGCCAATATTTTTATATTTCGGTTTATAAATGATACATATTCATCCATTGTTAACTAAACTATTTCAGCCACTATGTTAAGCCATAGCTAAGTTCTTCAAACTTTTTCAGCAACAACAACGGATTAACTTATACGTGACTTAAATATTTTTATGAGTTACAAAACTAACTTATTCATCAAAGTTGTAGCTTTGATGAATAAGTTAATTTTGTATAGTTACAAGTTTGTTTCAATGCCGTGTAAGCTAATAGTCGCCTATAGAATACGTAGGCATAAAAGTTATTATCTTAATTAATAAATATACCTATAATATTGTACATATCTTTTTCTTAACAAAAGTATCAACGCTTGTTTCAAACAAAATATTATAAGGTTTTTAATTAAAATATGCAGTTCCGAGATAAGTTAAAACCGCAATTCTTTTATAAATGTTTGCGTTTGACGGTTAGTTGAGCCATCGCTTTACAAAATCGCCTTAAAAAGTTCAATTCAGAGCGACCAACCTAGCCCTTTTCAAATTGTGCCTTTGCTCTATAAAAACATGGTTGTTGAATGTTCAACAGCGTTCTGTTGCACGGCTTTTCTATTATCACTATAGGTTTAATAGTTATTTAGACAACTACTGAGGGGTAGTTTAAATTAGGGATGTTACGGATGTGGTTATATCGGAACCGAATTCGGAATCGGAGTTTTTAGATTTGCTTTATCGAAATCGGAACCGAAATCGGAGGCGTAGGCAGAAGAGAGATGAGTTAATGGCAGGTCTAAAAACACGATAACGGTTTTTTTATATAGGTACAGGGTGGAAAGCTAAGATTGGGCATGAAGGGCACGTACATCAGCCGTTGTAACTACATGAACGCGTTCTGAGGAACTAAATATTTTTTTAGAAATTTCATAATTTTGAAGAAAATTGCAAGCAGCAGGAAAATAGGCAGTTTTTAAAGATATTTTTAATGCGTAGTTAGGGCGTGAACGAAGGACAAAGAAACAAACTAAAACACTTTCGCATTTATAATACTTGTTTAGCATTGTAAATGTAAAAATGTAATACCAAGACAAAAGCTTATCGCCGTCCAATCTATTTCTCAACCGGTCAAGATTAGGCACTCACCACTCACCACTACATGGTGGAGATGACAAATAACTTCCGATTAAATTTATCGGAACCGAATGTGCAAAATCAATCGGATGTTCCGACCTTTCGGAATCAGAACCGAACCTCCATAACATTCCTAGTTTAAATACCTTAAATAGTTTATAATGGCCATGTTTGAAGGCCTGTTTGTCATTTGCCATGCCTGTTTGCCATTAAGGGCTAAGGTTCTAAAACGTACAACCTAATTTAATAAGTTTAAATGTTTGTATTTATATAATGTCTGTTCAATTAGTCGTGTAATGTTTTTTAATAGTGTGATGTTCTGAGTGTGTGTTTGTTTGTCCAGCATAATACCAGTGTAATAGGCAGAAAAGCAAAGCTTGCTGCTTTTACTGAGCAGGACACAGTTTTGGCATCACGCGACGATGCAAAGTAATATTTGGATTTAGTTGTATTCACTGTAATTAATTTGTAATATTGTGCTGTCGTTGTATGGTTATAATAAATGTATTATCTTTCTTTCTTTCATTAATGTACATTTGGAATAAATGAACTAAAGTTTTATGCCAAGTTGCACAGTACGAGTCAAAACGCATCTTTACATCTCATTGGGATGAAATTATCTATAATAATAAATGCAAGAAGATACTTATCGGAAAATTTTGTTTTTTTTCAGAAACATGGGTATCAAATGAAAGGGCTTGTAGAGTGGATAAAAAAGCAAGTGTATAAAAATTTCTTGATTCTTATTATTCTTGAGCTTGTTCTTACAAGCTTTTATTAATATGCAATAAAAATAAAAATACCTATTTATAAACCAAAACCAATACAATCCCTTAATATAGTTACAAAATGAAATCGTAAGATGTTTTTTATTGCCACGGCAGCTTCTGTTCTTATGCAAATACAAAAAAATACAAATAAAAAAAGTTTATTTCAGTAAATTAGTCTAAATATAGTATTAAGTGGTTGTCCCTTTAAGCTTTAAGTTAGATATATTGTGTTTAGCAGCACTGCTCTTCCATAGCACGATTACAATAATAGACTAAACCACAATGATAAATAAATATTACGTATTACTAATTTAAGTTTTACTAAACATTAAGTATTATTAAACTAACAGCATAAAATTAACAATACAAAACTAAAGTGAGCAATTATTATTTTTAGCTATTTTTCCTACAATTTAAACGCTATTATATGATTTTACATGCATTTGTTACATGTGTATGTATATGTGTGAATGTGTATGTGTGTGTGTGTTATATTAAATCAGTATTTAACTTAAATACATTTCTATTTCATCATAATTTTTTATTTTTCATCCACTCAGTAAGCAAAATTTTGCATCTTGTGCTATTTATACAGTAAATATCAAGCTCTTTATTTATTTTATTGTATATGACACCAGCTCTAAAGAAGTATTGTCTTGCTGCAAAAACTGACTTCACCAGTGGATTTGGCGCTACTTTGCGATTTCTTCTAGAATTATTTTCATAATTTTGGTACGGAAGCGACTTATGTTTGTTTACTTAGCATAGTGTTCAAAATATAAAAAATCCTGACAAATCACAAGATGAGTAAAGTATGTCGTTTGGGAACTCACGTTGCTTAAAAAACATGACCTTTAGTAATAATCACTGAGCTCTCTCTAAATCAAGAAATCTAGTATTTATTAGCTATTATTATTAGCTCAACCCCACGCAGTAAGGTAGTACGTCAAAACGGATTGCGCTAAAGATATATAAGTTAGATGCAGGAGTCGCTCAGAGGCCACATGACGTAAAATTTTAAATGTCCATATAAGCCTTCTTGTTCTATTCATAAGCAGTTCAACATGACAATGCCATAACAATCTTTGGTCAAGCATAACACCAAGATATTTTGTACTAGGCACTTTCTTAAACTCAGAACAAGAGCAAGACGTAGCAGAATCCTCATCACATTGGTGTAACACTATTTTAAAATCAATAGATGGTTGGCCGCTATCATACTTTTTGAAACAAATATAATTACTTTTCTGAACGTTTAGAGACAAAAGATGTGTGTTCAGCCTATTAGAGATCCTGGCCAATCCCGCCTCAGTCCTTGATTTCAAGTCCAACCAGTCTCTAGCTGCAAAATCAATAGCCATATCATCTACATACGAGAACATGCTGCCTCCATCTATTTGCATGTTACATAGATTATAACATTTGGAACTCAATGTTGTACCCATTCCGACTCGAGAATTACTTTCAGTTAAGTAGTTTTATAAGAGTTTAAGCGGAATTCCTCTGATGCCTACATCCTGGAGACAGCGCAGAAGGATTTGTATACATACCGTGTCAAAGGCTTTTTTTATCAAGAAAAACCGCTAAACACTTATTACCTGCATCAACATTTTTAACAATAGCAGTGGTCAAAGCTAAAACAGCGTCTTCGTCGATAAGTTTTTACGAAAGACGCAGAAAACATTCTGTATTTAGAGAAGAAATTGAGCAACCGGATGTTTATTAACCTTTCCAACACTTTACAGGTTATACCTTACTAAAAATATTTGTATGTGCAGCGGTTGGCGGAACTCCGCGACGGGCATGTGCGAGCGAAGCGCAAGATGCCGTCCCTCTCCATCAACAACCCC
This sequence comes from Chrysoteuchia culmella, assembly GCA_910589605.1. NCBI lineage: Eukaryota > Metazoa > Arthropoda > Insecta > Lepidoptera > Crambidae > Chrysoteuchia > Chrysoteuchia culmella. The sequence continues at coordinate 12,588,038 of OU342642.1, read as the reverse complement.
ATGGAGGTGCTCCGCCAGAGGCTGCTGCTGGAGGTGGCCCGCAAGCAGATGCGCGAGGCGAACCAGCGGCAGGCCTTCGCCAACAGGCTGTTCTTGCAGAACGTCGGCAAACGAGGTTGGTCTTACACGAAACCTTCATAGTCATAGGTATATTTATGCCGTCCCTTGCCATTAAAACTCCTTTGAGGTGCGCTAACAGAGGCTGCTGCTGGAGGTGCCCCATATGCAGATGCGCCAGGCGATTCAGCTGCAGGCCGTCGCGTCGCCAACAGGCTGTTTTTGTAGAACGTCGGTAAACGAGGTTAGTCTAACATAAAACCTTCATGGTAATGTTTTTGCTGCGACTTTTCATCAACAACCCAATGCAGGTACTCTGCCAGAGGCTGCTGCTGGAGGTGGCCCGCAAGCAGATGCGCGAGGCGAACCAGCGACAGGCCGTCGCCAACAGGCTGTTCTTGCAGAACGTCGGCAAACGAGGTTGATCAAACATGAAACCTTCATAGCCATAGATATATTAATGCCGTCCCTTGCCATTAAAACTCCATGGAGGTGCGCTACCAGAGGCTGCTGCTGGAGGTTAAGCAGATGCGCGAGGCAAACCAGCGGCAGGCCGTCGGCAACAGGCTCTTCGTGGTAAACGAGGATAGTCTATCATGAAACCTTCACGATAACATTTATGCTGTGCCTTTTAATCAACAACCCAATGGAGGTACTCTGCCAGAGGCTGCTGTTGGAGGTTGTCGCCAACAGGCTGTTCCTGCAAATGAGGTTGATATTCTTCAAAGTATTGTTTCTTCTATAAAAACGGGCGGATCCCGCAATTCGAAGACTTTTTGCATCCGGTGAGTGACGAGCTGCTATGTCGTCTAAAAACACCTGCAGGCTATCAATGTCAACTAAATTGAAAAGGTGCTTGTGGCCGTTGGTGAGCCCCTATGTTATCAGACGTAACAGCGATCTAATAAGTTTTAGGAGAACTCTGAGACGAGCGACCGCTTGTGCTAGTTTATATGAGCAAAGAACCTTCTATTAACCTGATCGCATGTCGCATATGACGCTTACAGTTTATAAATTTAAACAGGAGATCCTCGCCTATCTTTCATAAATTCCTAAACATGCAATCTAGTTGAAGAACAACGTCAATATACATTGATCACGGCAAAATGTAAGTCTAAGTACAACCGGAGAAACAAAATTCACATATTTTTTCACTATAGCAGCACTTAATAATCAGTTAGGGCGGGCGGCGGCGGCGCGACACGTGGGAGGGCGGCACAAGAATGTTTTTAGGGTTCCGCACCAAAATTGTAAAACGGAACCCTTATGGCGGACTCAGTCTGTCTGTCACAGATGGACATATCAAGAACTACTAATGCTAAACACTTGAGATTTGGAATAGTTTTAGATGACGTTTGCCCAACTATTTTGCGAATAAGAGAGAAATAAAAAACAATATATTTTTTGCAATAGGGACAGAAATTGGGTCTTAAAAATTCAAAGTGGGCTGCACGCTGCTTAAACTTTCTCAAACATTTTATTTTTCATTTTTAGGCTGCATAGTTTTTGACTTTTGATGAAAATTGGTAAATACCGTTCCCCCTTATCTCCGAAGTTTACAGAAAAATCTGACATTATTCTATGTGATAGAAGTTTATGTAAAGATTACAGGAAAAATAAAACCATGTTTCTAAATTATCATAATATTTCAGAAATTTTAAGAAAAGTGATTTTATATTTATTTGCTTTTGGTTTGGTATGTCGATGTATGGGGACAATATATGATTTACCACTTAATACCACTAATACCACTTTTATTGTGCCATTTTTATATATAAAACATTTCATCAATCGAACGGTAAGGCGGTCTTTTTAACCAACTTCAAAAAAGGAAGAGGCTATTGAGTCGCCTATATTCTTTACTTTTTGCAGAGAATAATTAACACATGATACCATTTTATTACTTTCTTATCATCTTATCGCCTTCAATGCAGCCTTCAATAGAGAAGTTCTTACCCCTGTACCATTTGATCTATCCACGGAACAAAATAATAATAATAATAAAAAACACTTTATTGCACACAAAGACAAATAAAAAAGAAATAACACAAACAGACAGAAAGCATACAAAAGGCGGCCTTATTGCTAAATAGCAATCTCTTTAGAAAAATTTGGTAAGAAAAATAATAACGAAGAGGACAAAGGGGAGTGGGTGCAATTATGGGAAGGATAGTTGATATAGATGTACATAATATAAATAAAAGAAATAAAGTATAATAATAATGGAATTGAATAGGAAAATATACAAATACAAAATTAGTAAATATTAGGAAAAAGAAATTAAATGCTTTTTAACTTGATCGCGAAAAGATGCCAAAGTACGAGCTTTTCTAATACCTTCTGGGAGAGAATTCCATAAACGAACAGCGTGCACAGAGAAGGAGTAGGAGAAGAAATCTGTTGAGTGACAGGGAGTAGCGAGAGAAAGATTAGAGGAAGAACGCAAAGTGCGTAATGAAGTTGAGGATAGAAAGTTGAATAATTCTTTAAGGTAAGAAGGGGTAGTTGGGAGGAACAGGATGGAGAAAAGAAGAGAAAGAGTGTGTAAGTCCCTGCGCCGGCGAATAGGAATCCAATTAAGCTTGGAGCGGAAGTGAGATACGTGATCAAATTTACGTAAGTTGAAGATGAACCTTATAGCCAAATTCTGCAGACGCTCCAATTTGTCCAGCATTTCCTCCGATAAGTCCGTGTAGCAAACTTGTAGCAAGTTGGAAAGGATAAGGGACTGAGCAAGTATAACATTAGTACTAGTTGGTACAAAGTTGCGGAGACGATTAAGGGAGCTGTACGCAGCAAATATTTTCTTTCTAACAGAGTCAACCTGAGGTCTCCAGGAGAAACACTCATCAAAAAGCACACCGAGGTTTTTGAGGAAGCTGTTCAAATTCAATCCTCGAAACAAAATGAGGACTACCAATTATGATTGATTGCGACTTCGAAGGGTTGAAAGTAAGCCCAAATGCCTTACTCCAACTACTGATTTGTGCTAGATCAATGTTGGTAGTCGTTATTGCACTAGAGAGTTCAGAAAGTGGTGCTTGTGAATAGATTTGGAGATCATCTGCATAGAGGTGATAGGAACTGGAAAGAGATATAGTAATGGAATTTATAAAGATGGAGAAAAGAAGCGGAGATAAGACGCCACCCTGAGGAACTCCGGCACCAATATCACACCACGCAGAGGAAGAGTCTCCGAGGCGGATACGCTGCTGCCGCCCTAGTAGGTAACTTCGAAACCAATCGATTGCAGTTGGAGATTAAGAGAATGTAACACACCGAGAAGGACATCAAAGTCAACTGAACTGAAGGCATTACTGAAATTCAGTAGCGTCATCACGGTCAGCTGGCGATTATCCATACCATGGCGTATGTCGTCAGTAATCTTAACCAATACCGTAGATGTGCTAAGACCTCTACGAAAACCAGACTGAAATGGAGTAAAAAGGTTATTAAGGTTGAGATAAGCGGTAAGCTGAGTAAAGACAAGTTTTTCAAGGACCTTTGACAGGAAAGGAAGTATGGATATAGGACGGTATTCAGAGTACATTGTAGCATTTTGTTTTTTAGGAAGTGGGATAACATTAGCGTTCTTCCAGGCTGAAGGAAAAGTGCCAGTAGAAATGGATGTGTTAAGGATTTTGGTTATAACAGGAACAAGGATATCAATAATGGGAAGGATCATTTTGCGACTAATGGAATCAGCACCTACGGCATTGGAACCGATCGACAGAATTGTTCTCTTAACATCACATTCTGCAATCTGATTAAGAATAAATAGAGAGTCATGAGTAGGCAGAGAAGTAAGATAAGTCAATGTGTTGGCTTTGCAAGTGCCATCCATAGGCACAAAAGAGGAGAAGTGATTATTAAGCCAATTCAGATCAATGTTGTTATTGGAATTATTGCTACTCTGCGATTTTCCCACGCCAAGAGTTTTTAAGAATTTCCATACTTTCGCTGGGTCTTCTTCGTTTTCGATTGAGTCATGAGTGTGGCGTCTTTGTGCGTCCCTTATCACAGTGCTGCAGTGATTTCTAATACGATTGTATTTAATTTCATTTTGCTCCGAAGGATTGACCTTGAACTTAGCTTTAGCCCTATTTTTCCTGTTCATTAGTTTTCGGATCTCGTCAGTTAACCACGGTGCAGGTAGGTGCTTCATTTTAACTGGTTTAATTGGAGCATGAACGTCGTATGACTCGGTAAGATTTTTATTAAAAATGGTGACCTGCTCATTAACGTCTTCGAAGGTGAAAATCGAGTTCCAGTCTAAATTCGCAGCATCCTGACGTAGGAGCTCCTGATTAATTCTTGCAAAACTACGCTGAAGTTTGACTGTTGGTCTAAGTTTAGGAGGCCGTAAAGTATATCAAATCATGATATGAAAATGCATCTGCAGAATGTTGGCCGTGCTTTGCGGCTAAGTTAGGAGAAGAGACGATAATAAGGTCAAGTAGTGATGGGTTACAATTGGGAAAGTGATGTCCTGTAATGGAAGAATATGCAAATTAGAAGAGTTAACCACCGACAGTAATTTTTTGGCACGAAAGTCGTCCTTAGTGAGGCAAGTGTTGAAGTCACCCATTATAATGGTGTAAGGATAAATGGGGCAATAATTTTCTAGGATCCGATCGAAGGACCCAAAGTAGTCAATTCGGAGCGAAGGGCTACAAAAGACACCTAGAAGAAGTTTGGTATGAGAAAGGGAAATTTCAAGAAACAGATGCTCGGCGCTATTAGGGGTTGGCGGTTGAGGAGATCTACTGAGGATAGAATAAGTGATGTGCGAACGAAGATAAATTGCCACTCCTTCATGTGAGGAGCTTACACGATCGTTCCGGATTAACTGGAAGCCAGGTAAAGAATAAGAGGTAGAAGAAAGACAGGGGTTGAGGAACGTTTCAGATACAAGAATAGCTTGTATGTTTTTACTTTCAAACGATGCAAGCATATCCGAAAAGTGGGCTAGGATGCTTTATGCGTTTATGTGAACAACATTGAAATTTTTAGGAACATCCGAGAAGGTTTTGTCAAGTAACTCGCTCAGTTTCACTCGTTTCGTTCAAAACAACTTTACCACCTACTAAAAAGTTCTGAATAGTTTAATTGACAGATCTTTTGACAGTTTGTTATATGAAAAAATTACAAATTATATGCCACATAAGCTAACCATAACTTATCAGTAGCTGATGAAACCGACCCTTAATGTAACCCACATTTTGATTCGTTTTTAGCCATTTAAAGTGCTGACGCCTGTCTTAGTAAGAACAAAAATCGGAGTCGAACTCGCACATGAAGGGTTCCGTCTCTCACCCAAGGTTGCCTGGAAGAGATTGCTATGTAGCAATAAGGCCGCCTATTGGGTGTTCCTCTTTCTTGTCATTCTCTCTGTATTTGTTTGTTTTTGTAAAGTGTGCAATAAAGTTTCTATTATTATTACTATATTAAATTAGATATTCACTTGACAACCGATTACCTATATCTACCCAAAATACCACTTGGGGTTAGCAGCGGTTGGCAATAGGTTGGCAGCGGAAAAAATTGGTTTAGGTTAGGTTAGATTGGCGACTAAGTCGCTTACCTAGTATTTTTGACGCTTAAAAATGTTTTTAGTTGTCGGTTAATTATTAAAGACATTATTAAAGACCTATCTATAAATACCCCACACGTATAGGTTTGATAAAAATAAATATTTTCAGTTTTAGTTCCATGTATGGGGAGCCCCCCTTTATAATATATATATATATATATATATATATATATATATATATATATATATTTATTTTTGTATAAAAACCGTAAAGCAGTTTACAGAATATATCTACCTACCAAGTTTCAACTGTGTAATCCTCATAGTTTTGGAATAAAGTGGCTGTGACATTTTACCACTTTGGAAGTGTATATCTTTCAAACCGTTGACTTTGAGAAAAAACTGTTTTAGAAATCTCAATGTAATTTTTAAAGACTATCTATATATACCACACACGTATAAGTTTGAAAAAAAAATTGTTTCAGTTCCCTTTGGGCAATGTGCTATATTTCTTAAAACTGCCAACTATATTTCGTTCTAACCAATTTTCGTTATTTTTATAAATACCTAAAAAAACCTTACAGTATAACAATAAATATCGGGTAATAAACAGTGTGTGGACTGAAATCCGTAAAAGTATATTTATTTCCATTAAAATTTTCAATCACAGTATTTGTTTCATAATCGTAAAATATTTCAATATTACTTATTACGATTTCCGTTTACTTATATCACTCAGCTTTAAATTATAATAACTGGACTTCAACATCACAGACGATACGGTGATGAAAGCGCAAACCTATTAGGCATTAAAAATAAATAAAAAAACCGGCCGGCGAGTCGGACTCCCGCACCGAGGGTTCCGTACAAACCTGTAGGTATATAAGTAAAAGTTCACCCATCACGACAATCGAGTGATAGTTATGGTATTTTTATAGCAAAATAAAATTTAAAATTTTCTTAAATATATTTTATTATAGGTATGATGTAACTAAAAATTTACGGTTTTCGCTATTTTTTCTTCGTACCAAATTTCAAGATTCTAAGTTCACGGGTTGGTTTTGATTCCCGTGCGAGTTTCGAAAATTTGCGGCTTTCTTCTTCTTTTGATTGCTTTGGCTTAGAAGTTTGATTTTTTCACAGCTCCAAGGGACAGTAGACCTGAGTAGACATGAGACAAGTTGCTTTTTTCTAGTATATTTTCTTGTTTAAGATTTATCACATAAAAATAGCATTGTAAAATGCAAAATTAAAAAGTTATAAATACACATTTTATTTACATTAAATAAATTTAATTTATTTATCATTTAGTTACCATTAAATCGTAATCGTAAAAAAAATAATTAAATTATTTATAATAAAAATATTATAAATATAAAATTAATTATTCTTAATAAAAAATAAAAAATCTAATAAACAAATTGAATATTTTTGAATAACTCAAAACATGCATTAAAGATTAATCCTTATTCGGGTAATTAACATAATCGTATCTTGATGGTTCTGCTTAAAATTAATACTTTAATTCATCAGCTACATTGTAGAAGGCATTGCTGTTATTTCCTCTACTCTTAAAGGATTATCTTAATCCACGACCTAAATACCAGAATGAGCTATATAATATAGGTATAATATCTATATTATTATTATTGTTTGGAATTTCATGAAAAATTAAGGAACAAAGTACAACATACAATTATTTTATTAAATGAAATACCTGTATGTTGTACTTTCTTAAAAATTTATTAATGCGCGGTGAAAGGATCAAAAATAGAGTCTAATTATTTTTATAAATACCCTTGTTTCATGTTGACAAGTTTATGTATAGTTCAATGATATCACACATATAATATAATTGGTTTATTGAGTTTGATCGTTGTAACTACTGTTGCCAGATTGAGAAATCAAAATTTCTGGACAATATTATAAAATATCTGGACATTAGGATTTTTGGCTGGACAAAAAAACTGCAACGGATTTGTCGTAAAACAATTTTTTTGTTGCTAAAACAAAAACGAACGCACTCAATCAACCTCAGAAAAATAACTATTTTAAGTTATACTCTAGCACATCAACGCACGACACGACCAACTGTCAGGATTCTCGATGAAAGGACGGGACGCGGGAGGTGGGTGATGGGCGAGTCGGATGGACGGGAAAGTCCCGGGCATAGATAGCGAGAGACCGCAGCGGAGCCAGTGTTGCAAACTCGGTGGAAAAACCACTAATACTGGTGGTTTTTAATTTTCAGCTTCGTTTTAGCTGGACATTTTGCCTAAAACCGGGACACTGGACAACGTGTAAAATAGCTGGACAATCCAGCCAAGTCCAGCCAATCTGGCAACCCTAGTTGTAACCGTTCTTACATCTACTCGTACAAAACTTACGTCTCAAAGCTAAAATTCAATACAAGTCTCGGTAGGTCAGTGGTTAGAGCATTGAACCGGATTTCCAAAGGTCGTGGGTTCGAGTCCCATCTGAGAATTCACTTGTGGCGGAGTTGATATTTTCCAATATTTTTCTATTTAAAATTTATTATAAATCAATACATTCCGTCGTTTTTGTCCGTCAACGTTTTTTCCCGTTTACCTAGAACGATTGAAGATTTCTAACCCCCAATAAAGAAAAACAATGAAATTCACAATTTCGTCATCGTCATAAAACCATTAAAAACTGACCCTTCGATAAGATATTACGATGTTTTTATTTCTTTAACGTAAACTGAAAGAGTAAGTACCTAGGGAACAGCAATTCAGTATTAAAGACACATAAGACGATATATATATTGTGTCAAAGGCGTGAAAATGTAAATGCGCAGTTCCAAGAAATAAGGCCAGTACATACGTTAGTACGTACTCCCTTCATTGCGTTGTTATCAAATTGTATTGTCACTGCTCGCCTTTAAACGACTTCCTTCACATGTATTTACTACCATTCTCGTTTTGTTCATACGCTTCCCTCGAAACTATCATATAACGATAAGTAGCGTCTGATATGTTTGCTCGTCCCGACTGCAAACTATGTTAAAGTATTGTTAAAGAAGCGTAATAGGCAACATAAGAAATATAAAGGACAGTTTGGCTTAATTCGAAATCGAAATACAGAAACACTTGGTGACATTCCCAGGTCAATAGAACGTTCAATGAAATTAAGAACTATGTATGTGTATGTGACCTCTTTAATACTATCATTTTTTCGCAGGATTCTGGGTGAAATCGGCAGCAGACCGCTACGACAACTAGAGGCCACGGAACACACATCGCGCCAAAAATATCTGTTAAAAAGGTTTTGCTATACCTACTAGAAGCTATAAGCTTCTTATAGATTGCACATTTCTATTTCTTTTTATAATTTATGGAATCAATTGCTCTCATAGAGCGTTCTACATTCTCTTTCTGTATTATATTTGATTTTAAGCGTTCTTACTTTCTCACCATCGTTAAAAGTCAGTGTTGTTACCTCAAGATTAGTATTAAATATAAAATTTATGAGATTTGTAGGTAATTAAGTGAATACGCTTCGTTTTATTATGTTAGAAACTGAGAGCTTGTCGAATTGACTCGCACAGTAATAAGAAATTACCCATGCAAATTCCGAGCTCTGTAGGTAGGTACTTTGCAGAATAATTATTTTATTTAATTATATTGCCTAATCTAATACGCTGTTCACATGTTATTTTATGCATTTTGTTCTTTCAGCGTTTATCAACCTAACAAACCAAAGAAGACAAAAGAACATAATTTGACTGTTTTTAAGGATAACTTAACTTAAAGAATATTATTTTTTATCAATGACTAAAAAAGCGCGTCATTGTTTCAAACTACCTATAATTATTTTTTATCATTCATCACAGAGACGGTTAGAATTGTTTTAAAGATATATAATATCAGAATAACTACGTATAATTTTTGGGTTACAAATAATTATTCCTAGTAGATAAATGAATAATGTAAGTATTTTGTGTTAAAATTATTGACTTATCTATAATTGTTGTGTTTTAAATATTTTGGGGTTTGTTAACCGGCTCAACAACCGCAAAATATTTAATATAATTAATTAAATTATATTTGTAATAGTAAAATTTTCTGTACTAACTGTTCATGATTGTGTTTATGCTGCATTTTTACAGCCAATATTAACTTACGTGCCAAATTTTGTACTTATATAGATTTAATTAAATAAGGCAATTCGTAGTTTATTTATAACTTAAGTAACTATCAAATTTTCAAGTGAGTAACTTATTAGATACAATTATGCAAAAATATCCGCTAAATAGTGGTTCTGCCCAAAATTTGTGTACAGAGTAGCTGTTATAAATACTTAAACATTGTGCAAGTATATTTTTATGTTTCCAATTGATCTTCATAGAGTAAAATGTAGAAAAGTGTAATAGTTCGTACAATATAAATTACGTTCAATAAAAACGTTAAATTATTCATTTTAGTTTTTTTGTCTTAATTTTATTACTGCATCTTCGTAGAAATTGTTTCCTATACGTACAGTGAGCAGCAGTTCAGAGTTAACAAAACTGTAAATCTTCGTAGTTAGTCGGTAGAGGATTGTAACTGAAAGAATATCCTAAAACTTCAAAAAAAAAATTTAAAATATGTGTTTACAAAGTGTTTGCTGGATTCCCCTTTTAAATTATTATAAATGCCTGTATTAGGAGAGATTTTTCTGTTAATTGTAGTGTAGGTACAGGGCCCAATTCTGCTAATGCTTAGTCACAATCGTATTCCAATCGTGTTTCAATGGTAGTGCTGTTTTACACAGTTCTTGTTACAACAGTGTAAATAAACACTACTATTGAAACACCATTGAGAGACGATTATGACAAAAATTTAGCAGAATTGACCCCCAGTTAGCAGACCATCATCAAGTTTAAATAATTATTGACTTTCAGAGCCTCTGAGCAAACAAGACCGATTTCTTAGTGCAACTGGTTAAGCCTTGCGTGCTTTTGAATGTACGGTATGTTTCTTTACAAAACTGACAAATTTCGCCGATCGACTTCAAACTGTAAGTCGTAAGCCGTTCAGAATTGTCTGAAGAAATATTCTATAAGCCGTATTAATCGTAAAAGAGGGCGATATTATATAAGTTTTCCAAAAAGTCATATTGTTCTACTTAGGCAATCGAAAATATTGGTTAGGTGTGAAAAGTAAAATATAACCGAAACTGAAACTGCTAGAAATGCAGCGTGTGTATTTACGGTTCGCTCTTTGAGCACTCTTTAGGGGCGAGGACTTTCAGCAATTTGACAGATACCAATGGCCGCGAATTTCACCTTCTCGTATGATACCCACGTGTTTTAATTTTTTTCAAGTGACAAACTATTGAATACTACAAAAAAGTTGGGAGATGAAATCTTCGTGCAAAAGTGTGGGGTATGGTCAGATGTGGTATTGTAAGTATATCATACCCCATATTTTATCCAAAGCGCAACATCATTTAGCCGTAGACATTCAACAATACATGTTAATTCGGGTATCTATTAGAAGGTCGAAATTTTGTCATCTATCTATTATATTTTCGTACATACGTTTTTAACCAACCTAAAAAATATATTCTAAAGGTTCGAACGTGTGCACTTAAATCCGTATAAATATATGAGTTTATGACTTTTAAAAGTAAAATACCTTTATATAAAATGAAAGAATAACTTTGGAAGGTTATGCATATGCTTAGCTTTATTTGGCATGTTATATTTTTTATCTTTACTGAAAATAGTTGCCGACGACAAGCCTCTTATTAGGTTCCATCTCATTAGGTTTAAACATTTGAGCTAGTTATATTTTTGTCAGAGCTACAATTATTTAGCATACAAGACTACAGAAGTAATTTATAGTATGTGTCACATTCTCTCCTGAAATAATAACAGACAGTCCACACGAATAATAATAAAGAGTCCGCCTATCTTCGCAGTAAGGAACAAAGTTCTCCGATCTGTTCTATAAATTCTTCTGTTCGATATACGAGTATCGTGAGGCGACAAGGTTTACAGACAGACATCGTTTCATTTTATTGCGTGGTCCCTATACATTGTTTTGTGAATTTCTTCACGTAGGGACACCGATGGGGCATGAACACAAAACGTCAACTGCCAACCCACTATGCAATTTCGCATCCAATTCTTTAAAGGTCGATTGATACGCAACGGGAATGAAAACACGATAGCCGGGAGAGGACGTGATGGTATTTAGATTTTGTAATACGCGGTTGGAATAGGTTTCCTTTTTTTATTAGAATCGTCTTTCCTAGAATCGTATTTTGAAAGAATTCATTCCTACTCTTGAATTCACACATCTTGAAAACACACGACTGAATTTATTTATTTATTTATACAAAAATTCTAATAAAAAAAAGGAAACCTATTCCAACAACAAACGGTCATACAGCAAAGTTACATCCTGAGCGAAGCGAGGATTTCAAAGGTACAAGACGCTAAAAAGTTTTCTGTCGAAAGCAACACACAATTTTTCACCTCACAACAGCGAGGAACATTTTATGGTTGTTTCCGCGGTCAACTTCCGGTAAAAAATTCTTTAAATATAAAGTTTAATCTAAATATACCGTATTCTCGTTGTTTTAATGATATAAAAACCTAAAATAATAAAAAAGGGAGTATTATAGTTAATTCAAAGTTATTTAAAATAGGAATATATTGTTACATATTAATAAGAATAAAAACGATTCCGTAAATGTTGACACTGACATGAGGTACAAGACAAAGACAATTTAAAAATAAAGATTTATGTCACAGTCCAAAATCCAATTATAGGTTGTGAAATCTCACCCAGCCTAATATAAAATTCTTATAACAAATAGTTTAATCTTATTGTTATTGTTTTTATGATTCAATGAACTAACATAATATAATAAAACCAAAACGGAGTATTATAATTAATTTAAAGCTATTTAAAATAAGAATCAAATATAACAAAAAAGTCAATAGTGCGATTCGGAACGCATTATGACATATTTTTAGGTATTAAATTAAAAAATACTTTGCCGCGCTAGGCCGCAAAAAGCAATTTTCTACGCCTAAACTGATCGACAAAACCTTCTTTTCAGAGCGTGTGAGGTGAAAATATTATTTCCCTGATACAGTAGAATGACATAATTTAAAAGCTAAAAATACTTATAAAGTTGTTCTGTTTTTATACTATTTCCAACGGTTTTACAAATTTTACTTAATTACTTATTACAAAATGCTACCTTTAAAAATATTACTTCGCTGAATACAATAGAATGAAATAAATTTAACTATAATATGAGTAGTATTGTTCTGTTTTTATATTATTTCAACGAATTTACAGGTTTAATAACAAAGACATATTACCGGTTACAAAATACTGCCTTCATTAAAAAGTTTAATTACTTATCATAACTTTTTTTATATATATACTTATATTTCAAACAGTTTAACATATTTTATATAAATAAAGATATATTTATTTCCAGTTAGAAAATGCTTCCTTTAGGTTTTTACAGTGCAACAAAAAATATCAACATCTACCAAATTGATGCTGTCATGCGTATTGTGTCCTGAATTCTTTTCTACGACATCGGAGTAAGTTTTAACGTGGTATTCTAAAGTATATACCATGCAGAAGTGAAGGGACGTCCAAGCTGCGACATTGTTTATTATTTTGTGAAGTAAAGTGGAATCATGCAGTCATGACTAACTTGCCAAATATTTGTTTTTTTTTTCACAATTCCTCATAGTCCACACTGTCACATCCGGTTCTGTAGTTGAGATATTTTTAAATTCTTGAAGCATGTATTTTATGATAAGGTTTCCAAGCCGCCAACAGGCGAACTCGAGTTGACTGAGAACGAAGGAATTGTACAATATATTGTAAGTTAAAGGTTTTTGAAAAGGCTTCCTGACTCTCAATATGAAACCTAGTTGCTTGTAGGCTATTTCTACTATGGAATGAATGCGTGGAATAAAAGTCAACAGCAGTTACGGCTTTACATTTGCACTACGAAAACCGCCGCTATTCCGAGCGACGTAAGAGCGCTCTCAGGGTCAAAGTGTAAAGCAGTAGCTGCTGTTGGCTGTACATTATATTCAAGATGGCCAATTTTTTACGTCGGCCCCAATATCCGTTTGCTCCAAACAATGGCCCGAATATCTGCCAATGCATCATCGTAGTATCGTAGCAACGTAGCGTTTCGAAGCTTTGTAAAACAAATATGCAACGTTTTTTTTTGATATCCCATTATTTTAGGGGCTTAATCTGACCATGTATACAATTCAAATGGTAGGTATATAATTTTTTCCGTTTCATTATTACGGAAGTAGTTTTGCCGAATTAATTTGTATGGAAAAGTGAAAAAAAAACTTTTGATTTGGACAAAAATTTGTATGCCATTTGAATTGTTTACATTGTCTGGATAAGGGAACAAAAAAAAACACGTTGTATACAATGTAAAAAAGATTCATTAAAAATTGTATGATATATGTGCCAGTTAGGGCCAACGTTTGCAATTTGCTCGAAATGCCAAAATAGCTTTGTCAAAAAGTCATAGTAACGTTTATGAAATTGTTTTCATAAAATAGGGTAGTACAAGAAATAGAACTGAGAACTGTTCTACAGTAAGCTTTCGCCATAACTTGAGAAGATATAATATCATATCAACAGGTAATATGAAATAGTTTTCGGAACCTTTGCAGCGCTAGGTATGTCTTTGATATGATGCGGCTAAAGGAATCTATAATTAAACTCACAAAATCGCTTTGAGTAGCGCGACCTTTATGCTTTACTTTGTTGCTTGCTTTGCACATAATTTACATGGTAAGAGTTGGTACAAACAAATAACAGCTCCTCTTTATGTGATAAATATTAAACAAGAAAATATACTAGAAAAAAGCAACTCGTCTCATGTCGCCCTGACGGGATAGCATTGTAATATGCAAAATTAAAAAGTTATAGTTCCTCTTTAGTTATTTACTATGTTTGCGTTTCACTGTCTTCCAATTATAATTTTTCTGAGAGTACGAGAGAAATTTTCATAATTTTGCATTGCATGATAAACAATTGATATTTAATATTGTTGTTACGTATTTGTAAGTTGGACACAATAAAAACTAAAAAGGTTTTCTTGAAAAGTTGAGACAACAAAAAGTGGCTGTGACATACATCAGACATGACGAATCTATAAGGGTTCGGATTTTTGCCATTAGGCTACGGAACCCTAAAAAGAGTGCTTCATGAGACAAGTTGCTTTTTTCTAGTATATTTTCTTGTTTAGTATTTATACAAAACAAGTGTTTTTTTTTTTAGAAATGACGTTTTATCTCTGGCGTGGGCATTTTACAAAGACCGATTTTAAACGGTTGTAAAGTGTTGGTTGACCTTAAACATTTCGTGTAAATCAAACGGCGTATTACAGCTAGATCAATTAGCGGGGTCCGGGGGTATTTTTGTTCTCCAAATTAAGTCGATTAATAAAAGGCTCAATCAGACGTCCCCGGGGGACACCGGGGACCCTTTGAGGACATTAATTAGTTTTTGGTGTTTCGCGCCGCTTTTGCCACGTGCGTGAGTAGGTTCCGTAAGCTCTGTAAATATCAAGTAGGTACTTACTTTTAATTAAAACTAATTAAAAAATATATTTTAATGGATAAACTTGTATGAAGGATATATGCTTCTGACTGATGTTAGCTTACCTTTACGTATTCAAAATAGGCTAGCTTCTTGCGACTTCGATGGCCGTGATTTGTAATAGCATTATAGAGCCGATTAAAAAAAAGATAAATTAAAATAATAAAAAAAACTTTATTTCAGCCAAAAATCCATAGATACTCGTAACAACGTGTAGGTATCTATGCATTTTTGGCTGTTGAACTTTGGTTTTTGTTTTCAGGAAAAGTTGGAAAAGTTTTTGTAAAATATTGAAGAGGTGACAATGCTTTCGTGGAAATTGTTATACCTTTTTTAATTGTGAGAATAATTTATATTAACAGATAAAAGCTTTCAGATATCTTTAAGTTTTAATTGTTATTTAGCGTTCCTCGTTGAATGCTGCTGCCATAATCTAAGTACCTATTGTCCTACCACCACTGTATATGTTCTACGTGGTGGTGGAAGTAATTGGAATCCAAGATGCTAACTTATCCTTTTACTAATAGTGCTAAAAAAAGGAAACCAAAATTAATAGAAAGAGAGAGAATTCTCTAGAGAGTGAGATTACGCTACTTAAGATCTTGATTCAAGTAGGTGTTCGGAATGCAATGATGAACGGAATGAAGCCCAGTTACCTATAACTCCATGGCCAAACTCGCATAAAGGGCATAGTTCCTATATTACAAGTTTGCCAAACATGACATTTACAGGACACGTTAGCGTAGACCAGCCATACTCAAAGTATGCTCCGCGGAGCCTTCGCGAGCCTGATATAAGATATACTTCAACTTTCTTCTATCAAACCTAATATCAATCTTTGATAAAAATTAGCAAAAAAGTTTGAGAACCACTGGCGTAGATTATTAGATACACAAGATACAATAAGAAAGAGACAGAGCTACATTTGACATACATAATGCAGACAGTGATTATCTACTCCCTTTTTTGTTCTGTTTTTTTACGTTTGTATGATAATTTTTAATAGACTAATTGACTTACTAGAAAGAATCGTCTCGGCTCACGAGTTATTATCAGGCGGGACTTGAACCCGCAACCTTTGGAAATCTATTTGCTTGCTCTCCCAATTGAGCTACTTACGAAGCGACCAAAACAATTAGGCGCATGACAGGAATGCGGTTTCGTATTTTCAAAGCCCGCACCTCGCTTCTTTCATTGAATTTACCCTATTAGCTGATTGATTGGCACTACATTGATTACTGACAGAAATTAGCTTCTTGTTTTAGTTTTTCAGTTAGTTATTCTATGTTTTTCATAGCTGTCATGCGCCAAAATGTGTTGGACGGGTAGTACTTACCTACTTATCAGTGACTTCTTTCGGGCCGCGTTATCACTCGTCAGTTTCCCTAATTACCTAGACAGTTTCTTGAACTCGTCAGTTACCTTATTTCTCAGTTCTATATATTTTTTTAAGACGTCATTCCCTAATTCGCCAGTTTCGTTGACTTGTCAGTTTCCTTATATTGTCAATTTATGCAATTCGTCAGTCATGACTTCGACTTGCTACTTATTGTAGGTACACATCTGTCTTGTTTATTTTACTCTCTCATTCAAACACGGTTTCCGAATTCATCTCATATCTAGTTCATACTTTTCCATATAAAGATATAAAGCTATGCTAAAATGAATGGCCAGCAATAAGGCAGGATTCGATGACTGGCGGGCCGGCGCTTACCCTCCGGCGCTCGTCACTCCGTCTGCTACTCTAATTAAAGTGATTTAATTTAAAGCGACGCCCCGAGTGCCACCTGATTGCATTACACCTAAAGAGCACCCGCAGCGAAACACCCACCAAATTTTTACTTCACCCAATAGGCCACTTGATTGAAACTTTTCTTTAATGAAAAAATATTTTTCTCAAACATGCATGGAAATGTTGTCATTATTTTCGAAAAAAGAACACGCGAAGTATCGAATTTACGGAAAAAGAAAATCAAATCCATTGCAGGAGCGTTTTTTGAATTTGGAACATTACAAAGAGTATTTAACAACTCCAGCACGCCGTTTCACAACATTGCTGGAGCGCTGTAATGTTCCTAATTCAAAAGGACGCTCCTGCAATGATTTTGATTTTCTTTTAGTAATTATTAAATGTATAATATAAAAAATATGTTTTATTTCCCTGCATTCTTTTGAGAAAAGCACTATATATGCCTCGGCGGAAATGGCAATTGCCTGTCTCGTATTAGTGAAGTCCTCGCCTACGGCTCGGCCTTCAAACTCATACTCGACCTGCAATTGCCTATTTCACGGCCTTTGCAATAATGTACTATTTCGAATAAATTTCCGGTACGAAATTTTTTTTCTTATTCAAATATATTTTTGTATCTGTTAGACAAGGAAAGTGCTACAACCTCGCGATATCACGAGCTAGAAGTGCCATAGGTTCGCCATAGAAAATTTCGTTTTGAAAAGCATTGAAAATGTAAAATTAAAAAATTATAACCTAACCTACTCCTATTTTTTTAATACGAATTCCTTCATCCTATTTTTTTGCTGCATTTGATACGAAAGTGTTATCTTCTTATTCTGTAGACATTGACTGCTTCATTAAAAGGAACACTGTTAAATGTTAACTTATCATCATATTCTTTAGATAGGTATGTTGATGCATGAACGATAGGAGCTTTCGACCTAACAAGACGTTAGCAACGGCAGCCATAGTACACATCCAAAGTGTAGGGATCAAATACGTTTTAGAGTATCGCCGCAACAAATGATAATAAATTTAAATCTTCTGGATCGTTAATAGGTAATTCTTTTTTGTAATTATCACTATTATTAAAGTAAAAAGCCAGCCTTAAAGACTATATTTGGTAAATATTCATTAAATATTTTTTGTAGTTAAAAAGTAGTTTGGTCACTTTTGATACCTATGTATATTTCAGGATACTATGCATTAATAAACGCTAGTGAAGTTATAAAAGAAATTAGCATTGCAGTGTGCTGTTTATTTAGGCAAATATATGGTAAGTTTGTTAATATTTTTGTTAGTTTTTTCGTCGTATAATTATTGTCTAGTATCGTCGATTAATCTTTTCCAGCGAAAAATGGAACAACATGTTGTTGGCATCGCATCGAATTTAAACATCCAATAAAACGTATTTATAACCAATAAATGCACTAATTATTGAATAATGTAATAATTGCTGAGTGTGTTAAAAATATTCTGTCCTTCCGGATCATAGTCTCTATGAATAACTATGGCTAGTACAAAAATCCTAGTTTTCAAAAACGATCGCTTTGTTTCTTTCATATCCTGCTGCTGCATTACCGACATGAGTAGAGCATCCGATAGTTATCGAAAACGTTGACAGTAAATGTCAACTCGTACTTAGGGTTCTGTTCTGCACTGTTCTGTTCTAATGTATAAATTTAGCATTTTCAGATACTTCATTATAAATTTTAAACGCATTAAAATAAAAAATTGTACGCCCATCGATGGCGAAACATAGTGTGAATACATGATTTTCTATTTTTACAAATAAATGATTTGTATTTGTATTTGTAAAAAAAATAGTAAAAAAGGTAAGAAAAAGTGTTTAAATTTCCAAGGGGACGAAGTCGCGGGCGGAAAGCTAGTTTTCTATAGAAATTAATGGAGAAAATACAAAAGCGAGTTTAAAACATTATTTAAACGACTCATATAACAAACTACTTAATACTTCACTTTTCGTCCAAGCTACTTCATTATCTTAGTATAGTAGTTTTTCGTCAGTAATAAAAAAAATACCAAAAGAGCTACGGTTAAAATTAAAAACGGTTATAATTTTACGGTTATACTCTCTCTAACCTACGGTTATTAACCATAGTTGTTAAAAATCAGTGAAACTGAAAATGTTTATTAAGTATTACAGTAACTACTTAGGTACTGCTTGTTTTGCTGACTGTGGAAATTTGAGAGTGGAAAATTACTTACTTTTATGATATTCATTAAATTGCTAGTTGTTATGTCGCAATAAGGTAAACGCGAAGTTAAATGCCACTAATTTCGTCTATACTTTTTTTTATGAGCGACGGGGATCTTACTCTTAGCCTTCATCATACCTGATGTTAAGTATTGATAAGGCTGAAGATGGAAGCGAGCCTCTCCCGGAATCCTCAATCACTGAGGAACTGGCTATCTAATCTTTAACTGCCGGAACACAACAATGCTGAAAACATTGTTGTTATGGCGTCAGACTTAGAACCCCCGCTGTGAATCGAACCCGGGACCCCTGGGTATGGGTTGTACCGCTAGACCACAGAGTCGGTAATTGAAGTTGATCATACTAATAAAACAATAGGTACCAATATCTGACTGACAGATAACGCACAGCCCAAACGGCTAAACCGATTAAGTTAAAATTTTGCACACAGGATCCTTTACCATGTAGGCAAGCACTAAGAAAGGATTTTTTGAAACACGCGTTCAAAAAATCTCAGCCGCTAGTTTCTTAATAAAGTTCAGTACAGTTTAAGGTTTAAAAAATAGCAGCCGCTAGTTTTTTAATAAAGTTCAGTACAGTTTAAGGTTCAAAAAATAGCAGCAGCTAGTTTCTTAATAGAGTTCAGTACAGTTTAAGGTTCAAAAAATAGCAGCTTCTAGTTTCTTAATAAAGTTCAGTACAGTTTAAGGTTAAAAAAAATAGCAGCCGCTAGTTTCCTAATAAAGTTTAGTACAGTTTGAGCAATAAAATATCAATAATTAAGTAATTTTAAATGTGTAAAAGCAATAAATAAAACACAAAAAAATCTGTATCGATACAAATACATAGCTAATTTAAGCAACATTCGCAATGGTCGTTCACGGGATGGGTGACAAAAAATTGACTATGTCGAGCTCCACCGTGGTTCAAAAGACTCTTAAGCCGTTGGTCCAGGCTGCATTTGCAGATTTGCAATCCTTAAAACCCACCAATTTGGGCCTACGTGGTGGGTCATGACCCATTCTCCTTATCCCCCATAGGGAAGGCCAGTGCCCCAGCAGGACCTAATAATATAATATAGGAATGCAGTATTGCTGCATAATTGCCATCCTGTTCCTTCCAAACTAGCCCTTTTTACCTTAAAGAATTATTCAACTTTCTATCCTCAACTTCATCATTATTGTACTTATGTGCATCTATATCAACTATCCTTCCCATGATTGCACCCACTCCCCTTTGTCCTCTTCGTTATTATTTTTCTAACCAAGGTTGCCTGGAAGAGATTGCTATTTAGCAATAAGGCCGCTTTTTGTATGCTTTCTGTCTGTTTTTGTTATTTCTTTTTTGTTTGTCTTTGTGTGCAATAAAGTGTTTTTATTTATTATTATTTTTATTAATTGTTCAATAAGTTACCAATTTCATAATAAACTTGGGATAAGAGAGTATTCCCCGCGGAGCGTGTTTCGCTGGATGTCGGTTCATTAGCAAACTCGAACTTTTCGATTACCCGGAACAAATCGAGGAACGGTTAAACACCGAAGCATTTCTCAAAGCTGATTGAGTTTTATATTGGTACAATCGGGGAACTTCCCGGATGACCTGTAGAGTTTTTTTAAAGAAACGTTTTCTCGGAAAGTACTAAGGTCAAAAAAATAATTTATTTCTCAAATGAAATAACTGTTAATGTTCTATTATTTGTATTATAAACTTTTTCTATACATCTTTAACTTTTTTAAATAAAGCTCCCTAAAAAACCTCTACTGGTCAAGCGGGAAGTTCCCCGACTGTACCTATTGGTAATAATAAAAGTCTCTTTCACCAAATTGAATACTTTGGATTGTAACTTACATTCCAAAATATTCACAATTTGTAAGTACTAAAGCTATTTTATCAACTTTATATTTTTCCTCTTTTCATGTGGTTAGCAAAATATAAACGGTGTCGGACCAAAATTCAGCTACACGGACTGTAAACTTCCATAAAATTTTGCCGAGTGCAGCTATAAAAGTCTTTTAATAATTGGGTGTACCTACCTATTTCGATGAGTAGGTATTAATTAAAATACTAATCGTCGATTTCCAACCCCCCCGCTAGTATTGATACAGGTGAAATTGTTGCAACTAGCTGTAGCTTATTTCAAGAACTTCACAATTTATATTTTACGAATATGCAAAAGTACATTGATATCATTCTTATTTATCCTTTCAGGCGTTCCACAGAATGGACGCATTATTATTTGCGTTGGCATTGGAAGTGGTTCTATTGCAAATGCGAATCCTAGGTAAGTTTGTAAGATAACCTAATTGAACCCGTAAATACCGACAGCGGCACAGAGTAATATCTAGAATTGCACATCTTAATATTATAGGAAGGTCATTGTACTCATTTCTTTGAAATTTACTGTGAACAATTTTTTTTTAACAAAAGTTTTAATTTAACTATAATAGTCCTTCGCACCGGATAAATAAAAAAAAATTAAGAACGATTCTACTGATGAAGTCAACAATATTTTGAAAACCGTGTTTCTTATTTTCATTCACATTATACTTGTAAGAAAGCTTTCACCCGATTCAATAGGTTTATAAAACAGTAACTTATAATAATAATAGGAGTGCATTTCCGAGTTCCCTGTCGCCATCTCCATTGATAAAAGTAAACAAAATAACTAACAATATTTTTATCTAGAGGGCACTACTGAACAACGAGCACGAAAGCAAACCGAATACAAACCACAGAAAGCTCAACGTCAAAAGTTCGAGAGAGACCGGTGAGCTTCAAACAACGTAAGATAGATGACGCTGTTCACAGAAATTTATTTTTTTCTTTATTGTTTTAGACAAACTATAAAGGATGTAATTTCAAGAACGTTAGTGGAAATCGTGGAAAATGGGGAATATTCTAGTCTTCAGCAGGCAGTGGAAGTTCTCCATAAGCATGCTTCTTATCCCGTCCAATTGCGTTTGGATTATGAACACCTTAGACAGTAAGTAATACTTCTAGTCCGATTTTGATGCGGTTTTCAGTAATGGATTTTATGTAGTACCTACAATGTACATAATACCTAGGTTCTCTAAAAGTTTGAAATAAAAAGCAAAATTGAACTTTTTGAAAAAACCCTACGACGGTTAAATCATAAATTGAAAAAGGATAAAATAATTTAAAAAAAAACTCGACTTAATTATCCGTCGGGGGCTGCAATAACTATTTTAAAATTCAATATAAATAAGTAAGTATAGCAATAAAATATTTCCAATTATTCACGTTACTATAAAACTGAAAACTAATTTATTTAATGGCAGCGACCGACGATAATTAAGTCAGGGTTTTTTAAATTATTTTATCGTTTTTCAATCTTATAATTTCAGTTCTCGAGCTGCGATTGCAAATGAATTGACAGTAAAACAATCTCAATGGGCTTTAGACTTACATAGTGCTGACCGAAAAACAGCCATTCTTCGGGATAAAATGAAGGTTAGAGTAACAATTTATTCCAGCATTTTTTGTTTATTTCAGCACTCAACATTGCCTAGATTATTTTTAATTTGATTTTGTTCTATGTGTTGTGTCTAAAACCATATACTTAGTTGTCTTTTATTATATTAAAAGAGTTGTCAGTATTTTTCAGCAATAACAGACACTAATATTATATTCTGCTCTCAGTCCAAGATAGACCCTAAAGTTACATCCAACGCTCAGCAGTGACTTTTCGTACTTATCATCGTGAAAGCTGTTAGGTACACATTTGTACTGTAAACCTACTTCTATTTTTACAGGATGATCTCCAAAACGCTAACGCCCGTCTATGCTACGTAGAGAAGTGGTTATTCGCCCGCCATGAATCACTAGAGCTGCAGTTAGAATCTGTCCCTCGAGCAACACCGCCACGGTTCGACCATGAGGACCGTGTTCATACGGAGTTGGTTAAAGCCTATGAGTTGCAGATACAGGTCAATCTTTTAATACAGATTTTAGTATTAATGAAATAATTTTGCCGTGTCTGTATCTACATAAGTCTATGTTTCGAGTTAACATAGAAAATCTCCCACATTCTGGAAATGCTTATACATTTTAAAGTATGAGGGTTTATTATTATGGATACGAGTAGATTAATAATATCAAATTTTGTTCAAGAACAGAAACATAAGAACGGCTTGCGCACCGAGGGTTCCGTACCATCATACATTGTCCGCCATATACCCACATAGGGTTTACCAAAAGCAAATAAGTATAAAATCTTTTTTTTCCGATCGTTCATTCCGTTCCGAGATCCATTTTATTTTTCCTATAATCTTTACATAAACTTTTATCACATAGAATAATTTCAGATTTTTCCCTATATAAACTTCGGAGATAAGGGAGGGGACGGGAGGGAGGAGGGGAACGGTTTTGTTTTACAGTTTTCATCAAAAGTAGAAAACTATGCGTCCTAAAAAAATGTTTGAGAATGTGCAAGCAGCGATCATTCATAATGACACCCCACATGTCAAAAAAAAATCTCTTATTTGCAAAATAGTTGGGCAAACGTCATCTAAAACTATTCCAAAATTCGAGTTGTTAGCATTTGTAGTTCTTCCAGTTGTGAGACAGACAGACTGAGTCGCACTATTCTTTTTACCATTTTACTACGGAACCCTGAAAAGTAAAATCTTTGGGAAATTCGTAGGTAGATCAGATAGGCAAGATCCCTAGATTTATATACTTACCACAAAGGTCACCTTAAAATAAAAAAACATAGTAGGTAAACAATAAAATTTTCTGTAAACAGGAACGTGAAGAAGCTTTACAATACTGGAGGCAGCGGTACGTGAATGACACGGCGAACATCGAAGAACGCCTGGCAGTCAAGTGCGAGCAACTACGTGTGGCTATAGCTCGCCGCGAGGAGTTGCAGAAACTGGTATTTTTTTTTAACAAACAATAGGTTTTAGCCTGTTCTATTCTAGTACTAGATCTTCTTGTTCCACATACTCCAAAACACAGATGCAACTTTCGCATTGGTTAACTATCTCGAACTACTCCGTGCTTCGAAAGGCACCTTGAGCCGTAGATCCCGGCTGCATTTGCAGTCGTTAAAACTCACCAAACCGCTTCGGGCCCTCGCTGTGGGTCATGGCCCATTCTCTTTATCTATCCATAAGGAAAATAGCCTTGCCATGAAGAAATGCAATAACTATTTAAAATTATTTTCAGTTCAACCTACACACTGGTGAAATGCGTGCATGGCTGACATTTAAAAGCGAGAGAGCTGCTCGTCTAGCAAGGGAAAAACGATTGAGGGATTCTGCCACGAGACTGCAAGCGTGGTGGCGAGGAGTCATGGTGCGCAGGGCGCTGGGCTCCTTCCGCTACCTGAGAAACCTGAAGAAAACACCAACTAAGAAGAAGAAATAAATAAATATTTTCAATTAGCTCATATTTTAATGACTATATAGTACTTAACTGATCTTCTTTTGATCTTAATACATATTATATTATAGCATTTACCCTGGGAGCCGAGACCTCAATAGTTCTTCATTTAGTTACAGCATTCTGGGCTAGCCTACCTACCAAAGGTTGCGGATTAGAGCCCCATCTGATCGATATGGATTCAGGTTGATTTTTTCTAGTATACTTTCTTCAGTGTTTGAGAATTCCGGGACACCTTCAGCCTTATCCATACTAAACATCATGAAGTATGATGAAGGCTAAGACTCTCCCAGTCGTACATAAAAAAAATCTGGTCTCAAGATTTTTTTATTAGCACTCCTTATTTTAATAAGTAAATATGTTTTTTTTATCTTAATATACCTATAGCAATTCCACTTTACCAGATGGTGCTTTCTGAAAGCAAAACACCGAAATCGCTATAGGAGTGCTTATAATATTTGACGGGTTCCCTGTTCCCTGGGTTTCTCCAGGCATGAACATGATGACAATGGGACTTTCTGGGAAGTATACGCTTTTTTATTATCAAAAAAATAAGTACTCAAATCCGTCCAGCCGTATTCGAGTAAGTAATCAAGTAATATACAAAAAAAAGATTCCCACAAGTTGAGATCCTGCTCCTTTTCTTGAAGTTGGTTACAAACATGATTTTAGGTCTGGTTATTTTTAACCCCCGACGCAGCGCAAAGAGGGGTGTTATAAGTTTGAATCCTTTGTCCGTCTGTCAGTCTGTACGTATATTCGTAAAGCCTAAACGAATCAAGCGATTTCAATGCGGTTTTTTTTTATTGAAAGCTAAATTAATCGAGATGGTTCTTAGCCACGTTTGATGAAAATCCATCCGGCCATTTATGGAGATGGTCAACTGCCTGCCGAAACGGTAAAAGATATAGAAGGACTAAAATAATGTTCACCCTGGGCAAATTTAGGTATAGCAAAAAAACAAAATGGCGGCAAACATTTTTTTGTCTTTCTGTACATAAATATTCGTAGTGCCTAAAAGAATTAAGCGATTGCAATGCGGTTTTTTTAATTTTGTGTGTAATTTAAAAAGGATGAAATAAAAATAAAATTTTAACATTTTAAAAACCCGCCGACACAAAAAAACCTTCAAAAAAAAAAAAAACTCTCTCGGTCGGAGGACCACAAAAAGAGAAGTAATAAAAGGGTATTTATACATTGGGATGAGGGTCCCCCGACCGAGAGAGAAATTTTATTTTAATAAAAATTCAATAAAAATAAAAAAATCCCTTGATCCGTTTAGGCACTACGATACGATAATACGTACAGACAGACAGACATGGGCTATAAACCCGTAATAACAACCCTCAAGTCGCGTGCCGCACTCTTTTTTGCAAAATGTGCGCGCGTGCCGCAGCATTTTCCGCTTGTCAGCAATTTTCCGCCGCGCAGCCTTATAACTGCGATTTCTCTAGAAACTTGTATGGAAACTATACTATGTATTATACATTTTTGGAATCCTTAGACCCTTTGCGATTTTTCTATGTTTCATTTTTCGATATTTAATTAATAATTGAGTTGTAATTCATAGTCAAAGTTGAGTTCGCGCGTTTTTCCGCGCGTACTGGTACAAAAAGTGTTATTATTGTGAAATAAAGCCTCGAATTGTACATATTTTTATTTTATTTACAAAAGGATATTATATCTCACAATAATCAATAAAAAAACTCACCCTCCCCCATATATTTTATTTATACCATAGCTAAACGAAGGTGCACCTAAATTACGCCTAAGCTGACGCGTAAAAAAACGCTAGCGTTCTGAAGCGCCGTATATGTTTAAAATCTTATTTCTTAGCTTCTACTGAACCAAATGCTTAGAAATTAGATTTATTTTGTAGCTTAGATCTTCTTCTTTAAATGTACAAATTTTCAAGTATTAAAAACATTTAGTTTACGAGAAATATGGGTAAAACCACGCTTATTTAAAAAAATAATACTGAAAAATCGGTGACTCAAACTTTGGATTGTACAAAGAAAACTTTTAGGTTTATCCAAAATCTAATTATTGATCCAAAAAATTCGGGAAATTTGCTATAGGTGTCAATAAAAAAAAAATACCCCCCTTTGACACAAAATATTTTATTAATTAATCATCAAATATATATTTTTTTTTTGCCCAACTTCCCCTTGTTACAAATAATGTTAAATAAGGAAAATAGTCGAAGGTACGAATAAAATAAATATTTTTCACATAAAACTAATACTTTAATAAAATTATTAAAACAATAATATTTTAGAAATAATTAAAAATAACGTGGTAATAAATTAATAACCATGCGCACGCGCAAAATTGTCGCGTAATTTTGCGCGTAAAGACGATTTTTCGTATTTTTTTTTTAATTATCACTTAAATACACTATTTATCGATTTAAAACGGTTAATAACATTTAATTATATAATATTATCTCTTTTTTTATCTCATTTTATCATTTAAAACATAAACTAACACTGTTCAAACATTTGTGAAAATACGCTATTTATTTATTTATTTACTGAATAGGTATTTATTTTTAATTATTTTTTTATTCACTTTTTTAAAAATCTGTTTCTGTACGTCTTTAGTTTTATGCCTTCTAGATACTCAGTAAAAATTTCAAAAAAATCTATCGAATAGTTTTTTTTAAAAATGCATTCTAAAATTTCGTGACGTAATCGTCCCAAAGTGGGCTTCCGGCACGTCCGCATATTTTTGAAACGTCCCAATTCGGGTCGTGCGGCACGCGACTGGTTCGTTGCGTCGAGGATAAAAAAACATGAGGATGAGCTACATGTTACGCATAATAAACTTTTTAATAGAGATTAATAATAACAGCATCAATGGATAATTTTTAATTTCCATTTCGTTCAACGTGCGTATGTTTCTTAGCTGAAAAGTTTGGCAGTTAGCATTCTCCGAAACTACCAGTCCGATACATTTTGGTTTAGCAAAAGTTAGGACCATGCGGATGAAATAAGTAAATAGTTTTGTCGTCTAAATGTCGTGTGTCGTGAAAATTATTGTTTGAGAGGATGAAACAGAGTAGTTCTGTATGTACCTATATCAAAATAACCACGCGAACGAAGTCGCGGGCGGGCGCTAGTAACTAATAAAGACATATAAGTTATAGTTGATAATGGCAATAATTTAGAAGGTTTTGTAACTCTAAACTGGCAACATTAATCGGATCTCTCTGTTTATCAATAGCGCGCGCTCTCTCACTCACCGGTTTGACGTTGTCGCTTTTTGTTTCGGTGAATGGTGATTTTTTTTGTCAGTCGCTGTCATTTTCACGCGGTGGAAGAGTGTGTCGTATGGATGTGTAAATAATTTTCTTTTTATTCGCGAACTCTCGATGTTTTTGTAAAATGAATTTATAATATATTTAACTGTAAGACGATATTAAACTAGTGGTGTGTCACATAATGCTCTGGAACGATATTTAATTTTACTGACTTTGTTGATACGAATTCTCAGAACTTGGATTTTTCAACACTAAGGACTGGTGAGTAATTCTGCTGTTATTAAACTTGTGCTATTACTACGAAGTACATATTGGGCATATTATCATCTGCCTCAGTCGAAATGAAATGAAAGTATAAACACCGACATTAGAAAGGCCTGCCGGCGTTTTTTTATTCTTAACCCAGGTCTTAGTACCTAAATTGTGAAAAATCAAACTATTTTTCGAAAACAACACTAAGTATTATAGTTTAGATTCTTTCTCACTCATCAAAATATTTATTAACTAGCTTCCGCCCGCGGTTTCATCCGCGTGGATCCCGTTCCCGTGGGAATATCGGGTAACGGGTAGTCTATGTTACTCAGTCTGATTGTTTGCTTAGTTAGGGTGGAAGGAAGGACAAACAAACACACTTTCGTATTTATAATATTAGTAAGGATGAGGATTATGTAGGTAGTTCTATTTGAGCTTGAATTGGAAAGTATACATTTAAAATATTAATGTAAACTATTGGCTTTTCTAACTAATAATAACCATTTGATCTAAGATGAAATTTTGGAAATTCTGATAAAGCAATGAACCCCAAAATATGAATATTTCAAGAATTTCAATATAATAATAAAAGGGATAAGTAGTTAAAGGTTATTTAGTTTGCACTTAAAATGTTCTTGTAAAGCACTACTAATGGTAATTAAATGAGTTTTTTGAGAATGCAATTGTGCAATAATTCTTTGTTTTACTACCTACTAATTAATTATGTAGGAAGGTACTCTAGTTCTACCTTTATACCATTTATTTCTTCTGTTATCCTATTATATCAGTTGCTATTTTAAATTATGTGCAATGTATTTCTATTCATAAACCTTGGCCCCAGCTTATGAATAACAATAGATATTTCATTGTTCTCTGGACACTGGTGTCAGGTTCGGGTTTGATGAATTAAGCAGTTAATTTTTCAATTATTGATATTTATTTCTTCGCCTTTTATAACATTTATTATGACCTTGATCCGATAATCTAATCGGATGCATATTTACCTAAAGTTGAGGTGTTGTCTGTTATGGAATGCACTTTTGTATTATACAACAACTTAGCCGAATTTTAGAGTAAAATGACTGGAAATGCAACTTGAAAAATTTAGAACACTTTTTTTTTTGTATTTTTGGTCTTTTTGTTATGTCAATTGATTCTGGGGGGGTTTATGGGAAATGTAGGGGGACGAAAAATATCTTAGTTTTGTGCTACGATGCACCATTTCTGAGATATATCGAAATTTTCTGGAAACATGGGATTTATATTGAATATATATATATTTTAGGAAGCCACTTCTATAATTTTCTAGCCAAAACTGAGTTTAAGTAAATATGCATTTGATTATCAGATCACTGATGACTCATTTTATACAAAAAAAATAATATATAAAAGTACTACCTACTGAAATAAAAAAACAATAATAATGAAAATTCATTACTGAAAATCAGTACATAATCGTAAATTCATATTTAACTCATCAGGTACAGCAAAATGAGACACAAATTGATTTTGTGTGATGTTTGGATACCAGTCTGGTTCGGATTTACAGACTAAAACAGAAATGATAATTCACTGTTTGTATTCTTCTACTAAAGTTTTTGCTTGCATTTCCTCAAGTCTTTTACAATGGTCCTCTGATTGCCCCAGAAAAGAGTGCACTCTGTTCAGATTTAATGTATGTTTTGCATTTGAGTTTCTTTATTCTACAATAAGTTTTAAATGTCCTCTGGGTATAATTTTATTAATTACCTGATAAATACATTTTCAATGACCTAATATTTGTTCCTAAAATAGTAGATCTGTCACCTAAATTGAATCGCCAAATAATATTAAAATGCTTTCCTAAATATTAATTAAGAATTACTTATGATAAATTTTAAATAGAAAAATATTGGAAAAAATCAACTCGGCCACAAGTGAGTTCTCAGGTGGGACTCGAACCCACGACCTTTGGGAATCCAGTCCAATGCCCTAACCACTGATCTGCCGAGACACGGGTTCAAGTCCCATCTGAAAACTCACTTGTGACCGAGTTGATTTTTTCCAATATTTTTCTATTTATAATTTATCAATAAAAATAACATTGAAAAATGCAAAAATAAAAAAAAACGTAAAATAAGAATTACTTGTAAATAATATCGATCATCAAATAATTATATTGGGTTTTAAAATAATAATTGTGTCACTAACACTGAATCACCAAACAATGTAAAAATGTTTATTTAAAGATTATTTTTAATCATTGGAAAATAATATTAATTAATCAAATAATTCAACTGAAATTGGTCGACGTAAATTTTTGATCACCCATCCCATTACTGAACATCGCAAAAGTAACGTGCGCGGACCACTGCGCCACCGAGCTCCTCAATTTATTAATGACTACTTAACAAACACCAAAAATTTCAAATCAATTATTTGAAATGTTATCTGCTTGTAAAAGTTTGGATAATTCTGCTTCTAGTTTGGATCTACTAAAAAAGCTTTAACATAAGCTTTAGTTGGTGGTAGTAGTAGTTCCGTCATCTATCGTTTTCAGAAAGAGAAAGAAAAAGAATAAAAACAATATAATTTTACTGTTTCGAGTAACACCCACCTTTCATTTTTACTTTCTTACTGCTAAACAAAACAATGGACTCAAATTGTCGAGCGGTGAATATTTACCACAAAGAATATTTTTACGACATCTACGTTACTGTGTTCTGTGGTGTTGACGACAAAGTATAAAAAGCTTCGACCAAAAGCTTTTAAATACTTACATAAGACAAAAGGATGTTTATAACCGACAGATATAAAGAAAATCCGAGCCTTTTGAATTTGATCGTTTTGTTCTGGTGATGTTAATCCTTTTAGATGCTCCGATTCCTTTACTTTTCTAATGAATAAAATGGAAACAGCACGCAAGTACCGTTATGCCAAGACTATTGTTTTGCTTGAATAAATGAAATGACAATGTTCGTCAATATTCTAAAACTGGAGAAATGAGATTCGTTTATTAACTTATTAGTGGTCGTCTTAGAATATTATTCTAAGGATTAAACAAGTGGCCGTCCGCACTTTGTACCCATTCCCTTGGGAATAACGGTATAAAATGTATCCTGTGGTTCAATCCCGGCCATAAACCGTCTGTCTGTGTGCCAAATTTCATTGATATTTAGTAGATAAAGAAATGACAATAGCATAAAGCACATAGTAAGTAAATAGCTTTAAATAGCTGGGGTAAATGATAACCCGCCCTCCCCTGATCTTTTCAGGGGACTTTGGGGAACTGGGCGAAATGGTTCCGACTATGGTGACTGATCGCCCGTCCGGCTTTGCCGGCGTCCCTCCTTCTAAATAATAAATCATAATAATAAAAATAGCTTAAACCTTGGACGAATTGTGGTTAATTCGTCCAAGGCTTAAACCGAAGGCACACATTTTTGTAGTTTAGCTTACAAAACTTTCTGAACTAAGTTATTATTTTATTAAGGCAGAAACTATTAGCAACTACCATACTTATTTTCTTTTCCATTTTCTTTTGAATCGAATTCCATAAACTTTTAGATTGGAACCATAGCATAGGGTTGCGCGCAGGAACCCTTTGCGCAGACGCTCGGGCAGTAATTAGTGCGTTAATCACGCCAGCAGTTGATGCAACAGTGGTTCCGAGAAACCGATCGCCGTGGCCCGCGAAGGAGCGGCAAATTGCCCACAGATATGTGTGCCGGTTGTCGGTAATTGCAAAAATCATTGGACGGAAAACTCGCTCTGGTAGTCTGGTCCGCCCGTTACATGTGTGCGCGGACGCCTCTGTACATGGGCAGAATGTATGTACTTTCATTATGTTATATGTGGTACTTGTAAGCACTTAAACTAGCTACCTTAACAATGCTAATTTGCGAAAAAACATATAACTATTATAAAATGTTTACATAAATCAGATGAGGCGGTGAAAAGCGGAGCAAGCAAGACTGTGTTTTCATTACATACATTTGACAGTGCACCTGACTCAGGTAATAGAAACTCTGTTGGGCTCTTCTCATCTCGGTTCAGTGGAGACGAGATAATCTTAAGCTCGTCTGTCTTCCACTACGAAAGGCGAGAACTCAGTATTGACTCCGTTCGACTTCAAACAGTAATTTTCATAGAAGTGAGCAATGCCGCTTGTTTGAGCAACATAGTTTTCTTGTCCTAGTAATTATTTCTTATAATGGAAGACAAAACTATATCTCCACGTTCAGATAGCACATTTCTCTTGTTTCTCGCATTAAAAACTAATTCAGTGTCAGTAATCTAATTGAAAGCAGTAAAATAGCAGTAACAAGGTATTTAGTAACAAGGTACAACAACCCACTGAAAAATCAAGTTAGTAACACAATAACCCACTGAAAACCCAAGGTAGTAATACAACAACTCACTGAAAACCTAAGGTAGTACTCGGACACCGTCGCAAAATTTTATTACCTTTTTCAATCTGGTTGACAAGTTTTCTCACGCTCATTCATCTCACGAGATAAAAAGTCTTAAAAAGGTGTTAGGCAAATACTGGCAATTCGAAATAATTCATTTGTCTAGTCTATTTGAATTTAAATTATGTATAACATTTCTTTCTTTGATTAATTAATCCAGTTTTTTATTCTAAAATCTTCTGAATTCTTGCATACAGTTATTTTATACGTAAGTACAATAATATTTATCTCTCGTATCGTAATATGCTGTAATGCAAAATATACAATTATCCATTTTATAATTTTCCCTGCACTTCTAGTTCTTGTACAAAATCCATTGTTTATGGCGAAACATAATAGGTAGGTAGTCTGGGAATATCCCAAGAAAGGAAAACCGGATATGACCCCAAAGCCCAACCCAACTAAAATCAACTTATTTTACCCGATTGGTTTTTCTATTAATTAACAAAACCAAATGGGTACCTACATTACATCTACAGTAGCTAGGCCAATTTAGAATTCGTAATCATTAAACTCATTATAGCCATATTAGGTATAATGCTTTTAGAGATACGGAATTTCCTGTTATCATTTTATTGGTCTACTTTCGTGATATCGCATGATGTGATGACTAATAAAATTATTGCATCAAGTTTTGGCACCTTATAGATAATATAAATATTTTTGTCATAATTGTATTGTAACACTGCTATTGACATTGCCACTGTCATGTTAATGATCTTCACATAATCTTCACATAAAATATCACAGTCTATTAAAAATTCGTTCACTTTAAAATAGTTTATTTAGAAATTATCCTTAAGGCACTCTTCAAGGATAATTTCTAAATTAAGCCGGATAATGTAAAATTTACCTATCCTTGAAATTTGAGTGGAGGAATCGCTTGAGATATTATATTTTGATATTAAAATGAGAAAAATGTTAATAGCGGAAACCTTTCTCTATAATACCGAAAAAATGGCTACCTAGTGCATTAGCTTAAGTAGTTAATGTCTTTCCGAGAACTTAGGGCCAGTCACTCACTCCATTGCCATATTCGTAGAATTATAGGTCATTCGTTTAGTCAGTATTTCGTTCGGCATTCAGAGCACAGCCTTAATGTTTAACGCGAATAAAACTTTTGAAACATTCGATTAGGTATAAGTAAGTTAAGTACACATATAAACTTTTTGTTTTAACACAAACTTATTTTGTTCTGACTTTTTAAATTTTAATTACAAACCGCAGTTTAAAAATACTAGATAATTCAAATAACAAGAATCGATTTGCTAACCCAATAAATGCTTACAGTTAAAACACTAATGGAGCTATCATTTTAATTACTCACGCAGCCCTCAATATAGCTTCATTCAACATTATTGATACTTATTGATACCCTTTCTTCTTTATAAAAACGGCATCCCTTTGTTTTATTGTGAAATGCTATGAAACGCCCAATCTATTTAATTGGAATGTTATTGGAAGAGCATTTAACATTCACCTGCTAGTTGAAACGATACACAATAATAAAACAGTAGAAATGACAAGTAGCGCAGTACCGAGAATCATCGGGGTTAGCCCATTACCTTAATCCTTCAAGTTTCTGACGGTGACGACCGACGTCATAATAATTGTTCCTCCATTGCTTTCAGACAAGTCCCATTGTTTCTAATAATTGCAGTATGTTTATAAAACTTGAAGAAGTTTGCTGTATCGGAGCTTGGAATCCCCATAACAATATCATTATCTTCTCCACCAGTGCGCTAATCCTAGAATTAACATTAAGAAGTTTTAACGACTCGTTTCACACAGTGCATTTTTATTGTTTAAGTACTTTTTTCAGAAGTGTGCTAGCACGATACC
This sequence comes from Chrysoteuchia culmella, assembly GCA_910589605.1. Lineage (NCBI taxonomy): Eukaryota > Metazoa > Arthropoda > Insecta > Lepidoptera > Crambidae > Chrysoteuchia > Chrysoteuchia culmella. The sequence continues at coordinate 12,553,674 of OU342642.1, read as the reverse complement.
AGCTTAAATGATTCATAAGAGGTTTTCTCGGGATTATAATGAGTGGTATTTTTATTTTGTCTTCGCAGTTTCACAAAGCGGTGCACTCTGCAGAGTGTTACTCGCTTATTAACTTCTTTGTAACAATAATGCGGTAAAACTAAAAGCGAACTCCGACTTTAGTTATTGCAGTGTATGTTGGCTTGGCTTGGCTTGGCTTGGCTTTGGCTTTTTATGAACTACTATAAACTCTTGTGCTGTCGTATATCTTTACTTTACCACAGAATACTTAATAGTACAAGTATTACCTCTACGCGTCAACATTACGGTTACGTAGTATAGAAATCTTATCTCTCATTCAATTCTAGTATTTAGTGAGTGGGTAAGTTACGTTTATTTTCTGACAGAATATTTAAGTACCACCAAATACCGATACCTCGATATGTTTCATTTCGAATTATACTTTGATATACCTATTAGATTTCAATATCAGTTCTGCTCCAGATCATTAATTGTACTGAATTATAATTTATTAAAGGTAAGGTAATTTATAAATTAGTTTTATTTTTTCAGCATTATGCTAAACGGGTTTTTTTTTTAATCCAGTCCCTATTTTTTCAATGAACGAGCTCGAGATTGATTTCGAAAATATAAAATATGAAATGTCCCACGTCTAAGTGTCAAAAATGATAATCCAATATGAACAGAAATTTACTCGGGTTCGTCCTGCTACGTCTGCAGATATTCGATCAAATCCAATGAACCCTGTTTCGCTACTGTGCAACCACCCAGTACGTGATTAGGATAAATATTGTTTGTCTGATTCAGTTGCCAATTGGCTACTGGTGATCGGTTTAGGTGGCCAGTTTGTGGTCTTAATTACGTATGCGAAGCTTGTAAGTTCATTGTGTCTGGGCTTGGGCATAGGTACCGTGATTTAGACGCGCTGGTAAACCAATAATAGTGAATAGTGCTTGCTCAGTATGTATTGTCTTACGTAATTGGAGCCATTTCAATCTGGAAACTAATGCCACTATTTAGTAATCACTAACTACTGAAATGTCTCTTATCTTAGCTTTTGATAGGTACGTATTCCGGATAGCACGTTAAGCCGTTGTTCCCGGCTACAATAGTTAACATCCACTGACCTGCAATCGCATTGGTCTCGCCTCGTCTAGCCCATCTTTATCCATCCATAAGGAAGGCCTTATGACCTCTTAATTCCAGAGACATTTCCGAATTCAAAAAAAGGAGGAGGTTCTCAATTCGACGAAATCTTTTTTTTATGTAGGGATGTTACTCGATTACATAAGCAATTTATGTTCGACCCAATCCAAGTGATAAAGTGGAGCTGATGATGAATTACCGGGAGAACTCCTCAATAAGTAACGTTCCTGCACCGGGAGAAGCAGCATTTTGTTTGTCAAGGTGATTAATAGTTCTCTGATATAAGATTATAAGCGTAGGCACGGGACCTCTTCTACCTTTAAAAATTGTAAAGTAAAGAACTTTTCTTACTAAATAATACTTTTTATACTCCAAAAGCTATTTTTTTGCTTTTTAGTTTTTTGAAGTCGGTTTTAATTTTTTTATAAGTAAAAAGTTTTTTACTGATTATACAAAGTGAAAGGCATAGCATGAAATCAATTCAGAAAACCGCCTTGAGTCACACTTACACCACAAAATACTTAATCGTACAAGTCTTACACTTACGTCGTACAAACCTTGCAAGATTCGCATGCGAATACGGTGTTAACCACAGAGCATTAAATTTTACTGATGAAGAAATTTTCCATTTTTGCAGAGCATGTGGTCGTTTGTGGTGCTGCTGCTGACGGTGGCGACGTACACCGCGGCGGCGGGCTACTGCTCAGTCAACACGATGGCGACCAACTCCTCCTGGATGCGCTTCACCAAGGAACCGGTGCCGCTCGAGTACGGGTTCGAAGACAAATTCAAAAGTATCCACTGCTGCGTCAAGGGCTACAGGAGCATACAGTGGTAAGTGTCTTTCTAGAATGAAACACTGCTTAGAAAATTGGACACAAATTGGAGTTTCTGGTAATTCTGATCAATCATATAAGCATTGGGTTTTAATTAAACTTGTGCTGTGTTTTATAATTTATCCTGAGTCGAAAGGTTACCTTGATGGACGTACCTATTTAATTTTGCTTGACCACCGGTGGATCCAAGTGGAACGAGAGTGATTTAAATAAATAAAATAATTAAATAGCATACAACACACCAATTATCTAGCCCACGTTAAGTTTCATCAAGAACTTGTGTTATGGAAACTAGATAACGGATAAACATACTTATATACTTTTTTTTTATAACATACATAATATACATATTAAACACCCAGACAAAGACAAATAGACATGTTCATGCACACAAATATTGTCTTGTCCGGGGTTCGAACCCGGGATCTCTGGCGTAGAAGGCGGGTTTAGTACCCCTGCGCCAAACAGGTCGTCGAATTTAGCATCTTGATATTACGGTAACTAGACTAGTCCTGCCAACTGCTGTGAATAGCGTACTCGTTCATATTTACTTTTATCCCTAGATAGTATTACATCAATGATGTTTCCAGAAATGATCACATATCATGTTTAAATTCTTCATCTGGGGCATTAAATATTTAAGTTACCTATAATAGAGCCAAAATCATCTTTAAAATACGGCAATTGCATACATAAATTAAGCTATAAAGTATCATATATCTGATGATGCGTCTCGACAATGTCAAAAAGAACATGGATACAAATCCAGCGCATGTAATGAACATACCTAAAACAGGACAAACAGCATTTTAACACGAATTTACGACGTCAACAAAAAGCCTCTCGTTATTTCTGTACTACCTACAAGATGGACAATTATGAACACCGTCCGACAGCAAAAGCCGCATATCAATATAGATGCGGAACATTTTTTTGCCGCAAAACTTTGCAATATCGCGGGACTCGATAATTCACTCCATGTCATGGTAAAGGAACAGCCAGTATATATAGGTATGATTCTCTTTTGTCTTTTCGAAATCAAGAGCTCTGATCTAAGCCGAGTTCTTTCGGTGATCTGATCAATATTTCAACCACGGCAGCTGAGCTGTAAGAGTTGAAACGATGAACAACAGACAGGTGTGTCTGTACGAAATTTCTGAGAAATTGCGTCCATTGTGTGTGTGCAAATATTTTTCGATCATTATCATAATGCACGTGATGTTACTTTAGTATTGATTTGTGCTATTCTAAAGTTGGCTTGGTGGGTGCTGAATAAACGAGATGTAAAAAGTACAATACGTAAATCCGAATCGTTACATACCATGATAATGGCGAAAGGAAAAGACATCAAGATAAATTGAATGGGGTGGGATATTGGTTTTTTTTTTAATCAAAATTAGTTAATCTGACCTTTCAAGAATGTCAATAATTAATAACGCGAGGTAATCGAATTTTGATCTTTTAAAAAGATTATGATCACAATGTTCAATTTCGACAAGAGTCTTTCTAAATAATTTCAATGAAAGTTTTGTAAGTCATATAGTGTAAATATTTTAAATGCATTACTCTTATTTCCATTTGTCGGAACAAAATAATGAGCAAAGTAATTTATTTCCAAATACTCTGCAAATCTACATTTCAGTGAAATACGAAACGGACGAGCGGTTATTGTACCTATCATTCTCTATATCCGACAGAAATGACAAACCCTTTATTATAATAGTTCTGAGGATCATCTCGTAACAATATTATTGAACAGAAAAAAAGCACTTAATAAAGTACATTTCCAATCGTTTTTAACGATAATTATTTACATAGCCTAACATTTAAACGGGTTGTAACGAACTGGCCAAATAGAATGTGTTCTTTTACCATTTCTTGAAGTCATAGGTTAAATTATACTACCCTGAATCGCTCTATATTCTAATGGGAACGCAGTACGATTATGTATGATAATAAAAGTCAGGCAACTTCTTACGTTGAAAAAGTTAACTAACAGAAAAGACCTGATTAAAATAACATTAAAACAAGCAAACATGAATAATTGAAATAGCAATACATTAACTGCAGCCAGAACTTATACTTTAAATCAATTATAAAGAAGCAAAAACTACGAATACCCTTTGCAGCCTTTACGATTCCTATAACTTTACTGCAGCAATGAAAAACTATAGTAAAAAAGCCATTTTGATTGTAGTGGTAGATACTGAACTACCCTATTAAGCTACACTCCACACTAATATTATTTTCTTTACAAGTCCTCTACGTTACAAAAAAGGGTAATTGACGTTAATTGGTTATAATCATTTATGGCAACTATCGGATCGAAGTCCTGGTAACCCTTGCAGGAGTTTTTATACGCGTCGTCGGTTGAGAGCAACTCAAAAGGTTTTGAAAGTATAATGCACGCCTGTATATGTAGCATGATTGCACCTGGTGCGAAAACAAGTGAAGTTCCGAGAATTGATGATTGCCAGCCGTTGCTCCGTCCTCCTCGCCGCGCCCTCCGCGGACGCCTAACCTTGCCAGCCCAACCTGACACTATAGACAAAAAATATAGACGTGCCTTGTTACTGTTGCGTTGCGGTTATCTGATAATCAATTAAATATGCCTATTTACCGCCTAATCCATTGGGAATGAATAAGGAAAATCTGTCTGAATTCAAATAGTTACTAGTAAATCTTTTAATCGGACAGTCGAAAGTAGAAACATTATCTAATTTCATTTTGAGCGGATTTTACACCACTAGTGAGTACCTAGAGTTTTGATATATTTTACAGGAGAAAATGTGATATTGAGTTGAGGCATTATCAAAAATTTTAACGGTTGCAATGAAATAAACTGCACTCATAAATAACCTAAAAATAGTGTCATTCTTTGTAGCAATGTCTGAAGTGTTTAGATTGACTAAATACGTTTGCATGAGTCATATTGCTTGCGAACTTGCGATATGAGACGGTAGGCCAAGCGCGGCGGATTATACGAGTACGATTGTAACTTGTTGTGACTTGTCTATTTAAAGACACAACATTCCGTTTTCTTTCTAATTCATATTTCATAACCATTACGTCATATTTTGTTGATATCATTAGTCATTACCTACCATGTTTTTAGTAGGTACAAAGGAAACTTTGAATAATTCGCTGGCGAATTCGGTAAATTTTGTTGCAATATTCGGTAGTTTTGTCCTTACTCGAGCGTTGCGAAAGTTTAATATTCGCAAAATTTTGTTGATATGCGTTTCATTTGGAGTAAGTGAAAGTTCCTATTGGGTTCCTAGTAAATTTCAGTTATAAGCAATTACATTTGAACAGCTTCACATAAACTACCTTCCTAGTTGCCTTCCTCTGACTGTGCAATCTCATAGTCGTGTATTAGATTAGGATTAGGAGCTTATTCTCGATCTCTACAGAACGTCGTAAACACCCACTTCTTTGAATTTATTTGAAGCTACTCTTGTATTTGTATCGCTTTGAATACGTAGACGAAGTGTCATTATTTCGCCATAACGGCACGACTGCGCTCGTGATAGTTTACTTACCGGGGACAATTCCTAGAAGGTGACTCTTTATTTCCTGCGTATAGTGCGTTTATGTAGTTTACTTAAGTGGCATTTATATAAATATTTTCGAATGATATGATTTTTTATTTTGGTCATATGAGCTGTCTTAATCGTTACAAGGAAAACGATTCTCTTTTTTTAGTCGATGATCGAAGCCCAATTAATTGGCGGTTCTTTTTATTCTGACCCCACATTCTAAGGGAGTCATGGTCTAGTGATTTGCCGGTTTGGAGTTCGTCTATTGATCAAGGAAGGATACTTCATTCAGTTAGGAGCAAGAGTGCACCGCAGTAAATCGTCCGCAGAGGCGACGGACGCACACGTAGGTCGCCCGGAACGAGTTGCTCCACAACCTTCACATGGGAACTTTATTTTATTACCCAACTTTTACATTCATGCCTCATCGCTTCTTATCTGCCGACAATTTATTATTCAGAATCCTGCTCGTAGGATAAGCTGAGAAAGAGACTCCTAAAGATGAGAAAGTTCTAGTTATGTGCCTGGTTTCATCGTATCATACTTTCCCAGGGGATGGATAAGCAGTGTTAGTACCATCATTGGCAATCCATCCTTAAATATCGCTTTATTAGTATGATAACATTTTGCGGAATCTATGCTGTTTCGTCGAATGCATATTATATCTACTTGAAAATCTGAATCAATCGTCATTGGTTTTCTGTTTAGTTAGAACCGCTTTCTCGTTTTTCAACAAAGGGCCTGGTGCGATGTAAGTGTACCTGGCTGGTCGCGGCCGGTATCTGCGAAGGTATCGCACGTCGCCGCAAACCTGTATTGTGTTGTGGCAGTTCCCGGAAGGCTCTTTGTTGCGCGCCGCTGCCCCTCTGCCGCGGCCCGCTCCCCCCGCGCCGCTCCGTTCAGCTGCAAGCTGCATGCTGTGGGAACGACACCTCCTGTTCTTTCTGGGCTGCCCTCGATTGTCTCCGGATCAATTTATAGCCCTATCACGTCCACGTGCTAATTGACGTTTATGAACTTACAAATCTCACTTGACGTGACATTAATATCAATATTTGCTGTTCCTACCATGTTATTTGACTTGATATTTCGGTCTTGTAACTTTTTATCTCTCGTAGATAATATTTTTTTTCTCGATTTCTGTGTAAGAAAAAATCCCGTTGAAATCGCACTGAAAGCCCTTGTGAGAATTTTGGCCTTATCTATAGTGTCGTTGACCTCTTTCAATGTTGCATTGTGTTCTTTCTTATCATTCGCCAAAACTTGTTTTTTGGAATGGCTGTCGTTCAGAATTGTACGTAATTCAGCAAAAAGTGACATTCCTTAATCTTACTTATCACCTCGTACATTTACACGTAATTGTAGAACTATTTAGTTGCGAAATACTAATAAAAATAAGAAATGCGAAATATGTAGGTATGTAATGAAACTGAACCTAAATAGAACAAATCTATTTTTCCTATATGGCTCGTCGATTTTCGCGGAACTCTTCACACTGATATTGTTCGAAATGTTTTCTACATTTCATGGAAATGCCGTTGTGCATTTTCTACCGGGTACGATATAACGATGACATAAATATCGCCGTTAACTTTGAATTATATTATTGATCATTAGGGCTTGTTTTGCAATAATTATTCAGTGAAGTTCCAATTAACTCTCGAGATGACAGGAAATTGTTCTATTTTCTAACTAAGCCCGAAGTTATTGTTTTGTCGTTGTCATTTTGTATTGTATGAATGAAATGATTGTGGCCGGCGTTATCTCCCCAGCTTTCACACCTCACGTTTCAATGCTTGATGTGTCAATAACGGCCGAAGTGACCGTTCGTGTGCAACTTAATGAAGTGGCCATAAAATGTACAAAACAACCATAGACATCCCACCGAGCCTCACAAAAACCGACAGCTTGTCCTGACATGTCCAACGAATTTAAAATAAAGAACCGATTATTTTAAAGCCCGACCTTAAAATATGCAGGTAGGAGTTCAATTTTGTTTTACAAATCGTTTGATAAGCTTATCTGGTGATCTGAATCACACAATAAACATATATAGACGGTTTAGTGTACATTCCGTCAGTGGAATAAATTGCTACTTATTTATTAATTTTAAAGTATGTAGGTATCTACTTTGATTACTTAGGTACCTATTGCAGCATATTATAATGCAAGGTTTACAATCCTGACCTGACTGAGTCCGTTATTTTGGATTTATTTTTCATTATTTTTTAGCTTTGATAAATTCGATAAATTTACCTATTAAGTTTTTAAACAATTTAACCAGTCAGTGCAAGCATTTTGGCTATTAATACAAAATGCATCCGTTGGTATTGGCATAATATTTAAAATATAAGCATACTATCATAATATAAAATATAAGCGGTGACGCGCGCGCGAGCTCGGAGGTCGGGGTGCTCGCTGCGCCCGCGTAGCTTTACAATGGCTCGTTTTATTTATCTATCGTATTGATCTTCCTTCGCGGCTTACTGTTGTCTTTTTTCCGTCGAATACAATTCTTTTGTAAACATTTTTTGTTCACATATTTCATTGTAACTGTTATGGGACAAGGAGGTGTTCCGCGTGAATAGAACCCTCAATTATATTGTATTGTGCTAACATAAGTGCTTCTCGATTCCTCGGACGGATGCCATGTTTCGTAACTTTTGTCATGGTACATTATTAGCTACTTAACATTTGTCTTTACGCTCTTGGATACGTTTGATTAACTCCATTTTTTACTAGCTTCACTTCAATATCCGCTTCGCAAATTGTCCATGCTACCTTGCGGCTGTTTCTTATTGTAAAAGCCCTAGTTTGTAAGCTCATTGAGAGTATGATATTTCCAACATTATGTAATTCGATCAGGGTCCATTCATGATTTCATCGTGTTCAAAATAGCTTGCGGCTAAGGCGTGCTCACATTCCGAGACAACCACCGAATACCACAAATTAGCCTTCATAACTATGTCTACCTGACATGATAGTGTGGACGTTCTGGTTGTCCCACGATCATAATAATAATGTCGCCTCCATCGTGGCGCTGCTTTTCACATTCCTTTCTATCATTGTCTATGCTTTCGTTAATATTACTAATAGAGCAATGATTACTTTCATTCTTTTTGGCATTAAATCGTTTTATTTTCTCGGAACAAATATCGAGGCAGTTCATTGTGTGGGGAGAGACGCGTGACTGCGTCGCTCAGTGCACATGTGAATCGTTGGAAAGCTAGTAAGCGGTAAAGATTTCAAACGGAAATGTCAGTTTGTTGTGATCGGAATCTTGCTGCTCTGCTAAGCTCTCCGTCATAAGTTCACACGCACACACTTTACGCAAATAGACAATATTTATTTGTAGTCTCTGTAATTTGATACTTTATTTGCGGTAAATCAGCTAAATTCGAAATCGAGAAATCATGAAGTGCATTGCATTAATAGCCTTAATAACGTACTCGGGTCAATATAAATAAACAGTATGAATAAATAACATAAATACTTAGGTACTAACTTACTATGATAGACACACAGATAGACGGCGAGACACGGTAGGCCGAATCGAATCATAATTCATAGACCACCCGTCATGAATAACTCTCTATACAAGATAATATAAAGACGCGACAACTACTTTCGGATATTACACGAATCGATCGAAGACACCAACAATATGAAACAATGATGATGGCTCAATAAAAATGTGTGTCGCACATTTGGTTTCTCCCGCGTTGAATATTTAAGTGGTTATGTTAGTAGGAATGTACTTTTTGCCAGTCATACGCACTTTGAATGTTTGAGTTAAAGCTTCGTCTGCGGATAACTAATTCAGGATAGGCGCATAATTCATATAACCAGTAGTGATATTGCACGGGCGTCGATTCGTATGGGTTTCGAGAAATGCGGTTGATGTCGTTAGCTTGTCGGCCCACGTACGACGAATGGCTTCATCGGGTAAATTAACATTCGAGCAGCATCCCTGCCCGCTCTGCCCACACAGAGCAAATATTGGACGTCCCTAGGACCTCCGCTGAGGTGTCGCCTTCTCACTATACAATCATGTAAATAAGTCGCTTTTTTCCATTTCAAAGAAACGATGTTCGCCATAGATGCGTGTTCCCACATTAAGTATTACTGAACTGTTTAATATTGATCTACTCGAGATGTGATCGTTAATGTTTTTTACTTTACATCATTTCAATAAAATTTTAAAATAGAAAAGACGTCGCTGTCTTAAATAAAGCTACTGCCTACTGTGTGTAAACCTCGATGATGACGATGACGTTGTATTCGTTACTTAATGTTTATAGGTGGTTCCTAATTTATCTATATTTCAATTGAACTCAAAATTTGCTAGTAGGACACCGGTGTCCAGAGAACAGTTATATTTATTGTGTCTCATAATCCGGGACCTGAGAGGCTAAATTATATTCAACTTAGATTCCCTGGCAGATACCTACTCAATTGCTGCTACCTAATCGCATGTGCCTGAATGCAACGTAATGCCATAAGTTAATTGAATCCGACTCAGCTTTTTAAGCTCAGATCGCTAGTAACACCTGCATACCTTCTGCTAAGTTATGCTTAGATTCCTATACAGGTCGTATGATGATAACGGTTGGCATGACCTATTGAAATTGGCTTGCGAAGTACCAGCTAGACATATAGCATGATGTCATGCTATTTTCAGTTCTACGATTCGTGCAATAAAGATGCTTGTTTCGGTTATAAATTTTCGTGTCTTGAAGATGTGCGAGTGAAGGTAATTTAAAATGAACGCGGTTAGCGGCGACTGAATCATGACATGGCATGACGTCCTCAAGATCAAATTAGTATACTAGGTAGGTAGGTAGGTAATTGATGAAGCCAATTCAATGTGTTAGTAATGGAAAAGTTAAAAATATCAACTAAATTGAATTGATGGGTTTAAAAGAAGGATAGAGTAGGTACTGTTAAGATTGCCTTGCATATGTAGGTTCGTCGTTACATAACGAAATCATTTTTATTACAATCATCAGTAAGTTTATAATATAATATAATGTGAAGGCTGAAAGAAACCATGTACCGACCGTAAGCGAAATTGAAATTACTAAGCAAGTGGATGATACTGACAATTTAAAACCGGTTCTGCGCTCACCTCAATTTAAGGGTTTAAGGCTCCGATCACAATACGTATGTTCCAACTTATTTTTTTCATTTATTTCAATAAAATTAAATTCTACACTAATATTGATTGAAATATGTCAATTCTTGAATTAAGTGGCATGTTTTTTACCGTTATTAAGCTCCTTGAACGTTACCTCAGTAATGTTAAAAATATTATCTTATTAATATTTTTCTTGCATTTGGGCACTTATAGAGTACGTAACTTGGAAAGGGCTATTTTATTATGAAAAATGTTTCTGTACATATCCAATATGACATTCCTGCTGGAAATCCTGGTGAACTTAGGTAAAATGCGTGATTAAATAAAGCAATATTTGGAGATATTAGTAAGGGCTAATTTTTTTAAATTGCCAGTACAGCAAGGCAGTCCTGCCTTTCATATTTAAAATTAAATTCCTCAACCGAAAAAAAACTAGCGTTTTTCTGTAGGCACCACATCAATGAGTCCACTCATGTCTGTGGTCCACTCCTTAACATTAACCGAGCAACAGCATTCTCGTACTTATTTCTTCGCTATTTCAATAATTACCATGTCATGTTTGTAATTTACATAAGCTTTTTGTCGGGTTATCATTGTTCATTATAATAAGTGACTGCAACGCGAGCCGGTTTGCTATACACAGGAATTATCCTAATTCAAGGTTAGTTGCGTTGCTGCATGCAAACTTTGTATCGGCTCCGGTAATCACAGCCTAATAGTCTCTTGACCAAAGGAGAACACATCCAAGTAAAAGCAAAAATCAGAAAATATAAGAGTTGTACTTCAAAAAAGTTACAGGTTTGAAGTTTCGAACAAGTAATTCAATTAGTACCTACTATTAGCTGAATAGAAAAAACTGGAAATGATGATTGTAAAGTTATAGTTACCACCACATTGGGTTATTATGTATATTTTCTAATATTATTGTTTTGTTGAACTACTTACTTACTACTGAAGCTAAATTGCTGGTAGAGTCAAAGAATCATAAATTTCAACATTCTTGGGTATTATTCAAATATGTCTGGGAAAATCTATTACAATTTCTAATGCGTTATGCTATTTCCTATCTTGATCGTGACTATAAATGATATCCTATCATGCTGATGATTTTTAAATTGCTGCTGCCACAGCTAAACACGTTAGCAATAGTATCATACGATACTTACTCATTCACGTGGTCTGGAATTCCAAATGTTCGCATCGATTTCTTCTAAAATATGAAGAACTAGCAACATCACCAAACATTTAATCGAATCCGAGAAAATGCATCACAATGACAGATATCTAATCTATGCTTGGTTCTAAACGTCTCTGCTTGGGTAATGGATGGTAATTCAGTTGTAATTTGAAAATGTCACAAACGCAATAAATCTGAGAGACGCTATTTGTAGTTATTCCAACAACTCTAATGGTTACTCGTCGTAACGATTCGTTGCACAGCAAAATCGTTCCGCCTGTCAGTATGCAGTATCGTCCTCAATAATGTAAGTGTACTATATAAATCTTACGTGTTTTTTAAGTGATTAAATGGGATAAGTAGGTAGGAGGTATCACTTGCTACTGAGAAGCCTAATTGCATCAGTGAGCCGACTGATACATGAGCCGATTAGTGAGAAGATGGTTGCGTGCCGCAAAGACGCCCCGCGCGGCCTACGGCGAGCTTCTAAGGCCAGCTGCATGCAATCACGCATACAAGCATTTTAGCCAGAAACAGTAAGATGCACAACCGTCATTCAATTCTTAAAGGTTTCCGATCGCAACTATATCCATTATACACCTACAATAGGTATGGTATCGTAAATCGAGTAGTGCTATCGCACGTGCATCTTGGCACCGCGAGTGCAGTGACTTATTATGCTGTCGTCGTGTGTCGCGCGTCCGTCCGACGATCCCTGCGGTGGCCAACATACATTACAACATTTACATTATGCCTGTATAACTTACTCGTGCTGTTTTTATTCACATTTTGCTTTCACTTGTTCTTGCTGAATAGGATTGCCTCAAAAGTTTTTTAGACTGCACCCTTGTCTCATCCTTATCACGAAGCAACATAGAGTTCGCAGTTTCTCACCATTGCTTTGTGATTCTTGATTTAGTCTCACAACTCCGGTCTTAGAAAGATTTTTATCGTCTGGTTATGAGAAACGAGTAACATGTAGCCCTCGTGCCATCCAAATCGATCATTTCACGCACCCGTCGTGCATAATGAAACGGTCATTTCCGGCCGTTTCAAGGAATCGAATATTTAATATTTCGCACAATCGGGTGGCGACCGGCGACCGGCGATCAGCGGCCGGCACCGCGCTCATGGCGTCTCCACAACTGCCGTCTACTTAGTATTCTCTGCATGGCATAAAGCGATAATAAATTCTTGTGCACTTGCAGTTTCACGTATTGCCGAGAAACCACGAGCGGCTACCGAATGTAAAATGGCTATTGTTCAACGCATAACTTTACAAATATCTGTCGTATGATCTTTGTTGAGCGCCAATAGAATATGAACGTCATAACTTAAGTGATACATGTACCTTGGTTGGTTATAGATACTCGTAAATTTCGTTTGGATTTATATTTACAATATTCATTATAAGACACAGTTACAGTTTTATTTCTAGACACAGCTGGTGTTTAGGTCTGGGCTATTCCGTGAATTTTCTCATGTGAGTCATTCTTGCGATACAAAAAGAACTTCAAAGTTTTAGAAGTCTTGAAACCTGGAATGTGTGAATTTAAAATAAAGTAAAAACTGATCTTGGTTTTAAAAAAATTAACCATGCGAATACAATATGACTATAGAATAATGAAGCTTTTCAAACACAAAGCCACTGACAAAACTTTGTCGTTCTAATAAGCCTATATAGTCACTTTAAATTCGATGTTGTCATACTACCTAGAACTGGAAACGTAACATTAACCCTGTACTGTACATGCTAAATAAAATGGTACCTATTGAATTCCCAGAAATTACCTATGGCTTGCTATAACTGGCAGAGTTCCGGCTTCCGTTTGCAAGGCAAATAGATACAGTACATTCACTCTAATTTAAATACAAAGCACTGGCCGGTGATTCAAGGCGTCTAGCTCCGGCGCGCCCGCGTCCGCCCAAATATAACCGCTGTCATACTCGTTATGCAGTCTGAATGCATCATTACCTTTCTAACTAACATTTTCATTACGAGGAAGTGATTATTATGAATGTTTAATGGCTTGTTTCCATGGTGAATATTGCAAAGGTTTTCTTGTATATTACAAAAGGTTCTAGTATCTTTGTTTGTAAAGAGCACTGTTAAAGTTGTATCGGTTTTTCCTTGGAAGCTCATATGCGTACTTGGTACATTATTACTGCAATTATTCCTAATTTCGCTTGGCAGAAGATTTATTTTATTTCTAAAGATGTAGGGTGTGGCATGGAGATGTGGAGACTATACATCAACAATTTACACCATAATAATTGAAATAGCAAAGCAACTCATACTTAACCTTACGTTGGCAATATGTACAGTTATAATCCAGTACCTTATCGGTAAACGACAGTATTTTGCCGGGAAAATAGTAATCACGTATCAGAACAGTTGTACAGATGTCGGCGCGGCCGCGACATGTTCCCATGCCGGCCGACATACCTTGCCCATACGCAGTGGCCACCTGGTTGTTCCGGGACCCTCTATTAGCCCGACTGCTTACCGTTCTTTAGAGGAACTTAAAAAAAGAATCGTTGAACTACAAACTTCTTGATGACCGAACTTTTAATAAGTTTCGGTGCTATAACTTCTGCCTTTCCTTGCCCATACGCAGTTGCCACCTAGTTGTACCGGGACCCTATTAGCCCGATCGCTTACCGTTCTTTAGAGGAATAAAAAAAACATCGTTGAACTACAAACTACTTGATGACCAAACTTTTGATACGTTTGGTTCTATAATACTTTCTGCCATTTCTGAATCGTAAAGCCCAGGAGCCGTATCAACGTACGGCGGTGGTGAGAGAGAACAGGAAAATCTCAATAATGTTTTGCGATTACTAAGCTTAGCTCTCCAGTCAGTTAACGAAGCTGAAGCAGCAACATTGAAAATATAAGGGCTTTCCCTAAGTTAAGAATTCAAAGATTAAATTCTGAGCGAAGCGAGGATTTCAAAGGTACAAGACGCTAAAAACTTTTCTCCCGTTGTTTCCGCGGTCAACTTCCGGTAAAAAAGTTCTTTAAACATTAAGTTTAATCTAAATATACCTTATTCTTGTTGTTTTAATGATATAAAAAACTAAAATAATAAAAAAGGGAGTATTATAGTAAATCCAAAGTTATTTGAAGTAGGAATATATATTGTTACTTATATAACAATAAAAACGATTCGGTAAATTTGACATTGACATGGGGTACAAGACAAAACAATTTAAAAATAAAGGTTTATCAGCCACGTTCCGAAATCCAAATCATAAGTTGTGAAATCTTATAACAAAAAGTTTAATCTTATTGTTATTGTTTTGATGATTCAATGAACTAAAATAATATAATAAAACTAAAACGGAGTATTATAATTAATTCAAAGCTATTTAAAATTAGTATAAAATGTAACAAAAAAGTCAATAGTGCGATTCGGAACGCATTATGACATATTTTTAGATATTAAATTCAAAAAGTACTTTACCGCTCTAGGCCACAAAATGCGATTTTCTACGCGGAATCTGAATGACAAATCCTCCTTTTCCGAGCGTGTGAGGTGAAAATATTATTATAGTACTTGTTGATTTTCTCATCCTCACTGCGACGATCTCTAATATTGTATATTGCTAATAATATTTCTTGGAACCAGATATATATGAGCTGTCGTTAACAAGAACCTTGCTTGCCAACAAGATTAAATGTGTAATCGAATACGATGTATTCCATTGAGCCATATACAATAACGAATTACTGTGGGTGTTCTATTAAATAAGGTGTCACGTTATTACGTACCTACATGATTCATTCCATATGGCATCAGTGAAAGTACGACAAACAAACTTATTCAATCATAATATTCAGACTGTAATGTTTTACATTTCACGAGGACTGGAAGAATGACGAAAGTGGATAATACATAAAACATACAAATAAGTTGTTAATCTTGCAGATTACAGAACAGTATATATAACTGGTAATATCCTCAAAAAGTATTATTAGAACCTACTTAAAACAAAAGTGACGTAAGGTAGGTTTTAATTGCAGATTTTCCCTCTGCATGGTACGAAAACCGATGACATCATTATGACGTAAAGAATATACAAAAGTCTGGTAGTATCAAATCGTTTGGTGAGATCCAATTCTTAGAACTTCCCCGAATAGAATAGTATTATCCTCTACCGAACATTCGTTTAGGAAATGAAAATGTATATTTAACTGATAGTTGCCAAATATTAGATTATATTTTAAATTGTGTCTTAAGTTCTTCATTATGTACAAAAGAAGGACGTTTGGACTCGGTCATCCATTCAAGCTGTTTGGCTTAAGACTTGTTGTCAATGAAAATGAAATGAAACTAAGCCATGGTGTTGGAATCTGGATCTCCTAACTTTTTAATAGGCAGATATACTGAAAAGACTAGGTCACTCTATTTTGAAATACGATATTTAATAACTTCAAGAAAAGTTTCGACGGCCGAAAAATCTGCCATGAGCCACTATAACTACAGCATCAGCAGCCTTCATGGACGGGAGGTCCAAGAAAAACGATATTGTGATATTTTCAAAGGGATAACCCCTAATTATCCCATAGCATACTAGGCGCAGTCGTGTCGTTCTACATTGTGTGGACGCCCTGGCGCCCTCGGTTCGCGGTGGCGACCAACTGTTACATACGAGTTCTTCTTTTTACACACCGTACCTGCCATTTTGCGGTTTTTCTAAGCAGTCCATTGAAACTACCATTCCCACAGCACATCCCTGAGCCATAATAACTGTACGCAATCACTACCTTCTCTATACATAATATTATGATGGCTAATTGGCTATGTTATTAAGCTTTGGAATTGAATCGCTTGAACACCTCTTTTTCACTTACATAATTATTCACACGGTTTATTAACGGTCGCCATCGCCACTCTCGACAGGTCGCGATCGCGATAAGTTGCCGTTTTATTAAACATTTCGGGAGAAATCACAATAAATTGCAACTCGTTTACGATGAGCATTGCGTGCTAAAGTGTGTGATGGTGGCGCTGGGTCCGTTAGGGAAAGATAAGAATACCGGACGAATGCATTTGAGCGCATCATTATGGCAGCGCGCATTACAGCATCATCATGCGATATAGTCGCACTCGCCAAGGTTGCATTCATCATTGTTTGATACCTGGAATAGTGACGAGTGCTCTTCATTAATTTTCCTTTGTTCCTCTTACTCGGCGTATTTGTAGAAATCTTCTATTGAACTGTCTACAATTCGCTAATGAGAATTTGTTATTGATTTTATTCACTCGAACGCAAGTAGCTTTTACCAACTAAAATGATTAACAGGATAATATAGCTTGGTTAGGTCCAGCAACGTGTGTTTTGCGTATTTATTTAGTGGCTAGCATCAATTTATAAATGATTACTTATTCATGGGTATTACCCAGAAATAATTAAAATACTACATCATTAACCCTCGCCGCATGTCATACATTAATATGTAAGTAGTTGTATGTAAATGTCATTCATAGCATTCTCGATTTCTTTGTGCAGAGTTTGTTGGTAATCATACATATTTGCGAATATTTCAACGACTGTTTTTACGTAGACATGCATATTCAGTATTCCGATTCCCACAACGGATAGTTATTATTATTGTCATCGGTGCGTGACTGGAGAACGTATGATTACAGAGTAATGTGGGGATCGTGTGATTATGTGGTGCGTGTGTGCGACAACTGTTCGCAAGCCGGGCGGGTAATTGCAGTAGATTCAAAGAAACTATCAGCCAGCTTCGACAAAAGCGGGCTCCCCGGCGGCGTCGTTTGGAACGCGCCCGCACCGCTAGCCCTAATTTCATATTCGAAGAAGCAGATACTAAAACACTACGCTCATTTGTCTCTGTCCTTCGTCGAATAAACGCCGATAAACTTCTCATACGACACTTTCTCAATAAGAGACCGTCAATTAGAAACCCACAACGGTCTCTTATTTTACGATTCCTCTAATTTTGAGTGCATTTTCTTGAGTTCTAACATAATTATCAGACATAACTAACAGTTATGTCTGATACTTAGTGCTTCAGTTGCCAAATCCTACGTTTTAATTGTTAACCTTAATATTTTTTCCAGTTTGAAGTAACTAAATCAATTGTAGGTAAACTAAACCGCACATCATTACATTAGTAACTATACCTACTAAATATCCTAAAAAAGTAAGTAAATTTACAATTAATAATAGTATCATTTGCGTTGACCATTTGTGGGTATTCCATACCATAATTACCATATAAAAAGTTCACCTGTTTTCTTAAAATGCGGTAAACCCGTAAAAACAAATATGATAATTCTATGCGAGAAGACATGTTTATAGTGACAAACGGTCTGCGTGGTTTGGTTACAAAGTGTCTCGTTTGAATAATGATTGTCTCGACGTATAAAGTTTACATCAAATTATCGCAAAACTTGACCTATATTAGGCAGTAGAAAATTATCGTCACATTAGTTAATTTAAATTTGTACGAATTCATTATTAATGCCATATTATAAGAGCCACACGTGGAGAACAAAGAAAGTTGCTGCTGAACGAATAGTGTAATGAACTGAGTACTCGTTAGTGCTAAATGCCCAGTGAGGCACGCATCCTCTTCTGCATCACATTAGTCCACTTGGGCAAAAACTTGATAAAGTACAAGTAAAAAATATCTCTTCAACAATAATCGAATTTGTTTCCGCTCCGCGCTTTCGTTCTGCGAAAGCTTTCAAGGAAATACGCCATCATTTAATTTGGGAATACGACTTCACGAGAAATTTCAATGCACCTTGGATGTTCGCAAAATGAAAGCCGTACTGTACACGCGATATTATTCATAAGGTGGATTCATCGGAAACGGGATATACTTACCCAGATTCAAAAACTAGTCATCAGATAAGGTTGTAGCAAAACTTGTACCTGTGTCTAAATTAAGACAAAGGCTCGCAGTGGGCGACCTCATATCCTGCAATCTGTTGTAAAATCTCTCGTTTGTCAACTGTTTGAATTACTTACTATATTGTGACAAAACAGGTTGTGTTTTCATTCATAGTGAGTTTTGATACCAATTGAACTTTTGTGCTTGTTCTCTTTTTAACGGGAAATTCTGCACACTTAACTTTATTTTTTAATTACCTGTCTTCTAACTTCAGCTAAATCTTTAAAGTTGTAGATAGACGTTGAGGAATAAACGGCTTTACATATTTTTTTAAGCTGTATGTTTTGTGATGAATCAAGAAAGTGCAACCCGACGCGGTCAAGGACCGGTCCCGGCGATTTGGGAAATATTCGCGAACGGAAGGGGAGGAGGAGGTGGGGCAGGCTGTGGTGACCTCATCTCATCGGCTTTTTGTTCACGAACTGGCTTGTCTGTATCCCATGTTAATTTAAAAATTGATGAGTGCTTCATGCAGCGAACTTTTCAGTTCTACAGGTCAATTTTCCTTGCACCGCAAATTTTCGTTCTTTGAACAATGTCTCTTCTTTCCGTTGTACAAAAATCACGTTAGAAATTCATCTTGCATATGTGAGATCCGATTCTACATTTAACACATCAGTAATTAGGTCAAAGTTATTTGTGTCTGATTTACTAGAACTACTTCATCCTTTTCACTCGGAACGCCTGTTTACATCTAATTTATGGGCATCAACGTCAAAGTAAAAAATAGCAACAACAATAATTTCTAATTGAGCTCATTTTTCGACGGAATAGAATTATACGCTTCAATAATGATCTTACCAGCAATTCCCGCGTCGGTTATGTTTCTCGTCTCATCGCCTGTATATGGCATAACCGGATAACAAATACGTCCATCCAGTGTTGTGTTGTGTTTTAAATGATTGTCGATCATTATCTGCATTAATAGTTCATAGTCTCAATGAATATGGGCATAGTATGGGCGTAATGAACAGGAGTTGCAGTTGTAACGTTGGAATGGTTAAAAAGATAATGGGCTAAATTATCAATCATACTAATAGATAAAACAGCTAATTACCAAAATCAAAAATTCCATCTTATATGAAATTAATGAAATACATGTGTTTAATGAATTGCCTCGCGAGTACCCATGAATCATTCCCGTCGAAGCAATGAAAATATGGAATACATTCTCCCAGGGATTCTCTAATATGTACTTCATAAATACACTCTTGCGACTTTTCCAGGAATCAGCTAAAATAGACGCACAAGAGAATACTCCGCTAGTGCTGGTAAAAAAATATTTATCTGCAAAGTCGATTAGTACCTACCTACACGTGGTATCGAATATTCTAAAAACAAGATCTATTTTATGTTTATTGAATTCCAGGATTACATTTATGTATTATCTATACTAATATTATAAAGAGGAAAGATTTGTATTTTTGTATGTAACGAATAAACTCAAAAACTACTGAACCGATTTTGACGAAATTTGGTATAGAGAATCCTTAGACCCCAAGTAGTAACATAGGCTATAAATGATCCCAAAATTCCCACGGGAACGGGAACCACGCGGGTGAAACCGCGCCCGGCCTCTAGTTGTTACATATAATCAGTTTACACCATTCGCTCTACATTAGGTATTGATCTCGTTAACAAGAAAATCTAATAGCCCTTCGCTCTGTATATTAGTTACGAGAACTCTACACATATTATGGTCGTTTATTATACATGTAATGATCAGGTACTTAATCTGTGTTGTATTTAATCTGACAGTTCAGACAAACGACCTTATCTTACGGCGCGCCAATCCAATAGATCCAATCTCATAAGCCCCGCCCGCTTCTAGGAAATAATCCAACTTGGCCTTGTGATGAAATGAAACATCGTTCAAATGTTTGTTTTCCTTTCAAACGATTCAAAAACGGCTCCCGCAAAATTTTACTGTTCCTCGGAATCGGCTCCACGCGACGTTTTGTTTGCGCAAGCAAGTTTCGCTGAACAATTTACAGCTGGCAGAGTTGGAGAATCGCCGACGTAAATTCGGGGCGAATTTGATTCTTCCCTACTGCCACAGCGTCGGGTCAGATGATGTAGTCGACGGGAGGCAAATGAATCCCTTATTTCTTGGAAAGCGTGCTGTCACCGACAGCTGCAGTTGCGCCGGAATGACGGGCCATTAGTTGCTACTGCGAATTATTTCCTGTACATAGAGCAGCCGCGGGTTGATTTCACCGGGAAATGACAATGCGCCGCGCCGCGGATGCGATGGCGTGCCTCGTGCAATCTCTAATTCGCAGCCGCACCGTTACTGCGATCAGGTGGTCATAGCCAGACGCCAGTGTACAGTTGTGGAATTCGAAAGCGTACTCGATAGCGTTATGTAAAGCCGCAAGAGTATTGAACGGTCCGAATAAAAGAGGAATCACGTCAGTTTCTCCTAACTTAATGCATGCTGAAACGTGACTTCACAAAAATATTTATTCTTTTGTAACCTATGAAATGGCGCTTGCCGTATTCAATATCAACACGATCAGCTATCTCGGATGTCTGGTTGAGTAATCATTTTTAATGTTAATTAAATAAACATAAGTGTACCGATTTATTTATTTACATATTAAATTGTATTATGTATTTCTGAGCGGACTTCGATAACAACTTGTATCTAGTGTTCAGCTATTGATTAGTATACACGAAGCAATTACTTGCACAATTATATTAGATTCCCAGAATATTATCATTTACAATATAAGATTCGTTTTACCCAGGTATATTGCAAACAAAGCACTCTTTGATCAATATAGAAATATGAATAGATTTTATTTGGTGTACTTAACTGATTTTAATTTACCACTCATTTATATACACCCCACAGTGGTTGAGGATTCCGGGAGAGGATCGCTTCTCAGCCTCAAAGAAGAAAAGAGTTCTCTTCTACTTATTATAGAACTTATTTATTTCTATCAGTATTAGTCCTACGTGAGCGTGAAGGCCCTAGCCCATCCTCGTTATCCGCCCAAAATCAAGGCTTATGCCACAGGCATATAAGAAACTGACTGATGATGAACCACTCTTTCTGCTTTCAGGTTCAAAGACGGAGTGATGTACCCCTGGTCGGCGGACGTGTCCAGCCTGATCCTGTACCCGGAGGCGGCTAATCAGACTTTGTACAGCCAGCGCGCCGCCCGCGCGGACTCCGGCAACTACACCTGCAAGATGAGCAACGAAACTCACAGCGAGACGCACACTGTGCGCCTGGATATACTGGGTAAGTAAGAGCATTATGTTGTACGTCATAAGGGTTGTTTTTGAAGTTCAACTGTCAAGCTTGTACAGCCAGCGCGCCGCCCGCGCCTACTCCGGCACCTACACATGCAAGATGGGCAACGAGATTCACAGCGAGACGCACACCGTGCGCCTGGATATACTGGGGAAATGAGAGCATTATTTCGTACGTAGTAAAAGTTGTTTTTGTAGCGCAACTGTGATAATGTTATGATTAGTTTACGAGCAGCGATGCCAATTTAGAACTAAGGGCCGGTTTTACCACCTACATATAAGTTCTGGATTTCTTATCTGGTAGTTAATTTATCAGTTGAAATATGAAAAATATATCAAATATAAGCTATCTAAAAATTACTAGTCAGATAAGTTCTGGATAGCTAATTGTCAGTTTAATTGACAGTTGTAATTTGAAAAATAATTTGACAGCTTTGTAATATGTAAAATATATCAATTTATCTACCAGATAAGCTATCCAGAACTTATCTGTCGGTGGCGAAACCGGCCTTAAATGAATTACTAAATTCATTCATAATTTCATTGCTGTTTCCCATTGATATCGAAGGTTAACGTGAACCAAAAAAGGATCAGCTATGGAATTGCGTAAAGTCAATCGTATTCATTTGACAGTTCATATTGTATCATAATAAATGTCATTCCATACAAATTGCAGCCGATTGAATACGATATGAACTGTCAAATTAATACGATTACCTTACGCAATTGCACCCCAGTTTCATAAGTCGACTGTATATTTTTTTGAAGAACATAGTTCAAATGTGGTCCTGTAATTTTTTACGAAGATCTAGCTAGTACTTTTTTCATAATCTTAAAAAATATAATTTACGTTTCGGCAAGTAGTCGTTTACCTAGATGACATCATTGTTGTGTATTGTCTGATTTTTTCTGTAAGTACTTACGGCACATGATGTAACTAAAAAATAGTGAAATAAAAACTTTTTACAACATTAAGACCGACTTCAAAAAGTAAAAAATAAAGCTTTTGGAGTCGGTGCCAGCCAAGGCAAGAAAAATAAAAATATTGTCAATAGAAGTGCAATTTAGGATGCCTTGGCTGGCACCAACTGCAAAAGCTTTATTTTTTACTTTTTAAAGTCGGTTTTTTACCCACAGCTTCGAAAACTAGCAACTTAGCATGAATCAACATTTATGTAACGTTCTGTCACTGTAACACATTATTTTAGATAATACAATAATAAAATATAGCAAATTCTTTTTAACGAGTTATCATTTGTATTATCGCTTTCCATTCGATGACTCGCGATAAGATATAATCCGTTCCCAGTAAAATAAAAACGGTAATTACCCGACACGCTTCCATTCATTTAAAACATGAAAAAACGTTGTTTTACCGGTTTTCATGGAATCACTAACAATAAGTTTTTTCCACAGAAAAACCCTCTGATCAGCCGAAAACGATGTACATATCTAAAGACGAGTGGGTGGAGGAGGGTACTGAGTTACGTCTGTACTGCGAAGCACTTATAGGTAAATTCATTTTGCATAATAGCATTAAGCCAGGTTTTATTCCCGACTTCCGGGATTTGTCTGTATATACAGTGGTGGTAACATTATTAACTACACTAGTCGATTTTCATACAAACGAGGTAACTTTGGAGCCTGGGTTCTCTGCCAAGGATTGATCGAGCTGTGATCTGATAATGGCCATCCAGGGAGTGAATGGAGGAGATCCAGATTGCTGTACACACCCAACTGATCTGATCTACATTCTAAAAGATGTAATGATCAGAGTTTTCAGTTTCAGGGATTCCATACATTTATATGTTTTTTTTAAAACATACATCTCTTGGAATGTTGATCTGCCCCTGTACCGCGCAAGTGACGTCGTCATCGAAATCCGCTTTATTTGACAGATGGATGTGATACATTGCTGCTTCTTTTTGACACAAATGAAAACTTACCAAAGGCTAAGAGCAATATGTCACATCCATCTGTCAAATGAAGTCGATGTCGATGCCGACGACACTTGCGCGGTAGGGATTCAGATATGTCAGGTGTGCCTAGCAATCTGGATCTTCTCTAGTGAATAGTGTAAAATCGACTAGTGTCGTTAGTTATGTGAACACCACTGTACATAATGTATGATTGATTGTATAAGCCACAGAAGCGATTTCATTGGCGTGAACTTTTCTTCTTTTTTCTCATTTTATTAAGAAAACAGGTGACGCGAGCTTGTCCGTCAGATTCAGAAAAAGTTTCTTCACGTTTATTTCAACAACTATTTTATAATGGAAGAATGAAACTTGAGAATTTAATACATTCACATAGATGATTTAAAAATTCCCTTTATGCTATCTATGCGATTTATCTAGCAGCTGGCAGCTATTCCAAAGTTTTAAACGAAATGTTCAGCTACATCTAAGTTTGTTTAAATAATTATAATAAATACATAAGTTTCATACAACCATACCAATTATCTAGCCCAAGGTAAGTTTCATAAGAACTTGTAGATACTAGATAACGGATAAACATACTTATATACTTTTTTGTAAATACATACATAATATACATATTAAACACCCATACCAAGACAAATAGACATGTTTATGCACACAAATATTTGTCTTGTCCGGGGATCGAACCCGTGACCCTCTGCGTAGAAGTCAGGCTATACGTGCCTCTACGCCTGACAGGTCGTCGTTGTTTAAAAAGGCATACAAGCCAGATATAGTCATAGTTATAATTACTTCTACCTAAATACAATGTACTGAACTTCAACGCATCTTTTATACCATATATAAGGATAACTTTGAAAAATTAAATAAGTTATAACTTTTTAATTTTGCATATAATAACTAGAAAGAAGCAACTTGTCTCCCGTTAGGGCGACATGCATGAGACAAGTTGCTTTTTTTTAGTGTATTTTCTTATTTAATATTTATTACATTAAATAAATTAATAATATGTCGCGTTAAAAAACAACAAACTATTATCACCACAAAAAAATTCGCTTGCGCAAAAACGTTTGTATTCTGTGGCACAAGCATTAATAAACACGCTATCGCAATTTGCGGTTTTACATTTATTGATTGTAATTATAATAATAATTTTGCAAGTTGTTATAGACTTCTGCCTGAAATTCGATACTTTGAGGGTATTAAATATTGCTATCGAAAATAATGTTTGAACAAAGTTGAATTTGATCTGTAAGTTCTGTACATTTTCTAAGGCATCCTTTATAATATCAAACAAATTCTTTTTAATGTAAATTTGTATGCCCCAAATTAACTTTGCCCTAATTTTATAAAATAGGTTTACTATCACATGACCTTTAAACTTTTTTATTTAGAGTTAATTTTTTTATTTGTTGTCCACAGGGAGATCGTATTTGGCGGACGCGCGGAGTGACCTGCGATGGACAAAAGTGTGGCCGAACGGAACTGAAGGAGATCTACTGCTCAGCCAAACAGAAGTCAAGACAAAAAGGTTAGTTGTTACTAATTTTATAAATCTTTTATGATAAACCGATAACGTACAAGTATTTATTCTTCAAAATTATTCTTACGGGGCTTAGCTAAGCTGTTGAAGCCAGATAGCCGAGTATAATAAAAATAAGTAAACAAACTTCCTTTTCACCTCACACGCTCGGAAAAGGAGGATTTGTCATGTAGTTTTTTATATCATTGAAACAACAAGAATAAGGTTTATTTACATTAAACTTTATGTTTAAAGATTTTTTTTTACCGGAAGTTGACCTCGGAAATAACCATAAAATATTCCTCGCTGTTGTGAGGTGAAAAATTGATTTCACCTCACACGCTCGGAAGAGGAGGTTTTGTCATTCAGTTTCTGCGTAGAAAATCGCTTTTTGCGGCCTAGCGCGGTAAAGTACTTTTTTAATTTAATACCTAAAAATATGTCATAATGCGTTACGAATCGCACTTTTGACTTTTTTATTACATTTTATTCTTATTTTAAATAGCTTTAAATTAGTTTATAATACTCTGTTTTGGTTTTATTATATTATTTTATTTCATTGAATCATAAAAACAATGACAATAAGATTAAACTATTTATTATAAGAATTTTATATTATGCTAGAACTTTATATTATGCTGGGTGAGATTTCAGAACCTATGATTGAATTTCGGAACGTGACATAAACCTTTATTTTTAAATTGTCTTTGTCTTGTACCTCATGTCAATGTCAACATTTACCGAATCGTTTTTATTATTATTTATAAGTAACAATATACTCCAACTTTAAATAACTTTGAATTAACTATAATACTCCCTTTTTTATTATTTTAGTTTTTTTTATCATTAAAACAACAAGAATAAGGTATATTTAGATTTAACTTTATGTTTAAAGAATTTTTTTACCGGAAGTTGACCGCGGTAACAACCATAAAATGTTTGTCGCTGGTGTGAGGTGAAAAATTGAGTGTTGCGCTCGGACAGAAAGTTTTTAGCGTCTTATACCTTTGAAACCCTCGCTTCGCTCAGGATTCAATCTTCGAACAACTCGTTGCGCTCGTGGTTCAATTCTAGAATCCTTCACTTGCTCAGGTTTCAATAGAGGCAACTCGCCGCTAATAACCAACTTTCTAGCTTTGCATAACGAATAACTATTTTTATAATCACTAATAATTAGTATTTTTCTTAAAATTATTAATAAGGAAAGAATACTTCGTTTTTTCCATTTTAAATTTTATTTTGCAATGCCGACATCTGATTTTTATTTTGTTTTTTTTTTGTTGTTAAATTAAGTTTTTATTTATTTATTTTTTATTTGATTTTTGTATTTTATGTTGCCTATAGGTTAGCTTAGTTGCGATTTGATGGAGGTTTTACAATGGCCATTCTTGTCTATCAGGGACGACGTGGAAGACATAATCGGGTCGTACCTCCAATTTGGTCGCATCTCCGGGCCTGATTACGGGACGTATGCGTGCGTCGTTCACAGCAACGATGTCGTCTCCAAGAACTACGTCACCGTGCATTATAAATGTGAGTACTCCATTTTAGAAGGCTGTGGTTTTATTTTTCTCCTACCTATTGATTTTAGATCTTATGAAAAGGTAATGGCAACAGCAGGTCAGACTTTACAGAGCTGTCATATTTTTAAAGTTTAAAATCTGTTGGAGTAATATGGCTTAAAATCCTGGAAGGGTTGCCAAGCAAACCAGGAAGCTACTTAATGAAATCGGCTTATTTGTTCAAAGTTGCATTTATTACTGTCTAATATTACCACTACAACACGACAACGTTGTCAGAATTTTTATCAAATAAAAATTTACACTTATATTCCACAAGCCGTAGTTGACGTTGACTGTACTTTAGATCTAATTGTAATAAAACATTTTTAATTCTACGATATATATTTACACATCATAAACGATAACAAACAATGTAAATCTTTTTTTTTTATGATTTTTTAATTTTTGCATTTTTCAATGCTATTTTTATACTTATGGATCCTCATGGATCCGGTCCAATGCTCTTGGACCGGATTTTCATGGGTTTGATTCCCATCTGAGAATTCACTTGTGGGCGAGTTAATTTTTTGCAAAATTTTGCTATTTAAAATGTATCATAAAAATGAATCTTTATTGCAATAGAATGAATCTAACAATTTGTTTATTGCTTCAGATGGTGGTTTGATGGGAACATCTTGGTCAAGCGAGGGCGGGGCGCCGTGGAAGGCGTTGTTAGTGGGCGGGATTCTGGGCGCCGTTGCGCTCGCGTCGCTTGTGGCGCTACACCGGCGATGCACACCGCGGTTGCTGCTAGCGTTGAGGCAGGCACGCGCACGGACTGCCACGGCCGCGCACCGCGCTAGAGGTAACTAAGTTCTTCAGTGTGAAAGTAGAATGCCGACTACTGTGTATTGTAGGTTGAGCGTATGTGACGCTGCACAAAACGCCCCTAGTAGTTACCCTGCCAGAGCGGAATTATTGTGATGTAGCACTACACGTCGCTTGTGGCGCTACACCGCCGCTGCACGCCGCGCCTTTTGCTCGCGTTGAGGCAGGCTCGCGTATGGACTGCCACCGCCGCGCACCGCGCTACAGGTAAATAATGTAGCTCGTGTCGCTTGTGGCGCTACACCGGTGATGCACGCCGCGGTTGCTGCCAGCATTGAGGCATGCTCGCGCACGGACTGCTATGTAATAACTATTGTGGTGTAGTAGCACACGGCGCTCGTGCTGCACGCCGCGCCTTAGGTACTACTGCAGTGTTGTAGAACATGGCGCTGTCAAACAAATGAAACACGATTGAGACACGATTATCAGAAAACATTAGCAGAATTAGTCCTGGCGGCTTGACGACTAATTACATTTTTTCAGCTTTCGAAACTGAACGGATGCGTACGCATCTCCATACAAAATCTTTTTAAGCTGAATAAATGTAATGTCCCTTAATCATCAACATCTTCGAACTAGGAACACTTGTGTTGATCGACTAACATGCTATAGGCTGTTCACGGAAACGAGCACGTACTGAGAGAATTTGTTCGCTCGTGGTGGGTTGAAAATAAGGCGCCTTGCCTATGTGAAAAGCGGAGGCATGTAAACCGCTCAACGCAAGTGTTAATAATACTTAAATGATTTAATTATTTGTTAATCATAAAATCTTAACTAAGATTTTATGATTAACAAATAATTATCTAGATATTATGCAAGCCTGTCATAAATAATGTTCTTTACTTACAGTGTTGGAGAAAGAATTCGACGTGCTAGTCTGCTGGACGGGCGTGGACGCGGAGTTGGTCCGCGGCGCGTTGTTGCCGACTTTATCGCTCAAGTACCACTACCGCGTGCACGCCGCGCAGCTCTCCACGCAGCCCGACCACTGTGAGTGTCTATGACTATAATACAGACAGATCATATAGGTAGTGAAGTCATACGAAAGAGTTCGAGGTGCTAGTCTGCTTGATGGGCGTGGATGCCGAGTTGTTCCGCGGTAAGTCATTTCATTACCGACTATCGCTCAAGTATCACTACCGCATGCATGTCGCGCAGCTCTCACGCAGCCCGACCACTGTAAGAATATAAGTTATTATATACATCTGTTCAGTAAACATCTATAGTATAAAACAATTACTGCAGAATGCTCCAAATGCAGCAGGGGTCTCGAAATTTTGAGTTCAGCTGGAGGACTGTATATTTTTAAGAATAAGGTTCAGGGTTCAAAATAGAGTTGTATGGATCGAGTTAGATCAACAATTACAACCCTCCTTTACTTCACATATAGTTCTTCTGAATGAATTCTGAAACTTTCTAGTACTTCCATAGTGTGAACCGAATTATGAAGTAATGTGGACTGAAATTTACCTAGTTTACTTTCACCATTCCGTGCCTTTCAAATCAAAACTCTCGGCTAAGGCGATGAGTCAGCAACTGATAAACAGAATCGAATAGGATTTTAAACCGTTTTCAGTTAACTTTACTATTATTAGAAGTTCTATAACATCTTAAGTTAACGCACTATAGTATTGAAATAATTGAAATTAAACAACTTTTGTGGATATTAGAGCACTATATTGACCCGAAACATATATTTGGTACTATTTTTGGGGTTTATTATGGTTTTTGGTTTCCAGACGTTTTGGTATCATTTCAGTTGCCGTGGTCACGGGTTGACCCGTGACCACGGCAACTGAAATGATACCAATTATCCGTAAAAATGGTTTTTCTTCCAGTTTCATAACGTTGAGCTTGTTACAGGGTACAATGAGATAATGGCGGAGATGTCCCGGTGCCGGTCGGTGGTGGTGGTGGTGTCGCCGTCGCAGTACTCGCCGCCGCAGCTGCTCACCGCCTTCAGGCAGCTCGGCGCGTTGCCTCAGGCGCCTTGCGTCGTGCTACTGCAGGTAATCAATGATTCATCATTATATTAGCCGGACGACACCCACTGCTGGGTATAGGTCTCCCCCAAGGATCTCCAAGACGATCTCTTTGGTCGAAATACGGTTTAGGGACGCACAAAGTAATGACAGAATATTAAAATTGTAATGTTGTTGGTTGTAATAGCATTGTTATGTGTATCTAGAGTTGTAAAAGTAAATTTTGTTCTATTGTTTTTCTCTTTACGAGGTTTGTAATATAAAATAAAAAAATATAAATGAAAAGTTTGTGTTAAGTAAGATGACATTACTTAACACAAACCTTTTCATTTATTTACCGTTTATATATATAATTAGGGTATCAATAAACAAAGAATAACAATATAAATATGACGATATAAAACAAAATAGTTTGTTTTTTTTTAAAAAAAAACCTACATGGAAAAAAAGAGTAGAAAAACATATTTTTTGTATCTTTATATTTTTTTTATTTAAGGTTGGTTCTTACTAATAAAAAATCAGAAAAAAATACTTATTTTATTGTATTACAGGACTTACCAAATCTGAAGCGCGAGGCGAAAGAAGTAGGCGAGCGAGCTTGCGGAGTTCTCCGGCGACTGCGTCTAGTGGCGTGGCGGCACGTGCACGAGCGCGCCTTCTGGACGCAGCTTCGGTTGGAGTTGCCGCTCCCGCCGCCCGCGCCGGTGAGTGACAGACTATACACGCCCGACAAGCGACCGTGCTACGCCGATGAGTGTCCAGACTATACACGCCTGACACACGACCGTGCTGCGCCGGTGATTGTCAGACTATACACGCCTGACACACGACCGTGCTACGTCGATGAGTGTCCAGACTATACACGCCCGACACACGACCGTGATGCGCCGGTGAGTGTCAGACTATACACGCCCGACACACGACCGTGCTGCGCCGGTGAGTGTCAGACTATACACGCCTGACACACGACCGTGCTGCGCCGGTGATTGTCAGACTATACACGCCCGACAAATGACCGTGCTGCGCCGGTGAGTGTCAGACTATACACGCCCGACACACGACCGTGATGCGCCGGTGAGTGTCAGACTATACACGCCCGACACACGACCATGCTGCGCCGGTGAGTGTCAGACTATAGACGCCCGACATACGACCGTGCTGCACAGGTGAGTGTCAGACAATACACGCCTGACACACGACCGAGCTACGCCGATGAGTGTCCAGACTATACACGCCCGACACACGACCGTGATGCGCCGGTGAGTGTCAGACTATACACGCCCGACACACGACCATGCTGCGCCGGTGAGTGTCAGACTATAGACGCCCGACATACGACCGTGCTGCACCTGTGAGTGTCAGACAATACACGCCTGACACACGACCGTGCTGCGCCGGTGAGTGTCACAGACTATACACGCCCGACACACGACCGTGATGCGCCGGTGAGTGTCAGACTATACACGCCCGACACACGACCATGCTGCGCCGGTGAGTGTCAGACTATAGACGCCCGACATACGACCGTGCTGCACCTGTGAGTGTCAGACAATACACGCCTGACACACGACCGTCCTGCGCCGGTGAGTGTTACAGACTATACACGCCCGACACCCGATTTTCTGTGTCGTCGATTTTATGTCTCAAAAGTTTTATTCTCCTTCATTTGTTGTTGCAGATCAAAGCAGAAGCGGCAGACAACAAGAACTCCCGTTCAGGCAGTCTAACGGCGCTGGTCTGAACGGCAGCGGCAGCGCGTGTACAAAGTAGTGATAGCCAGTGTCTGACACTCGCCGCGACACATACACAACAAGACTGTGAATAGTTAGGTCCTTATAAAACATTATATCACACGATACTGTAGTTAGGGTGTAGAAACAAAATCTAATTCCTTATTGACAGTTTTCTAAAGATCTCAGCATCTTTAAAATTTATTGTTTATCATATCCGTTTCTCTTTCTCGTGCCAAAGGGAAGTAACGAATTATTATCATGACAATGTATTTCTAGGTTATTTCTTTCTTTTCGTTCTATTTATTTTATTTATGTCTCTTAAGTATGGTCGATGTTTCGATTTAAAATTTGTTCCAGGACTTGGAACATGTACATAGTATTAGCTTTTTCTTTTCTTTGTTTCTTTTCTATTGCTCGACATCTGTATACAAATGATCATATTAACAAAGATATTGTTAAGTATATATATACAACTCGTCTACGGTTAAAGCTGTACAGAATTCGTGAAATAGAATACTTTTATTTTACTTCAGCATTGTATTAGTTAGTGTAATGTTCTCAAGTCCTTAGTAATTTATATCGCTTGTACTGAGCCGAGTGTTCAACGTCCAAGAGTCTGTGATATGGTATGTGTTTGTGGAATGACCGATTAGTTTTGCGAGGCGAACAATTTTTTTATGTTATATGTCGTAGTATTTGCAAAACTAAGATTCTGAGATTATCTTAGGACACTTGCAAAGAATTGTTTTGTTAAAAACTTATCCATATTGATAATTATAACCCGATAATTTTATAATATAATTATAATATAATAAAATAATCCTGTCAATGGGTCACAATCGTGGTTAATAAAATAATATCTTAGTTTAGACTGCATTTATCCAGGCATTTGTAAGAGTCCTAGGATAATCGCAAATATGTTAATTTTGTTATTACATACAGACATAATGCTAAATTCCAGTGAAAATGTATTGTTTATAATGTATTTTTTTGCTTTACTTAACGATACAGAGAACACAGCCAAATAACAAGTAAAAATCTCAACAAAAGTCTGAACCTTTGATTGTTGTTAACTTGTAGTGTTGACCGACTGATTAATTTATTAATAATGAAAACCTTCGCCTCGCCTAAATAATATTAGACAAGAGCTGACGTGTAAAAGCCAAATCGGCAGGTTCAAAGCCTAAGTTTTACTAATAGTATGTGAACATTTACGCGGCGCTCAATACCGATAACTGCTGGACATATTCAGTACAACAGGCTTTACAATTTGTTCTTGAGAGCGCTCTTCTGTCACTCGTCATAGGGGCTATTTTCGTAGTGCAAGTCAAGTGTTAAGCTGTGACATGTTATCTTGATGCTTAACTCGGGTCGGCTCGAGATGGGTTCTGTCAATTAGCGGTGGGAGAAAGCCCTAAGAGAGCAGAGTGCTTAGAGTAAGTTTTCTCACCTAACTCGCTTACGCCGAAGTTTGCGAATAGAGTTTAATATATTCTCAACCTTATTCCCATTGTATTAAGGCTATCTGTTAATAGGCCCTCAGTTCACTATTAGTAATGCTTACCCTTTGTTATAGTATAGATTTGCACTTACAGACTCGAAATCTATTTTTATACTTCCTGATGATAAACATGTTATTCAGTATTTGATGTAAATATTAATATAAGAATGTTCTCACACAATTCTATTGTGTATAGTTAGTTATTAAAAGCTATAAAAGCTAAGCAGTTAATGTAATTTTTGTAGCGTTAAAGTTTACTCCTTACATTCCCTTCGAAATGTTTTTATTGTAAACATTAAAAATATGTAAAGTGATTGTGAAATGCGTATAAACAAGAAAATAAATTACTCAAAAGTCATTGGTATTTTCTTATCCGTTTTAAGGACCATTATTTAAACATTAACAGGTTCGCTGTCCAAGAATTATAACAATTGATTTTCAATTGTTATGTATCATATGTGATGCATGGGACAGGGAAGGGGTTAATGCAAAAATTAATCTGCTGTACTACGGAGTGGAAAGAAGCTAAAGTGCTTGGAAAGCGCGAATTGTTTTTGGGGCTTTTTGGGAGTTAATTAAAGGAAATGGATAGCTTATTTGGCAGATAAATTGACATTTGTCATAATTCTTCCAGTCAAGCTATTGAGAACTTATCAGTCGGTGGTGAAACTGACCCTTAGTGTAATAACGTTATTGGCATCTTTGTCGTCGTATGAGCATAATACAATCGACAGCATGAATTTTGTCACTGCAGCTCTGAAAATCCCAAGTCAAAAAGTGAATTTTTGCATACATTGACACCAAATTTCTTAAATTTTTCACAGATTAGGATATTGCAACTTGGGTACGTTTACTGAAATAAATAAATAAATATTTCTTACACTCACACCAACTAACCTAGCCCCAAAGTAAGCACTGTAAGGCTTGTGTTGTGGGATACTAGGGCAACAGATATAAATACATATATAAGTATTTTTGTGTAGAAATATAAATATCCATGACTCAGGTACAAATGCTCGTATTCATCATACAAACATTTGCCTCTACCGGGATTCGAACCCGGGACCTTAGAGTAGGCGATACCCTGAAACCGGTGTACGATTATTTAGATAAGTTCTTGGGGATTTTCGCACACAGTTTGACCGTATCGATTACGCTTCGATTTTGGGTTTTTGGTCCATACATTTTGAACCATTTCCTTTCTTGAGAATGTTGTGGGGTATTCTTTTGCAGTTGTTGATGTTCTTAGGAGTCTGTATAATTCTGGATGACTATTTCTCTAAAGTCTTGCTTATTCTCTAGCGAGTTTTTTTTCTTAGTGGATTTTGACTAGCCAAAATCCTACTCTAAAGAGGGGGATATGTAACGGTTCTAAAAACCGCACACTCCGAAATCTTAATCTAGTACTTACTTTTAACTAAATTGAATCAAAAACTATTCACTTCACCATTCTAAATTGTTTGTTTACTTTATTTTGTTTTGAGAAAACTTCACGATGGTAGTTAATTCATAAAATATTCCTGCGTACCCTCCATATTGCTAACTTCACGGCTGGGAGATTTCATATTTCGGCCAAGTGAATTAGACTACAAAAAATTATTTATTTCTTATAACTATTTTAACTATTTATATATAGAAAAAATCTATGATTTTGTAATTTTTGCATTTTTCAATGCTATTTTTATACTTATAGTAAATTTTAAATAGAAAAACATGAGCCCACACCTGAGCTCTTGTAATAATATAACTTAAATAATATTATACTTGTTAACCACTTATAGTTTCATTTCAACTTTTCTGCACACCGGTCGTGCACGACTGGAGCATGTCAACACATGTGGTTTTTTATTGGGTGTTATTTTGTTTTCTTTTTCTATTTGAGTTTTCCTACTTTTAGCATTTCGATTTCCAGAAACTAGATTCTACAATGCAGCCCACGAACGAACAGAGCAGTGAAGATCTATTTTAAAAATGGCGGGTGTACCGTACCATAAGGAATTAAATTATACCGGTCACCAAAAAAATTACCTATAATGTACTTTTTGTACCTCGCTTCGCCTGTTTCACTCCCCGTGTAGGCTCGAAAACGTACCTACGCGCGGCGGCAACTCCGGCGGTGCCAATCTAGCAGGGACGAGCGAGCGAGCAGTGACGCTCGCGCGAGTTTTGTTCGTCACCTACTTTCCGTAGCTAACTAGCTTAAAATCGGTAAAATTTAAAATGGAAACACAAAAAAGCTTGTTTAATTGCTTAAATCGCGATACAAAGTTAACTTTTTTAAGCTTCCTTAAAACGACGATGAAAGGTAAATTTTACTTTAAAGTGGTTACCTATTATTATTAAAATTCTCATTCATGTTAGGTTTATTATGTACAATGACTTCAAATATATAAGTCAATGATTATGTAGGTTTAATATTTAAATAGGTACCTACCTACTTCGATTACGAAAATAAGTAGGAACGTAGGTATACTAGGTTGGTGTAATAATCTTTCACGAGTTTGATAGAGATAAACGAGTTTTGAGATTGACGATCTGGGGGTTAATTGTCTAATTTTAAAATCAATCTCAATCCCTTTCAATTCGTAATTTGAATGATATTAACAAATTTCAGGACGTTGCTATTTGACATTTGATAGGGATTGTGATCGGGATGCGTTTTGAAAGGTCGAAATTGAATGAACGAAATAGAATGGTCTAAGCAAAGTGACACACGAAAATATCTTTCAAATGTATGGAGAAATGTCATACGATGTGTCATTTAAAACATCATTCGTTCCGAAAGGGATTGCGACTATAAGTTCACAATTCCATAAACCACTATTACAATAATTGTTATTGTTGTTTTATTGTTATGATTGTTTTATTTCTCAGAAACTATGCAACTAATCATGTTGCTTGTTTTTTTTTACTTGAAGTGCTTTTTAGGTACATTTTTTTGGTGTATATACATTTTATGAGTGATCGCTAAAGTAATAAAATATTATAGAACACCCGCCATCTTGATGTCAATATGGCGGGTGTATTTTAATTTCGAAATAATTTCGTTTTGAAGAAGGTACTGATTTTTTAGAGCGAGGTACAAAAAAGTACGTTATAGGTACATTTTTTGGTGACCGGTATAATTTAATTCCTTATGGTACACACGGCATTTTGACTCTCATTTTAAAAACACTGAAAAGTTTTACTAGCCATGAGAGTTTGCCAAATAATGCAATAAGTGAATAAATAAATAAATTAATGTATGAGGATTGAGAAACGTAAAAAGCTGTGCGTATTATCTATTTACTACGTTATAAAGATCTGTACAAAAGCTGTACACTGCTTAAAGCACCAGCACAAAATATGTAAGGCGGCACCGGGCTTTGACTTTATGAAATCATCGATATATTTCTAAAGGATGATGATAATGCCTCCATATCCTACTGTTTTGTAAGAGGGATAGTGATATACCTAAACATAATATGTATATTATACCGACAGTCCCGTCTGTTAATAACAGCATTAAAAGCTCATAGTATCGGAACTGAACGATGGAGTAAAGGTGTCGTTACTCAGTCTAAACAATGATGGTTATTATAACCACAGTGACTTCCAGGAGACGGATCTGGTGAAAGAATAGGATTAAAACAATAAATATCACGTGGAATAACTATATTTTTTGTTGTAATAACCAACAAAACAACAGATTCTTAATGCTAAATATATCGAGTTTCTTTAAGTAACAGGCATTACAAACAGTTCCAAAAAATATCACATTCAAACAATAATGGTAAAATCATTGAATAAAAATATTCGCTAAAATAAAACCTACTTATAGACAGATCACAATGTTGATTTTGAAACTAAATAATCTTGATTATAAGTTCATGAATAAGGCCACGATTAATAGAAAAACCACTTTTATTTTAGCACCGATATTAATCGTCTTCTCAATTAATATTATGTTGCCAATTCGAAAATATAACAATAATTTAAATAAATTACAGGTGCCATCCATTCGTTATTCACATAGGTACTGCAATTGATTATTTATCAGATCAATAAACATAAATTTGGCATAAATTAAATTAGTAAATTATGTAAAAAAAATCTCACTTGTCCTTTGTAAAAATTCACATCTATCAAATATTCATTTTAATTCTATTCTTAAAATATTCAAGTCTGAAAATAATTAACTAATATATTGACGAATTATTGTGATATTACGTTCCATAACATCTTAATTATTATCGATTCACTTAGCTCATTCAAAATGATTTACAAAATGGCGATATTAAAATATTTTAGAATTATTTAAATATATAAAAATAGTATTTGAAGAACTAATTTTGTTCAACTATATTATAAATACAATCCGAAATTAGAGGAGCTGCTTCTTAGCTCAAAATTATAATTTTTGTTTCCTTATAATACGGTAAATAGTCCGATGAATAAGTAAGTACAAAATCAGATAAGTTTGCATTTAGCTGAGATTCAATATTGATGACATTTGTGATATAAGTCGCCAACGTACAATTCTTACTGCTACGGGATAATCAAAGTAATGCGATCATTCAAAATCAAAACTAATACAAACCGGTGGAAATGTATAAATATGATCCCTAGCAGCTGTCGAGCTTGCAATAGGGAAACAAATCTAATGAAGAGAGCAATAAGTGCGCTATTTGTATAGCATCACTCGCAGCTTATTGCATATCTCTCAACAGTAGGAACATGTACAAAAATTACATCCTATAATCTAGTCTCATTATTGGGTGGACTCGTTTACTGGTTCAATCTTCTTGTCGTAAGCCTGAAAATAAAATATAATGGTCAGTACTTACAATTATAACTTGTTGTCTTCTAATTCTTATCGTATGAGGATGAGTGGCCACCTCTAACGTCAAAGTTTATCAAGCCGCCTCTTAGGCCTCGGACTTGGCTTAACGACTGTTATCAGATGTCAACAGCCGGGACCGACGGTTTAACGTGTCCGAAGCATGAAAGCGCTCAGTTGTAATGCCACTTTACGTTCACCCACCCGACACCTGGCCGGACCGAGCGTTGTTTAACCAACGTGATCCAATACGGCGTCAGTCTGTCAAGCGCCGCCACGAGCGCTTCAATAATTTGTTCTGACCCATCGCCGATAAGATGCCCGGTTCAAGAAAAATATGGCAAGTCAGAAACTTATACATTAGTGACAGGTCGTGTCAGCGCTCCATACTCTATAGTATCTATATCAAGTAAATAAAGCTTATTTTCGAATAAGCTGCTTTTTCTGGTTACAAGGCCTCCCGCCGTAGGGCTTGTGAACCGTTGGCGAAGCCTCTTTCACATTAACAAGTGCGTGTACAGTGTGCAGTGTAACAGCCTAGACTGAATAAATGATAATATAATTTATAATGCAACACGACAGTTTAAAAGTATATGTCGTCTGATAAGTTGTCGTCGAATGATAAGTCGAGGAGCCCGTGGCGCAGTGGTTCGTGCGCTCGGTCTCCGATTGTTGAGGTTGAGCAACTTCGCAACGGTCGGTCACGGGATGGGTGACCAAAAATTTAATATCTCGAGCTCCTCCGCGCTTCGGAAGGCACGTTAACCCGTTGGTACCGGTTGCAGGCGTTAAAACTCACCAATCCTCATTGGGCCCTCGCCCACGTGGTGGGTCTTGGCCTATTCTCATTATCCATCCATAAGGAAACCCAGTGTCCAGTGGGGACATTAAAATGGCTGGAGTTTTGATACCTGTTTAGCGATGCGCGCGAGCGTGTCAGCCATACTGCGGCCCGTCTGTTCCACCATGCCTTTCAGTATACCACCGTCTCGCTGTAGGAGCTCGTGTGGGGAAGCAAACTCCATCATTTGGCCCGCGTCCATCACCAATACCTGCATTTTAGTATTCATTTTTAAGGTGAATCTACGCTTAGCATGCGTCTCTATTGATAGAAATCCCTTCCGAGCCTGTACCAAGCTTATATGGGCATGCTCCGAATCGCCGATGCACCTGGTGGTCAGTCCTAATATTTTTTTACAGACACTTCCCTTGAATTCTTTGTATGAATATTTAAACGTATACCGATACCCAACAGCTATTCAAATTTAAATTGTGTTTAAATCCAATTTGTGTTCATACCTTATCCGAATCCATGACCGTATGTAGACGATGAGCAATTGTAAGTACTGTGCAGTCTGCAAATTTGTTTCTTATTGTTGTTTGAATTAGGGCATCGGTTCTGGAAAAGATTAAACAATATAAGAAGAAAATATTTTGCAAAAGAAAAACAGATATACTAGCCATGTGCGGACCGGATTAATGAATATCGATACCGTACATGCTTTATCACATGTACGGTGACCATGCTCCGCGACGCACGATTACGCGCTAATTTAGACGTAATTTAGCCGCATATTGTATGAAATTTCTATCAGTAAAATTACATTACATGCGAATTTACAAAGCATATACCATTTCAGTCCCGAGTCAAACTCAAATGGATGAGATTTTGTCCGTGAAAATTAATTGACAAAATCATCGATTTCAGTCAAATTCTGTACCGTAATAGTATAGGGTTTGTCGATTAATTTGAAAGGAACATTGCAGTTGCAAATACTAGTCTGATTCGGTCAAACAAGTATTCGATAATATCTCAACTACTATTTGTAAATAAGTTTTCTTCAAGATTCTTAGGTACTTAAAGGCATAGGCGCTAATATCTGAATACTTACTTATTATGGAATAAATCAGCGAACACTGTTGAAAAATTTTGGACCGGATTGTGGTAGTCTGTCTGTCTGACGAAAGATGGCACCTAAGAGACGGCGCTGTAGACGCCTTCATTCGAAAATAAGCTCTATTACTATGAAGATAATTTTATTTCCAGTAATATTCCGCGTGCCATCTTTAGTGAGACAGACTCGATTTTACTGACAGATATTTATTAAAATATGCCGCCGGAGCGCTAATGCTGCACAGACTATACATCCAAATCTGGACACCATTCTCACTGCGGCTCCACGTTGGCTGCAGCCTCGTCTAGTACTAGCAGCCGATTGCGGCGCACTATGGCCCTCGCGAGGCACACCAGTTACCGCTGCCTCAGACAGACAGCTAGCACAGTCTATACGCCGACACCTGGTCACCAAACACCATACTCACTGCGGGTCCACGTTAGCTGTAGCCTCGTCTAGTACTAGCAGCCGATTGCGGCGCACTATGGCCCTCGCGAGGCACACCAGTTACCGCTGCCTCAGACAGACAGCTAGCACAGTCTATACGCCGACACCTGGTCACCAAACACCATACTCACTGCGGGTCCACGTTAGCTGTAGCCTCGTCTAGTACTAGCAGCCGATTGCGGCGCACTATGGCCCTCGCGAGGCACACCAGTTACCGCTGCCTCAGACAGACAGCTAGCACAGTCTATACGCCGACACCTGGTCACCAAACACCATACTCACTGCGGGTCCACGTTAGCTGTAGCCTCGTCTAGTACTAGCAGCCGATTGCGGCGCACTATGGCCCTCGTGAGGCACACCAGTTACCGCTGCCTCAGACAGACAGCTAGCACAGTCTATACGCCGACACCTGGTCACCAAACACCATACTCACTGCGGGTCCACGTTAGCTGTAGCCTCGTCTAGTACTAGCAGCCGATTGCGGCGCACTATGGCCCTCGCGAGGCACACCAGTTACCGCTGCCTCAGACAGACAGCTAGCACAGTCTATACGCCGACACCTGGTCACCAAACACCATACTCACTGCGGGTCCACGTTAGCTGTAGCCTCGTCTAGTACTAGCAGCCGATTGCGGCGCACTATGGCCCTCGCGAGGCACACCAGTTACCGCTGCCTCAGACAGACAGCTAGCACAGTCTATACGCCGACACCTGGTCACCAAACACCATACTCACTGCGGGTCCACGTTAGCTGTAGCCTCGTCTAGTACTAGCAGCCGATTGCGGCGCACTATGGCCCTCGCGAGGCACACCAGTTACCGCTGCCACAGACAGACAGCTAGCACAGTCTATACGCCGACACCTGGTCACCATACACCATACTCACTGCGGGTCCACGTTGGCTGCAGCCTCGTCTAGTACTAGCAGCCGATTGCGGCGCACTATGGCCCTCGCGAGGCACACCAGTTACCGCTGCCACAGACAGACAGCTAGCACAGTCTATACGCCGACACCTAGTCACCATACACCATACTCACTGCGGGTCCACGTTAGCTGTAGCCTCGTCTAGTACTAGCAGCCGATTGCGGCGCACTATGGCCCTCGCGAGGCACACCAGTTGCCGCTGCCCTACGGAGAAGTTGCCGCCGCCTTCGGACATGCGCGAGCTTAAACCCGCTGGCAACTCCATCACGGCTTCTTTCAGTTCCACCTGGGCAAAAGAAACAATTGCAAATAAAATAAGTTGTGATAGAAAATTACCTCAAGTGTTAGCCGTGCCTGGTTGTCGTACATGTGAAAGGGACTAATGGGGAGGATCACAACTAATGGCGCCACCACCGATTGTACCCAAATGGTGATTGGTTTAAGTCTTTTTTTTTTTTTTTTTTTTTTTTTTTTTTATTTGGGAAACAAACAATGTTTTAATACTAATACATTAAATAATATAAACAAACAAAAATCAATTAAGTTTCCACCAAGAGTTAATACATGCTGAGCAGTGTAGAACAAAATATGAAAAGAAATTGTAACAATTAAATAAATTAAATACTTACACATTAAAGTTAGCTATTTAGGATATTCCTTATTTTCTGTTTATAAACATTAAGACTATTATTAAACAAATCAATCGAGTCGAATTTCATATTATAGTTATAGCAAGCCCTGTACAAAAATGTGTTAGCAGCATAATTTGTCTTAATATTATTAGGAAAACTGAACAACTTTTTATTTCTGGAACTAGCCCTTGGGCATCTTATAAAAATATTACTCAAAAGGAAAGACGAGTCTAACATGTTATTATTGATCTTAAATAAGAAGACCTGATCTCTCTCATGGCGACGATTGCATAAGGATTTACTGCGGATCTCATCACTTTTGAAACTACAATGTGAACACCTATATGAAATATGCTTGACAAATTTTAAGTAAATTCTTTCGATACTATCAATGTACAAATTGTATTGAGGATTCCATATGACTGAGGCATACTCCAAAATCGATCTCACAAAGCAATTGAACAAAAGTGTCATAGTAGAACATCGTTTAAAGTCTTTACTAATCCTAAGAATAAATCCCAGCATCCGGTAAGCTTTTGATGTTATATGTTCAATATGGTTATTAAATGACAACTTACTATCGAGAATAACACCTAAGTCTCTTACCTCAGCAACACGGTTTAGAGACTCGTTACTAATATAGTAATTATATGAAATATTATTTTTTTTCTTTCTTGTAAAACTAATTACACAGCACTTTTTAATATTTAAATTTAAACAGTTACTCTCACAAAATGTTACTAAATTGTTTAAGTCAGTTTGGAGTAATAAACAGTCAGACACATTTACAATAGTTTTATAAATTTTCATGTAATCTGCATACAGTATAAAATTTGAATGTCGAATTACGGAATAAATGTCATTAATAAATAGATTAAATAATAAAGGTCCAAGATGTGAGCCCTGAGGAACTCCAGACGTAACTGGGATGAAAGAAGAGCAAAAACCTTTAACAACAACGGCCTGGCTGCGATCGCGTAAATAGGATTCAAGCCATCGAAGTAGATCACCATGTATACCAACTTCACCAAGTTTGCAAATCAACAAATCATGCGAAATTTTATCAAAAGCCTTAGAGAAATCGGTATACACCGCATCCACCTGGTAGCCTTTATCCATTGAAGTAGCAACATTATGCACAAATTCGCAAAGATTTGTCTCAGTAGATTTTTTCTTTAAAAAGCCATGTTGTTGATCAATAATGATAGGACTGAGTATCGGATAGATTATATCAAAAACACATTTCTCAAATAATTTTGGAATAACATTGATTTTAGAAATACCTCTATAATTTTGGACGTTATGCTTATCTCCAGTTTTAGTCATATCAAAACTCGAAATATTTGTCATTCTGACAAGCAATTGACCAATCAATAGATTTTGGGGTTACTTTTCAATTTGACGTTTCTGTATGAAATGAGACAGGAAGAAAAAAACAGCCTTTGACGAGTTTCTTGTCGGTTCTTCTCGTTGCAGTCTCAATGTAGAACTTTGCGAATTTATGGCATAGCTTCTTTGACATTTACCAGTGCTAGTTATTATATATAGCATACACTGTATAATTATATTGAATCCGAATATGGCATATTGTACAAACCTCTTCCAAAGCTCTCCAAAGCACCTGGTCGGGGTACTCGTCGAAGGGGTCCAGGTTGTGGCGCATGGTGCCCGAGAACAACACCGGTTCCTGTGGGATGATCGAGATTTGGCTACGCAGCTCGTGTAGTCCTA
This sequence comes from Chrysoteuchia culmella, assembly GCA_910589605.1. NCBI lineage: Eukaryota > Metazoa > Arthropoda > Insecta > Lepidoptera > Crambidae > Chrysoteuchia > Chrysoteuchia culmella. Next base: position 12,510,128 of record OU342642.1, on the reverse strand, counting down.
ACTGAGAGGTCTCGCGCCCGTCGATTATGATCTCGCCCTCGATCGTTGTTAACCTGAGAGATAGAGGAGAGTTATTTGATAACAGGCGAAGTGCCAAGACCATTTGGGTCCGATTGCCGACTACCAGTCGCTGGCTACCCAGCTGAGACGTGTAACAAGGCACCCAATTGAAATAAAACCACTTTTACGGATATTAAACGCGCTATATTTCACGCACTAAGTTGTAATTGTCCGTATTTTTTGGTTTTTTAAGGGGTTTTGTGATTTTCCCGACGTTTCGGCACCTTTTCAGCTGCCGTGGTCACGGGATGACAATTACAACTTAGTTCGTGAAATATAGCGCGTTTGATATCCGTAAAAGTTGTTTTATTTCAATGAACAGTGCGCGCCAGAACATGAGATATACGTATAACTTTAACTTTAACTTTATTGACATAAAAAGTGGTTACAATCATATCATGAAGTCTCTGATTTCTGAACTAGGTACAAGAATACCTGTATCTCAGAAAATCAGCGCCCTATTCCAGAGTTATACAATACAAAATTGTGCCAAAAACGATATCACTAAAAGGAAAACAATTATAAAAGTGCAAAGAAAAACTAAAAAATTATAATAATAATATTTGATGTGATAAAAAAAAATGTTTATAATTATGTGTGTGTGTGTGTGTGTGTGTGTGTGTGTGTGTGTGTGTGTGTGTGTGAGTGTGTGTGAGTGTGAGTGGTGTAGGTACGCAGAGAACGTGTTTGAGTCTTAGAGAAGTGTTAACTTGTGAGTGAATGCTTGGACGGGTAGCTTACGAACGTGCTTGGAGCAATGCTTCTGTTTTGTGGTAATCAAGCTTTGATAGCCAATCAGAAACTATTGATTTGCATTTATGTAAAGAAACTGGATAAAAATTTAAAATACAGTTGACTCGATTATATAGATAAACAGATAGATAACAGCTCTGTCGCCTAGCCATAGCAGTGCGATATTTTGGCAGTGGAATTACATTATTAACAACACGCTTCCCTCTTATTCTTCCGGGACAATATGGGGTACATTGATGTTGGCGTATTATGGCTCGTAATATGTATAATTGCCTAACAGTTAATACAGAACATTTTTTATATAAAGCTTCAGTAGAAAACCTATATGGACTGAAGGTCATGGTCTTAAGCAAGGATCTCTGCGCTCTCTCAATTTGTATCATATGAGATTTGCAGGTACCACCCCAGATAACCACACAGTATCCCAGTATTGATTGTGCCACGTATGTGAAGGCACCCAATGTTATGAAATGGTTGGATTTTGCTTTCACAAATTATATTTGTTACTTAATTTGCTGTATCGTTACTGAATGAAGAGGAAGAAGATTAACTGTGTTGCCATACATTTAATACGACAAGTGGAGTTGTAAGGTATCGCTCTACCATACGAACCGCTGACAGCAGTTTACCTAATTATTGCGCCGCATGGAAACGGCCGCACACCATAGGCGCCGCCGCAGCACAACGTGATGCCCCGACACCGGACGGAGGTTTGTCATTCTAAAATGCACTTTTGTATCTAGCATCGAACAATGGCAGGATGTTAGAAAAAGTAATCCCGCTTGGTGGCGCTGCTGTAAATGTAGACCTGTCAAACGTTGTTTACTTTCGTTCATGTGGGTTATTATGTATTTTATCTAAAAATGCATTGCACTCGCTTTCAAGCTCAAAAAATGATAGCAAATAAGAAAATGCAAGAAGAAATCGTGTTTGAGAAAATTACAGGTCTACATTTACAGTACCACCTTAAAAAAACACTCAAATTATCTGTAAAATTATCATGTTTGTTTTACATTGTCACGTAATGTCACGTGTTTTTTTTTAATCTTCGGCTGTGGTTTTTATAATTGAATCAGTTCTAATGTGTAATGTGTGGAAAACAGCTACTCTGCTCTTCAGTGGATACACACCTTTTAGGCATGTTCTTTAGTAAAGTAGTAGTAGTAAACTAGTATAAAATCGCTTTTCGAGTTAACTACTTACTTTTTTGTAATTATAACTAACCTGAACAGCGCGTTGATAAGTGATGACTTTCCAGCTCCTGTTCTGCCCACGATTCCAACTTTTTCCTTAGGCAAGATCTCGAAGCTAAGGTCTTTCAATACGGGTGGTTCCCCGGGCGCGTAATACAGGAACACGTGATTGAAAATTACGTGTCCCGCGTCAGGCCAGGAAGGCGGCGGTTTCTTGCCCGGTTCCGACTGAAGGGGCGGCTCCGATTCTATGTTTGAGTACTCTTCGATTCTGTTGAGGTGAGGCAAGATGTGATGTATAAAGTTACGTTGAATGTTTATTAGACAAATAATGCGAAGGAAATACATCAAACACAAAAGAGTCAAAAGCTGTAATTTTTAATATAATATCTGATAAGATTATTATATAACGAAACAAATGGTCGGTATAACAAATTAAGAGCCAGTTCAACAACCGATTAATCGACCGCTTAACGCTAAATTTCTCTTAAATTAATTGCATTTCAGTCGGTTTTTAGAAGTTTAAAGGACAGAAAAAAGTTTTAAACCACACTAATTGAAAATTAGTTCTAATGGCGGTCCTGAACGGGCCATATTTTTGCTCAAATGTTATGCTTAAAGTTGCCGTTATCAAGCTGTCTTTATATGCTAGATAGAAGATAGCAAAAGTTGCCGGCCAGAAATTGCAGGAAAATATGGCCCCATTTAAGTTACTTAGGAGCACCATTAGGCAACTAAAGTAACTCTATTTATTACTTAATATAAATTGTTGGATTTTGGTGTTTATTACAATGACATACGAACCTTTCCACGCTAGTCATTTGGTTCTCCAGTTCCGTGGACTGGCGCATGCCCCACTGGAACATGCCCGTAAGGCCCATCGCCTGGGTTATGGCTAAACCCACGTTGCCTCCATTCTCATCTAAAGAAAAGTTGTTTTTTTCCATTATCCTTAAATTTCGATTCAAGAACTAGACTAGAACAAATGTTACCCCGCAAACACTTATTAACACATATAATTTTTTATTAAAAGGCTTACTCTTGGCCTAATTCAATAATAATAATAATCAAGTTGCTACGAGCTAGCAATGACACGAAGCCAGGCTAACAAAGGTGCTCAAGCCAGGGCATAAATAAAAAAAATATGCACATAAAAGCTACTCTTCAAAACTGTAATTCTATTAAGCTTTTCGTGGCAGTACACCACTACGTTTATAAAAACTTTATTTCCACTTCAGACTAAAAGTGATAGCTGATAAATACAAAGGTTACGTTAACAAATACTTACTTTGGCCGAACACCAGGAAACTGAGAGTGACCACCGCTATGTACACCACACATACTAGGTCCAACCAGAAACCGAAGGCACGCGAACTTGCAATAAATAGGTACCTGAAATAAACACATTCTCATTTCAGTCCATGTATTCATCAAAAATTGTATCAGTTGTTGCAGCGCGCTTTAAATAGTCGTATTGTGATGATGATGACTAAAGATTAAAATTGTTTGATAAAAGCTGAATAAGAGCTGTTTAGGTTGACTACAACTTACGTCCATTATATTGTTATATGAACTACACTACATTTGAGAGGGACATAAGAGTACGTTCTTTGTACTCTGCGTACGTACTACTTTGTACACTTCATACTAAGCTTTACGTAAAATCTCGGAAGTTCCTGGTTCTTTTGTGCGATATTCGCGTGCGCTCCATTTTGACAGTCATATTACAAGGTCACACACTGATAGCCGATCAAGATATTGTGCGGCAAGTGGACCACTGGGAACTTACACGATTTTACGTTGTGACTTTGAACTTATCGCGTAACTTTGAGCTTATTTCCGTTAAGCATGACGCAGCTTAAAAAGACTTACCAAGCCGAGCTATGCAGATCCTGGTGGTTATCAAACTCCCTGATGAGCGCTTCCTGCGCGCCGAATGCTCTGATCGTGGTGATGCCTTGTAGCGTCGCGTTGAGATGCGAGAACACAGGACTGCGAGCTGGCGAACAAATTGCTCCAATTACTAATTTCAAATTGACAGTCTTTACTACAGAAAAATGTTGGGATGAATGGTTTACAGAAAAAAACGCAGTTGAAAAGAGGAATGCAAGTAGGGATTTAAACGCGGTACATACAGCAGCTAACGAAATTTCAAGATGAAAAAAGTGTTGCCATATTAAATCTATTATGTAACTTGATGTCTGTGTTGCCCAAATGAAATGTTATGATTGCTATGCTAATTTTAGTATTACATACATTGAAAAATCCAGAAAGCGAATAATATACTCAAACTAGTTTGTTATCAGTACTATAATTTAATATATTAGCATTAGACTTACTGAACTATTTAACAAAATAATAAAAAAATAAAAAACTTTCAGGTCTAGCATGCTTTTACAGAAGAACCTTATTACAACCCACCAAAGTTCAAATTCGACCCTCGAAGAGCTTGATGTTAAAGTGTAGACAATACGAAATTAAACTTATTACAACACCCACAAAGTTCAAAATCGACTAGCTCTAATAAAACCGGCGTATCGCCTCAGAGATGACTCACTCACACCCTCGAGGCGCTTGATGCTGCGCGAGGAAGCCAGGTAGAAGATCCTGAGGCCGTAGAACACCACGCCGATGGCCACTGTTGGTACTAACAGCCAGTAGTTCACTATCGCCACTACCACCACGATACCGATGAGGGATAGACCAATCTGGAAATAAAAAATAATGATAATACATACATGAAACATCAGGAATCAAACATTATTCATATCAATCATATCATATCAACCGCAACCGGTTTGCGCAAGATGTAGCGGATTGTCCCGGCTCCACGCTCCATCTAGCCTGCGCAAACCGGTTACTGCACGCATGCTTTCAGGCGAATCGGAGTGTGTAGTCGGTACGTTACAATCAAAACCGTTCTTCATGCTAAACCTATAAACTATTTTGGTCATTTTGTTGAGCATGACGAATATAACAATACAATGACTAACTTCTGTGCCAGGCGCCAGGAGACATGGTTTTGAGACCCATAAAAAATACTGTGTAATTAAATTTATTATTTATATTCATTAAAATAGGTATATCTCTTTGACAAACTATCATTGGTTTTGGTATCTGCAATCAAAGTTTAGCTACTAAATAGGAAATAGAATAATGTATTTAATGTTGTTAAATAAAAAGAAAGTTGGACTTACGGCCGGTATCAATAATTTATCCCTAACAAGAGATAGGCCTATCTTGGTAACGTTACTTAGCAACCGCTGTTATTTCGGGTTATTTTGGGCTGAATAACAAAAATATCTAGGCAACAAAGCTCTAGTAAGCCTATCTCTTACTGTAGATAAGTTATTGAAACCGACCGTTAAAGACAAATACCCTCTTCTAAAATTTAAAAACTTACGAGTTATAATTTTTTTTATTGAAAAGAATATTCTAGAATAACCCGTGTCAAAGAGCCGTATTTATTCGCTGAAAACAAAATAAAATTTACAACAACAAACCTGAAACACGTCCAGTAACGCAGAAGGCAGGACTTAATCCACAGCGGCCATATCCTTAGAGAATCTGTTCAGGATCCTGCCTGAAGGGTTGACGTGGAAGAACCGCATCGGCGCGCGAGTGATCGACGAGAACATGTTTTTGTGAATCGTAGCCCAGGCGCGAACTTTTTTTTACAACATTTTAGAAAAAACAGTTGAATAATTTTCTTTCCTTAAAATATTTCCTAAACCATAATCACCCTTTCTAGTTTGACAAACCTGCAACACGTCCAGTAACGCAGAAGGCAGGACTTCATCCACAGCGCCCATATCCTTAGAGAACCTGTTCAGGATTCTTCCCGAAGGGTTGATGTGGAAGAACCGCATCGGCGCGCGAGTTATCGACGAGAACATTTTGTTGTGAAGCGTGGTAGAGGCGCGCATCGCCATTGAAAAGAACATGAACGAACGAAGAAGGGATATCACTACTAGAGCGACAACCATACCTGAAAAGAATAAATAAAAAAAGAGTGTTACCTCGCGATTACTTGGTTTACCGAAACCGATTACGTATACTGTTTCCAGTGTCATATGCGTGTATAATCATATAAATAAGATAGATAAGATAATTTTCGGGGATTGATACAAACATTCAGGAATTAGATTTTACACCTAAAGTAAAAAAGTGATCTTGCAAGCATGAAACATATAATCAATATTTATAACTAGTTTGCAATTTCTCAGAGGATTTTTTTAAGTAAAGGAAATATATTTTCTGGTGTACTAAATTGTGTAGAATAAAGAGCATTACCGGTGTAAATATAAATACAGTCGTATCGTGAGATTCCGCCGGGGTAGTACTGCACATTTTCCACAAGCGCTTCCTGAAGCTGGTTAGCCATCTCCACGGGGTTATCTGTACTCCTGTTTAATGTGTCCATCAATCGCGGAGGGGCAGTTTCTTCTAGATTCACCCTGTAAAATTTCTCATGTAAATTATGTATGAATTAGGAGATCATAAAACGCACGGATCTGCGTTCGAAATCTGCGTTGCACAGAAATTTGTGTGGGCATTGGTTGAAAAAGACGTGACGAAATTTATTAGTTTACGATTTGATATTGCTCGCGCTAAGTACGCAACGCGACGTTCACTTTTTCCAAGTTCCCACAAAAAAACTCACTTGGAATCTTTTCGTTTATTTTTTCAAGCTACTCCACCAATCATATCCAGATTCAAATAACTGAGCTAGTACAGCTAGAATGCCATCAAAGGCGGATGAACGTTTGCCCTTATTTAAGTGCCATAGTTTCATCCCGAGGCATTCCGCACAAAAAGCCCATGTAAAGATCTTTTCATTTAATTTTTTAAGCCTACTCACCAATAACTGGTCCACCAATCAGATCCAGACCCTAACAACTGAGCTAGTACAGCCACGATCGCCATCAAAGTGACCAATAACGGGTGACCGCTCGCCCGTAAGTAAGCGCCGTACACCATTCCCGATACAGCCCCCGCGGATCGAAGTTCCGCCTCTTCTCGCCCGCCTTCGGGTGGAGCTGTGGCTGTCAGATTGTCCACTGAACTGACCTAAGGATGACATAACGAAGTATATTTTATATCATTGTGGGGTGACTTTTCAATCGTGACATAAAGTAATAGGTCCGTTTGATTCTTAGCCAACTAAAATAGGTGAGATTCCGAAACTAACAGATACCTTTGTTCCACCCAGAATACCAAACTTGATCTAACTATCTAGGGGGAACATATCTTCCGCGTAGAAAACCAGTTATGTGGGTGGAATTGTCCTTCCATGTTCTTAACCGTTATGATTGACAATTAATTTTCAATTTGTCCATATATGAAAGGAAACATTTTTATCTGAGCATTGAAAAATTTGCCCTAAATAAACAAATTGGCGTAAGTAAAAGGAGAAAAATATTCTCCTTTCCAACCCATTTTATTACAAGGAACAAATAGGATTGAGGAGTTATAGGAGTGTAATGAAGAGCTCTTACTATTGAAATCTTTTAGGTTATGTAGTAAAGTTTTTTGATGATCATAACGAAGACTATTTCTAGTTACTGATACTTCTCATGGGAAGAGTGTTCTTCATAGCGCGAATAACGTCGTCAAGTGAAACTGCAAAAATATCTCACCGAATGTATACTCATTTGTCGCTTGCGGAAGCTGCCCTGTAGCATAGACTCTTCCGCTTCCGCTGTGGTCGTCTGCTCCGTGGCCGGTTTCTCTTCCTCTTCCTCCCGAGCTAGCAGCGAGGCGAAGTCGAGACCAGACGCACTGAGTGTGTCGAAGTCGCCGGCTGCGGCTATGGTGCCGTTCTTTAGGATTATTATCTACAGAAGAAATAGTGTGCTGTAGTTCAAAACAAAAAAGACAACATTTCAACCACTATCGTTTTGGTGTCTGTATCTTGATTTTAATAAAAAATAGGAGTCGTTTTGACTTTAACGAATGTTTGATGTACAGATTTTGCTTTGTTACTATCGCCAGCTATACACATCTTGGATAATCCAAGACGAATAACGAGATATAGAGGGCAAGATGTCTATAGCTTGCTCATACTAAATAGCAGTCGTATTGTTTTCATCAAATATTTAATATAAAGATTTGACTTTGTTTCTATAGTCTTTGTAAAGTACGAGCGAGATAAAGAGCGCAAGATAAGATCTATCAGTGGAAACCTTAACCCGTAAAGTGAAAACTCATTGGGTCTCACCTGGTCTACATCACGTAAAAACTGCAGCTGGTGCGTGACAAGTATCCTCGTGGTGTTCCTCAAGTATCCCACCAAACAGGACTCGAACAGATGTCGACCAACGTGGGCGTCTACAGCTGACAGTGGGTCATCGAGTAGATAGATGTCGGCTCGCTTGTATACTGAGCGTGCCAGCGATATACGCGCACGTTGCCCTAACACACAATGTTTTGATTACGACCTTTTTCGTTACTGTTGATTAAGTTCTAATTGATATTTTCGTCAATCATCATAGTATTTTTTTAAACAATTCGGATTATTTGAAATTGGAATTAACGCAATGAACCTTTGCGTTGTCATAATATATATTATCTATTCTTATTAAATTAATCTAGTCACCAGTACCCAACTAACCTGCTAAACCGCCATTAAATAAATTATGTTTTATAAAAAATACTTTACTTATGTAAAACCATTGTTAATTTAGACACTGAGCAAGAAAATCCTTAGACTTTTTTCTATCGAATTATTTAAGGAAATAATTTATGAAACTAAATGACACTGTACTGAATCACATGAATGATAATTTTTCGTTATTTCCTGTTTTCTGAAAGTTACCTCCACTAAGACTGACTCCTCTTTCGCCGACGACAGTTTTGTCTCCGTGAGGAAACAGCGAAAAGTCCCGATCGAGAGCACAACGCCGTACGACAGCGTTGTAGCGAGGCCTGTCCATTGCTTGACCGAACAATATGTTCTGTCTGACGCTGCCTGCAATTTTACAATAAAAAAAATAATCACTCCTAGAAATCACTAACCCTCTGCAACCCGCATCGGTTACAGAGGGTTAGTGATTTCTAGGAAAAAATCGCGGTCGCACAAGCTTAAAAACGAGCACTGAACGGCGTGGTCGCTTACGATAGAGCTGAAATACTTTGTAACAGCCGTAAGTGGTTTTTGGTCGGGTGCTCTCATAACTCACTCAGTGTCCTGAAATTTTATGCTATCGCCAAATCAAGATTGCCAAGCGTAGCGATTATTTAAATTAATTTTGGGGTAGTCCTATACAAAGTGGCGGTTAAGGAGGATTTTTGTATTTCTTTTATAACCAGCCAAGTAAACATAAAATTATTTGATAATTATATACGTACCGGCAAACAACCACGGCTCCTGGCTGGCATAAGACACAGTGCCTCCTATGTGTACACTGCCGGATTGTAATGGCAATTCACGTAACAAAACGTGAAGTAAGGAAGATTTGCCAGCGCCCACAGGTCCTATCACGGCGATTAACCTGCAGATTGGTAACGAGTATCAATAAATGATTCAATTACTAAAAGTATGATTAACTTTCAGTCATTGAAAGATGGTTGAGCAGCCCCCTGATTTACAACCGTTCGACAATCCGAATTTCCGTGCTTTGTCTATTCTGAAGTGAGTTACAATAAGAATGCATACACTTCACTCTCGCGAACGTTTCCGAATGTTTGTCAATAAGGGGGGTTAGCACAAATGATGATACAAGTGAATGTTTTGCTTTGAGTGCTTTTGCTGTCGGAATCAGTGTATGTTTCGGCAAATTCGTTGAAGAATATGTAGTGTAAAAAAATACATAAAGACTAAAATAGCCAAACCAGGTGTTACAGTGAAATCTTTCCCCCCGCAGCGCGCATCCAACGTAAATAACAATCCCTCTTACGCTACGTTCTACATCCACACGGGCATCCAATTCGCCAGATCTGATTTATGCAAGATTCCACAGAATCGAATACTTTGTTCACACGGCATTCGGTTTTAAGATTCGGTTCTGACGGATTCTGAAAGTCAGATCCTACAAATCGGATCTCCGTGTGAACGCATGTATTAAAGTGTCGCTCGGATCCGATTGCAGTCGCAAAATAGGATTAAGTTCTGCCAGATTCGATTTTTTGTCGGATCTTAAAACAGGATGCACGTGTGAACACATTCATATAAATTATATTGTGACTAAAAATCGGATCCGGCAAATCGGATCCGACACATCTCCGTGAGAACGGGCGATTAGTGGTTGTATATTTTAAGGACCTGGATTAGTTTAGGTAACACTTACTTGCCCGGCTTGATAGTAAGTGACAGGTCTGTGAGGGTATTCTCCGGGTGAGCCACTATCCATTTAGCGGTTGCGTGTTTGAGTCGGACGCCGCGCGAGTCCTCCTCGATCCGAGTAGACAGTTCTTGGTCATCTTCTTCACCGGATTCTAGGGGTGCCAGATTTGCTGTACCTGACGTTTGTAAATTTTGGAGATTGAGATGTCGGATTCAGTGCAACTTAAGTGAATCAAAACTTATACAAGTTACATAAAATATATGACAATGGAAGGCGGTTAAGGGACTTCATATGCCGTTGTTTGTTGTTATCATCAAAAGAGTAAATATTTTTTCCTGATTGATAAGGAATTTCGGAGCGAGAATAATTACTTATTAATTCCTATATTTTTACAGCTTTTTATTATTTCTTTCATTGTAAGTTCTGGTTCGTTTGAGTAAAGTCGGACCTATGTTATACAAAGTTTTATGAAGAGAATTGTGTAGTGTCACTACGCGTCGCGAGTCCTAGTACGCGATTGCCTACTTTTTCCTTCTGAGATATTGTTTCGGGCGATAACGTTTCCATCTACCTAAACCTTTACAAAATGACGCATTTTTGGTGTTATTCGATTAAGTACATCTTAATCTAGGGCTGAACGGTTTTCTTTTTTAGTAATTCGGTTTAGTTTATAGCAATATTTATTTAAAATAAAAACATTCGGCCCTGCTTATCCAATATAACAACATGAAAAGAAAATATCAAAATTGGATTATGTTTAAGGGGGGAGAAGTGCGATAACGTTTCTCCCCCCTTTATCTATGAAAATTTACAGCTACACAATCCTCGTAAGTGGGTTGTAAAACATCTGTACATACAACTCACTATCTAGCAATATCTAGCCCGCGTGACGTTATATTAGTAAACACCTGATTTGGGGTATGGCTATCATAATTATACACAATTAATTACAGTTACAATTAATTAATAGAAATGAAAACTCACCATTCCCTTTTCCTTCGCCACTTTTCGTCGCCTCAGCCAACGTTTCAAGGGTTTCCGACTTTCTGGGTTCTTCTTTCTGCGTCTCTAATTCTTCCTTCCTTTCTACTTCTGGTTCTTCCTGGTCTATGAGAGTCTCCCTACCTTCCTTCGGTTTGGTAGATGTTTGGATTTCGGCAAGCCCGGGCACTGGCTTAGCGGTGTCTTCGTATAGCATAAAGTTTTGAAGGCGTTTTATTGATATCGCCGCTTCGGCTATTTGTGCGATACCTATGGAAATCGGAATGTTAAGTCGCAAGAGCCAAAAGAAAGTGGCAAATGATTATGTTTATAAATAAAGAAGATGAAACTTTGTTACTTCTCCACAAAAGAAAAGTAAAAATAATAGAGAATGCGATTCTGAAAGATCGTGTCAGGTCTCTATTTCAAGTAAATAAAGCTTATTTTCAATTATCTTACTTTTCCGGATATTGTATTCTCAGAGAATGCATTTCTGACAGGTTCATTACCTGTCAGGAATGCATTCTCTGAGTGGCCGCACTTTAGTGTATTATTATTCTTATATATATATATATATATCCTTACCCTGCGGGAAAAACACAGTCATCGTCTGCCTCAGTATATTATAGAAGCTGGTAATGACGAACACCTGTTTGGCGCTGATCACGTTATGCACCAGGACGTACGCCAGGATCGAACAGAACAGGCAGATACGCGTCGTGAACATTATGAAGGAGGTGAGGACACCGCGGATGTAGGATGTCGCGCGGATTTGCTTGATCTCGTGTCTGCGAAAACGGTTTTGTTTTAAAAGTGTGCTCATCTTGACAGACCGATGTGTTTTTTATTATTTATTATTATATTATTTTTATATTCCTATACATATTTGTGACATCATATTGTTTTAGTTATGGGTAATAGTTGGTATGCTCAAGGTATGAGCCCTCTCTATCAGAATGACTTTTTCGCTGAAAGACAATTCACGTTGGATGACATGTAATCAAGGTACCCACCTAGATATCCGAAAGACAATTCAGCTACATGACATAATAGGAGAGTACCTAGTCAGCAGAGGTCAATTCAGCCGGACGACATAAAAGCAGAATTAGCTAGTAGCAAAACGCCTGGAACGGCGAATAGTCCGTTTGTTTAGAATACCTTATTAGCCAAAAGCGAAAAGAAAATATTCTCATTCGTATGTTAATTACCGTCTCTCTATCAGAATGACTTCTTTGCGGAAACATAATTCACGTTGGATGACATGAAAGCAAGGTACGTAAACGGATGCCATTGCCACTTTATTCATAGTTATCTAAGCGGAAGCGAATTATCAGAATTAAAAGAAATGTAAAGTTATTTTATCTGTAAATCATTTTATTTAAAACCATCTACAAACACAACTACTAAGTACTTATTGAAACAAAAATCACTTAATTTGGAATTAAACAATTTTTTTTTTTAATAAAACCATCAATAAAATTTAAATTTAAAAGCTAAAACAACTTTTGATGCAAGCCGCTCTTTCGTTAAATCCTTAAAAATTGTCACCAAGTTTGACACGATTAATGTGACTGATGTGCTTTAAACATTTTATGGCGTGTTTTTTTTTTCCTTCTATATTTTCTATCAAAAATAATTTAGCGATGATGTCTATTTAGTAACTATAGCGTTTTCATATAAAGACGATTTGCTACTAGAATATTTTGAATAACGACATTTTAAGATGCAGACGCTTTTCTACTAAGACGTTTAGCGTTCATGTCTATTTATTAGCTATGACGTTTTAATATCAAGACGTTTGGGCAACATAAACATTTTACAACGTGGGTAATCTGATAGTGATTTGGAATGAGCAAAGTTTCCTGATTGTTTTCCCTGCTATTAATAAGGAGGCGATCAAAACATTGTTATTTAAAACAATAAATAATTTTTAAAACTAGATTCACTAGCAAAGAACATCGCACAGTATGTAGTCTCCACTAGAGCATCACAGACTACTAACTTTTGATCTATATACTTAATTCAGGTTCGCAAAATTTGTGACGACTCGATAGGGACTTTGGCGCGTAGTACGCGGCCGAGTAAGGTATCAAATTAAAGGTACTCGAGTCTATTTGTTCCGAAAACTATAAAATATACAAAATGTTAAACGTGATGATCACAAACTGCAATTAAAAAGTGTCATTATTTTCGCATAATTTGGAATTTTTCGTCGATCGACGAACCCGAGTATCGGGTTGTAACCGCCCTAGTTATATCTAAGTTACAAAACACTATCGCTACTAATTTTTGCAATAATGTACTCTATAGAGCACGGAATAGAACAGATTGTTCAACAAAACTTACTTCCTAGCTTTGACAACGAGGTCCGCAAAGGGTTTCTCCCAGGTGTACATCTTGATGACTTGGATCCCCGACAGGATTTCGTTCATGAGTCGAACTCTCTCGTCCGTCCTGAGTGCAGTTTTCAAACGGAGTACAGAAGTCCGTTTACCCAGGTAAGCTGATGACAAAAGAAGTTCCATGTATAGAAAAATTATAAATTTAACAAAAATTAGGTGCACACCTTAAAAACTCATTGCATAATCGTTGTTTTGGTGTACATTTCAATATTTATGTAGGTTAGGTTACGATAAGTTAAATTGGTGATGAATTAACTAAATACTAGCCATTAAAATTGGCACCTATGTTTCCTATTATGTTCTAAATATGGAGGAAAGCTCATATAATTACAAAACAAATAGTTGACTAATAACAACATCGATGAATAATTTATTATCGACAGATCAAAAGGAAAATAAAGTTAAGGAAACGGAAATTAGCTATATGTTCAGCTGTATTTTCCACTTTATTATAATGTACTTGTTCTTTCGAGAACAATGTATGTGTGATATATCAAACATCCACTATGACGAGAATTAAATAGCATAGGTATTTATTGACGTATAGACTAAGAAGCAGGGCTAAATATGGACACTGCTTCTAAATCTTTTGCTAAGTGACTGCCAGACAGTCTCTCTCTATTAGAAAGAAACGTATTTCCAACAGTGAACGTCTGAAACCTGAATCCGATTATATTGCGTAGCAGATGTAGAGCCCAGAACTATGCCTATATTTAATTATCGAGATAGGACTTTGACCAAGTTGCCCGCATTTCCAAACTTCCACAGTAAGCAGATGTGGGTTGTTCCACGTCCATCCATAATCGCAAACTTGCTTCCTGGAAGCTTGCACACTAACTGAGATGCTTTTACCAAGAGGCGAAGTATAATAGATATTTTAGGTCGCAATGACTACAGTTCCCCAGGCTGGACCTTCAAAGCCCTAAAACCATGAAACAATATTAACACGTACCTTGCAAAGGTATAAAGGCCAACATAACCCCGACCCCGACGACCGCTGCCCAGCTGATCTCCAGCCACATAAGATAGGTGATGATGACAGTGGCCAGCGGTCCGATCCACAGGTAGTGCACGAATATGACGGCCACATCGAACCGGTTCACGTCGTTAGATAACAGGTTCACCACTTGCCCAACCGTCGTCTCGCCGAGGGCGGTCTTTGATAACCTTAAGGACTGCAACAAAGTAACAAATGTTAAACAATTAAAAATAGTTAGTGCCAAAAATGAGACAGCTGTGAAGTCAGATGCAAGTCGCTGCGAGATATTCAATTGAATTTTCAGCGGGTGGAAAGGGTAAGTTTACGCGGCAGGCTCTGCAAATAGAGGCTCACTTCACAACCGCCAAACATTTTGAATCGCACATCATGTAGGAGGCTCACTTCACAACCGTCAAACATTTTAAATCGCACAGCATGTAGCAGTACAGTGGGAGTACAGTCATACTTCTGAATCACTAAAGTTTTCTTATAAGTAAATCTCTTTGTTGATTATATACATTGTTGTTGACTGCACAGTCAGCGTCAGATTTACGGAATTGAAAAAAAAAGAAAATCATTGGAGGGAAAGTACCCTAAATATTGATGAGAGCTAATTTTACTCAAAAGAAACATTCCTTAATTAAAAAAATTAAACTGCATTCAAAGATTTTTAAAAAATCATTTACCTGCACCGGGTATCAAACCGGCGGAATGAGAAAAATAACATTGTGTACTGTGAGTAGAATGGTATCTAAAATTAAAAACAACTCTTAAAAAACCTATTTAAAAAAATATATTCATCGTTTGAACTCGCCGCGTCTTGTCGCCTTTAGTATGGAATTATGGTGAATATTAGTAAAAAAAAAGTCAATACCCCCAATAATTCAAATCAGTGTATTGCTGCATATTGTTCATATTTCGAGCTACTATTTTTATTTTAGTCAGTGTGAGTAAGAGGTAGGTAGAGTAATGTATTGAATTATGTAATCTTTTATCTTTCCTGACTGTTTTTAATTTAACACATTAAATTACTTAAGCTAAAATAATCTTTATACTTAACACTATCGAATAGTATCATAATAGTACACAATGTCTTTTTTCTCAAACAAGCCGGTTCTATTCCCGGTGAAGGTAAGTAATTTTTTAAAAATCTTTTTTCGTAAAATTTGCTTACATCAATATTTAGGGTACCAGGGTCCAGTGACTGTCTTTATTTTCAACCCTTTATAGTACAGTTAAGGTGACCAAATACTGTGAAGCATCCAAAGTATACAAAACAATCGATTCAACCAAGGTCATCAAATTATCAGACCTCCCATCCTGCGCAAATATTTCGGAACACTAATAGCGTCTTAAATCAAGTTCACTGAAATAGTCGAAAACAACGTATCAAACAAAACGTCAAAAGTAACCAAGCATCCAGACTTCTCAAAAATATGGAACAAACTAAGAAAATGAACTTTAACTCGAGTGTCATAAAGTTTAAATAAGTATATACACGCTAATATTGAAGTTTTTATTCAAATTGACGAATTGACGAAGGTCTGAATAATTTAATGACCTTGGTTGAATCGATTGTTTTGAATACTTTAAATGCTTCAAAATATTTGGTCATCTTAACTGCTACTATATATCTGACGCTGACTGCACATACAATAAAAATTTTGAAAGCAGTCTTGTTGCAGTAAGTAACTATTCGTGAAAAGGTAGCTATATAGTTTAGTAATCACTCATATCTGCAACCTTTCTTTAGAGGCTGGTATTTTCCCCTCCGCTTTTAAAAAAGCACTTCTTCATCCAATCCATAAGTCTAGACCTAAAAATTGCCCAAACAACTATCGCCCCATATCGATACTTCCAACTTTTTCAAAAATTCTGGAGCGCATCCTAAATAATCGTCTTATAAACTATTTAGAAAGTTCGTCACTATTATCACCAGGACAATATGGTTTTAGGGCTAAAAGATCTGCCGCAGACGCTGTTCACGAACTCACTGACCATATAGTCAAAACCCTTGATAATGGAGATAAGTGTTTGTCAGTTTTCCTTGATCTTGCCAAGGCGTTTGACACCGTCTCGATCCCAATCCTAATAGATAAACTTCAACGCCTTGGCGTGAGAGGAGAGCAACTGACTTTATTTCATAGTTATGACTGATCGCTCTCAGCGATTAGTGATCAATGGAGTTGAGAGCTCAGACGTTCCTGTAGAGTGTGGTGTCCCGCAGGGCAGTATTTTGGGTCCTACCTTATTCTTAGTTTATATAAATGAGCTGTCATCCCTTGTCATTCCCAATTGCAAAATAATTTCTTATGCAGATGACACTGCATTGATCTTTAATGCAAACTCTTTTCCGGAGGTCTATCGACGTGCTCAGTCTGGTCTTGACACAGTGCTCAGTTGGCTCAGAGCAAACCAGCTCTCAATTAACGTCGACAAAACGCAATATATGCCCATGTCCAAAATAAGGATACCTTCTGTGGCCTTTCGGGACCTGCATCTTGTGGCACACACTCACGTTTATGACACAGTAGGTTGCTCTTGTCCTCACTTAAATTTAGCTTCCTCAGTAAAATATCTTGGTGTCATTGTCGATACTAGACTCACCTTTCAGCCTCACATTAACTCAACTGCTTGTAGGCTTCGTAAGCTCATGCATATCTTTAGAAAATTACGGCAAGTAGCTGATCCTTTTCTTATAAAAAATACCTACAGGGCACTTTGTGAGTCCGTTTTAAGTTACTGCATCGGTTCTTGGGGTGGTGCTTCCAAGAGTGTCTTAATAACTCTCGAAAGAGCTCAAAGGGCGGTCTTAAAAGTTTGTACCTCCAAACCCATAATGTTTCCGACTTATGACCTGTACCAGTATTGCGAGGTCCTAACGGTGCGACAATTATTTATTATCCAAAGTATACTGAAACAGCATAGTTACATAGATACATCAATTAAATCCCGCAGTAGGCACCTTGTAGTTCCAACCTCACATTGCAAATCTTCATTTGCGCATCGCTTCTTTTATTTTCTTGGGCCACATTTATATAAGAAACTACACAAAAAATGTAACATAATTCATTTTACTAGGTTCAAATGTAAAAAGGTTCTTTTCTGCTTTTTAAATACATTAAATTATGATGAAACAGAAGATCTTCTGCGCACTTGCACTTAAACACAAATACACAAACACACACACACACATACGCACACACACTCACATACGCACACACACTCACTCACACACACAGACACACATACACACAGACATCCTTCCATGTAAACAGACAATGATTCCATCGTACATATATATAACCTAACTTGTATATACCCACTACATACTTACTTACCTATTTTGTTATTATTTCTACTCAATAACGTAAATTTTTGATATTAAAAACATGTTAATGTGATTAAAGTCCCAGTGGTTAAGAGGGGAGAGTACTGGTTCTCTGAGATACAGGCCACGGCTTAGTTCAGATACCAGTCTCTCCACAATCTTATGTATGTGACTTAATTTTCATGTAATTTTTGTAAACCTATTTTGTAAACGATGAGATTGTGTAGAGAAGAAATAAACAGTTATTTATTTATTTATTAGTTTAGATGATTTTTATGATTACAGAAAAATATAGTATAAAGAAAAGTTTAGTACCTACACGCTGTCATGTTGCCCCCGGCTTGTCAAGTTGCAAGCCGGGGGCAACATGACAATTGTCGCCTGCGACCAGGGACTTTTACAACTTGCTTTCTTTTAACCTTATAGTTGTTTTGCATAATTAGTTTTATGATTTGTTTGAGACAAGCTATTTGTTGTGTTAAGCTTGTTATTTTGTTGTTTTGGATGAATATAGCACCTGTTTATTTTGTAATTTTGTTGTTGGAATTTCCACAAATTTTTTTTGTTGTAACTTTATTTGTTGACTTTACATAATTTAATATTGATAACAATTGTGTCAATAAACAATTTGTTTGTTTGTAAAGAATTAATCTTTATTGGTTTTGTTTGTAAAGAATCTTATTTCTTTATTATTTGGATATGCTATTGTTAACTTTAACAATTAGTATTTTGTTTGTCTAACTTAACTATACAGAAACGGGTTTTATGTGTTGAGTTGTATCTCTTTTAATATTTAGAACTTAAAATAAGTGTTAAGCAGTTTACTTTAAGCTACAGTTACTTATTGTGAGTGGATAAAGCACCTGATTTTGATATTTGATATAATAATTTACAGATAAATAACATAAATAACTTTGATAAATAAATTTGAAAAATTTAAATTTAACATATTATTAACTTTCACATTTAACATTAACTTTCTTTAACTTTAAAATGGATAAAGCTATTCAGTGTCCACCTGTTGAAAATATTTTACCTGGTGATAGTGTTACTCTTAAATCAGCTGGTACCTGTACTGGTGATGACGGTATGGAGTACGATCAGTTTGATAATACTGTTAAGGAGAAGCCTGCTCATTCATCGTCGTTTAATATGATTAATGAAACTATTAGAAAAAATTTACCGAAGTGTTCTACTAAGTTGCCTGATTTGAAGCGTAGCGGAATTTTATTTGAAGGTAAGTCTTGTGTGCGAGAGTTCATAGTTCAAGTTGAAGACTATTTTCTTTATAGGAATTTTGATGAATGTGTTTTGGTCGGAGCTTTTTCGGAACTTCTTTCTGGAACTGCTGCCAAGTGGTTTAGAGCAAATAGATTTTTTATTAGTTCTTGGTTGGATTTGAAAGTTGCTTTATTAAAACGTTTTGATAGGTGTGATTTTGACTACTTTTTGGAACATGACTTGCGTACAAGGAAACAGAAATATAATGAGTCACTTCCTGACTTCATTACGGAAATTCTTGATATGTCTAACCGTCTTTCAATTCCTCTTTCGGAAACAACTTTAATAAGTGTAATTAAACATAATATGTTACCCATTTATACACCTTACATTTTGGGGAAGGATATTTCTTCTTTGGATTTTTTTACAGCTTTTGGGAAGGAGTTAGAGCCACTAGTGGACAGGAAGCCGTTTAAGGTACCTGTTAAAAATGTTAAGTTTGAGAAAAGTTATTCAAGTGCTGCTCAGAGCACTATTACTTGTTTGAAGTGTGGAGAAATTGGACACTCGTTTAAAAATTGTTCTAAAATTCCTGGCATAATTTGTTTTAAGTGTAAAAAGTTGGGGGTCATTACTAAAGATTGTGAGGCGTGTGCTTTGGGAAAAATTAGTTCTACCAGTCCAAAAAACTGATTTGGTCGCATCGATCTCCAGTTTTTGGTGAAACTAAGGATGAGTCGATGTGTGAAATTGTTAATCACGCTTATAGTAACAAACCTGACAAAGCTACTTGTAAAAAAGAATTTTCTGATTGGTTAGAGTATTTAAAAACTTTCTTTGGTGTTTATAAGGCTGCTCCTATCCTCTTTGTTAAAAATAATGATTCTAGACCATTCCTACAGTTTAGAGTTGGTAATCGTAAATTTTCTGGTTTGCTGGACAGTGGTTCGAATAGATGTATTTTAGGACATAATAGTCATCATGAATTTTTGAAATTAGGGTTTAAAATTAAAACATTTTCTGAAGTTGTTTCAAGTTATACTTACACAGCTGATGGTTCTGCACAAAAAGCTATAGGCACTATTGATATTCCTATTACTTGTGACAATAGTACTAAAGTTATAAATTTTTTGATTATACCTACTGTAGAGTATTCTGTTATTTTGGGATTTGACTTTTGGTTGAAATTTGATCTTGCTAAAGAACTTTGGAAGAATATTACTTTTGTTGAAGATAAAAATGTTAAGTTTAGAACATGCACAGTTACAGCTGCCGCTGAGCTTGCACCTTCCGAAAATAAATTATTGTTTGAAACTATTAAACTTTTTGAAGATATTTCTTATGAAAAGAGAGGTTTAGGTCTTACTCACTTTGCTGAACATAAAATTAATGTTGTTGGTGAACCTTTTAAGCAAAAGTGTTGGTCTTTGAGCCCTGCTATGCAGAGGATTGTAAATGATGAAGTTGATGCTTTGCTTGGGGAGGGAATTATTCAACCTTCTAAATCTCCTTGGTGTTCTCCTATTGTTATTGTAAAGAAAAAAGATGGTAGTCCGAGACTTTGTTTAGATTCTCGTCGTTTAAATTCTATAACTGTTAAAGATTCATATCCTTTGCCTTATACCTCAAAAATTTTGGATAGCCTTCGCGGTGCTCGTTTTATTACTGCTATTGATCTTTCTAAAGCTTTTCTACAAATTTCTTTAGATGAATCTTCTCGTGAAAAGACTGCTTTCGCCGTCCCGGGAAAAGGACTGTTCGAATTTGTTAGAATGCCGTTTGGTCTTACTAATGCACCAGCTGAACTCCAGAGATTAGTAGATAGGATGTTTGGACCTGAATTCGATGGTAAATTATTTCGATACCTTGATGATTTGATTTTAATAAATTTTGAGTTTTCTGAGCATATTGAGGACCTGCGCAGAGTATGTAAAATTTTAAAAGATGCCGGTTTGACCGTCAATCTGAAAAAGTGTGAATTTTGTAAGGAGAGACTCCGTTATCTTGGTTATGTAGTTGATAGAGATGGTTTACACACTGATCCCTCTAAGTTAGATGCAATAAATAATTTTCCCCGTCCTGTAACTGTAAAACAATTAAGAAGCTTTCTTGGGCTATGTTCCTATTATAGAAGGTTTATTTTCAAATTTGCTGATATAGCTTCTCCTCTTACTAAACTTACTGCTGGTTCTAGAAATTCTAGGAAACCTTTGATTTGGAATGATGAAGCTGAAACTGCTTTCGAAAATCTTAAAGAAGCGTTAATTTCTTCACCAGTTTTGCAACATCCAAATTTTGAGAAACCATTCTTTTTGCATTGTGATGCTAGTTCCGTTGGTATAGGTAGTGTATTGTGTCAGGAGGATGATGAAGGAGAACAACACCCCATTGCTTTTTATTCTAGATCTTTAAATAAATGTGAACGTAATTATAGTACAACAGAGCGCGAATTGCTTGCTGTTTTAGATTCAATTGAACGTTTTAGACCTTATGTTGAAGGTATGGAATTCACTGTAGTTACAGACCATTCTTGTCTGAAATGGCTATTAAATTTAAGTAATCCTACTGGTAGATTAGCTAGATGGGCTACCAGAATTTCTCAATTTACATTTAATATAGTTCATAAAAAAGGTATTTTACATCAGGTTCCAGATGCGCTGTCTCGTGTAGAAATGGCTGCTATTCTTTCGTCTCCTGCAGATATTGTATTGCCTGAGAGTGATATAGATGATCCCTGGTATAAAAGAATCTTTGTTAATTGTCAAAAGTTTCCCACTAAGTTTAAAAATTTTAGAGTTGATAATAATACCTTATATAGATATTGTAAAAGTAAATTTGGTTATAGTAATCGTTTAGATTGGAAAATTGTTATTCCAAAAGAAAATATTCTAGATACTATTCGTTCTAATCATGATGATGTTAATTCTGGTCATCTTGGAGTTCATAAAACTTTAAAAAAGCTTAAACAACATTATTTTTGGAATGGGATGTTTAAAGACGTTCATTTGTACATTAAGTCTTGTGATGTTTGCACAGCTTACAAACATAGTACTTCTCCACCTTTTGGCCATATGATAAACCCTAAAAAAGTAGATTTTCCCATGGTTATGCTTTCGGTTGATATAATAGGAATTTTACCTAAAAGTTATTCTGGTCATAAATATATTCTTTCTGTCGTAGATGTTTTTACTAAATATTGTTTTATATTTCCTTTAGCTAAGGCTACTACTTTAGCAATTTGTAAGATTTTTGAAAAAGATATATTTCTTAAGTTTGGTGTTCCTAAAATTATAGTTTGCGATAATGGTACTCAGTTTACTTCTAAATATTTTGTAGATTTCATGAAAAGTTATAACATTACTAAAATATTTTATAATACTTTGTATACCCCTCAAAATAATCCAGTAGAGAGATATAATAAAACCATTGAAACTTGTATATCCTGTTTTGTTAGAAATGATCAGAGAACATGGTCTAAGTTGTTGCCTCATGTTCAGTTGGCTTTAAATAGTAGTGTTAATCTTGCTACTGATTTTACTCCTAATTTTCTCATGTTTGGTAGAGAGTTAATTGTTGATGCTTCGTTGCATAGATTTAGTAATTCTTTTGGTAATTTAGATGAAGTTGGTTTGGGTGAAAGAAATTCTTTTGCTTATTCTTTGAATTCACTTAGTGATATTTTTGTTAGAGTTCAGACTCAATTGTTTAGGGCTTATAAGCGTAATGCGTCTTATTATAATAAAGGTCGCAAAGTTATTTCGTTTGCTGTGGGTGATGTTGTTTGGAGGCGTAGTTTTGTTCAGTCTAATGCTCCGGCTTATTTTTCGGCTAAACTAGCACCTAAGTTTATAAAATGTAAAATTTTAGAAAAAGTTTCAGATAACGTTTATGTTTTGAAGGATTTAGAGAAGGGTTACGTTGGGCGTTACCATGTTAAGGATATAATTAAATATTAAAATTATTTTGTTTTGGAATCTTTCAGGCTCGCCGTTGATGTCTTGTTTTGAAGACTACACGTTTGTTAGAGACGAATGAGATAGATGTATGTGAGGATATCGTGTTTTGTAAACTTTAGTTGAAGTATGATAAGGAAACTTCCGAACGGATGTCGATAGGGTTTGTTCTAAAGTTTAACTTAGGTCAATTTGGATAGAAAGTAATTTCTCTGGTTTGTTTACCCATAGTAAATGATCTTATCTTGTTTGTTTGTACATTTTGTATAATTATTGTGTACTTTGTTGTTTGAACATTTTGTTGTCTACACTTAAGACTAAGTTGGTTTAGTTATTTGTAGGTCATATTTTAAATAAGTTTATTTTGTAAGTTCTGGATATCCATACCCGGACATGACTTTTGTTCTGACCAGACAATTTATTCTTTTCAGGAAATTGTTCTTTGGTACAGTTTTTTTTCTCTCTTTTGGATGACATTTATGTTTGTCCCTGACATTTTGTTCCTTTGGACACTATTTTGGTTGTCCGGAACATGTTCTCTTTTGGATACCACACTTTGGTTTTCCTTGACCTTTTGTTTGTTGGATTCTTCTTAGAATTTTTTTGTTTGTTGACTCTGTGCCCAGTAAGTCAGTGGTGTTGTGCTGATCGCAGATGAAACTTTTGGTAGACGTTTTGTCTAACGTTTGGTTTTTTAGTCGTTTTGTTCGACGTTGCCTTGCTTCGTCTTGGGCATTGTTGTCTGTTTTGGACGCGTTGTAGTACGACGTGGGTATGCGTTGTATGCGGTTTTGTGATCGTGATCGATCGCAGGAGCTTTAGAATTGGTGACCTTTGTTGTCCAACCGATTTCAATGGTGATTTTGCTGGTTGAGAGGAGAGTATGTTTTTAGACTCGGTGACCTTGGTTGTCCAACCGATGCCTCGTAGTTGTAGAGAGTCGTTCGATTTGGTGACATAGTTTGTCCAACCAATTCAACGGGTAATTTTCGTTGCGTACCAATTTGTGTACCTTTTAAAAATCGATGTTGTGTTGATTGGATTCAACGGTGGTAGAGTTTTTTTTGGGTGTTCTGTTTTGTTTTTTTTGACAATTTCATTTGATGAGAGTTGTGTTGACCTTAGAGTCTGAACATTTTTTTTGTTAGATTCGTTGTTGGTAATGGTGTTGGTTTTGGTTTTGGTTTATAAACACATCGTTGTTTTATTTTGTATGAAATACTAAGATTGGTGTTGGGTTTTAAGTGTTTTATAAACTTGAAAGGTTTTAGTCTTGCATTGTGGTTTGAAAATCCCTTGTATTACCTTGATTAGAGTTTTGGAGAGTTTTGTAGTCCTTGGAAAGAGTTTTGTAGAGTCTTTAGAAAAGTTTTGTAGAGTCTTTGGAAAAAGTTTTGTAGAGTCTTTAGATAGAGTTTGTCATAAAAGAAAATGTCTTTTCTTTTATTTTTTTTTTAGGAAGGGACGGGTTGTAATGTCGTATTTTAGTCCGCCATTACATGTTAATTTTCTTGTTAGCACTGTCACTTTGACAGCTGTATTTAGACATTTATCAGTAAAATTATGTTGGCAGTACGCTCGGATAACCTTTGCTTTGTCTTAGGAAAACAATTCGTGGTTTTGACGTTTGTTTTGACATCCGGTCGACTTCACCTTTTCATTTGCCGGTTCTGAGATGGCGAATTATATTTTTTGCTGAAGAATAAATCTTCTTTAATCACACTCAAAATGGGTGTTAGATCCTTTTATAAGGCTAATTAAAGCCTATAAATATGTTCTATTGGTGAGTTTCACTTGATTTCAAGATTTTTCTTAAAACACATTGTTGTCGAAAATGTGCTATTTTAACAATACATTTTGTTTTCAGAGTGCATTTGTTTTATAAACTTCAATAGTTTGCGTTGCATTCTATTATGAGTGCTAACGTCTGAAATTTGTTTCGGGGACGGTAAGATCTCTTTTATTAAAATACATAATGTTTTAGACTTGTACCGATAGTTTACTAATGTTGTATTTCTTCGTTACAGCGGTTGTTCGCGTCCTTTTTCTTTTTATATTACTTTTGATTTGGATCTTCATGTTATCCTGAAATTTGGCTGCGTTCTACATTTTCTCTACGTTGGGATCATGACGGCGATACCTATGCTGGCTTAGAGAAAGATGTGATGAGGTTCACAGGTAACATGGAACCAGGAGGTTAGTTTAATCCTTATTTTTAAAAGTACTACGTTAACCACGGTGCTATATTCATGAAGTTAGATTCGATACCATATATTCGCAACATAAAATTAGATTAATTTATATTCACAACGTTAGATTGGATAACCCTATATTCATAAGTAAGATTTGTTAACCATATATTCATAAAATTTGTTTGGGATAATTTAAATCCACAATAATGTTTAACTCATAGTAACTTGATATCAACGTCTACTAAATGTTATATTTATAAAATTAGATAACCATAAATTTTTGTTTAATTTAGTCTTAATTGCGTCGGCTAAAGGGAAAGCAAGGGAGTTTGGAATAAAACATTGTTCTATAATGTAAGAATTTTATTTCATAGCCACCCCCCTGCAGATTAAAAGCCTAGTCTCACCGATGACATTCCGAGGTAAATTTAGTTTATTTTTTTTAATTCGATGGAGCATAACCTCTATCGTGGCGCCCGAGTTTTTTTGTTTAAAAGGTAATTTTCCTTAAATATTTAATTTAGATAAAACCTGTTGAACGCCCGCTTGCAACTTGACAAGCCGGGGGCAACATGACAACGCTTTGATAAAACTTTACTTAAATAATTAAAGCGTGTACATACCGTGTCAAGTGGTCTGAAATTAACTGACAACAACGGAAAAAAATATGTTAACTGAGTAGGATTTTGGGCTATTTGGTATTATAATGTGTTGTTAGTCTGTAAGTTTAGTTTACTACTAAAACTGTTAGCTTATTTATAACTATTGGTGACAAATCATTTCAATTTCGAACGATACTAAGAAAGCCCTATTACATCATTATGAGCGGTAAATAATTCTTCGCCAGTAATATTTTTTAAATAAACAATGTTACGTATATGTAGACAAAAGAGCATGACAAACTGATAAATTAAGGTCGTGTTTGTAAACAATTAAGTTTTTACTAAAATACCTTTTTATTACTGACCGCGAGGAATTTAAAATATTTGAATTGCAGTATGAAAATTATTATTTTATGAATCGTACGATTTTATTATCATATTCGTATGAATGATAATCATAGAATCTGATTATAAGAAAATAAATAAAAACAGAAAGTCCCTCGCTGGCCATGGATTATTAACTATGTAAGTTAAATCTTATTCTTATATGCAAGTGTTACGTTTGCCCACTACTTTACTCACACTCGGCTTACTGGAACACAGACGTTAATCTCTTTTATCGAAACGTAAAATGAATATATATTTTACGCCTCTTGCTCTAAAAGTTGGGCATTAAAGCGTACCAGAGAGGAAGTGAAATTGAATTTTAATTCCTAGGGTAATAAAGTAATTAAAAAATGGAACTAACCGCGACCTCTTCGGTGCAGGTTCATTTGTCGCTATGTTTTTTTTGTGACAATAGAGTTTGCCTATTTTGCCTAGCCGCTATGTTGATACCCCTGTTAAATCTACCAAGAAAGTTACTTAAGTTAATACATAAATATGTAATAAAATTTTCCTGTATTTTTTAAATGTTGTATTCTGTGTTGTAATCATCTCAAAATATAAAAAAGTGCCAAAAGAAATAATAGTTGCTCTTCAGAACGTATGCATTGTGTCCCGTTACGGTTACAGAAAACACGACTTCATCAATTTCATGATACAAAGAATGTTCTAAACGGCTAGAATATAACACGAATGACGCAAGACTGTCAACTCCAGGCATTACCACAGAATACTAAATACTGCGCATTAAGTATTTTACATAATCATCTACTTCATAATGTCCTTCAACTGCCTTCTCATCAGTATTTAAATGCAGATTTTCATTTCTGAAAAATCGGTTTCGGCCGTCGCGTCGTCATGAAAAATCGGTCGTCTAAATAGGTTTTTAGGCGTCGTGTATTACACTCTTACTTTTCACTACGATTACGAGAAAATAAAATAATACATTGAAAATAAATTACAGTCACCAATTATTGTATTTGTAATTAAAAAATAATTTTAAAGATAAGATGACGAGCCTTTCTTTATTTTTTGTTTTTTTTTCTGTAACCGTAACGGGACACAATGCACGCGTTCTAAAGAGCAACTATTATTTCTTTTGGCACTTTTTAATATTTTGAGCATGATTACAACACAGAATACAACACAAAAAAAAACTGAAGGAAATTTTTATTACATATTTATGTATTAACTTAGGTAACTTTCTTGGTAGATTAAACAGGGGTATCAACATAGCGGCTAGGCAAAATAGGCAAACTCTATTGCCACAAAAAAAACATAGCGGCAAATGAACCTGCACCGAAGAGGTCGCGGTTAGTTCCATTTTTTAATTACTTTATTACCCTAGGAGTTAAAATTAAATTTTACTCCCTCTCTGGTACGCTATAATGCCCAACTTTTCGAGCAAGAGGCGTAAAGAATATATTCTTATTACGTTTCGATAGAAGAGATTAACGTCTGTGTTCCAGCAAGCCGAGTGTGAGTAAAGTAGTGGGCAAACGTAACTCTTGCATATAAGAATAAGATTTAACTTACATAGTTAATAATCCATCGCCAGCGAGGGATTTTCTGTTTTTCTTTATTTTCTTATAACCAGGGGGCTAATTGTCTAATTTTAAAATCTATCCCAATCCTTTTCAATTCGACATTTGAAAGATATTTACATACTTCAGACCGTCACTATTTGACATTTGATAGGGATTGTGATCGGAACGCGTTTTGAAAGGTATTGCATGAACGAAATTGAACTGTCTAAGCAAACTGACAACCGAAAACATCTTTCAAATGTATGGAGAATTGTCAAATGAAGTGTCATTTAAAACGTCATTCGTTCCGAAAGGGATTCCGACTATAAGTTACACAATTCCATAAATCACTATTCCGACTATAAGTTACACAATTCCATAAATCACTATCACAATCACAATACCTTTCAAAGGGCTTGTGATAAATTTTAAAATTAGACAAATAGGGGGCAGATTCTATGATTATCATTCATTTCATATGTCATATCAGTAAATATTACAACATTATCGTAGTCACATATGTTGCGTGCGTCATAGGTTGAAGTACAGAAATGGGGAACTAGGACGATTTGGCAGTGACGTCACCTACGTACACAACCGTTGAGAATTTGTGATAAGGAATTTAATTCATGCATTTTAGGGTTTCGTAGCCTAAATGCAAAAAAACGAAACACTTATAGATTCGGCCAATCCGATGTATGTCACAGCCACTTTATTCCAAAACTATGAGCATTACACAGTTGAAACTTGGTCGGTAGATGTATTTTGTAAACCGCTATACGGTTTTTACACAAAAATAGAAAAAAATAAATGAATTAAGGCTAACCATACATGGAACTGTTACTGAAAAAATTTTTTTTCATCAAACCTATACGTGTATAGGTATATCTTAGATAGATCTTTAAAAATTACATTGAGGCTTCTAAAACAGTTTTTTCTTAAAGTCAACCGTTTGAAAGTTATACACTTCCAAAGTGAAAAAAATTAGAAACAATGTGATTAATAAAATTGAGTCTTTACCAGTTCCGTCGTCCAGGTAATTGATTCCATAATGGAATCTTATTACCTTTATAATGCTTTATTTCATGTGGTTGAAGGCGAATTTAGTAAAACGTTTAAGCAAAAAGTGATTAATGGTAATTCGGATAAAGTAAAGTTTAGTGATTGGGCCACACCGGGAATTTATACAAGTAGAAGGAAACTATATGACCTTTATGCGTTAAAGCATACTTCCTGTGACCCAAATTTTATTGAATATGTCAGGAAGTATTCTCAAATGTTTAGAAATGTATGTGTAGCTGCTAAGGCGATGTTCTTTTCAAATAAAATAAAAAAAAACGATTTGGAGAAGCCAATCGATATCATTAATACGTTTATGGCAAACTAACTTCTGAACTGACGTCTTCATAATCTATTCGAAATTGATAATTGAAATAGTTCTGTGATCAATCTTTTAGGCTTATAGAACGAGATACAGATTTAGGTGTGGAAGATGCATTAGTGGAATAAAGAGTCATCCTCATCGTATACTTATCTCAATAATATATGTCAAAGTGTTTGCTTCATAAATTTTTATTTTTACCAAAAAGTATCTCATATTAAAGTTCTCTTATATAAATGTTCATCTTTTACTTAATCCCACTTTCTCATCAATGTTTTCGAGTTAAATAAGAAAATACTTTATGATTTTGTAATTTTTGCATTTTTCAATGCCATTTTTATACTTATGGTAAATTTTAAATAGAAAAATATTGGAAAAAATTAACTCGGCCACAAGTGAATTCTCAGGCTGGAATCGAACCAGCGACCTTTGGAAGCATTGGACCGGATTTCCAAAGGTCGCTGGTTCGATTCCAGCCATAATGTAAACTCCTTCTCCCTTAAAGTAGATAATAAATTAATTGAATCTGACGTTGAGCTACCCTTAGAAACTACCAGTAATTTAAATTCCTGTCCAAACGTTGCTGCTGCCCTCTTAGAGTCATGTGTTGATAAGTGTTAAAAAGTTTTCAATTTTAAGCATATTAATAGTGAAGACATTTTAAGAGCTTTCAAGTCTATAAATATTAAAAAGACTGAAGATTTATAGGGCATATCAACCAGCGTTATTAAATCAATAATTGAAATAATAGCTCCATATTTAGCTTTCATTTTTAATCAATGCATAGACGAAGGTACTTTTCCCGATTTAATGGAATATAGTAAGCTTATTCCTCTTTTTTAATCGAGTGACAAAAGTGACCCCACAAATTTTAGGCCGATATCAGTCTTACCGGCACTTAATATTTTTTTTTTTTATATTATTATACTATTTAACAGTAAATCAAATCCTTCATAATAATCAGTTCGGCTTTTCTAAAGGTAAAAATACTACAAATGCTGGAATAGCACTCCTCAAACATATTGACTATACTAGCACTTGGGAGGGCAAGCAAGACGTAATTGGTATATTCTGTGACCTGTCTAAAGCTTCCGATTGCGTTAATCACGTTACACTTTTAAAGAAGCTAGAACATTATGGTGTCTCTAAAAAATCAGTTAGCCTTTGCAGACATACTTGCACAATAGAAATCAAAAAGTAATTGTAAATAATACTGCTTCTACTGGAGCCCCCATTATTATGGGCGTGCCCCAAGGTTAATATTGGGCCCTCTGCTGTTCTTAATATATATATTAACGATCTCCCTAACTACGCGAGTAATTTATGTAAGACAGTACTATTTGGAGATGATACATCTTTAATTTTTTAAATTGATAGAGAAAACAATTGTTCTGACGAAGTAAATAGTGCTCTCTCTCAAGTCGTACACTGATTCAACAGTAATAATTTGTCTCTTAACCCTACCAAAACAAATTTGTCAAATTCACATTACCTAATGTAGGGCAGGTCGACATGCATATCAATTTGAATGGGGATGTAGTAGAGTTAGTTGAGAGTACAAAATTTCTTGGTATTACATTAGATTCAAAACTACAATGGGATCCACATTTTACATATTAACGGCTGTTAGTTTAATTAAAATACACATTTCGGCAAAACACGTCCTGGGTATCCCTTATTTATTGTTGTCAGCGTTTTAATAAAACCAGTGGATACCGAGTAAGTGTCGTCGACGTCGTCGACTTGTCGATTATGGGCGCAACGCTTCACACGCGAGCGCTGATGCTAAAGAGCGGTTTTGGTCGCACACAGAGTCGAGTATTATTTTACTATGGAAAAGGAATCTTATTATTAGGATGATAAGGTTTTAGTTGCGTTGTACGAAAACGCCATCGGCTGTCAAAGTAAAGTTGACAGCGATGCCGACGGCGCTTACGCGGTAGCCCCACTGAACGTCCTAACTCCGTAACGCTGCCTCTCCCGGATATTATGTAATTTTGGTCTAGTAATGATATTTTTCGTTTAACAACGTTGGTAGCAGTAACGATTCCGTTTTGTTGTACTTACGATAACGTATCAAGTACAAGAAGAAAATAGCTGAAATTCAAAGGAACTAAATTCAAAATGATAGCTATTAGCTTGCTACAGCTCTAAGTATTTATCCATTCCAAACTAATAATTGTTTGTAAGAATTTTCAAGCGTAGAAAAGTAGAGCGTTGCCATACGCCATAAGCGTCTCGGTATTGTTTACTTTGGATGTTTTTATTTAGAGCAGACGAGGCAGGTACGTTTCTCAAATAAAAAAATACCTGTTAGCTAGTAAATATTTTCGCATACTCAATTAGGTTAGTCATTGACATCATTACATCGTCGATTGTGTACATAGATGACGGTACTATACGGATCGTAAAACACCCATATACGGCTGTTTTTTAGACTTATCAAAAGCCTTCGATCTAGTGTCATATGATGTATTGTGGAAAAATTCTGTTCAATTCTGGTATAGAAATCAGAGCAACAATGTTAGATGGGCAGGTGTTTATTTGGATGTGTAAATATTAGGGTGAGGCTTCAATCTATATATGAACGATATAATCGAGGAGCTGAGCAATACTGGAGTCGGTTGTCACATCGGCGGCGGCGTCTGTATCAATAGCATTAGCTACGCGGACGACATGCTGTTGCTCAGCCCTTCGATCAGAGCACTGCGCAAACTACTAGGTATTTGCGAGAAGTATGCATTAGACCACGAACTTAAGTACAACTCCAACAAGAGCCAACTTTTGATATTTAAATCGAAAAATAAAGGCAGTGATTCGATCCCACCAGTAGCGCTTTGTGGCTCTCCGTTGGGTCGGATCACACAATTTAAGTACCTCGGCCATTGGGTCACTGAATTTATGTCAGACGATATGGACATTGAAAGGGAGCGCAGGGCGCTTTGTGTGCGTGGTAACATGCGGCTCAAAGATCTGCACGTCGTAGTAAACAAGCTAAATTGACGCTTTTTAGAGCTTACTGTCACAATTTCTACACGTGCAGTCTCTAGGTCAGTTTCACGCAGTGCGCATACGGCGCCCTGCGGCAGCAGTATAACGACGCGTTCCGGTTGCTGCTCGGGTTGCCGCGAAATTGAAGTGCTTCAACGACGTTCGCTGAGGCGAGGATCGATTGTTTTTACACTATAATAAGAAATCGTTGTGCTTCACTGCTAAATCGCTTACGTGGCTCTTCGAACGGCATCCTGATTGTATTGGCCGAACGGCGGGACTCTCTGGAAATTGTATGTGTAAACTTTAACAGCTAAACTTTAACTTTATAGCTGGTTGGTAGTACTTGTTGTAAGTCCACCTAGCTAGCTACCACCACATTATCAAGTCTGACGCTTAACAACAATGTTTTTAGCATTGTTGTGTTCCGGCGGTTAAATACAAGATAGCAAAATCCTCACTGGTTGAGGATTTCGGGAGAGGCGCTCTCATCATCATCTTCATCCGTATCAATACCTAACATAGGTAGGTATGATGACGGCTAAGCGTCTCATCCGTTTTACACTCAGAAGAGTGTTATTTTTTTTTTAACGGATAGAACGGATACAAATCCGTGACACTTTAACACTCTATCCATGAGATAAAAAGTGCGATACTACTCATTATTTTGACATCAACGCTTTCTGAGTTGCAGTAATGTTCAAAGTACAAATCGTTTTATTGTGGATTCATACAATGAGTTACATCAATACCATGCATCAGTGCGTTTTAACTCATTGTTCGTGTAACTGTAGTACAAATGTTGACATAAAAAACAGTACGGCTATCTCGAGTAAGCCTATTGTATCCTAATCTGCAGAAAAAACATTGTTGATTCATTCAAGAACTGTAACAATATCAAAGCTGTTTAATCTCATAAAGAGTGTTTATAAAAGATCTTATTTAATTATGAACTTTAACGTGATAAAATAATGTTTGGATTTGTTTTTGAATCCCCAGAAATTTTGAAGAACTTGCATGGGCCATGACGTCATGACTACCGATTACCTAACTGAGAATGAAAACAAATTCAAACATAGTAAAAAATCCCAGTTTCGTAAAAATGATCGCGAAAACATTGTAACAAATTAAACTTTTCGCCGCACGTTGCTACATTATGATTAATAGATTTGAATGACTTTAGAATATAATGAAGTATCGCAAAAGAAACATACCTTTCTGTATATAAGTGAGCAGCAAGCGACTCTGAACTTCATGCCCATGTGTAGAATGGCCATCATGTATGGATGGACAACGAATACATTGAGAGCGGAACACAATACCACCGCGCCCGCGTAGTAATACGCCTCCGTAGAACCGATATTCTCATTATCAGGGCTGTAGTACTCCACCAATTTTCCTAAAAACACCGGCTGCGCTAGCCTGAAACAAAATAACATCGTTAGCTTATAATGTCAAACACAGATGACTTTTTACATGCAAGTATAATGCAATGAATTCAGTGTCCAATCAATGACTTACGCAACGCAAAGCTAAGCGAAAAGAAGGACGTTCCTTTCGCACTGCATATGTCTAACAGCGGTACCTATTTTGCGCGATGTGGAACCAAATGAAAGACGCTAAACGACCTTTTTTCCGCTCAGCTTCGCTCATTGGCAGCATTGACAAATGATACTCAACTCAATATCTACAGTACTTATTACAGGTTATTTTTGAGCCGGATATCCAAGAAGGTAATGGATA
Organism: Chrysoteuchia culmella; assembly: GCA_910589605.1. Classification (NCBI taxonomy): domain Eukaryota; kingdom Metazoa; phylum Arthropoda; class Insecta; order Lepidoptera; family Crambidae; genus Chrysoteuchia; species Chrysoteuchia culmella. Next base: position 12,476,151 of record OU342642.1, on the reverse strand, counting down.
ACTCTCTCAAAACATTAACTATAACTAGTAAACAATAACTACTGAAGTAGATGTAATTTGTGACAGCTAACTTATCACTTCTGTGTGGTGTTACCATTTTTGGAAATAAAATCTTATCTAAATGTACGTAACACTGGAAAATCTAGATACTATGTACACACGCCCACAATGCAGAGAAGTTTTCATATGATACAAAACATCTAAAACCATTCTTCAATTTTATAAATGATCATAATGTCTCTGACTGGTGATGATGATTACTGAGCACTAATAATATCAGATGAAGAATCGGAGATACACAACTTTGAAAGACAATGCAGGCATGGAAATTAAAATATACGAAATATGAATCTACATACACTAATGAGGTCAAATCTATGTAAACCTCATAAATTGCGATTGCCTGCTAACTTCTCAGCGGTAGCATTCGAGGTACGCTCGAGTTCACTGGCTATTCGACCGTTTAAATGTGCCAGCCGATCACGCATGCTGGACTGTTCGCCCTGCGAGAAGTATCCGATGAATAAGCCCAGCATACGAGGCTGTTGGATCCTGGAGACAGAATTACCTTTTAGGACGCTGGAAATGGAGTTATAAAGGAATACAAGTAGGAAAGGATAAGTGATCGGGATTACAGGGAAATGCCATTTTGTTGACAACTTTAAGTAGCAACGTAGTTTAAATTAAATATTAGCTGTAGTAGCACAGAACAAATAGATTTTAGTAGCTATAACTTTTATAGGTTAACATGCACACAAGAAAGAAGATTTAAGCTAAACACATCCATTAAAAGTCAAAACCATTTTTCAAATAAGGCTGTTTTAGCAAAAATATCTCCTGTACGCTTTCATTCATTATTCATTTTACCATTTTGTCTGAATTTGCAAATTGCACACGCTTGGTTAACATTTACACGTTTTAATGCATCACGTAACGTTTAATTGTCTAGTTACATAAGGAAACTCTGATCAAAATCCTAGGAAAATGTCAGGTTCAATTTAAAAATTTGCCTGACATTTTATGATTTCACAATCATTATCAATATTGTTAACATCATCGCTGGTGATTCACTTAGTTGTGTCAATGGCATTTTGTGGAACATAGGATGACCAGAGGATCTTAGAGGGCGCTAAAGCAATATTGCTACGTGAATTCCCTGACAATTCATTAATTTGTTTATTTACTTTATTGGAATTAGCTTTTAGTAAGTTTTAATGGATATAATTTTAATGGTCAAGAAATAAACAATTAAATGAATTTGTAGGGATTTCACTTAGCAATATTGCGTTAGCGACCTTTTTAGACCCCAGGATTATTGGTTCCGTTCCGTCCATTACATTTATATAAACAAACAAAATAAACTAACTGATATATGAGAATGAGCGAAATAGAGTACAAATTCGTAAGTACATAATGTTTAGTGTTGATAAAGAAATATCCTACGAGAAAACTGAAAAGAAATTGAGCCGAACTCAATTTGTAGAATATTAAAATTGCTTTGACCGTTGAACTTTCGAGGAAAATTTATAATTATGGAATACTGGCAAGACATCACTTTATAAAGCATCATTGCTAGTATTTATTTAGCTATTATTGAAATATTTACTCGAGTCCAATAAGGAAAAAATGTGGTCTTCCCCGTGTACCTATTTGGTTTGTGATTGGCAGATGTTTTTAAAAAGTTACCTATTCCAACGTAACTGTTTGAACTGATACAAAAAGGACAAAGTAACATGTCATAACATAACACAAGAAAAGAAGTTACACAATATTATCGTTTTAACCTTAGCAATGTGAATATTGTTATTACGAATAATCTAAAACTGGTCAATAGAGATGAACGAACTGCATTGCCCTTACTCGTCTTTCGTTAAATTGAGCATAGATAACAGAAGTTCACGACCGAAATGAATACATCTAAGTATGCTAATAAACACAAGAGTAAAAATAGGTTCTACTTATTAAGTTTCTTTGAAGTTTTCTAAAAGAACACTCGATAACATAATTTATCTATCTATAATCATCCACCATCATGCTTGCATTATTTGACGTTAACGGTTAAAATTCTACGCTAAAAACCACCTTTTTTGTAGTAGAGTAGACAATGTTTGTTTTAGTACTTCTCGTTATGTCATTCACCGCTATATTAAGGAAATAATATGACGGCATCGTAATCCGTAAGAAGAGCCCGTTGCGCAGACGTTCGCGCGGTCGACCTGCGATTGTTGAGGTTAAGAAACTTTCGCAATGGGCGGTCAGGGAATGGGTGACCAAAAGTTTACTATCTCGACCTAAGCCGGTGGTCGCGGCTGCATTTGCAGCCGGTTAAACCCACCAATCCGCATTGGGCCCACGTGGTGGGTCATGGCCCGTTCACTTTATCCATGTCTAAGGAAGGCCAGTGCCCTAGCCCCAGCAGTGGGAACATCAAAAATGGCCGATGACGATGACGATCGTAATCCCAGATACAAGACTCTTTGAAGTTCCTTTAGACTTAAGAAATAGTCGTGTTTCTTTAAACTTATCGGTTAAGTAGTGGTTGTTGTCAGAGTACATAAAAAAATCAATTGCTGGATTAACAGGTTACAAAATTATTAACAATGACATAGGTGACGTGATTTTTGAATTATTGCTTTTTTAATGCTATTTTTATACTTACGATAAATTTTAAATAGAATAATTTTGTAAAAAAGCAACTCAGCCAAGTCTCGGTATGGATGTGATGTGAGATGATGTAGTGATGGCGACACCTACACAAACTTCTACCACTCCTTATCAATCGTTATCCATCTATACTCATAGGCTAATGGCCATCGATTTTTTGCGGGCAATCGGCGTCCATATGCCCTACAGATAAAACTTGTGGTGACTCAGTTGAGTGGGGAATTTATATGTTCGTGAGTACTTCAATTAGTAAGCCGTGGTTTTCCTTAAAAAGGAAAACATATGCTATGTCCGCACTTTCTTTTCTCAAGTAGGATAAATTCACCTCAATGATTTTTATCGAATCATCCGCAGCTTCAAGGATTGTGATCATCAGAATTATGGTACCTATTATAACTGGGTCAGCGTAACTGTAATTTGGAGGTCTGTAGCATATATTATTAATATATATATGTTTTCTTCATGTTGGCAATACATTCACAGATACAGCAATTTTATTTCCGTTGTTAATATTTATTTATAGATAATCTGAGATTACACGATAGAAAAAGTAGCTTCGTTCATGCGACAAAAACATTTTACTGACGTCATTGTTTTTTCTTGTAGTTCTATTAATAACCCAATTAGTGACCCAAAGGACCCGAATCTTCGAAGTATCGAAGTAAAACCCAGTAGGTAACAATTTATTTCCACGTAGACCTTCCTCAAAATTGTACAGTATCTATTATACCTACCTTCGCTATTCGTAATACCTAACTATTGTGATATATATTATCACAGAATAAATAGGTACATACCTATATTAAGTAGGCCATAAATATTAAGTGTGTTTTTTTTGTTTCATGATAAGAATGTCATGTGTGATGAAAGGCTATTGTAAGCTATTGTAATCTTTTAACAATTCTATAAAAAATTAAACCGGTCAGGAGCGAGTCGGGCTCGCCAAAAGCAAGTAAGTATAAAATAATATAAGCAAAGTAAAGTAAGTATAAAATAACTTTTTTTATTATTTCTAAAAAGTTTGCTGTTTAGAGATATTGTTTTATTTTTCCTGCAATGTTTACATAAACTTCTATCACATAGAATAATTTGCATGTGCAAGCAGTGCTCTTTCATACCCCACGTGCCTTGCCACACTTTGAATTTTTAAGAGACCCTGTCAGTCCCTGTTGTAAAAAAAAAATAATGTATATTTATTTCTCTCTTAATTGCAAAATAGTTGGGCAAACCTCAACTAAAACTATTCCAAATTTCAAGTTCATAGCATTAGTAGTTCTTCAGATATCCAGCTGTGACAGACAGACAGACAGACAGACTGAGTCGTTAAGGGTCGATAAGGGTTCCTTTTTACCATTTTGGTACCCTGGTAACAACAATTATAGAAATGTGGTTTATTTATTATTTATTTATGGAAAAGGTACACCAACAGTATTTATATATCATACATTCTTAGATATTACAAGTTTACAATAAAAGTTCTTATATATATACCAATTACAGGCATACACAACATTTGCAGAATAATTTGTATTACGTTTACATTTATTATTTTATTACTGAAAATTTTAAACATAATTTCATACATATGCGTATACTAAGTACATATGCAGAGAGGGAAATAGAAAATTTAACTATTAGAATAAACAATTATTAAAACTAAAAAAAAATGTGGTTGAATTAACCACTTTTGGTTTTTGTGGACTTACTTCCTTGTACACATTTTAATTTTCTTTTTGTGCGTTTTATTACCAGCGCTTTTCATTAAGAAAGTTTATTTGCTATAATTTTGGTGTACGAAAAATCAATTTATAAATAATGCAAACAAACAAACATACAAACTGATAAATTAATCTCCAGTTAAATCAACTTCCAAGTAGTTTATAATTAAAAAGACGTTAACAGATAACTGAATTAACTTAGATAGACACATTGATAAGTAGCGAAAACTTCGTGTTGTCATATTGTTTAAAGATTGTTTTGATCTAAGTAGTTCGTAAAGATACATAAGTGCACATCAACTGAGTAGCTCGCAATCAGAGCCAATTGAGCAATGAAGAAGGCTCGTATCTAATCGAATGTTGTTAAACAAAGTAGTTAAGCACGTTCTGAGATACCCACTTTTGTTTATCTACACGATTATTTTAGATGTCAGATTTTTGTGAAACGAAGATTTTCTGTTACCTTCATACAGTGGAATAACAATAAAGTTTTAGTGCATTTTGCATTTAGAATTAAATTTTTATAGAGAGATTTGGTTATTTAAGTTTCATTGGCTAATTATGTTCAATAATAAATAAATAAATAGTGCACCGTAGCTATTTAAACCGCCAGAGCATACTTTATGTGGCTTGCAGAAAAGTTAAAAAGACTGAATCGCGAATGGGACAACAAAAAATGGGACCTTACCCAAGATACAAAGTTCTGTCTAGACTTCTAGCACACATAAACACAAACGATGAGAGTCCGAATAATTAAAAAATCTAACGAGTGGTATGAAAATCCAGAATACCCTAACAAATGTAAAATCCGTTATTTGCTGTATGTGTAGTATTAAAGTTTTGTTAAGTTTTAATTTAGAGCTGTGGATTATGAAATAAATAAATAAATAAATATTATGCTTATATGGGGTGGACCCTTGAAAGATTTGTCTCATACGAAGCAGTTGCAGTAGACACAATGATCGGTATTAAATTAAATATCAAAGCTTACTCATAAACCTTATTAACGGTCGTCGTAAGAACACCCTTATGTAATACGTATGTAATATACTATTGAAACTTGATACTTCTCCTGGCTAGTGATTCGTAACCAATAGCAGTGAGTCGACTTCATATTGAAATGTCGTTTCTATGGATAACAGTAGTAAGTATTGAGTAATCGGTAGCTGCAGAGTATTGATTAAACAGCAATGTTACATCACTAGCGTTTGAGATTATTACCTACTTTTATATTTTTTCACGGGATGAAACCTGAATAATCGTTGCGTAACTTATAAAAGTGAGGTAGATGAACACAACACGAGAAAAGTTCTTTCTAATTTAATTTGTCATTGAAAAATACGTTGAAAATTACCTATTATCAAAAATGATAGAAGTAGACCAAACTTAAGCGAGTCACACATTACGCAGATACGATAATATTTTATCTGCGTATAAAAACTTATTTATCTGAAAGCATCACACACTAGACAGATACGATAATATACGAGATGATACATTCACTCGGAATCCTTCAGACTGATAAAATATAAAACTATCTGTACAAGAACTTAATCTAAACTAAAGTACAAAACTAAAACTGTTGCCTTACACCAGTTCATCATCATGAGATGATCTTTGTTGTGAATTTTGTTTCCTTTGAAAACATAATTTAAATATAAGTTGAATGGGCAAGTTTGGGCACGTGCTTATAGTCTAGTATTGTAGTATAGCCAATATTGATACTCAAAATTTTGAAAGCGGGAAATTTTAGACTTGGCTACAAGAGCTCATGAAAGGTATCGTTCCGTACAAAAAAATAAAACAAAAACAAAAATCTAACCTAAATATTGATTTTAAAGAAATACCTTGAGATGATTGGGCACTAGGATCAAGTGATCTATCGATAAATCTAAAAAAGATGTAGGAATTGAAAAAAAAATCCCAGACTCTCAATTAGAACTTTAGACCCACTGTGAGCTTGACCGGGTGGTTCCCTCCCCTCTGGCCTCTGTCTCACCGCAAACAGTCCCTGCCCCTGCGCCTACATCCTGTATTTACATGCAGATAAAATATGATGTTATATTTTTATCTGCAGATTTTATCTGCCGGTATATTCGTATACGCAGATAATTATCTGACCATCTGTCGATATATGTCGGTGCAACCTAGATACTGTACGATAAAATATAAACTATCTGCGCTGTGTGTGTTAGTTCATATAAAATATATAGATAGCTATATTGAAAGATCTTATCGTATCTGCGTAGTGTGTGACTCGCTTTACCCCGAGGCTCGAGTCTGTCATGCTACGCCAGCTACGCCGTAGCCGATCGGATAAAACTAATGAGAGTGCCAGGATTCGTCTATCCAGAACTCCTGATAATAATATGATCAATGGAAATATTTTGATTCCTTAGGCGTTACATTGTACTTATTTTATGAATGAAGTAAGATTCAAGTCTGCGAATAATCTTTTTAAAACTACCCACGGAAAAAACATGTAGTTTGTAAAACTACAATTCGGTAACTAATTTAAATTAATAAAGTTATCGATTTTATTTATTACCATTGACAATAACGAATTCTTTTTTATTAACTTTTCCATAAATACATAGAACGTGATACTTTACCTGCATTCGTGACAGTGCATTAACATTACGGGCTGTAAAGTCACTAAGGTATAAATGAAACGATTTTTCGAAAAAACGTTAACATTATTAAATTATATACCTACCTACATTCATTACCACTTCTAAGGTTTTAACAACAAAAATACTCAAGTATACAGAAGTATCATTTTCATGAGACAGCTTTTTTGGAGAGAAATTGAACTTAACAATTATTTCTTAGCAATAAATTACAAACAGAGATCATTTGGAATTCGAAGAAAAGTTAATCGGCGCAAACTTCATTCGGCTCAATACAATAATTAATAAAGTCTCTTCGGCGAACGGTTATATTACGATGAAAAATTCCGATGATTTCTATTATACCTAAGGAATATTATTCAACTTCTGTGTTACGTAGGTATGCCTATAAAATAATATATTTTCAGTTAACTAGTTCCCGGTACATTTTTTAAGATGTTCCAGATAAATTAGCATACCGAATTACCGAAACATTTTCCTATGATTTAGTGCAGTCTATGGCAATATCCGTTTTAAGCATGACGTAAGTTGACAAAAAAATAACAAGGTTAAATGAAAAGCTGTCGAGAAAGAACCTTAGAATTAATATTATATACTTTGAAATAATTTTGGTCGTAACGCTACGGGAATCGTATAAACAGTACAGTAACTTAAAAACTTAGGTTCCTTACTCCTTACCTAATGACCTGTCGTCTGAAAATTCAAATAACGTTGAACTTTCAAGCATAAATATTGAAATTAGCAATCAATGTCAAAATATAAATAAGCCTATTTCAAGAGCGCCATACGTCAATGTCAGACAGTCGTCTCTTGAAATCTATAAATAGTCTCACCTTATTCCGCACTCCATAAATAGCAGAACCATTCCGTAGAGCATACATCTCCCGGCGTAAGCTCTGAGTATCACTCGAAGGAGGCTCGGGGTTCTTTTGCCTCCTGCTCGTGCTACCTCCTCTTCCCAAAGGCGGGCAAACTTGTCCCCAAGAGGTCCTGATGACAAAACAACAGATTTTAATAAGGGCGTTTCTAATGATAGGCTGAGTGTTACTCGAAGGAGGCTGGGGTCTCTTTTACCTCCTGGTCAAGCTACCTCCACCTCCCATAGGCGGGCAAACTTGTCACTAAGGGGTCTCCTGATGACAAAACAACAGATTCTAATCACGGAGTTTCTAATGATAGGCTGAGTGTTACTCGAAGGAGGCTGGGGTCTCTTTTACCTCCTGGTCAAGCTACCTCCACCTCCCATAGGCGGGCAAACTTGTCACTAAGGGGTCTCCTGATGACAAAACAACAGATTCTAATCACGGAGTTTCTAATGATAGGCTGAGTGTTACTCGAAGGGTGTTGCCTGGGGGTTCTTTTGCCTCCCGCTCGCACTACCTCCTTCTCCCAAAGGCGGGCAAACTTGTTACCAAAATGTTCGATGACAAAATATCAGATTTACATCAAGGTTAGGTCTAATGATAGGCCCAGTTTCACATTTTCAGCAAAGAGGTTTCTATTTCTAATAATAGGCCGAACCTTTCATATTGTCGGAGGGATTCCGGTCTTACCCTAAAGCAGAGGTCTTAAAGCAGATTTGAGTAGTTACTTAGTTATGTATCGTCTTATGTTACCTGATTACTTACATTGCGTATACCATTATTAAATAAAGTACCCATGAAGTAACACAAAATAAATAATGGAAGCATAAATTATTGTTGTGTGGCAGATGTGTGGTTGTAGAAGCTATCAAATCCAGTACATTTGTCCACCTTTTATTGAGTAATAGTTCGATACCGTGTGCAATCCTAACCCAGGTTTTTTAACAACGTAAGATTTATTTCAAAAATTATTTTCTTAGTTTCCTAAAACTGTTTGTTTTACTTCATTCATACTAAAACTACTGTACTATTTCGTATTCTGTGCTAAAACTTAGCACGCGATTCAATTAACACCCTGAATAAACGGCGTGTCATTTTTGCAACTGCATTAATAATGCGATAAGAGTTCATGGTCCCCACGTCTGCACGTGCATAATATACAAATGCTTCAATAGCCAATTGGCTATCCATCTGGACGATACACATATATGTACATATAGCTATACAACCGCGTCAGATTTCGTGCCGATATCGTTAGCACAGTCACTATGGCAAACTTATGGGACATACGCGTAAAGTCCAATACATTTTTTCTACATCTAGGAAGTAATTGAAGTGTGAAACAAAGTTGTTGCCCAAATTATATTCTGTCTAAAAAACAACAACACCGTCAAATATGTGTAACTAAAGAACTCCATTGAAAGATGCGGAGAGTTATACATTTTCCATTCGTTTATTTAAAGGTCGGCGCTACAATAGACTATTTGGAAAATGGATTTTGAAAGTCACCTTGCTATGGCTTGAAATCAGCCTTTTTAATATCCCCACTATTAGGGCACTGGCCTTTTGGATAAGGAGAATGGGCTACCTACCACGCCAGCCCAATGCGGATTTGGGGTCGAGTGCAAATACAGGCGGGACCACATGCTTGCATTTCGAAGCACAAAATAGCTAGAGATATTTTAAGTCCCGAGTCGAGACTGACCATTGCGTGTAATGGAATAGGCGGATCTGCAACTTTTTCGGTGAATTGGAAATATACAAAATATCAGATATGTACGGCTAGACCTAACTGTAGAGAATGAGACACGCTCTAAAGAACTGCGTCTGATGAATATTGTTTATCAATACAACAATTTGGCTTAAATGCTATTCTACCTTGAAAAACCCATCAAAGAAGAGCCTTGAATTCTATTTCAATTGTCTCTTAATTAATAAATGAACTGTCCTCTGTGTGGCAACAACGAAATTGCTTAGTCACGTAGGAAACTATAAAAACACAACAGGAACACGTAACACTCATACGTAGCCAACGTTTTCCGAGTAAAGCGACTGTAAGGATAATTACATGTAGCATAGTTGAGAACACGAGTTCAACTACGAAATACGCTCTAACTACCTTCGCGATAAAGCCGCGGCTAAGGGCAACGTGTTGTATTTTATGTGCTGTCGACTGTACAAAGATGGAAAACGAACCGAACCATTTGGACTTTGATGTTTGACGCTCGCGTCAATTACCTACTATTTAGTTACTGTTATCGCACCATTGCACTTTAACATTAAGCACTTTTGTATATTATTAATATTATAAAGAGGAAAGATTTGATTGTTTGTTTGTTTGCATTGAATAGGCTCCGATACTACTGAACGGATTTGGATGAAATTTGTTACACAGATAGTAGATAACCTGGTTATAAACATAGGATGATGTTTAATCCCGCAAGCGGCCGCTAGTAATAAATATTGACAGTGAAACTTTACAATAGTTTTGTTTTGGCATTACAGTACAGGTACAGTACCTAACTAAGTATATTTTAATAATGTATATTTGAACTTTGTACTCTCATATTATGACTGTATTAAGTAATACATACCTAATGTACTTAAGTTAGCACAACGATCGACGAAGGTGTTAGTCAACCAAATTGGTTTCGGTCTTGGACGAATCAAGGTTTCGGTTGATAGCTAGTCTCGTCACCATTTCATTTCATCACATCTACTATTGTTTACGGAAAATAATCCTACTAATATATAAATGCGAAAATATGTCATTTGTTTGGTTGGTACTCTTTCACGCAAAAACTACTGAACCGATTTGGATAAAATTTGGCATACAGATAGAAGGTAGCCTGGATTAAAACATATGCTACTTTTTATCCCGATATTTCCACGGCAACAGGAACTACGCGGGTGAAATTGTGGGCGGCCGCTAGTAAGCAATATTTTATTTTCAATCCTTTTAACGATTAGCGATATCCGTTTTTATTACTTGAAATAATTTTATGAGAATCAAACTTTTTTGTAATAATTACAGATACTTACTCTAAACATAGTTATTACCTACAAGACCTACAACATGCTATCTTTTGATCTAGGTTACTATTTTGTATGAGTTTTAAGAGGTCTAAGTTGTAAGGAAAGAGTCAACATTTTTCCGTATCGTAAGCAAGCACATCGTAAGTACCTACCCGACTTCATGCGTAATTGCAACAGCTGGAGCAGCTTTTTTTATTCGTCATCAATATCGCGGTTACCTTGGCATTGGCAATAAACGTAATCGATCAAAGAACTAGTTACATGGTCGAATTGATTATTTACCTCTAACGAACTTATTTGTAGTTTTTATTTATAGAAACTACTTAGGTTTCTTTCCAGTTTGCTTTTTTTAGTTGAGATACCTATTACTAATAATATAACAATCATTACCTACATTATCAAGCTCTATGAGTGGAGTGATAAAATGAAAAATATAGGTAACTAGCGCCAGCCCGCGGTTTCACCAGCGTGGTTCCTGTTTCCGTGGGAATATCAGTATAAAAAGTAACCCCGTTCAGTAGCTTTTGCGTGATAGAATAACAAACAAACTGACATACTTTCACATTTATATTAGTAATATACTGTATGGAATTTATGAAAAGTATAATTAATTACCACAATTTTTTTATTAAAATTCGATTAACCAAGGTAACAAAGTTTCTGCAGACTGTGATGATTAGTTTGTGACAGTAAATATACTGATAATAAAATAAACTCATTTGAGTACATTCATGTTATAAAGTGCTATACATTTTTTAATGTCTTTTCTAAATAAAAAGTTATTTATTTATGTTGATCAATATTGATCACATTGAGCCTTTGGCTTCATATGTTGAAACTTGAAAACCTGTATAATCTTTAGAAAGAAAGGATTATTTAAAAGACCATCTCTGACCTTTTCTAAAGGTCTTAATGATAAATATCTTTAAGAGTCCCCATAAATTCTTTGCTCAAGACTGAATAAGAAATGCAAACAGTGTTTAATAATAAATGCTACTAATAAAATTCAGTGAAAGTTAGATGTTTTTCGCTCAGTTAGGCAAAAAAGGCTGAACGAGTTTAGATGAAATTTGACACACAGACAGTTTAAGGCTTGGATTAAAAGAGGATAGTTTTATACCTTAAGGATAGTTTTTTACTTAAGTTAGTCTCGGAATATATTGAACCACAAGCTTCCGCCCGCGGTTTCACCCGCGTGGTTCCCGTTCCAGTGAGAATGTCCTGAATGAGTAGACTATGTTACTCTCCGCCCTTTCAAGTAACTCTATGCCAAAAATCAAATTGGTTAGTTGCTTAGTTGGGGCATCAAGAATCAATTATAATATTAGTTAGGACTTACCAGAGGAATGTTCTTCTAAAGGTTCATAAAGTTCATGTTCTTCAAGTTCTTTCCTTAATCCACTCCAGAACATAGGAAGGGTCCATCTGGAAACAAAATATGAATTAGTTAACCATACATGCAAGTCTTATAAATACTTACATTTATTTGTGTTTATGTTATGTTGTGTATAATGTACCAAAATAAAACTATGGCAAAAAATAACCAATTTTTTTCACAAGTATCAATTGATAAGGAGTTAAGACTAAAAAAGTAATAACACTTTAATATCAAATAGTATAGGATCAAAACATCATTGAGATTTAAATAAATTTCCAAATCATACACCTAAAAAAATAGGGTAGGTATACATTTTATATTTAAGTATTTGTTACACAAAAAATATATTGTAATCAAAATAATTTAGAACAAGCATAGTATTACTGATTGTGTTTAAGTAAGAAATTAAATTGATACCCAAAATTTTCTTAATAGTTGCAGTTAACTGTCTACCCTAATAATAATGAAAAAATAATATTCAAATCTGAGATAAAAATTAATTATTGTAATATAAAATAGTTTACTTACGCAAATGTTAATGCGGACAGTGGATTGGCTTTAGACCTAGGATGTGTTGGGCGACCTTTTTTCTTAGAAGACTCCATTGCAAATTAGCCCTTAAAAATATGGAAATTATGCACCTATTCAAATACCAATCTTTACTTAATTTTTTTGCATCATTCAATCATTTTCATTTATAGTCTCATTTGTTGAATGAAGACCAGAGATTATAATAATATGTGATATAATATTTATTTTTAAAAATTGAAGGTAGGTGTTGAAAATGAGGTTATTCAATAGCAGTATCCTAATAAAACTTTCAAAATAAGTATTAATAACTGCTATGTTTTCAAAGTTATCAAGTTTAAAATGTAGGTAAATTCAAAGGTAATTTTAGATTAAAGTTAATATGAAAGTTTAAACCTACCGTATAACTATCGCTATGATGCTAAATAAGTACTTTTCCCACATAAATTATAATAATAACATGGTCACTGTGTCACTGGGTTCTCAATTCACTATAAAATTTACGTGCACCAAATATTGGTTTTGTAGTATCCACACTTCAAGAACACGATTTACCTAATCACACGTTTTGCCGAAACTAACGGAAACTATTGAATTGGTTGAAGACAAAACTATTATTTGTTTTGTTCGGTCTTTAAATTTTCGGAGGTAGATAATGCGAATCGTGTCGTGATGGTGGCTCAGCGACGTGCCGCAATCTTCGCGAGCCAGGCCAGCGAACCGAATGAAAGAAATAATTAATTTTAGCAAAAAATTAGCAGAGTGAAGAGTGACAGCGCTTGGGATTTGACATTGACAATCAGATGTTCTCTTCCATAGACAAAAACCTCATGTGTTTTGAGACAAGCAAAGACACCAGACATAGTGCCAAACTTCAAACAAGCGTCAGCTATAACCGTGCGTTCACACTGCGAAAACATTTACAAGTATAACATTGTATGTAAGCGGACACCCATATGCACTAACATAAGAAAGAGTTTCATAACTATAGTCTGATTTTTAGTTCGACTTAATTCTGACAGCTATCGTATTTTGTCATTTTACTTATTTTTTATCACAAACCTTTTCCGAGTTTTCCGTCATGTACGTTTTATATGTATTGTATGGATTACTATTATTATTTTTATAAACAAAAAGTACGGCAATCAATCAATAAGAAAGAGAGATCGTACCGTCGTCGACAGAGATAGCGCTACATCATTTTTTTGGCTTCAAGTAGGTATTATTTTACTATTAGGACTGAGCGCTTGCTCCATTTAAGTTACGTTATACCTTCATGGTCAGGCAAGCAACACTACACACACAGACTGTAGCGCCTCTCTCAAGCAAGGGACTTCTTTTGTGACGTGGCGCGGACTCTACTTTCGATCGAGATTTGTATGTTGTCGTAGCGCAAAACTTGTTTTGTTGTACGATTTTTTCAGTGCAAACGTAGGGTACTGAATTTATAGAAAACTAAAATAGTATAGACTCCGACCGACCGTAGTCTTGAAACAAAGACAATAAAAAAAATACTGACAGACATGACAGTCATGACACGGAATGTGTTCTGTGAGTTGCCAGATCGTCGTCCTAAAAGGGACGATTTTTGTCCCTTTTGACGTCGAATCGTCCCTTCAATGTCCGTTCACAAAATCCATCCTTTTTTCGTCCCTTTTCCAATACAATACAAAAATTACTGAAATTAACTGTAGAGGAATACGGATGCATTTTATTTTATTAATTGATCGGCCGTAACCATAAGTTAAAGGGCGTTTAGCAGAAGAGTTCTTTTGCCGCTATTTTTTGCCCGTTTTATCGGTCAAGATGGTCTCAACTCACTTTTAGGTTAATTTAGGATTAGAATTTGATGCAGATTTTTTTAAGTTTTGGATTCTGTGTTAACTCATTCTCAAAACATTAAAAAAACGGAGAAATGGTTTTGAAATTATGTTTCTAACACGTACGCGCCTTCTTGACATACAGAGGTTACCAACCTAACGGAAAAGTGAATATACGATGAAAAGCACTATTCGTTCTGTCACCGTCTTTTTGCAAGAGACGATTGTTTGTTATTTGTCGAGTATATTTATAAACTGCCGAATTATTGTAAACAATCCGAAGTTCCGAACGATTTGCAATAAAACAGATATTTGTACGTTTATTTATAAATAATCATTGTCCAGCGGACAGTTTATAGACAAACGGTTCAAGCAACGTTTAATGGACAACATTTCATTTTCTATAAAGCACAAAAAAATAAACCATTTCGAGGTTTTAGTGTCATAAGCTCACAGTTTTTATTTTAGAATTTTCTGATAGGTAATTTGTGAGATATTAAATAAAAACTAAAATCCGGTCCAAATCGAGAAATAATAATAATATAAAAATAAATAGATATATAAATAAATAATATAAAAAAAATTAACTCTCGGGCTGGGTTGACAATGACAGTCAACTCAAGTAGTGAAAGAGCGATCAAAACCTAAGACATCGATATTCGATATTTTCTAATTTATATAATGACAATAAAAACCTTATGAGTTTTTTGGAATACATTGTTTTTATGTTATTACGATACGAAGTGGTTCTTATTTTTCCACTAATGAAATAACAGCCTTTAAATTTGAGTATGGTTTGATAAACATTTGAATTCTAAATACCCAAAATGTTTATATTGTATCATGAACGCAAATTTATAAATTTTAATTTATAATTTTTTTTGTTTAGTTATTTTTCTTACCAAAGTGTTAATCTTTAAAATATGCTTTAGTTTAATAACAAAAATTACAAGTTATTAGTGATGTCTGATGTGACAAGTGGCAGAACTTAAATATCGATAACTATGTAAAACTTGTAATTTTCATTATTAAACCAAAGCATGTTTTAAAGATTAACACTTTGGTTATGATAACAAAAACAACTAAACAACAAAAATTATAAATTTATACGCATAAATTTGCGTTCATGAACAATATAACAAGTTTGGGTAACCATATTCAAATTAAGGTCTGGTATTTCTTTAGTGGAATAAAAAAGAACCACTTCGTTAAACACACACAAATTTCTGACCCGTGGTCCACCTGCCTGGCGCGGCGTCGCGTGGTGGTTTACCTAGCAAAAATAAAAAGTAAATCTATTCAGCAATAATAATAAAAACAATGTATTCCAAAAAACTCAAAACAATCACAAACTGTTTCTTCATGAGGTTTTTATTGTCATTATATAAATTAGAAAACATCGAATATCAATATCTTAGATTTATTTTGATCGCTCTTTCACTACTTGTGAGTTGACTGTCATTGTCAACCCAGCCAGAGAGAACCATTTTTTTGTTTATATTAAACAGAAATGCAAAGGCATGGCAGGATCAAATGCCTTACTTTCTCAATTTGGACTTCATGTTAGTTTTTAGGTAATATCTCACAAATTACCTATCAGAAAATTTTAAAATAAAAACTGATCTTATGACACTAAAACCTCGAAATCCTTTTTTTTATTTTAGTGCTTTATAGAAAATGAAATGTTGTCCATTACCCGTTGATTACCCTATCTATACGTGTTATTATACGCGGCCATCTTATTGGTTCATGCTTAGTAATAGTATGTATGTATGTTAAATTTTGGTTCATCAACAAATTCAGAGTTATTTAGCACTGTTTGTTCAATTATTTTTTTGCCCGCAGGCTCCGTTATACTAATTTTTGTGTTGAACAAACCGACGATAACTGGTATTTACCACAAAAAACACTCCCGAGCACTCTTTGTTTACGTCGTCTTTGAAGTAATTTGAACCTATCAGCGCGAAGTAGGTACCTATGCTTTTCGTTACACGCATACGTAAAATATAACGAAGAGAAACTGACTATTTATACATCATCGAAAAATAATCAGTTTAATTGGAAATTCAATTGCTCGTGGAAATTATTCGACGGTTTATAAATGCCCTTGATTATTTACAAACAATTGATTCTTGTAAAAAGACAGTGACAGTTTCGTTCGGTGCTGTGACTGCTGTGTTCGTCTCGTTTGTGTTTTGTATGCTCGGTCGGCCGTGTCTTTACTCACGGGATGCGAAATTCATGTCCAAATATCGTAGCCAGCTGACCAGCCCCCTAATTGTCTAATTTCAAAATCTATCACAATCCCTTTCAAAGGTTTTGTGATTGTAATAGAGATTTATGGAATTGTGTAACCTCTAGTTGCAATCCCTTCCAGAACGAATGATGTTTTAAATGACACTTAAGAAGAAGCTAATTAATACCCCCCCCCCACCCTTTCATACCCCCTTTAGCGTAAATACTCCAGCCGTCCTTTTTTACCAAAACCGTCCCATTTGAGCTGTCGCATCGTCCGAAACTCAACACAAGCACTGGCAACACTGACAGTGACAGTTATGGCAAAATATAAAATTGTTGTTTGTTGTATATATTATAATTTTAATTTTCTGTATTGATATTCATATACTTTGTGATTGATGGAGAGAATATCTATAAAACGTAACATTTTGAAATTTTCAAAACAACATGATAGTTGCTCATCGTAACAAATGAAAATGATTAGTTTTGTAAAAAGGCATAGAACCATGATACTTGCTAGTATTTTCTTCTTTTATATTGGTTGCGGATTAACTCTTAGTTTTTTGAGATTAGATTGCGTTGATGCTGTATATGCAAAGATTAAGGGAACGGCGGATATCTCTAACAATATAGAAACTGAGTTTGCTGTGCTAGTTTTGTCTGGTCCAGATAATGAAGATAGACGCGATGTCATACGATCAACATGGGCTAGGTTTGCTGGGAATATATTTATAGAAAATGGTGAACGACTATATAAGTGGAATCATTCTTGGATTGGTGGCAGCAAACATCAGCCTCTAATTAAAGTGTTCTTTGCAATCGGAATTGAAGGATTGGGGAACGAAAAGCTTGAAAAATTAAGGAGTGAGAAACTTAGACACGATGACTTACTGTTGTTTGATTTCAAAGATAATTATAAAGTATTAACAACTAAAGTCCTTTATTCCATGAAGTGGTTCAGTGAGAATTTAAACAGATTGAAATATGTAATAAAATGTGATGATGACTCTTTTGTCAGAATTGACTTAATTGTGAGAGATTTGGAAGCATATGCTCCAGCAATGAATGATCCATTACTGAAACATTTTGTTTCAACAAAAGTAAGTGAAGCGTTATTTACCCAAAATAGAAACTTGATTGTATTTAAGATGGTTCTTAATTTTCAGAGTAATCTTCCATCATATAAGGGATTATATTGGGGTTACTTTGATGGACAAGCGCGAGCATTCTCTAAAGGAAAATGGCAAGAGTCTGCTTGGTTTTTGTGCGACGCATACTTGCCCTATGCTCTTGGAGGCGGTTATGTTATCTCTAAGAGTATAGTGGACTTTTTATCTACAAATAAAGACTTCTTAAGGTAATAAAAACTTACATTACTTAACAGGTGTCAACAACAGGGGGCCTACCATCAACTGTAATGCAATTCATTTTAAGCTACTTTCAGGTAGTAAGTACGGGACGCCACTAGACGCACCATATGGCAGCATCCCACACTCACAACCTACAATGAATTGCATTACAGTTGATGGTAAGGCCCCTGGTGTGTACAATAGTTTGCAATCTCTTTTTTCTGTTACAGTCTCTACAACTCTGAAGATGTCTCCATGGGAGTGTGGACAGCAGCCCTTGACAGTATTAACAGAGCACATGATGTTCGATTTGACACTGAATGGAAATCGCGGGGATGTAATTCAGATATGCTAGTGAGACACAAACAAACCCCCAGTGACATGTTTCAGATGTATCGAACATTAGTCCATTCACACGGAGAGAAACTTTGCAAGGCTGATGTAACTTACAGAAAATCATACTCATATAACTGGAATATATTACCCAGTAAATGTTGTAGATAAAATAAGCTTCTAGTCAAAATATATAATTTATGAACAAATTAATAAAACTTGTAAAAACGTTTTGAGAAATATGTTATTTTTATTTTAAACAATTGAACACAATATAAAAAAGTCTACATTTTCACTTAAGGATGACTATCCAAGCAAGTGATTTTATAAAAACGATACAAAAACATTTAAAAAACGTCACTGTGCAGACATAAATAATAAAATTGTAGGATTAGAGAAAACATTTATGTCCCCATTATGGTGACACACTAATATCACATTTATTACAGGAATATGATTAAATTCTAATTGTGTGGCTTAACATTTATATCCATGTAAGTCTG
Organism: Chrysoteuchia culmella; assembly: GCA_910589605.1. Classification (NCBI taxonomy): domain Eukaryota; kingdom Metazoa; phylum Arthropoda; class Insecta; order Lepidoptera; family Crambidae; genus Chrysoteuchia; species Chrysoteuchia culmella. Next base: position 12,457,091 of record OU342642.1, on the reverse strand, counting down.
ATTGTTGTAAAATGTCGTTCTGGATAATTCTTCTCTAAAATAGTCGATTGTTCTTCGAAGTCCATCCTCAAGAGACACCTGGAAAAGGAAAGCCATTTCTTGTCAGCAGTGGCTTTGCGTGAACTTGTGATGTTTGTTTTGTTATGAACAACATTAATTGCCAATAGCAATACTGGCAGTATAGTAGAAAATACTTTTACACAAAGCCTAAGGTATATACTTCGTACTAAGATATTAATGTAGTAATACTAATAATTGCATATAATCACACCAGATATCTAGCCCACATTAAGCTTCATGAAGAACTTGCAGTATGGATACTCGATAACGAATAAACATATTTGTAAATTTTTTTGTAAATACATAATATACATATTAAACACTCAGACCAAGTCAAATACAATGTTCATGCACACAAATATTTGTCTTTGATCGAACCCGGGGCCTCTGGTGTAGAAGGTTGGTATATTACCCCCGCGCAAACAGGTCGTCAAGAGATGATGTTGGTTACCTTGAGCGTCCAGTGCAGGTTGGCCTCAGCGCCGGCGATGTCGGTCACCACCGTGCTGCGGCACCCGGGGACTAGATTGTTACCTTGTTACATACACCAGTGGCTCATACCTTGGGCCTCCAGTGCAGGTTGGCCTCAGCGCCGGCGATGTCGGGCGCCACCGTGCTGCGACACCTGGGGACTAGATTGTTACCTTGTTACATACACCAGTGGCTCATACCTTGGGCCTCCAGTGCAGGTTGGCCTCAGCGCCGGCGATGTCGGGCGCCACCGTGCTGCGACACCTGGGGACTAGATTGTTACCTTGTTACATACATCAGTGGCTCATACTTTGGGCGTCCAGTGCAGGTTGGCCTCAGCGCCGGCGATGTCGGTCGCCACCGTGCTGCGGCACCCGGGGACCAGATTGTTACCTTGTTACATACATCAGTGGCTCATACCTTGGGCGTCCAGTGCAGGTTGGCCTCAGCGCCGGCGATGTCGGTCGCCACCGTGCTGCGACACCTGGGGACTAGATTGTTACCTTGTTACATACATCAGTGGCTCATACTTTGGGCGTCCAGTGCAGGTTGGCCTCAGCGCCGGCGATGTCGGGCGCCACCGTGCTGCGACACCTGGGGACTAGATTGTTACCTTGTTACATACATCAGTGGCTCATACTTTGGGCGTCCAGTGCAGGTTGGCCTCAGCGCCGGCGATGTCGGTCGCCACCGTGCTGCGGCACCCGGGGACCAGATTGTTACCTTGTTACATACATCAGTGGCTCATACCTTGGGCGTCCAGTGCAGGTTGGCCTCAGCGCCGGCGATGTCGGGCGCCACCGTGCTGCGACACCTGGGGACTAGATTGTTACCTTGTTACATACATCAGTGGCTCATACTTTGGGCGTCCAGTGCAGGTTGGCCTCAGCGCCGGCGATGTCGGGCGCCACCGTGCTGCGACACCTGGGGACTAGATTGTTACCTTGTTACATACATCAGTGGCTCGTACCTTGGGCGTCCAGTGCAGGTTGGCCTCAGCGCCGGCGATGTCGGGCGCCACCGTGCTGCGACACCTGGGGACTAGATTGTTACCTTGTTACATACATCAGTGGCTCGTACCTTGGGCGTCCAGTGCAGGTTGGCCTCAGCGCCGGCGATGTCGGGCGCCACCGTGCTGCGACACCTGGGGACTAGATTGTTACCTTGTTACATACATCAGTGGCTCGTACCTTGGGCGTCCAGTGCAGGTTGGCCTCAGCGACGGCGATGTCGGGGCGGCGACGCTGCGGGTCGTCCTCCACGGCCGCGCCCGTCGCCACTGTGCTGCGGCACCCGGGGACTAGATTCTTTATTATCATTGCGAATTCTGGAAAAAGTGGTTTACTATTTAATCACCCGTTTCTCTGACGCTTTTGATTTCCTAGCCTGTAAATACGGCAGGTCATAGAAAAGTTAAAAAACTATTCATAAAAAAAATTAAAACCGACTTTAAAAAGTAAAAAATAAAACTTGGGAGTTGGTTTTAATTTTTTTAATAATAAGTTTTTTATTTCACAAATTTTCAGTTACATCATGTGCCGTCCGTTATTTACACTAAAAATCAGCCCATACACAACAATTATGTAAACAACTACTTGCCAAAACGTTAATTATATTTTCAGAATTATGAAAAAACTACTAGCCAGATTTTCGTAAAAATTATATGGGACCACACTTGAATTATGTCCTTTCCGATAAAAAAGAATTATTAAAATCGGTTGAGAACTGACGACGTTATATTAAAACATACATAAAATAAAAAAAAATATATATCAATAGTCAGTCAGTACAGTCGACTTGAGAACCAACCGGGAAGTTTTCGTTCCGTTCCGTGTCCGTTCAGTTGTTTTTTTCACGCAAAAACAACTGAACGGAAACGGATTTAGATGAAACTTTACAGCAATATAGCTTATAAATCAGAATAACACATAGGCTACAATTTTTCGCGATATTTCTATAATAACGGGAGCCACGCGGGTGAAACCGCAAGCGGCCGCTAATTATATCTAGTCAAAGGTTGACAAAGTACAAGGGGCTAGTGACTAAGTCTCTTGTTGTCTTTAATATGACTATACTACAAATATAAAAAATGTGAATGTTTGTTACTCAATCATGCGAAAACGGTTGAACGGATGTGGATGAAATTTGGCACACTAAAGCCAGAATTAAAACATAGGATTTCTATTCCGATATTCCCACGGGTGCAGGAACCACGCAATCTTGCTCTATAAATGCAAGAGTAGAATAAATTCTTCAACCTCTTTAGGAAATTATAAAATAATTAATAAGATCTTTTATACTATTGGTCTTGGTGTCTTGGTCTGGGTGTTTAATATGTATATTAAGTATGTATTTACAAAAAAAGTATATAATTAAGTATGTTTATCCGTTATCTAGTATCCATAACACAAGTTCTTCATGAAACTTAATGTGGGCTAGATAATTGGTGTGATTGTATGCAATTATTTATTTATTTATTTAAGGTATCAGAGTTAATCCATTTACCTTCTATAGTATGTTCTACCGGATTCCCGATGTTAACGGGCAAAGTATAACTAGACTCCATCAAGGACAATAGTCCATCTACCAGATCTGATACATAGCAGAACGAACGAGTCTGCTTCCCGTTGCCATACACCTGAAATTAAGTAAAATAACAAATTGAAATGATGGTAGTTCTGAGCGAAAGGTGAGAGAGATAGATGTGTGTATAGTACAGTTTGGGGCCACTAAAAGTAATTTATTTCCTGCAGTTCCGATAAATGTTACATATAATTTCAAGTACAGACCCCACGGGAAGTGAAGCTAATTGAAAAGATCACCATATATTGCCCCGCAAGTATGAAATCCGCTATTCTGAGCGAAATGCATATGTGAGGGAGAGATAGATGTGTGCATATTACAGTTTGGGGCCACTAAAAGTAACTTATTTCCCGTAGTTCCGATAAACGTTACATATTATTTCAAGTGCAGACCCCACGGGAAGTTAATCTAATTGAAAAGATCCCCATATATCGCCCCGCAAGTATGAAAACCGCTAAAACATTATACCTTTATCTAGATTTGTTTAATTTCAGAAACACAATTTTATGATTTTACCTCGACACTTTTTCTTTTCGAAATGACCCCTTAAAAACACGTTTTTTCAAGAGTATTCTCAAATAGGGTTACATATACTATTGTTACATTAAATGAAATTGGTTTAATTTGTGGACACCAATAATATTTAGGATCGTATAGTTTCATTTTCTCTATAATCACTAGTTATTTACTACGAAGGGATTTCGTGGTTTTTTCGCCTAATCTGCAAAATCGGTCTCGCTCTCGCGTGCGTCCTTTTCTAATTACTATCTCGCTTCAGTCGAGGAGCCCCATATAATATAATGAAAAAAAAAACAACTTAATAATTATTACTTACAGTTATTGTTAAGTTCTGTAACGCTTGCATGACAAAATTTGAGACTACCCTCCCATCGGACACATGCATTCTTGGTCCGTACGTATTAAATATTCTGGCCACTCTTACAGACACTTTTTCTTGTTTAGCGTAAGAATAAGCCAGTGTTTCCGCTACTCTTTTCCCTTCATCGTAACATGCACGAGGTCCTGAAATGGGAGATTTCATAAAATTTCACAAGTAGGTACTCTAACCTGACTACTGCGTTATCATTAGGGCATCGAGCCCGGGTTTACCCGGTCCGAAAAAACCCGGGTTTTCCCGGTTTTGAGGATTACAAAAAAACCCGGGTTTGACTTTTAAAACTCGGGTTTTTCGGGTATTTTTTAATACTTTTCTTTTTGTTATTTATTAAGTATAAGCCACTTCCAATGCACTATTAAATAGAATAAAAACACGCTTTGATAAATTATTACGTAAATAGAAGCTTAGTTGCTACCAAGAAAACAAGCATTTTGTCATTTTGTTTAGTCGTCCACTTTGACAAATGAAGAGGAATTGAACAGTGAGTTAAGTCGAGCTGTTGATACTCCTAATACTGCTCACACTGCTACTGCTGAAACTAGGTCAGCAGGTCCTTCAGACTCAGACGATTTGTTTAATACTGTGAGGGTAGAAATGGCACTCTTCGAGAATTGCGGTACGCGACAGCGACGGGCGGCGTTACCTATCGCTGGCATACGAACATTTAAACACCTACTATATATGACATTACAATTACATACAAACATAGATAAATAGGTACAAACAAATAAATTAATAATAAACATATAAGCATACTACACTACCTTATAATAACTATAACAAGAAAACGCCGTCGCAACTCGCAGACGCGTGGCATAGTACCGAGAACCCTGGCGCTGTTGCCCCGCTGAATACATAGACTCAGCCGCTGGGCAAGATAGGATCCAGCTCTCAGTTCTCCTAAGGCGTGGACCAGTCTTGTGGAAATATCTTTCATAAACTTTGTTGTGTCAGACGACCAAGGGCCTATTGTCTCTACTGCAAGCGCTGCAAACTCGTGGCTTACTGAGAGCGACGCATATTTGCGGCGCTTGAGGAATTGAGCTTGCTTCGCCGTGGCTCCAGCTCTTGAGGACGTACCACGTATATGGGAAGGACCTAAGGTGTCTACACAGGTTGCATCCCATACCAAGGTACGCCCCAAGCACCAGGGCACTAACGTCGCACCATCGGGTCTTTTACCATCATCCCTGAATAAACTACAAGAGATGATGGGATCGAAACAGTGCCGAGGACATGCTTGACTAAATCGTTCATAGCACCATGCCGATAGGCGCGACCGGCGCTCTTAACGCAAGTGAGCCCATGGCGTCCGATCTGGTCCAAATCTTTGCCACACGGACAGTGACGAGGTTCGCACAGCTTAGCACCCAAGCGTAAGCAAATGGAGATGCGAAGGGTAGCGGGATCGAGGATGGTGCCTAGGTTGTGGGAGGGAAGAGCGTGGAGCCAATGTCCGGATTCTTTTTCCGAGACTGCTAGCAGTCGGGCTCGGTCCGTATCATCCGGACAAGCAGCCAGCAGCTCTGCGTGAGCTGCAGTGAGAGCTGGTGACTCCCAAGCGCTCTGGTGTTTCAGATCCAAGGGACAATCCTCTTCCGGGAATGAAGCACTCCACGCAGATCTGGCATCCGACAAGCATGACACCTCTCCGTCAACAAGTGTATTGCAGTTTAATAACTCGCTGATGAGTGAGAAGGTGCTGTAGGCGGAGGACAGGAAAGCAGGGAGTGCGACACTAGAGGTTGTGCGTAAGCCCAGCCCACCATATCTAATTGGAAGATTTTGCGAATTGTACTTTTTAATACCGCATCAATAGATTTTTTTCAAAGGAAACTTCCAAAGAGGGGAACAGCGTAGGATGTACAAGAATTTTGGAGTGAATAGACAAAGCCGCAGTATGTAAAAAGCTATGTGTGGCTTCAACCCATGGAGCCGTGGTGCAAATTTGCTGAAATTATCTAATTTTGAGTTTACTAGCGAGGGGATTGCCTCCTCAAAGGGGCTCCCAATACGTTTAGAGACGCCTTTGTTTGTACTGATTTTGAATATTAAAACTGTTTAAGAAATTTGGAATGTACAATTTCATTAATTCTAATCCTCCCTCAATCATTACATTTTGTACTCATTGTAGAAAATCGATATATAAACACAGATTCTTGTATTTATAAAAATTATGTCAAAAAGATCGAAAAGCTCGAAAAACCGGTCTACCCGGGTTTTGATCACTCTTAGACCCGAAAACCCGGGTTTCCAAAATTGAACCGAGTTTCGATGCCCTAGTTATCATGGCATTCATAAAATATAAGTCATGGTCGTAAAAGCACTGTATTTTTGTGTTTTGAGGGTCGCATGCATTGGTTAGGTACAGTCGGGGAATTTCCCGGTTGACCAGTAGAGATTTATGATAAATTTTAAATAGAAAAAAATAGCATTGAAAAATGCAAAAACCTGAAAAGTTGTTTCTTTCGAATGCAAGGATATTCTTAATTTCCTATCATTGATGTGACAACGCTGGCCTACAGTACTTAAAAATGTAAAAGTATTGGAGAATTTCGACGGTGACTCGGTAGCCCAGTGGTTAGAGCATTGGACCTGCTAGTTGATTATCTAACTCTGTTGCTAACAGATTTTGATTGAAATTGATTGAAAGTGCAGTAACATTGCTGCTTTAGTAAGATAGTTGTCACATTGCTATTTACTTAAGCAGCAATGTGACAGCACTTTCAATCAAACGTTGATACAAGTTACATAATCAGGGGGCTGATTTCCAAAGGTCGTGGGTCCCATCTGAGAATTCACTTGTGGCCGAGCAGACTTTTTCCAATATTTTTATAATTTATCATAAGTATTATAGCACCTAAACATTTTAGGAATCGTTTTTATTTTTTTTATAAGCAACATTTTATTCCAATGTTAAATACTTTCGATTTACTCTAATGCTTCATTTTTATTATTTTAGTTGAACCACTCACTACACTCATGGTTCTCGTGGAAATGTTTCCGAACCAGATCACCCGTCCGGATTCGCTGGAATCCCCCCATCTAAATATACTCGTCAAACTGTAAATATATGTACCCATTACCTATGGGATTTACATGTCCCCAGTAGGATTCTGGCTGTGGATGCACCATTGGATCTCCATAAACTTCGGAAGTACTTGCTATAAGAATTTTAGCACCAACACGCCTAGCCAAGCCTGGAAGAATAAATTACGAGTCATTAATTTAGACGTACACGAATTTCGATAGTCTGTCGCCTTCAACATTGTTCGAACTGTATTAATACGGAGATAATTTTAGTTCCAGTAAATTAGCGCGCGCGATTTTTCGTGACACAGACTCTATTTTGTGGTTTCCGTGATTACCACAACGCATCGTCACATATCGTGAGCGTTTTCTTAAGATTCGTACCTAACACGAATTTCGCGATGTGGATGTGCTACATTGACACATTGTGAGCTGAGTTTGCTCAATGAGCATTTTCGAACATTATTAACAAATTAACAATAGAATGGTTGTCTTTTATCAACATCAAGGGCTAGCTATCTAAAGAGGTTATTTGGTAATTTTGTAGTAGTTGCAATTTGTTAAGTAATATATTTATTTGCATTTAGTTGGTTTGAGCTACAAACTTTAGAAGGAATAAGTAGACCCCAATAATACTTATGCATATTTTAATATGATAAATATGACGAGTTTTCTGAAGAGTGGTGTGGGAGAAGCACCATTCAATTTCTCATCTAATTTTTTTTTTATTTGTACCAATTAAATTGCAATGAATTTTAGTATGAGAAAATTGGGGAAGCTTGTGGTCTAGCTTTTGTAACTTATATGAGTAGTATTGTACCTAAAAAATTGCTTGGCATTTTAAAACAAACGTCCATTCTGAATAATGGTGGTTAAGTACTTAATTATGTGTAGGACATAGGTACAATAATTCTTAAATTACCTAACATATTGATTGTTCCTAAAGTATTTGTCTTGATTGTTTTTACTGGATTCTGCATATAATGTGGAGGACTAGCAGGACTAGCCAAGTGGTATATTTCATCTGCCTGAAACACAAATAAGTTAATTGTTGTGCTATACACATTTAAACAGTAAAAGCATTATAATTTGTTATTAACAGGCAAGCAGTCGTTGCAACTGCTATTGCGTTCCTGCTATCCTTTATAGCTTGAATTACTTTGCAACCATTATTTTTTTTAATGGTTCCGATTACGGTGACTGATCGCCCATCTGGTTTCCAAATAAACATGAATTTTTGAAATCTGTGTTGCTTATATAACTTAATTTCCTTATCGTTATCATCAGTATTTTAGCCGTATTTTCAGCACTAACTTTCCTTACCCAGGATAATATCTAACAGGATATTAAATTAATTATGGGTTCAATTATCTATGTCGTGTCATATAAATACAATAACTGCTAAGCTAAGGCTTTTATGATGTTTAAAAAAAGGCTGGAATACAAATGCTACTAAATATGCATGCTCCCTTGCTACTAGATGGCATGCTACTAACTAGCATGCTCTTCGAGTGTATACATGTGCTTATAAGCGCAAAGAACTTTGAGCATGCATATTACTAGCATACTACTTTCGAGCACGTCTGAGATACACATGCTCATTATTTAGGCTTCAAAATGGACGTTACTTTGCGGAACGAATTAAATTCAGTCATTTTATCACTTTCAATACATTTAGTAAACAAAACTCTTAAAGAAAACGAACACAAATAAATAAACAAACCAAGTCAAGTAGCATACTTGCATAGAATGCGTACAGACTTGCTTATTAGCTATCCGCCTCTCATCCGCGCCCACACCACGTGCTAATAAGCACGAAAAAATAGACTGGGTTGCGATTAGGTAGCTTGCTTGTTGACTGGCATGCTCTTTTCGTATACACGTGCTAGTTGCTTGCTACTAAGTAGTACGCTCGAAACTAGCATACTTATGTGCCACTAGGTAGCATGTGTATTCTGCGCTTTATGCCCTTATATAATGCCCTCGTTAGATCCCAGTTAGAATATGTATCGTGTGTCTGGAATCCACAGTATTCGGTATTTTTTATTGTATTGAAAGAATACAGGATAATTTCATTAACAGAATGAAATACAAATTTCGAAATTTGGTTGATGACGATATTGTTTCGCTTACCCTGCCAAGACAATAACGCGATCAAAATTTATTAGATAAGATTGTTAATAACTATTTCGATTCTCCTTGTCTACACTACAATTAAAGTAAAATTTTGCTAAGATATCCAAGGTTTAACACAAACTCATCCGGTACATTTTCTATACCTTTCTAATTCTCGTACAAACTATGCGAGTAATCGTTTTATACTAGGATGCATGAAATTAAGCAATTATAAGTATTGCTAGTTGCTTGCTACTAAGTAGTACGCTCGAAACTAGCATACTTATGTGCCACTAGGTAGCATGTGTATTCTGCGCTTTATGCCCTTATATAATGCCCTCGTTAGATCCCAGTTAGAATATGTATCGTGTGTCTGGAATCCACAGTATTCGGTATTTTTTTATTGTATTGAAAGAATACAGGATAATTTCATTAACAGAATGAAATACAAATTTTCTAAATTTGGTTGTTGACGATATTGTTTCGCTTACCCTGCCAAGGCAATAACGTGATCAAAATTTATTAGATAAGATTGTTAATAACTATTTCGATTCGCCTTGTCTACACTACAATTTAAGTAAAATTTTGCTAAGATATCCAAGGTTTAACACAAACTCATCCGGTACATTTTCTATACCTATCTAATTCTCGTACAAACTATGCGAGTAATCGTTTTATACTAGGATGCATGAAATTAAGCAATTATAAGTATTGTTTCTGCACTAAGCCTAAAAAATACAAAATGTTGTTACTTACTCAATAAAATTTTGATTATTATTTTATTTATATCTGTTGTTTTTGCTAGATTATGACCTGCTTATTCAACTTTAGACACCAATGTTTCTTTTTGTGGAAACTGTATTGGCAAATGTGTAATTTATTTGTAAAACCTACATGTATTGTAAAATTGCCATTTGTTTTCCTAATAAACTAAATAAATAATTAAAAGATACGCAGATCGCACATACCTCAACATATAAAGGATTCACAATATCATGGTGAATAATCTCAAAGTTACGATGTCCAAACCAATGTTCAACATTTCTCTTGCGCCCAGTAAAGAAATTGTCTACGACAATTACTTCATGCCCTTGGGTCATCAATATATCCACAAGGTGAGACCCAACGAAGCCTGCACCACCTGTAACCTAAAATAATGATTTTATTTTTTTTTACTTCAAAATCCACATCTGATACACTGTGTACATCATTGTGGTAATGTGTAAATCACTGTACAGTCAGCAACGAAACTTGCCGAACAAAATAAAGTTACAAAAGACACTAGACACATGATTTGTACATAAGTTACTGAACATAGTTACAAACAAAATTCCATTTACATTTTAAATTTCCAAAAGTAGCTATACAGTATATTTCCAAAAGTGGCCGGACATTATATTTTCAAAAGTGGCTGGACAGTAGACTTTCAAAAGTGGCTGGACAGTAAACTTCCAAAAGTTGCTGGACAGCATATTTCCAGAAGTGGCTGTATAGTAAACTTCCAAAAGTTGCTGGACGTAGTATCATCTAAAAGTAAATTGTTAGATCATAACCGGACCTATTTTCGAATTTAGACTGATGACAATCATCGAAAAAAGTACAGCACTGGCATATAATACATTTGTGTCTTTAATTTTGATCGTGACATCATTGACATGTCATTTGTTTATGCCAGCCTCTCGCTTCTTACACTTTTTTACTATTTTAGATTTTAACCGACTTCAAAAAGAGGAGGTTCTCAATTCAATAGTGTTTTTCGACATTTATAGATTTTACAAATTATTTTCTTTAATGGATAAAAGTTACACTCCAAGGGGTGGTGGTGGATTTATTCAGAATTGTAGAAGTAAGTTTTATTAATTTTCAATTTAATAGTTTGACTTTTTCGCGGTTCAAGGTTTTTTCGCGGTGTTACTTGTAGATCGTTCCTATAGCTCCAATTTATACCCACTGAAATATTTGATAATAACATGACTTAATTCAATTATTAATATCTACTTACGTCTGAAGCATTTTTTTTTTGTTTTTTTATTTCCTTGATATCGCGTTCTCAGAAATGCGTATCGATCAGACTGTAAGATCGAAAATATCGTTCTACCTGTCGCCTATTTATGATGATTGTACACATAATTATGACCTTGACTGTACTAAAATGTTCAGCGACTTTTGAAGATGACTGTATCAAACATGATATTTAAATGATTTACCTTATTGCCTTAGTTAAAATTACTCATGTGTGTTGACAGACGGGCTTATCAAAATCGAGTCCTACGCTTTCTATTTTCTCTAATAAAGAGTTTTCATATTCCTAATCTTCCTTTCCTTCTAGTTTATTACAAGAGATTTTTCTGTTGAATTGTTTGTTTTCTATAAAACCTTTTTTTTACAAGTAGCTATTTTTTTTTTTTGAATTGCATATTTTTTAATTCTGTCGGTATAAGGGCCTGTTTCACAATCTAAAAGAAAGTTCTGAGTAGCATCATATCATATCTGCCAAAAATCTAGCAAGTAAGCTACTCAGAACTTACTTTTGGATTGTGAAACAGGCCCTAAGTGGTATATATAAGTGGCTGCAATCGCTACTTAGAGGAGATTATTGTAAAAAATATGTTCAGCAAGTTATGAGTAGTATACATATCAGTGGATTTATGTAGTCAGACTTGTTCAGCAAATTTTGATATTTAACAGATCAGGCTAATTATGTAATTAAACATGTTCAGCTACTTTTGTAAAAATAATGTACACCGACCTTTGGTATTCCCAAATGTCTACGGACATTTGTACAACAGCCTGTTCAGTTACATATGAACCTTTATAGTGTGCAGGGATTTTTTCATTTTTTTCTTCATTCAATACGGGCGGTTTCCGCAACTCGACGACTCTTTTGCGCCTATTTTGCGTGTGTGCAGGGGTTTTGAAAATTTGGATGTGTTCATGGACTTTTGTTGCTGACTGTACCATAGTCTAAACAGTATTAAAACTGCCTACAAACAACCGCAATGATGCACTCACACAGATACGCGCCGCTACAGGGCGTCTAGACTCTAGACCAGTGGTTGTCACACTTTTGGCCAAGGGTTACTTAAAGCAATTTGGGAATGCCTACTGGGCCGCATACATATACAGTACTAGTAGCCACCCGTGGTTTTACCCCCGCGGTTCCCGTTCCCGTGGGAATATCTGGATATTATAATACAGGCAATCTTCTATCTGTGTGCCAAATAACATCCAAATTGGTTCAGTAGTTTTTGCATGAAAGAGTAACAAACAAACAAACTGACATACTCTCGTATTTATAATATTAGTAGGAGGATTTGGACACAAATTGAAAAAAAGTACTAATTGAATAGTTTTTTATTGGAATGAATATAACTGTAAAAATTTAAAAATAATGACCTTTTTATTGTAATTTAAGAATTATGGTTGAACTTTTTCAATGATTACATCCATGTTGCCATCTTTTGGACTGCATGCAATCCTAATTGCGTCTTCTAAATGTGTTGAAAGACAATTGCCGTATTTGTTTTTCAAGGTCATTTTTTAAATGAAGCTTCGCAGAGATATGTGGATGGAAATATTAGCTATTTTGTGCAGTCTCTTAAACATTTATGATATATAGGCACATTTTATTTTATGCATTCTGTTTAAGTAATTAGTTGATCATTTAAATTGTTAGCTATACCACCACGGGCCCATCTAGAGGGTAGTAGTAAACAATAGTCGCAAGTGTCGCGCAAGTAAGAATACTCCAGGTCTAATAGTGGTGGCCGGAGTAAAAATACTGCTTGTAAATAATTATAAAATAAACATAACTTGTTCATCAACATTAAGGTATAGACAACAGCACAATCAATAAACTGACAAATATTTACATTCATGCGTTTTTGATAAATAGTTTAATGTTATGTAACAGCTATGTCAAAGTTAATTACTATAAATCACCCACTTTTAATATTTTGTTAAATGCTTACCAATATCCTCTTTCTTTCCTTGTATCCTAAATATTTAACCTCAGGATACTTTTCAGGTATTCGCCCTTCCAGAATAGCTATTTTTTTCTCCAAATGTTCTATACGAGCCTTAGCTTCCTGTAGCTCCCTCTTTGTGCTATCTTTATCTTCGACATTATTTGCTTCTGACTGCATTTTCACTATTTTTACATGTTCCTCTTTCTTTGGCTCCGGTTCGAATATACGTGCTTCGCTCTTGCCTAGTCTTTGGTTACTTGTTAATTTATCATTTATTGTATCCTTTCTTAGTATTAAAATTATCAGTAACACTAAAACATTCAGCACATTAGCATTAGATAAAGTAACTATAAAAAATAATTTTAATTACGAAAACGTTAGTGGCTATGACAATAAAAAAAATGTTTGCATTGAATTGCTGATAAGGAACTGTTTGTATAGTAAGTAATATTGAAATCTGCATTTTATTAGAAATTTATTTTCATATCTGTATTAATAGTAATAGGATAATAGGCCTGTAAATTATCAATAATAAACTACGTTCATCATTGGCATTACAGGCAAGCAAGTTTAAAAAATGAAACCAAAACGACAAGCCAAGTTATGATTGCTATGATAGCAATTTGTACTCACGTAAAGACAAGAAACAGACTACAGTGATCGTCTTCCTAAATTTAAGAGATTGTCTTATCATTTCTAGATCCTAGAAAGTACAGTTTACATTTTTTGTTTGATAAAATAGCCAGATATTTTGAGAGCAGCCGGATTGAAATAATGAATTTATTGTCCTCGGCAAAGACAAAATCAAAATCAAAGTCAAAATTAGAGTGACAAACAAGTGACGTCAGAAAAAGTGACACTGACAGAACTTAACTTTATAAAAAGCTGAAGTATCAAGGTTTATACAGTCCAAAGAATAAAATAATAATACATACAGACCATACAGTCAATAATGTGAGTTTGATGTGGATGGATGGATGGTTGTGGGTTAGGTATTAGGAGTAAGTAATTGTTAATTTCGGTACTTAGTAAATATTTTATTGGGATATAAGACGTCTGTTTATAATATAAACTACAATGAGGATTAATAATACGTAGCTTCTAAGTTGCAAACTGATTTTTTCTACAAAAATAAGAGCCCAAGTCAAGGGTATTAAGTATATACCTAAGGGTACTTAGGTATCCTACTTAATATTAGAATAGAAATAAAATCCCACCACCATCCGACCGAATATATTATGTATCCTTACTGGAAATCGATCTCAAGACCTCTTGATCAAAGAGCCTAGTGAAAGTTTGGAATCAGAATTAGAATAAAATTGCTTAAAACTGTGTTTCAGGTTCTTACATTAAACTTTAAAGAATTACGGAATTACTAGTAAAGTTGTAAGTCTACAGAGCGACACAAAAGAGTTGAAAATAATTGGGGGGCCCCTTGTCAGTAATTAGCATAAATTTAATATACCTTTCCACTAGGTATATTAACTTTATGCTAATTAGCAACCATCTAGCAAATATTTCACTATTTCCACTTCTTAAATAAGAAAATAGTTATTATTATAAAAACGCTAAAGGTAAACGTAAATTCTTGTAATGACTTTCTTCCGTTCCTCACAGAAATTTCGCCAATGTCCCGGAATGAAAGATACACTTATTACGAGGAATGTATATAATTTGCATAAGAGTAATCGGAATACTTAGTCGGGTTACATTTTGATTTTTACTTGATTTCATTCTGCCATGAGCGTTCTCTTTCTTTGGAAACAAACACTTACAGAACAGAAAAAACAGTAGAAGTCGCAAGTGGGCGGTACCCGCGTAGCCCCATATGAGCAAAGGTTTGCCTATGTTCAAGTTAAAAAGTACTCTGTGTTCAAGTACATCGTCGTCTTGCTTACTCAGTCGCGATCGTAACCTCTAACCTCCACGCGGAACAATATAGAGAAAAATTAGAAAAATGCCATACTGTGCAGTTTTGATGTGAAAAAATTATAGCCGAGAGACTAATTAGTCTAAAGGAGGCGTAACATATCATCGGTAAGTAATATTTTCTATTATTTTCACTTATTTTCACAAAAAAGTTACAATTGTAATATTTTTAATAATAAACAATCTGAATCCAATCTTCCGTCTACGTTCTTAAGGTGTATATTTCAATGTACAGGTTACAGTTTCTAGAAGTTTCTAAGCATAATCCGAAGTAATGAAAGCATGCTTTTCGTCGTACTTGGTCGCCACTCAGTTAGTGATGCGCCTTATCGCTGATACATAACCGGGGTCGCTCGGTTCCAAGTTTTTTCGGTACCGGTACTGAAGGGTGATGGACCCGGGAAAACCGATACTCGGTACTGAGAAACCTCTATTGAAAAATAATCTATTTTGTTATATTGTGTAACGGTTATCTATTTTGTTAAATTATAAAATTTCTAACAACAAACTATATCGTGATAACTTTTTAATTTTGCATTTTACAATGCTATTTTTATGTGATAAATATTAAACAAGAAAATAGAACTAAAAACAACTCATGTCGCCCTGACGGGATTCGAACCCGCATCCTTGGGAGTCCGGCCCAATGCACTAACCAATTATGTTACAGAGACCTATGAGGACACGTCGAATTCTTCTAGTATATTTACCGTTCTACGGTGTTGGCCACCGACGCTTCATCAATGAGAGAAATATCCTCGCATTCGAAAGAAACATCTTTACAGATGTTTGACTATCGATTAAGATAGCTAAGAAGCTAGGGAATTTGAATGGAAGGAAGTAGTTCCTAAACATTCCAGACACGATATCGTTGTTACTAACCACTCGAATCCTACTGCAGGACATTTAGGAATTTTCAAAACTTTAAAACAAATTTCTCTTAATTATTTTTGGCCTGGCATGCATAAAGATGTTGCTAACTATGTAAATAACTGTAATGATTGTAACTCTCACAAACACACTAATCATCCCACTCTAGGATTTATGGGTCGACCTAAGGAATGTTCTAGACCATTCCAAATGATTAGTGTCGATTTAGTTGGTCCATTGCCTCCATCTAGGAAGCAAAATACTATGTTTCTGGTTGTCACTTGCTGTTTTTCTAAATATTCGCTTTTATTTCCTATACGTCGAGCAACTGCCGACGTAATAACTACTATACTTGAAGAGAAAGTACTCCTTGTTCATGGCATTCCTAGTACCGTTTTGATGGACAATGGTAAGCAGTTCGTTAGCCAAAAACTTCAACATATGTTCGCTCAATATAAAATACCAAATGTACGCTATACACCTAAATATACACCGCAGGTGAATACTGTTGGGCGCTATAACAAAACAATAATGACGGCTGTTTCTACTTTTATTAACGATGATCACCGGACTTGGGATATCAATATACCAAAAATTCAATTCGCTCTTAATTCTGCAGTAATCGAAGTCACTGGGTATACACCATCATTTCTTGTTTACGGTAGAGAACTAGTTGCTTGTGGATCTCACTATGTTGATGTCGATCTAACCGACAACATCATTTTTACACCTAGGAATAACTATGCTGAAAATACTGGAAAGCTTAGGAAAATTTTCGATGAGGTACAAAGCTCTTTAATTAAATCTCATTCACGTAATTGTGGTCCTTATAATTTTCGTCGTTAAAACTTTGATTTCAACATCGGTGATATTGTCTGGCGTAAAACTTATTATCAAAGCCACAAAGTGCAATTTTCTAAAAAACTTGCTCCTAAATATATTAAATGTCGTATCAAATCTAAATTGTCGCCCTTGGTCTATGAATTGGTCGATATGAATGGTAAAAATCTTGGTTCTTGGCATATCAAAGATTTTAAAGTCAATAATTATTCTTGATTTGTTTTTGACTATTTCTGCATCTTTTTTTAAATAAAAAATAGCAATATAATAATTATTTATACTGTTTTAACTAAATTAAGTAACGATTTTTTTTTACTTTATGAAATTTTTGGTTGGTTGTTTTTTTTATATCTTTTTATCTCTTGCTAATCTAGTTTTGTATGGAATCTCAGCATCCCTTGAACGCTGACATTTCCAACTGTATCTGTTGTTTTTCAGTCAATCTAAACGATTGAAATTCACTCTTTTGCCTTACTTCCGTAGTACTAGGTACTACCAAGACCACTAACGTCTTGTTATTGTCGATATCTCTCGACAATGTTGTGGGGTATTCTTTTGCAGTTGCAGTATTTTGTTTTGATAAACTTCACGATGGTAGTTAATTGACAAAATATTCCTGCGTACCCTCGATATTGCTAACTTCACGGCCGGGAGATTTCGTATTTCGGCCAAGTAAATTAGACTACAAAAATTAACTTATTTCTATTTAACTATTTATATATAGAAAAAATCTACATATTTTTCTTTGTATATCTATTATGTTTTTGCATACTTTAATATTCCATACTTCTTTGGCCATAGACAAAACACCGTGTGTCGATCGGTCTTACAATCCTTATGTTGTCTATGCTAATGACTAAACATTATTCGCCTATAGAATTGGAGAATCATCTCCCACTTTAATGTTTTACTAAAGAACGTTCTGGATAGATTGGAGTATATATTTCGCATCTCCAGCGAAATCTGCCTCTTTTTCTTCAGACTACTGCCTTAAAATTATTCTGTTTTACTCTCTATTAAAATTTGTGAATTCGCGATCCCCGTACTAGGGGTCGTATCCACGGGCAGCTGCTGCATCGACACCTGCTTCGTGGCCTTCAACCACCTCGGCACCTACCTGCCGAGCGCTCGCCTGTTCCGGCCTACCCCGGAGCAACTCCACTCCGAGACTACGTGCGCACCACCACTCCGAGCCTACCTACCGTGCTACCGAGGCTGAACATCCTGCTCAACAAGCGAACGTAGTCCGTTACGTTGGACTTTCGCTTCTGCCTCCTCTAGGCAAAGCTAAAGCTAAGTCCCCATTCTTACCCTCGCGAGAGCCACCAATCGAAGATTCCCATGAACCCACACCTGAGCTTGTGACATCTTTTATCTTATATAATTATACTTGTTAACCACTTATAGTGTTTCTTTTCTATCTTTTCTGCACACCGGTCGTGCTTAACACGACCGGAGCGTGTCAATTGAGCTATTTAGAATGAGTGGTTATATGAAAACTTGAGGAAAACAAGTATTATCAAGAAATAAGTAGGAATCACAAAGTTAGATTTTACATGTTACAAAGTCGCATCATTTTGTAATAGATAGGTCAGCGCTTGACCTTTACCTCGCCTGATGGTAAGAATATAATAGAATAATATTTGTTATTAGCAACACATGCTATGTGATGCCATTACTGATCTCAGTTCAGTATAATATGACGCAAACAGCGTTAATGCACTGATACCATGTAATGTAGGTAAGCAATGATGCGATCTACGATGATCGCACTAGCCTGGATATACCAAAACACAGACTCCGATAAATAAGTTTCACTCAAGCTAACAAATGCTGAGCGCGTGTCTTTGAGATATCCATAACTTTTTGAGAGTAGGTGATGGGGATGAGATTAACCATTTCAGCTGCACACTGACCGAAATGTGAACCGTCCTCTTGAACTGAAGCGTGTAAAGGTTGTATTGGGAAACCACCTCAAAAGTGAGAAAAGTACTCCATGCTTAATCGAGCTTGCGTTTGAGCAAACTGTTCCAGCGTGAAGTACTTTCGCACCATTGCCAGTATGCAGTCTTACAAGCTAAATGTCTGTATTAGAAGAAAATACCACGAATTAGCAGATCGTTAGTTTGAGTATGTAGCAGAAATAGTCAACAACGAGTACTGAACTTGAATAGCAATCGGAACTCAAATTGACTAACCTCAAGAAGTTCGATATCCAGACACACAAACCAGTCGGAAAGTTGATATGACGAAAGTTTGCCAATTATTTTCAAAGGCGTTATTTTCAAACCATGTAAAAAGCCTTCGAGACATCAGGAAAGACGGTTTACCCCTTACCATACCTCTCGATTATTTCACCCATTTTGAAGATAGTTTTCTTTAAGAGCCGGGGTAAAACCTAGCCTACGACAAGGTGTTCAGAACACTTTCCATTATCTTACAAATAATGGGCGTGACTGTAAATTGGCAGGGTCGCCACCACTGCCATTTTTAAGTATTGGAGAAATTCGACGGTGGTTCGCAAGTCTCGGTAGCTCAGTGGTTAGAGCATTGGACCGGATTTCCAAAGGCCGTGGGTAGAGTCCCATCTGCGAGTTCACTTGTGGCCGAGTTGTTTTTTTCCAATATTTCTCTATATGAAATTTATCATAAATATAAAAATTGCATTGAAAAATGCAACAAATCAAAAATCATAAATTTAACACATTAATTTGAATGGTTTTTTACTATTATTGAGAACCGAGAGTATATACCATTTCTCCGATACGCATTTTGTATCATATTAAATGTCATTTCACAAATTTGCAGTCGATTGAATGCGATATGAACCGTCAAATGAATACGTTTACCTTACGCAATCGCACCCACGATGATACCGGTACCAGTTAATTCCCGGGGATTCTCGTTGTATATTCAGGTGCATCACTAATTGATTGGCGATTTGCTATTCAATTAGTGATGCGCCTGATTATCGTATAGACTACAGATATCGATAAGTATAGATGCAGATTATTTGCGACCGATTTCTAATAGGTATTAGCATTTCCATTTTGCAATTGTGAATTAACATTGACACAAATAATACAAAAACAACGTTTAATATTTTAATATGGACATGGACAATTCTTTGATTTATGAAAGGGTTTTTAAATGTTTACCAAGTGTATCTTCTAACTTTTTTCTACTATTACGTCCATGGCGACTACAGTCCCCGAACTCTTGAAATGCCCATGGGGAGTATAGTCCCTAATGCGATTTCAGTACGGCGGCCGGCGTTCAGATTAATGCTAATAGCAAAGCACAGAGAGCTCGTAGTTCCATCAAAAAAAATGTTGCTATAGGTGTTTCTGATTGGTGGTTCTGAGTTTTAAAGATAAGTATGATTGAATGTCGGTAGTATGATAAGAGACTTAGTCGGTTAACCAACCAGTCCCCTTATTCTGTAACTCGACACCTTGACAGATTCACTGGACAACCGCGTTTGCCTTAAGGTAAAATTGCATTTGTTTCTTTTTAAAAAGCATAGTGATTTTTGGTTTTACTTTAATATCCAACGTACTAACATCTTGTACCAAACTCGGCTGTCCGTCCGCTAAGGTACCAGAATTACAGGAGATCTCGTAACGTACGAAATCGGTTACATAACCGATATTTTTTTGTTTTACCAATGATCAATATAATTTGATGTTTATTAGTACTAATATATCAAACATTATAATATTTATAAAACGTTTTCAACGTTTCATTTTCCTAAATATGCTTTGAAGATAAAAATATAAAATATATCTAATTAATTGTATTTTAATATGTATTTTAAGTATATATTTACAAAAAAAGTATATAAGTATCCGTTATCTAGTATCCAAAACACAAGTTCTTAACGTGGGCTAGATAATCAGTGTGATTGTATGCAAATATATATTACTATATTATATTATTATTACACATGAATCAAGATTACAAAATGTTGCTGCTATATTTATTTTATATTATAATCTTGCGTTACAGCGTTATGCATGATTTGTGTGTGTAACGTGTAACGGTGTATTGAGTTTATATCACCCTGTTAGTAAAATATAACGTTACAAAAATCCTTTTAATTTCTTGTTTTCAAATCTTAATAACGGTACCGGCAATTATTTTGACCCACGTGCGGAAAGACAGAAGATGAACAATCACTAGTACTACTACTTTTTGTAGTTACAACGAATCTAATTTCTCGCTGGCCACGCTACTGCCAATTTATTTGCTGACACTCGTGCTTAGGTTTTGATCGATGCATCGATATAATTGTGTCCAACCCTAATCAATCAGTAAGCTTGTTTCTTTAAAGCGCCATCTAGTGTGGAATACCCTTAATTCGACGGATTTTTATTTAAATAAAATTTGTAAAATTGTTACATATTTCGATTCTTAGCTTGTAGAGAGCCCGCGAAAAAATAGCTGAAAAAATCTACCCATTTCAGGTTCCTGAAAAATATACGTCCACTATACTGGACATTATCAAGTTCATAAGAAACTAATGCACTCTAACCGCGTGCAGTATACTTCCCATTGTCAAAGAGAAAGAATAAAAGAAACAAGTGATTCCGTAGAAAAATAGTAATTATATTAAAGCAAATCAGTCTCATAGTCACATTTCTTATGCTTAAAACACTAGTACAAACTCCAAAAACTTATAAGTACGAAAAACTCACTTATGTTTTGAACATAATAATTAAGTACTTATAAAATCTTCATAATAATCACCATTTTTCTTTATTCAAAAATAGTATAGTAGTTCCGGTTTTTTAAAAACATCAATATAGCTTAATCTATATAAGCACAGAATACTTAATAGTACAATTAATATAAGTACCAACTGTCACTTATTTTTTTATTGCCCTACCCTACTTACTTATTGTGGAAAGAAGAAAAACAATTCCTTTTGGCCACTAAGCACTACCTCTGCTTGCATTTGGAACAATGTACGTACGTTCGTTTTATTGTTCTTGCAGAATTTGCAAAATCCATAATGTCGTATAATCGTATATTATACGTAATAATGTCACATGTCGATAACTTGGCTAGTTGAATCTCTGCCTCATTTCTTTAGATATTTGTCACATACTTCCTTGCAAAGTCTGTTTTGCCTTATTATTCCGAAGCCAAACTTGGTAAAGCCTTCACCAGTCGGTGTGGTAACAATTCAACGGTTTATGGATCAAGTAGTCTTCGGCTTCTTAAGCAGGGTTGCTGTCTTTTTTTATGAACAACGGGAATACCCTAAGCCTTCATTATATCTGATGTAAAGTATTGATACGGCTGAATAACCGGAGATCTGAGACCTCTCCCGGAATCCTTAACCTCTGAGGAACTGGTTATCTTGTCTCTAACTGCTGGAACACAACAATGCTGAAAACATTGTTGTTACTTATAGCGGTAGACTTAGATAAGATGGTGTTAGCTAGATAGCTAGCCAGACGGACTTACAAACATAAGTTCGATCACCAACTAAACCGAATACAATAATATGTACCCCGCTTTGAATCGAACCCGGGACCTCTGGGTCTGGTACCAGTGCTTGTTAACACTAAGCCACAGAGGTTTCTCGCTCCCACTGATGCTGGAACAGTCCTCTGTTTGAAGATTTTCGTTTACTGTCTCGATGAAAGTATCAGTACCAACGTTATCTTGATCAGTGTCAATAGAAATATTGCCTTGTGTATAGTTTTCAGACCTGTCTAAAATGTTAATGTTCTGTATGTATGAATCGATGGAAGGGCAGGGTGAGGACGACAACTCCTCAGTTTTATCAGCAATTTCCTCTTAATTTTCAGGTTCAGAACCACTATCTATATATGAAAGAGCGTTTTCAGGCGGCACCAACTCTACCAAGTGGTGCCCTCTCGATTTCTAGCTCTGAAAAAAGAAAAAGAAAAATATATAAAACGTTTTATCTACGGATCCCTAAAAATATTAATACGCGAAACAACGAAAGTTAATATACTAGTAATACGGCAACGGGAAGAATACTGGACATAGTATTTAGCAGTTACTTTACTAGTGATTCGACAACGTGTAGTATACTGGACATACAAGTTGTGGGCGTCGTTAAAACTAAATAAAACTCAGTAAGACAATCAAAACAATACGAGAAGCTTTTCGGGAATGTTATCTTTAGTTTTTAATAACATTGCTAGGAAATAAGCCATAACACAATTAATAAAATGCAATTTACCGAAAGCCCACGCAGCGTGTTATTCCTTTCCGCCATCTCGCTGGTGACTGCTCGCGTCCCGTCGATGCAAACGCTTTGCTAATTTTTGACAACGTAGTTAAATAGGTTCAGATGCAATTATAGCATCTAAAACTAAGAAATAATGGTCTATTATTTATGTATATTTTTTTTCATTCAATGGGAAGTATACTGTACGGCGTCGAATTAAGGGTCATGGCAAAAGCAAAGCTATTAGCAGCATGTCTGTAGCGCTACCTTGCGCAGAATAGACGTACTACTTGGCACTTTCACGCTGTTATTTAATTATGAACTAAAACTGTATAGCATAAGAGTTCAACTCAGAATGCGTTTTTTAACCAATCACAACGAAGATGCTATTTTACACCTGTGTGAATTGGCTACGCCCAGGGTAAGCAGGTTTTCTATGAGAGACCCGTCTCATGCTACTTCTATTGTTTTTTCTGTTCTGTGCAAACACTAAACAACAACGTTAGGTGAAGTTGAGTAATAGTTCCTCAGAAATCCGTTACCTATACCTACTGTTTTGAATCGAACTGTACCTACATTACTAAATTGCTATCGCTTTTGAGTTGTAGGTATAATAGTTAAAGTTTTTTTATACTTAGATACAGATATAATTTGGACATTTGCAAACTTAGACCCTCTGAGGCCTCTTTACACACACACACGGTTTTTCCGCCGTGAAAATCTACTGCTGATTCGCCGTGCGTACGCTTGTATTGTACATACAATTTGCCGTATGTACCTACATACCTACACGGATACATACGGCGGCACCAACGATAGTGATTAAATAGGGATCCATACAACACTAACGAACGTATATTTTCATGCGGCGAATCAGCCGTAGATTTTCACTGCGGAAAATCCATGTGTGTATTAACAAGAGGCCTCATGCTACTAGTAGAGCGCAGAAGCCTTTTTTCTTCTTGTTTCGTAGACTAAGCTCGTTCGCGAACGTTCATATCATATCATCATATTATTAGTCAAAGATAGTTTCAAAACGGTTAGTTTAGTGGGTTGAATACTTGGACGATCGTCCATGGTTGAATACCATTTCTAACTAATCTTAGATATTGATTTTGTCCTAGACTAGATTGTCTATAGTACCTATTTGCAAACATTGATTACAATTTAAATACATAGATAGGCAATAAAATTGATTGTGTTATGTCCTAAAGTATGTCATAAGGTGAAGTTTTTTTACTTATTAAATAAATATATAAATAATTGGATACAATCACACCAATTATCTAGCCCACTTACGTTAAGTTTCATGAAGAACTTGTGTTATGGATACTATGTTACGGATAAACTTACTTACATCCTTTTTTTTAAATACATACATAATATACATATTTAACACCCAGACCAAGGCAAATAGACATGTTTATGCACACAAATATTTGTTCTGTCCGGGGATCGAACCCGGCCGGGACCTCTGGCGCAGAAGGCGGGCTTATTAACCCTGCGCCAAACAGTGGGCCTGACATGAGTTTTCTTTCCGTGTACTGTATAGTAAACGGGAGACATTTTGTGAGAACCTGTCGTTCTGCTACTGCCCACTAGAGGCGCTGTACAAAATCGCATACAAAATGTCCCTCGTTTACTGTCAAGTAAACGGAAAGAAAAACTCATGGTAGGTCCACAGGTCGTCACTTATTGCCTGATGCAAATACATATTGCGGGTTGCATCAACGTTGCTGATTTATTGTATTAAGTTGTTATAAATGCGGAACAACGCTAGACATGGCCTTGGCATATTTGTATCGTGTTTGCAACCACTTTACATCACGTAGGTAGGACTTTTAAGTGTTTTGTGGTAAAATGTTCCGAGGTAGTCAAAACCCGACCGAAGGAAAGTAAAAAGGAGAGGAAGTATCGGCGAACTGGTAAAATCAGTTGGTATTAAAATAACTAAGTGCTAGTTTAGTTTTTAGGTTTTGTACTTACTTCATTTCACAATCAGTAATAGTCTTATTATGACAGTGCGACACAAGAGAAAAAAAAATGGGGGCGCCACTAGTCAAAAATTAGCAACCATTTAGCAAATATTTCACTATTTCCACTTCCTAATACGAGAATAATAACTATATATTTTGAAGATGTTAAAGGTTTGACAGCAGAATTACCATCTTGACAGACGTCATATTGCCTTGAATGAATGCCATACTGAAGTTGGAAATTAGTTCCTCAAAAACCCGTTTTCTGTTTTTTTGTGTCGTACTGTACTTACAGTCTAGGTATAGGTATCATATTCACCTAAAGGGACTTATAATATTATACCTAATTCTTACTTTTCTATTGTAATTTACAAGCCTTACGAATACGCACCGGAATGTCAGGTTGGTCTGAGAACAAACCGTCTATTCCAGCATCGAGGTAAGCTCTTATTTCACTGCTTAAGTCTCCCAAGTCATCATTATTGGTACTGCTCCGGTATTCTGCTGGTAGGAAAGTGTTTTCAGCACGGAAAGTGTAAGGGTGTACTTTCAGCCCAGCAGCATGGGCGTCGTGGACGAAGTTAGTTGGTTGGCCTAGTCTATTATTGGGATCGCGAGGAATAATTGACGTCTTGTCAGGACCTACAGCGTAGGCATATTTGGCAACCTCTTTTAGCCCCTGAGGTGTGGACATATCGCCGTAAGTGTATCCCGTACCATCAATAACCTGATCGTAAGGCATCAGCGTTGGGTCACTTTCGTAAAGTTGGAGCAGCCTCAGCTTTGTGATTTCTTTCAGTTCCTTCAAATTCGTTATTTCGAACGATTGAATGTAAATCGGCGAGTCTCGACTCCGGTATCCGTTTTTATGGAGTATATCTACAGCGGCTCTCTCCAGTGGCAAACCCAGTTTTTTGAAGTGGGAGCTGTGTTTTAATTCAGGGTAAATCCCGATCGTGCGTTTTTGACTGATTTCTAAACTCTTTACCAAATCGATGATTTCCTGGAAAGTGGGTACGGTGAAAGCTCCATTCAGTCTCGCATTTCCTGGCCGTATGTCAGGGATGCGTTCGACAGCTCGTAGAGTTTTGATTTCTTCTAGAGTGAAGTCTTCTGTGAACCAACCGGTGACTTCATGGCCATCTACGGTCTGTTTTCGTTGACGAGATGCGAATTCTGGATGTTCGGATACGTCAGTAGTGAGTCCTAATTCGTTATCATGACGCGCTATGAGATGTCCATCCTTTGTCATCACAAGGTCTGGTTCAACGTAGTCTGTTCCAAGGGTGATCGCGAGGGCATAAGACCCAAGAGTGTGTTCAGGCACATACCCACTGGCTCCTCTATGACCGATCACCAACGGGTTGCATTCAACGATAACTTTGTCTGGCTTATCTTGCGTCACTACCGATAGTGGGGCGGCCAAGCTGACTGCTAACCCTGCCAGAAGCAACGTTGAAACCGTGATGAGCATTTTGTCTCCTGTAAATAGTAAAAAGTCTTTAAATAAAACTAATTATATATGCCCGCAGCATTCACACGATATCTACTATTTAGAATAATAACGCTACTATCTTAATTAGTTGCTTAATTAAGGTACCGTTGCCTATTGTAGATAACTTAGACATATTTGTAATGTTGAACACATAAAAATAAAATAATACTACTTAAGTTTTAAATGCTCAGGGCAACTATCACTAACTGTCAATAAACATTACCATTAGCACTATATATATTTAAAATAACATTGCTTTTCAGTCATTCGTTTGAAGTCAAAAGTGACAGAGCGATGTTTTAAAAAAATTGTTGAGTACTAAACATAAATATTTAAACTCAGTCGGTCTTGGACAAATTCAGTATATAAGTACTCCCAAGTGTTCCGCCCGCGACTTGGTACTTGACATAACTAAAATTTTAGTGATTAAAACAATACAATATCCTTAGTACCTATCCTTTGCTTAGGTAACTATCACTACCTAGGTACTAATACATCAAAATTGGTTTAGTGATTAGATTAATTTAATCGGGAAAAGGTAACAGACGGACAAATGTCGTGATATACGATATCTCTTTTAACTCACTATGGGGAGAGAAAAACACTTATTTTAGTTATGTCCTCCAAGGTTAAAAAATGGTTAAAAAGTTTAAAAACTATTTTTTGGCAAAATTGTTTCAGTACGCACCTAGTCTAGGCATTTATGTTAACGGAGAGACAGACAGTTATTTTTAATATTAGGTACTATAAATTCTTCGGATAGAATAGTTACCTACTACACGTAGGTACGTAACGTAACATGTATTATACGTAGTTAGCTACTTTTAAGTAGTTCTACTGTTATTATAATGTTAGTCACATTC
This sequence comes from Chrysoteuchia culmella, assembly GCA_910589605.1. Taxonomy (NCBI): domain Eukaryota; kingdom Metazoa; phylum Arthropoda; class Insecta; order Lepidoptera; family Crambidae; genus Chrysoteuchia; species Chrysoteuchia culmella. The sequence continues at coordinate 12,429,785 of OU342642.1, read as the reverse complement.
ACATGTTATTGCACTGTATCAGCATATAACAAATTATGTTTACAAACCAATTTAACCATATGGCAAGTTACATCTAATCTTTCAGTGATAAATCTCTATAACGTCACAAAAAATAAATAAAACCATGCGCATAAATACATACCGTTGTTGTAGATGACACGGAGAACACAGTAACTGACTTGCACAGAAACAACAAAAACAGATTAAATATTCACCAGCCGAACGTCATCTGGCAGCCACGATTTAAGTAACAAGTAAAGTAACGTTATGAGGAAAATCGTTACAATATTGTTGTCGAGCGAGTTTCTCGAGTTGTCTGAGTAATCATCACGATTTATTACAACTGAAACTACGCTGCCTTGTGTGTATAAGTCCGGTGCATTTACCTTCGGAAATGGTAATGTCAGGGACTGCGGATAATAATCATAATTTGGACGCATGTGGATGAGAACGACTCGCATATTTTATAATGGCGTGTTAGTGTAACGAATCAATTTCTCGTTGTTCTATCATGCAAAGGACATCAGGCATTCTAGTCCAAAAAAAAAAAGTGAGCGGCCAGACCCGAGATTAACTTTAATAGATAGTTCCTATTAAGGCCTAAAAAAAAATATATGGACTTAACCCTGTCACCGCATGAACTGAGTAGCTATTTCGAGTTAAAAATTGTAGACAAATATAAGTGAGCGGCCAGACCCAAGATTATTTCCAATAGGTAGTTAATACTAAAGCCTAAAAAAAAATATATGGACCTAACCCTGTCACCACTTGAACTGAGTAGCTATTTAAAGTAAAAAATCTGGACAATAATAAAAAAAGAGCGGCCAGACCCAAGATTATTTACAAAAGGTAGTTAATACTAAGGCCTTAAAATATATATATGGACCTAACCCTGTTACCACATAAACTAAGTAGATACTTCAAGTTAAAAAATCTGGACAAAAAAAAGTGAGCGGCCAGACCCAAGATTATTTCTAATAGGTAGTTAATACTAAGGCCTATAAAATTATATGGGCCTAACCCTGTCACCGCATGAATTGAGTAGCTTTTTACTTGAAATAGCAACTCTCTTCATGCGGTGACAGTGTTAAGATCATATAATTTTTTTTAGGCCTTAGTATGAACTACCTTTTGGAAATAATCTTGGGTCTGGCCGCTCACTTATTTTTTGTCCAGATTTTTTAACTCGAAATAGCTACTCAGTTCATGCGGTAATAAGTCCTTTTAAGTTTTTTAGGCCTTACTATGAACTACCTATTGCAAATAATCTTGGGTCTGGCCGCTCACTTTTTTTTTGTCCAGATTTTTTAAATCGAAATAGCGACTCAGTTCATGCGGTGACAGGGTTAAGTTGATATAATCTTTTTAGGCCTTAGTATGAACTACCTATTAGAAATAATCTTGGGTCTGGCCGCTCACTTTTATTTTGTACAGACTTTGTAAATCGAAATAGCGACTCAGTTCATGCGGTGACAGGGTTAAGTATATATCATTTTTCTTAGGCCTTTATTTGAACTACCTATTGAAAATAATCTTGGGTCTGGCCAATCACTTTTTATTGTCCAGATTTTTTTGATTTGAAATAGCAACTCTCTTCATGTGGTGACAGGGTTAAGTCCATATAATATTTTTTAGGCCTTAGTATGAACTACCTATTAGAAATAATCTTGAGTCTGGCCGCTCACTTTTATTTTGTCCAGATTTTTTAAATCGAAATAGCGACTCAGTTCATGCGGTGACAGGGTTAAGTCCGTATATTTTTTCTTAGGCCTTTATTTGAACTACCCATTGAAAATAATCTTGGGTCTGGCCGCTCACTTTTTTTTCTCCAGACTTTTTTGACTTGAAATAGCAACTCTCCTCATGCGGTAACAGGGCTAAGTTCATATAATATTTTTTAGGCCTTAGTATGAACTACCTATTAGAAATAATCTTGAGTCTGGCCGCTCACTTTTATTTTGTCCAGATTTTTTAAATCGAAATAGCGACTCAGTTCATGCGGTGACAGGGTTAAGTCCGTATATTTTTTCTTAGGCCTTTATTTGAACTACCCATTGAAAATAATCTTGGGTCTGGCCGCTCACTTTTTTTTCTCCAGATTTTTTTGACTTGAAATAGCAACTCTCCTCATGCGGTAACAGGGTTAAGTTCATATAATTTTTTTTTGGCCTTAGTATGAACCACCTATTAGAAATAATCTTGGGTCTGGCCGCTCACTTTTTTTTTGTCCTGTTTTTTGAACTCGAAATAGCAACTCGGTTCATGCGGTGACAGGGTTAAGTCCATATATTTTTTTTTAGGTCTTTGTAGGAACTACATATTAAAAATAATCCCGGGTCTGTCCGCCTAATGTTATTTGTGTTTTTGCCCAGAATACCTTATCTTAAATAGCTTCTCAGTTCACGCGGTTACAGGGTTAAGTCCATATATTTTTTTTTAGGTCCTAATATAAACTACCTATTAGAAATAATCTTGGGTCTGGCCGCTCACTTTTTTTTTTTGGACCAACTTTGTATGACGATTGCCTGATGTCCTTTAATGTAAATGACCAAGTTTGCAAGTCTATCTCCAATATTATTGTACTTACTTTTATGAAAAAAACCTTTGAGGTTATGCAAATGACTTGGATACTGCTCTACATTATAATAATAAGCAATATTTTTAATCAAAATTTTCATCAGCATGAAAAGAGGTTTCTAAGCAGTGGTTTTTAAATAAAAAAATAATCAAAAATTTGTTCCGATTTTTATTTTTACGATCTATTTTCTTCTTGGCTGTACATTTATATTAAGTTTATCAATAGCAGTAGAACATACATGACATTAGATATTGAGAAGTACCGCAACTATCAGTACGCTCACCAACTTATCTCTTCGGTCGATGAAGGAAAAACAACATAATAATCATTATTGTATAGTAATAAGGCTCATTTTTCAATACAAATTAGTTGAAATAGTTTAACGTCTTCAATTTTTTCAATGCAGAGTGTTGAAGTAGTTTATTGAAATGGGACCAGTTTCGCATGATAACATGAATTATTAAATTAAAATTTATTCATGAATTTCAACTACAGTTTAATAAGCTCTCAATCAGGGTCATTTTGTATGAAAAAATATTGTACCGTAGTATTTGTGGTTGTAGTTAGTAGTAGTCTATATTGTAGCTATAAGTGAAATAAGTCTATAAGTGAAATAATTACACGTTAAATAGAAAAATATACTAGAAAAATCACACATCAATTCTCAGATGGAACTCGAACCCACGACCTTTGGAAATCCGGTCCACTGCTCTAACAAAGTCTCGGTAGCTCAGTGGTTAGAGCAGTGGACCGAATTTTCAAAAGGTCGTGGGTTTGTCGTAGTTCGAGTCCCATCTGAGAATTCACTTGTGGCCGAATTGATTTTAACTAATATTTTTTTACTTAAGTAATTAAAATTTATCATAGGTATAAAAACAGTACTTATTGAAAAATTTAAAAATTGAATAATCGTAAAATATGTAGGTACATGTCTTATGTTATAGTGTGTTAAATGAATTTCAATACCAAATGCTAAATTCAAATTATTTTTAAAACTTAATAACTTACCCATTCTCTGTGCTCTGTCTTCTATTAATCTTACAAAATGACTTTGTCAAAAGGCAATAAAATTTTATTGGAGGAAAAATAAAAGATAAGTTTTTTACCGGGTGGTGTATTGGAGATATTTGGAATTTCCAACGACTGTTAAAAATTTGTCTTCCTCCATATCGCTCACATGGGACTCGATTCGGTAACCTTTGGGAGTCCGGCCAAATGTTGTTACCAATGAGCTGCAGAGGCACTGAGCTTGGGCTAGACTCCCGAATATTGCAGGCTCGAGTACTATCGGAGCGATATGAAGAAAAGTTACTTTTTTCTAGACTTGATCAAAGCAACTGAATAATAACGAAGCGAGTATAAAACCTGCACATCTACGGCTACGGCAGAACAAACACTACTTTATTGTTGTCGGAATCATACTACAGTGCGGTGTCCTATACATATTTCACGTGGTGAATAACTTAAATATTTTGTAATATTGTAAGGTTCACGGTAAAGTTAGAATCAGAAACAGAATTACTATCATTAAAGATTGCATTTATCAGTGTAATGATTATGATTATGAATGTGGGGTATGGGTATAATAGGGTGCCTGGTGAGATGGATAAAGAAAAACGGAATATTGTCAACATAAAAATGTTGGTAATATTTTATAATATGACAAAAAGGAGATATATAAAGCGGAAAACCACATGTTTAATATGAAACCACAAAATTCGAAAAATTATACAACTGTGATGTAGGTGTACCTGAATAAGTAACTTATTTTCTTAATGCAATCATGGGTTAACTTATTATTGAAAATTTAAGCATTTATGTAGATTCCAGAACAATTTCCATACAAGGTCCAAATTTTACAAAATGTAAAAAATATATGGACCTTGCTCTTTGGAAAAAATCTCTGAAGACTGCATGGGTTGCGTTAATTTTTTCTGTATTTCATTGTGTCTATCTAAGTAGGTAAATATGTTATTTCACCTCAAGGGAGTTATAATATTATACCTAATTCTTACTTTCCTATTGTAATTTACAAGCCTTACGCATACGCACCGGAATGTCAGGTTGGTCTGAGAACAAACCGTCTATTCCAGCATCGAGGTAAGCTCTTATTTCACCGCTTAAGTCTCCCAAGGCATCATCATTGGCACTACTCCGGTATTCTGCTGGTAGGAAAGTGTTCTCAGCACGGAAAGTGTAAGGGTGTACTTTCAGCCCAGCAGCATGGGCGTCGTGGACGAAGTTAGTTGGTTGGCCTAGTCTGTTATTGGAATCGCGAGGAATGATTGACGTCTTGTCAGGACTTACAGCGTAGGCATATTTGGCAACCTCTCTAAGTCCCTGAGGTGTGGACATATCGCCGTAAGTGTATCCCGTACCAGCAATAACCTGGTCGTAAGGCATCAGCGGGTCACTATCGTATAGTTGGAGCAACCTCAGCTTTGTGATTTCTTTCAGTTCCTTCAAGTTCGTTATTTCGAACGATTGAATGTAAATCGGCGAGTCTCGACTCCGGTATCCGTTTTTATGGAGTATATCTACAGCGGCTCTCTCCAGTGGCAAACCCAGTTTTTTGAAGTGGGAGCTGTGTTTTAATTCAGGGTAAATCCCGATCGTGCGTTTTTGACTGATTTCTAAACTCTTTACCAAATCGATGATTTCCTGGAAAGTGGGTACGGTGAAAGCTCCATTCAATCTCGCATTTCCTGGCCGTATGTCAGGGATGCGTTCGACAGCTCGTAGAGTTTTGATTTCTTCTAGGGTGAAGTCTTCTGTGAACCAACCGGTTAATTCATTGCCATCTACGGTCTGTTTTCGGTGACGAGATGCGAATTCTGGATGTTCGGATACGTCAGTAGTGAGTCCTAATTCGTTATCGTGACAGGCTATGAGATGTCCATCCTTTGTCATTACAAGGTCTGGTTCAACGTAGTCTGTTCCAAGGGTGATCGCGAGGGCATAAGACCCAAGAGTGTGTTCAGGCACATACCCACTGGCTCCTCTATGACCGATCACCAACGGGTTGCATTCAACGATAACTTTGTCTGGCTTATCTTGCGACACTACCGAGGCTGAGGCCAAGCTGACTGCTAACCCTGCCAGAAGCAACGTTGAAACCGTGATGAGCATTGTGTCTTCTGTAAATAGTAAAAAGCTTTTAAATAAAACTAAATATATGCCCGCAGCATTCACACGATATCGACTATCCTTAGAATAATAACGCTACTATCTTAATTAGTTGCTTAATTAAGGTAAAGTTGCCTATTGTCGATAACTTAGACATATTTGTAATGTTGAATACATAATAATAAATACAACTTAAGTTTTAAATGCTAAGGGCGACTGTCACTAACTGTCAATTAACATTACCATTTAGAGATAAATGGTAATGTTTATTGACAGTATATATTTAAAATTACATTGCATTTCAGTCATTCGTTTGAAGTCAAAAGTGACAGAGCAATGTTTAAAAAAAAATGTTTAGTACTAAACGTATTTAAACTCATTCGGCAAAACTCCGCCTAAGTCTTGGACGTGTTAACGAGTTAACGCCCGCGACTTTGTCCTTCACTTCCGGTTTAACTAAAATTTTCGTGATTAACGGTCGAAATTAATAACCTATCACTAGAGATAGATAGGGCTATCTGAGATAGTTGCCTTGGATACTAACATACCATTTCGTAACCTAGTCTTTGCTATTTAATAATTATCATTTGTTTTAGAGTGAAAGTTTAGGTTTTGTATTATTTTTCAAAAAACGTTTCCCTAAAAAAATCTCTACTCGTCGACCAAAAACAGAAATGAGTAGAGATTTTTTTAGGGAAACGTTTTTTGAAAAATAATACAAAACCTAAACTTTCACTCTAAAACAAATGATAATTATTAAATAGCAAACACTAGGTTACGAAATGGTATGTTCTAAATTCAGATAAAAAAAAGGTTTCATTGTAATTTGACTTCTTGATTCAAGTCCAATTATAGACCAAGCGATCGAAGCGTCTCAGTTTTAAAATTGGCCAAATAATGCTTTTGTCAGTCTGTCGGTCTGTTGTCGCCTACAGGTTGTATTTTTTTTACCGTTTTTTACTAAAATTGGCACACAAGTTCCTAGATTTATTTAAAAATTTTTTTAGAACGCGATTTTTGATTGAGGATAAATTAGGGGAAAAAAAGGGGAATGTTTGCTTTAGCGTTATTTCTCAACGGATTTCAATCAAAGAGAGCAAAAAAAACCATGCACGAATACATACCTACCGTTTAAGATGACACGAAGAACACAGTAACCGACTTGTACAGAAACAACAAAACAGATTAAATATTCACCAGTCGAACGTCATCTGGCTGCCAGGAGTAAAGTGGCAGTACAGTAACGTTATGAGTAAAATCGTAACAATATTGTTGTCGAGTGAGTTTCTCAAGTTGTCTGTGCAATCATCAGGATATAATACAACTGAAACTACGCTGCCTTGTGTGTTTAAGTCCGGTGCCTTCGGAAATGGTAATGTCAGAGACTCCGGATAATAATCATAATTTCGACGCATGTGGATGAGAATGACGCACATATTTTAATGGCGCGTAACGAATCAATTTCTCGTTGTTCTATCATACTAATTTAATGTAAATTACCATGTTTGCAAATACCATATGTTTTTCGTCAGTACCTACCTACTTATCTATAAGAAAAAAACTTTGAGGTTTCTGCAAATAACTTAGATTCTTTCTACATTATATTATTAGGCAATATTTTTAATCAAAATTTTTATCGAATGGAGGTTTCTAAGGGGGTGGTTTTGAATAAAAAATAATTTAAATTATGTTCCGATTTTTATTTTTACAATATATTGTCTACTTGGTTGTACATTTATATCAAGTTTATCAATAATAGCAGTAGAACATACATGACATTAGATATTGAGAAGTACCGCAACTATCACTACGCTCAATAAACTTATCTCTTCGGTCGATGAACAAAAACAACATATCGTCAGTGAAAAGGCAAAGTTACTTAACGCCAATTTGGCCAAAATGAGTTAAATATTTTATGACTTTGTAATTTTTGCATTTTTCAATGCTATTTTTATACTTATGGTAAATTTTAAATAGAAAAAAGTTAGAAAAAATTAACTCAGCCACAAGTGAATCCGGTCCAATGCTCTGACGGCTGAGCTACCGAGACTTGCGAACCACCGTCGAAATTCTCCAATACTTTTATATTTTTAATACGCTGTAGGCCAGCTTTGTTACATCGATGCTAGGAATATCCTTGCATTCGAAAGAAACATCTTTTCAGGTGTTTAACGATCGATTAAGATGCAACTGCCAATAATTTATGATTTTGTAATTTTTGAATTTTTCAATGCTATTTTTATACTTATGGTAAATTTTAAAAAGAAAAATTTTGGAATAAATCAACTCGGCCACAAGTGAATTCTCAGACGGACAGTGAATCGAACCCGCGACCTTTGGAAATCCGGTCCAATGCTCTAACCGCTGAGCTACCGAGATACTTGTGGCCGAGTTAATTTTTTCCAATATTTTTCTATTTAAAATTTACCATGAGTTAAATATTATTCGGAATCAGCGATTTTTTCTGCGTCGATCTATCTAGGTATCATTCTAATCAGAGCACTTTTGTGGCGCTTCAGTAAACGATAAAAAAGGCGGTTTTCTTTGTTAGCTAATTACTGAAATGACACATTTTTTGATCTATTTTTTTGAGTGGCCTTTAAGTCATATAAATTGACTTTCTATAAATTCACAATTTTTTTGTGAATTGATAGTAAAATTGACTTTCTGCTTTTTTATCAATGTAGTATTTGTATTTTTGCTCTTCTTGCGATTAGAGATAATCTAAGATAAGTAATTTTGATTACGTCGATCGATACTATGGCGTTTTAGTAATTGAGCCTTACTGCTTTATGACTGCTACTGAGGAACTTTGTAGGCTTTAAGAAGATATGGCATATCATTTTTATCGAGGGAATGGGCGTTTCAGTAATTTAGTCTTACTTTAATGAGCAAGATTGTGGGCTATCAGCAACTTTGTTTAGGAGTAAATTTTCTCTAAATGACTGTCTAACACCAGCCCCCAAATTTTAAATGGGATTTAATTTACAACCTAAGACCTACTGCCCTGATATGTGCCCATGAAACAGAATGAATTCGCTCTTGTGGACCATGACTTGCAACCCAATAAGACGAAACCTACCTATAACGCCCCCCTCTTGAATCCGTATTGGTTATTGGAGATATTTGACCCATTAGTCTCTAGATGCTGTATTACCCTGTCTAATTTAAACTTCTCAAAAACCTTAATCTATAGGGTGGTAGGCCGAGGGATCGTCCGGCGACCGACTATTTTTTATCAAAAGACGAAGTTTACCCTGTTTCCAGACCCGCTGAAATAGGCCGGCTTCCAGGCAAGTGTTCAGGAGCTCAAAATAGTATTTTCCCAAAGTGATTAAATGCTATGGAGAGAATACGTTCTGGCACGCCGTCAAGGCTTCGGGTCCTCCTTTTCCCCCTTAGTCGGTGCATGGCCAGCTCTAACTCCTCAAGCGTAACTCGCGAGTATTCCTCTAATTTATTCTGTACATCATTAATCGCTGCGTCGGCAGTGAGCAGAGGAACTTTTGGCAGCTCTGATGGAAAATTCGAAATTGAAAGTGTCGGTCGGTGGTGCTGATTGGCGTGGTTCCCATTCTGGAGGGCGGTTCCGTTTTTGGCTATGCTATGATACAGCTTTTTTTCTATGTCAAGGTCCCTTTTTCTTCTACTATAGCGCTGGCGCGTATATGATCTTCTGGCTCTTACACAGGACATTCGCAAAGTGGCCACCTTCTCATTCCACCAATATACCTGTTTCTTATATTGGTGGAATGAGAAGGTGAATAATAAAAATAGCATTGAAAAATGCAAAAATTACAAAATCATAAAATACCTGTTTCTTGCTGGGTGGATATCTTACTCTTGGAATAGAGGCGTTGTATTGTAGCCGACAGACACTTTTCCATCTTCTTAACCCTTTCTTTTGTTCCGGTGAAGGTATCCGAAGCAAAACTCAATGCTCGAGTCAATAACTTCCTCCTCTGATCTTTCTTTATCTAGCTATGTCTATCACCTGCATTCGACGATGGTGCTAACCGAAACTACTTACTGCTACCTTTAGATATGGTATGTACCCTCAGTACCAATTATCGTCAATTACCGGATACACTGTTCATGTTGGTAAAGCAGTCGATGTATATGAAAGAGATGGAGCGATAGTTTTCACTAAAATGTTTCTACATATTCGATGACTCTCTGTATAAGGTGATGATCTTTGTATAAGGTTGGCTAGTGCAGAGGAGGTGAAGGTGATCCACCAATGATCACCTCATTTTCGAACAGAAGTGCGGTAGATCCAACATACAGCATTGCAGTGTTTGCTACACGGCAATGCCGTATGGTATGTTGTGTGAAATAAAACAGGGCGAAAAAACAGCCCTTGACGAGTTTCTTGCCGGCTCGTCTCGTTACAAGGTCTCCCGCCGTAGGGTTTGTAAACCGATGACGGAGCTTCGTTGGCATTCATACGTGCTTGTAACAACCTTAATGAATAAAGTTTGAGTTTACTACTGGCAATCTCATTGCGCAGACTACAGAACAATGCTCTGTGGCGCAGACCAACCAAGGACGGCTTCTCCTTTGTCGGTGATCCCAAGGCCGCATCCTTGGCGTTAACGTCGCCTAGTATTAAAATAATAAAAATTTAATTTTCTCATCACAAACTTAAGTAAATTTACAAAACATTATTGCTGTTGCATATTTAGTTTGTGTGAGACTGATGTCTGAGTTAGATATAAAATATCTGTGTTACAGGACATCAGGGTCCCACTACCTCGAGACACTAACTAGAAGAATGACATGATGAGTAACAGCCAATATCGTCACTAACATTTTTTTTATATATATGTGATTGATAACTAAGTAGGTACATCATAACCAAAATATATATAAATATAGTGTGTGTGTGTGTGTTAGTGTGTGTAAATGCGTGCGTGCGTATGTAAAAATAAATACTATAACTGGATTTGGGGTCAGACGACCTATGCATAACCTGACGATTGTAATCTTCATTTATAGTAATAAGGCTCATTTTTCAATACAAATTAGTTTAAATAGTTTAATGTCTTCGATTTTTTTCAATGCTTTCAAAGTGTTGAAGTAGTTTAGTGAAATGGCACGAGTTACGCTTGATAACATTAATAATTCATAAATTTTAACTACAGTTTAATCATGGTCATTTTGTATAATAAAAAAAAAATTGAGTAAATATTCCCACTAGAAATTACTTAGGAATTTTAAAGTTTATTGCTTACATATAGTGAAATAAATCTAGATCCTTACAATTACTTAGTTTGATAAAACTATTCTCATAGGTTAATACGATGGTAAGGTTGGATTGAATATGGAATTATGGAGTGTTCAAGTAGGTACTATTAGTCAGGTAGGACATCAAAAGCTATAATATGACCTTGAATGCTTTTAACACGATTGCAGATAGAGGTTTCGTAGTGTACATCTGTCAAGACTGATGTGCCGTCGAAAGTACATAACTATTGTTGTTACTTCTTGAAACGTTTGTATCTCAAAATCTAATCGCATATAATACCTTAAACAGAGTTATGCAATAATAAACTTTTTATTTTTTATTTTTAGAGGATTTAAGCGAAATGGCTTAGATCTCACACTTTATCGTCATCAGCCATATTTCATGTTCCAACTGCTGGGACACTGGCCTTCCTTATGGATGGATAAGGAGAACGGGCCATGACACACCACGCGGGTCCAATGCGGATTGGTGGGTTACTTCTATCAAACATAGTTTCGAAAAAAAAACAAGGCTGGTCTGGTCAAGGCATATTAGTTTTTTTTCGCGAATTGTTAAATTGTTGTCATTTATTAGTTTCATTATTTATAATATCTTTTTTATTTAACGGCACAGTAGGCACAATAGGTGTATAAAGTAGAATATGCTCCTCGGGTATGAAAGTGTCTTAGCCTTGGGCAGACTTTAATCCTTTGCCTAATTAAGGATTCTTACCATAATTTCGTCGCTTCGCTCGGGAATTAACATTTTAATTTCCTCACTACAGAATCCTTCATTACGCTCATTATTCAATATATTTCCCGTGACGTAAGACACTGCTTTATCCCCTAGTGCATACTCAATCTACTATTAGTTCGTTTTTCGTTCAATCTACTATTAGTACTATTTGAGTGTTCGTCAGTTAAGTGGACAGAGAAATGGTAGTACTAAGTACATACATTCTTTTACTCTTAAAATCTATATTGAAAATTAAAATTCAAATAATAGGAAAAGATTAACTTTCTACAAGACACATTATGGATGATTAGCGATTCTTATAAAACTCAACTCGGCGTGTTATCAAAAGGTGGAATTTGCACTACTTTTACCTACCTACATAGTTACAACATACCGTTACTTTCACTATAGGCAGGTACTTAATTAAGATTTTTTAAGTTTACTTATGTTCATTTTCACAACAGTCTAATAACGTACACTCAGCAAAACACTGAATAATATTAGTAAATTAATCCATATAACTGGTGTTAATAATGTAGAAGATGATGTACACCTTGAGATCTCACTAACGCAGGGTTCACGTAATCTAACCAGTACATCAGGCTGGTCAGCAAAGAGACCGTCTATCCCCGTTGCAAGGAAAACTCTCATTTCTCCCGCAGCATCTCCAATTTCGTAAGGTGCTTCACTGCTGCGGAATTCCGCTGGGAGAAAAGTGTTTTCCGATCTGAACGTCCAAGGGTGCACTTTTAGCCCTGCAGCGTGGGCGTAACCAACAAATGGCGTTGGACTCCCCAGAGTATTATTTGCAGTGCCCTGTATAATGTAAGCCTTCTCAGGACCGACAGCATAAGCGTACGTCGCTATTTCTCTTAGACCTTCCGGAGTAGCCATCGTCAAGTAGGTGACATGCGTTCCTAGCAAAACCTGATCGTACGGCCTTGATGCGCCCAGCAGTTGCAGCAATCGTAGGTCAGTCAAATTCTTCAGTTCTTTTAGGTTGCTAATTTCAAACGATTGAATGTAAATGGGAGCATCGCGGCCGACATACCCGTTTTTATGCAATAAGTCTACAAGAGGCTTTTCCATTGCTAATCCAAGTCTTTGAAAATGTGACGGATGTTTAATTTCAGGATAAATGCCAACCTCTCGACAGTGCATCGTGCTCATGCTTTTGGCTAAATCTATTATTTCCTTCATAGTAGGAACTTCGAAGGCGAGATCCATGCGAGTGTTTCCGGGCCTAGTGCCTGGGATGCGTTCAATGGCACGTAAGCTTTTGACTTCAGCTAAAGTGAAGTCTTCTGTGAACCAGCCGGTGATATTCACACCGTCGACTAATTGGTTTCGGTAGCGGTTAGCGAACTCTGGTCTAGTGGCAACGTCGGTTGTGAGGTCTAGTTGGTTATCGTGCCTGGCGATAATGTGCCCATCTTTCGTCATGACGACGTCAGGCTCAATGTAGTCGGCACCCATGCTGATTGCGAGGGCGTAGGCTCCCAGGGTATGCTCTGGAATGTACCCGCTGGCACCACGATGGGCGATCACAAGTGGACTGCAGGCGTCAGCTGACATTAAATCTTTCCCGTAAGCATTCCGCATGGTCATAATACAGATGCTTGTGAACAGCACCCATCCTGCCTTTTTTCTGCAAACTGTTAATGAAATATTAGAATGCTACCATCATCGTTCCGTGAATTCTCAGATGGGCTTCCACTATTCTAACCACTGAGCTACCGAGACCTAAAGGTTAGAGTTCAGTGGTTAGAGCAGTGGACCGTATTTCCAAAGGTCGTGGGTTCGAGTCCCATCTGAGAATTCACTTGTGGCCGAGTTGATTTTTTCCAATACTTTTTTATATAAAATTTTTCATAAGTATAAAAAAAGTATTGAAAAATGCAAGAATTCAAAAATCATAAAATTAGCAGGTACATTTTAGAGTGCGTTTTATGAATTTCAATACCAAATGCTACATTCAAATTATTTTTAAAACTTAATAACTTACCCATTCTCTGTGCTCTGTCTTCTTTATTCTTACAAAATGACTTTGTCAACAGGCAATAAAATTTTATTGGAGGATAAAGAGTTATTACCCTAGAATAAATGAAAAGATAAGTTTTTTATCGGGTGGTGTATTGGAGATATTTAGAATTTCTAACGACTGTTAAAAACTTGTCTTCCTCCATATCGCTCACATGGGACTCGATTCCGTAACCTTTGGGAGTCCGGCCCAATGTTGTTACCAATGAGCTGCCGCCGAGACACCGAGCTTGGGCTGGACTCCCGAATATATATATATATACTAGAGGCCGGGCGCGGTTTCACCCGCGTGGTTCCCGTTCCCGTGGGAATTTTGGGATCAAAGCTATCCTATCTCTTAAGTTGGACCAGACTGCTCACGGTGTGCCAATTTAATTTAAAATCGGTTAAGTAGTTTAGGAGTCCATCGCGGACAAACATCGTGACAGGAGATTTATATATATATATATGTCTCTGAGCGATATGAAGAAAAGTAATTTTTTTTCTAGACTTGATCAAAGCAACTGTATAATAACGAATCTAGCCTAAAACCTGCACATCTACGGCTACGGCAGACAGAACAAACACTACTTTATTGTTGTCGGAATCATACTACAGTACGGCGTCCTATACATATTTCACGTGGTGAATAACTTAAAAATTTTGTAATATTGTAAGGTTCACGGTAAAGTTAGAATCAGAAATAGAATTACTATCATTAAAGATTGCCTTAATCAGGTAAGATGGATAAAGAAAAACGGCATATTGTCAACGTAAAAATGTTGGTAACATTTTATAATATGACAAAAAGGAGATGTATAAAGCGGAAAACCACATGTTTATATGAAACCTCAAAATTCGAAAAATTATACAACTATGTTGTAGGTACCTAAATAAGTAACTTATTTTCTTAATGCAATCATGGGTTAACTTATTATTGAAAATTTAAGCATTTAGGTAGATTCCAGAACAATTTCCATTGCAAAAAACAAAAATATATGGACCTTGCCCTTTGAAAGATATTTCTGAAGATTGCATGGGTGGCGTTAATTTTTTTCTGTATTTCATTGTGCCTATCTAAGTAGGTAAATGTATGTTATCTAAGATAAGATTATGAATACATTTTATTTTGCTGTAAAAATGTTATCGCCTTGTACAACTGTTGTGCTCTCAGCTGTTCGTCACATACCAATGAAATGACAAACACGTACCTACTAATTATAAGGCCCACCCTTGGACGATAATTCGTCCAAGGGCCCACCTCAAGCCACACTAAATAGCGGAGTAAACTTTGTCTGTAATTTTTTTCTCAAAAACAACTACTTTTTGAAGAAGATATAAACGCGTGTCATTGTTTATGAAAATACAAAGAAAATTACACAGATGTGTTAGCAATAGCAACATCATTTTTCCCTACCGTTATCTGGTGAACATATTATTATTGTCAAGTTTAAATGTAGACTGTAAACAGTCGGACAATTTAAAAATCACAAAGGCTCCAAGGATCATCATGGTTGATTTAAATATCTAAAGAAACATCACTTAATTCATTTCCTACACATTTATATAAAAGGTTTTCCTAAAGTATGTTCCTCATTATGTTCAAAATTGTTAGAACGGTTATAATCGAAGACCCAAATTTTCATTACGCGACACAAAAAAATGATACAAAATAGAAAAATAATTAGTGCCTGGTACACCAAATCCACCCGTTTTTGCAATATAAAGCGTTTTATCGCAGTTTTATTAAAAACAATCACATCCCTCGGGTGCACTGCATGTTGCACCCCTATGTTGACACAGGGATTAGGCTAGGGCTGGCACACAGTAGAGAAAGTTAGTTTTTGAAAAACAGAAAAGCAAACTTATTTTTTTATAGTTATCATTCTTAGGAAAAACTTATTTTTTACCATGTTTGTTTATGCCGTTATTTTATTTTTTATAAATATTATGGAAAAATAACCGGCTATAATAAATTGGCTTTTTCGTGAGGGATTTTCAAGAATTGATTTGTGGTCTCTGGTGGTTACCCCCATATTCTAAATCGTTCCTCCAAAACTTTTTACACTCCACTCAACCTCGTCGTGGGTAAAAATGGTAGTGTGCGCTAAGCCTAACACGGAGTGGCTACGTACTCTTTGGCTCCTCCAGGTCCTTACGGAGTTATGACATAGAATACCGATTTCAAGGAGTATTTCGAAGAGGTTTTCAATGAGGTTTCGTTAAGTCGAGGACGAGTAAGTTTTGGAGGAACGACTTAGAATATGGGTGTTAGTCTCTGTGTGTTTCCTGTACGCAGAGAATGTCACACTCCGTTTTACGGCATATGCTCCGATTTGGTGTTAGTGTAGCCTTCTATATTTATGAAGACGACGACAGTGAGGGCAGGTTTATCATTTGAAATCATGGTGAAAGGAATAGTCAGCTAGTCTCTGCGTTACCAAGCTAGTTGTCCAACCCCTCTAGAATGAACACCGCTTTACATGCGAAACGATATAGCGCATCATGCTGTCTTGCTTACTTCGCTAAGATGTGAACGGGACAGTGACACGTTATCGAGTTATTAAGTAGATAAAAGCCGCTTATGCTAGGTCTACAGGGTGTGCCGGAGAAACGATGGCTGACTGTGGTCCTACCGCGTAAGTGTTGTCGACGTCGCTCGTCGACTTGTCGAATATGGGCGCGACTCTTCACACGCGAGCGCTGATGCTATAGCGCTGTCTCGGTCGCACACAGAGTCGAGTCTTAACTGACTATGGAAAAGGAATCTTATTATTAGGACGATAACGTTCAAATAGCGTTGTACGAAAACGCCGTGAAGTGAGAGTCAGAGTGAAGTTGACTTACGCGGTAGGTCTACTGGTTAACATCACTCGGGGAGTCTCATTCCAGGCACACCAAAAAACAAATGGCGGGGCGGCGCGGTCGTGTCACTCTTTTGCGCCAGAAGCAAAAGCAGTCCATACATCATCCTGTTGCACGCAATTTCTTCTGCCATGGCAACATGGTGCCTACTATGAGTCAAGCCGCTTCACCGAAAACAAAAACGACAGTTTTTTCAAGTTTTCTTCAAAAAAACTGAACCGATTTTGTTAAGGTTAATTTTTTACTTTTTCATTTTTGAAGTCGGTTTTTTTATTTAACATATTTCACAATTTGAAAAGACTAAGGTAGGTATAAGCAGCGCCATCTAGTGAACTTTATTGCCATCTTGCGGTTTTTACAACGTATTTTTGAGATTTCCTGAAAAATGCTGAACTGATTTCTAAATTTTAGAAAATGGGACCCACTCTTGGGATCAACACCTAATACCGTTTGAATCATTACAATCGGTCCAGCCGTATTCCAGTAATCGATGTACATAATAAAAAAATATATATACGCGACGATTAGATAGTACCTCCTTCTTTTTTTGGTTAAAACTCCACTGCTTGACAGGAGTTCCCCGATTGTATGTTCCAGAAAGGGGCAGTGGCAGGGGCGTGCATTGGTTTTCCAGCGAGGTAGGCACTATAGATTTTAACTAGTCGTAGTTGCGATTATCATTTTGAAAATAAGAGGTTAGCTTACTAATAATATAAATGCGAAAGTATGTCAGTTTGTTTGTTACTGTTTCACGCTAAAACTACTGAATGGATTTGGATGAAACTTGGCACAAAAATAGTAGATAGCCTGAATTAAAGCATAGGATACTTTTTATCCCGATATTCCCGCGGGAACGGGTGGAACAGCGGGCAGCCGCTAGTAATTATATAAATTCGCTTACCACTTTTTTGCCATATTCTTGAGGCTGTAAATAATGTTATGTGAACATGCTTCCTAGGTATAAATGGATAATTTTCATAGGCACCTGGCGGTCGAACGAATTTTTCACCACCACAGATATCTCAAAAATGTATGGATAATAAACATGACTCTTATCACTTAAACAATGTCATTTGAGCGATAGCTGTAGTGGCTTAGCCCGTTGTTAATTTTGTTTTATGTCACTTCACTCACATCACTCACGAATACCTGGTTTAATATACGAACAACTGTTGGAAAGGTTACGTACGTAATTTCTGTAAAAAAATCCAATCCTCAGCACAATCGGCACACTCTAATTTTTCAATTAAATTTTAATTGCATAATACTTATTTTATACACAAACACACACACCAACTCCTTTTTTCATAGCACTAATACTAAACACGAAAGGAAATTAACAAAACAAGTAAATATTAATGTAATTATCGAATTAACTCGTGCGGGCGTAATGTCAACAAACACACTAAAAACAAAAACATGGCCGGCACGGCAGCACTCTTGTTGCAAAACTTTTCTATCTCGTATTAAAAAGTGTGGTTGAATTGAAAATGTCAACAAACACTCTTATGGCAGCGCAATAATGTTGAAACTCGTTCAACAAAACTTGCAGAACGAGCTATGGGGCGAGCACGGAGCGAGTGAGAGATATGGGGTCGGGGGTCGTCGGTTTATCTCGCGACAGTTCATTCGGCCGGCTGGCCGCCGAGTAAGCGTGCTTACCTAACCCATTTCAATTGAGATGGTCATGTCTTAGGACGACGACGTTCACATTTTCGGTAAACATTATACGCGGTCGTATTACCCTTGACCTTGACTTTTTATAATTTATGTTGTATGAAACGCTCTTGCTTCGAATAGGCAATCCGGAGCCTGCCTACTGTAAGTATTTAGCGTTAGGAAAAATTACGACGTTGAGCAAGCTATGCGTTAGATGGCGCTGTTTTACATATTGGGTGAGGTGTTGAATAGACATTTTGTTATAGAATATCTGAACCATATTGAACTAAATTAACTTTATATTATTAAATTAGTGGCATGCTATTTAGGTTTTTAATGAGGTAGGCACTGCCTAATTGCCTATATGATATGCACGCCCCTGGGCAGTGGAATTCATATTCGGAATCTTCAATGTGCGTTTGTTTATTATGTTGCAAGTTTCGTAAATATAACTCAGCTGATTCTTAATTTTATTACATTACTTTCTTCGATTATTTAAATCATCTTTATTATGAAAGTTAGGAAATATATTATAAAATATAGTACAAAATTAATTGGCAGATATCTCTAGTCCAATGCTATTATGAAAACTGATAAGAATTACCTATGAAGTGGGTGTGTATGGGCAACGTTTAATTTTCCATATAATAGGTACTTTTATTACTACGTATTACAATATAAGTCAGATCATATATCACCTGTATCAACATAAATGAAACACGTTTATTACTGTACCAACATAATTGATGTATTATTAGCAATTACGTCTGTACCAAAATAAGTTGTTTAATTACGATTGCAGCCAGTGAAATGCTGGCTGATATCTACATTTTTACAATCTTATGATTCACTGTAGTACCTATTACAAAAACTAGTACCTCCGTTTGACTATTAAATTTTAACGCATGAAAATTGGATAAATTTTGATCATTTTTAGAAGAAAATACAGAGAATTAAAATTTGGATTATGTCGATGCTCATACTAAGGAATTACGTTTCCGGCCCGTAGACAAAGTAAGTAATATCGTTATGTACCGAAACGATAATTCAAATCGTTATTGTCTATATGCGCTAATTAACTTGCGATAAGACCAAGTGATTTAGCGCGGCTTATGCCAATCCGCGGTCCGCCAATCCCATACATTTGATTCTTTTCGAACTTCGTTATCGCTATATGATTTTTGAACTTTTGCATTTTTGGAATTCTATTTTTATACTTAGGATAAATTTTAAATAGATTTTTTTTTTAAAAAGTCAACTCGGCCACAAGTGAATTCTCAGATGGTAAAAATTCTCAGTTAAGTCTCGGTAGCTCAGTGGTGGAGCATTGGACCGGATTTCGTTATCGTTTTTTAAATATTACTTTAGCTGATTATCTTATTATTTATTTATGAATTTACTTGACTTTCTGCAGGATCAGCTTGTCGGAAGGGCCATATTTTAGGGGTACAAGTACTTCCGGCAGACTGCGCAATGGCAGACCTACTTTTTTTACATAATTAATTGGTTACCTGCTGCCAGCAAGTTTATTCAGGTACTAATTAGGTAAATTTTACACAAAAACGTGAAAAAGATATAGATTTTTTTCCATGACACAGCAGGATCGGCCCTGGCAGACCTGTTTTTTTGCGTTAGGTATTAGTACTTAATCAGTAGGTAATTTTCCAAATTAAATGTCATACTTTAAATTTAAATAATAAAAGTCATTCTTTTAATTTTGCCAACCCCGACTTAGCGTGAAGATCCCCGAACGCATCCCTAGGTGATTTCGTTTGTTTTTTCTAACCCTCCGGCGAGCGCGTCTGTTCTAATCTCACAGATCGAATTAATAAAGTGACTCGTTTATCATTATCGTGAGCTGTGAATCCGAAATCAGACGTTGATTTCGCTAGGGTGAATGTCTAAATCCAAATTTACAGTCGTATTAAGAAGTTTATTATTTTTCAAAGGGATTTTAGGATTAGATTACTTTGTGTGGGATTTAAACGTAGTTACTTTGCCAATAAGTTTTTGCAGGTTAGGAATTTTTTTGCCCAGCTTTGAAAGAATTAATTACCTACATATAAATTTTCTTACTTAATTGCGTACCCACAATAATTAAAAATAAGTTATTGCTCTATATCACACAATTTTAAGGCTTATTATATATATCGTCCAGCCCAGCCCCTTACTCAAACTTTTCTTTTACTTAAGATTATGTTTAACTGAGCAATGTTTTTGTATTAAGTTATGGCCAAGTAGAAACCGTCAGTATTTTTTTCACATCTTAATTCGTAATTTGTTATCAGGACACCGGTGGCCAGAGAAAAATGAAACATCTATGTGTCTCATAACCCGGGGTCTGAGTGGATAGTGTGAATGAAGCAGGTCCAGCAACACCGGCACAGCAAGTTTCTAACCAAAATCTGCAAGAATAGAAAAAAAAAACTGTTAAGTACTTACCTATTTTATCACAGAAGAAGAAGCTGGTTTCTTCTTCTACTAACGAATCCTAAGTTTCCTAAGTTTGAAGTAACGACCACTTTGAACCTTACAAGGTACATACACAAGGTACATACTTAGGTACTATCAAAATAAGGATTAAATTATGGGGCCACGCTCAGGGCTTAAAGTGGCCACAAACGGGGCTTAGGGTGTCTACAACCGGTAGGCTGATTGTCTAACGAAAACTCGGTTCAGTCTCAGTCTTGGCTGTCATACTGTACAGTATGAAAACGTGTCTGTAATGACAGCGCGAAACTGGTTGCTAGGCGATTTTTTGTGAGGTAATCAGCCTGGGGGTCATCTACTTTACTTAGAGAGCCCTTCGAAACATGTCTATTATTGATATTCCCACGATCCATTTGTGGGCAAACGATGTAGCCTCAGGGATTGTATTATATCTCCCCAGGGTACCGCACGGGGTTGTCCTAACATTGTTACAATTACAACCGCACTGCTGGGACACTCCACTTAGGCCACCCCTTTACAAAACAAACGTGTAATCAAATCAGATATGTTTAATTACAATTGTCCTTGCAAAGATGTAATTAGTCAGAGATTTGCACTTAACTCGAAAAATAGATCATAATGATATTGTGTCATGATATTAATTATAAATTTTAGTAGTAAAATACTAGAAATCGGTGGGTCAGATCCCTGTGAATAACTGTAAATAACTTGTGAGTCGATTTGACTTTGTCTAGTATTTAGGTTCCCTCTATCTGGCAGAATTTCGATGCATCGAAACTTATTTGGCATAACACATTTGGCAGAATCTTTCTTAAACGAATATTTTTTAGGCATTAAAATTATTTAGCATGATTGTTGATAGGCAAATTTTTTTTTATATGTCCGAGTTTACAATGGCATACTGTTAAAATAGAACAATTTCATTTGGCATAATTACCTTTAGCATTTTTTTATTTCGCAAAATTTTGTTCTGCATATTTTTTATTTAGTACCACGATTATTTGGTAGAATTTCACTAGGTTTCTAATGTAAAGTTGTAACAACTTTTTATTTAAAACATTATATAATTTCTTTTTATATAGGTACTATAAATAATATATAAATATAACTTTTTAATTTTGCATTTTACAATGCTATTTGATGTTATAAATATTAAACAAGAAAATATAGGTACTAGAAAAAAGCAACTTGTCTCATGTTTAATATTTATCACATTATATAAATATATCAAATCCTGCAATGTTGTGCTATACTAGCCAGTGACAGAACCGAATCGCTGTAAAACCAACTACACGCAGTCTTGTATGCCCTACCCCTGAAGTGTAATTTAAGCCCGCGCAGGCGCGGAAGGGCGAGGCGACCGAACTTTCGCCGTCGCGGCTGAGGCTGGCCGGCGAAAGCCAGCCAGCAAGCCGAAGCTGCGATGGTGAGTGAAAACCATCAGCGACGACCGCCGGAGCCCCGCAGTACCGGAGCCTTGACAGAAGTCATGCTTGCTGCTTGCATGCCTGCTTGCTGCATGCCTGCTTGCATGCTTGCTTGCTTGCTGCATGCTTGTATGCTTGCTGATTGCTACTAGCCTGCATGCTAACTGTATGCTTGCCAATTATTTCAATTATTGAACCAGATGCATGCAGATGCAAGCATGCTTGCTTGCTACTTGTATCGAGTTTTGAACTCGATGCAAGTAGCAAGCAAGCATGCTTGGCAGCATATCCATAATAATAAAAAGCAGAGTCATCATTTGGCAGAATGTTATTTTTACATTATAATTACTATAGCCATTAAATAATAATGAAAATCCTGTGAACATTCTGCCTAATGATGATCCTGCTTTTTGATTATTATGGATTTGGAAATTCTGCTTAATGATAATTCTGCCTTACAAAATTATGCGTTTTAATGTATACCTAACAAATGAGTGTATGCCAAACAACTTTCAGCGAAATGTATTTTATGCCAACCGTTAGAATAGAATAGAATCATTTATTTTGCTAGAATGTGGGTACAGGCATGGTCTTAAATAAACAGGTTTGAACAACACACACTCATCCAAATAACGGACATGCAAAAGTACCTACTTATATTATAAAGTGTCTAATTATATTTAATTTATTTAATTACATTGGAATAACACATGCAATAGTCAATTTTCGAAGTGGAAATAGTGAATGTCGTGTATTGTCTAGTTAGTTTACACGTTATATATTATATTAATTTAAGCAAAGATAGGTCAAATTAATGTATTAGTTACCATATTAATTTTCAATTTTAATTTAATACAATGTCAACACTAATAATGAAGTCAATAAATATCAATGTTTTTTGTCTAAATATTCATTAACTGTATAAAACACCTCTGGATAAGCCATTTCTTATGCAGAATGTTATGCAGAATAAAATAAAATTATGACTTAAAAAGTTCTGCCAAAATGGACAGACCACTAGTATTTTTGTATTAAAAAATATCGTAAAAGGTGTAATTGAAAATGCAAATAAAAAAAATCATAATTTGTATTATTTTATAAAATCGCAAAAGTTTAAGTAAGAGGAGTGGTTCGCAACAGTTAATCCTGATGAACCTACTGTCCTCCGTAAGTACAATAAGTTTCAACGTGATGTCAACATTGAAAAACAAGAACTACCCAAGAAACAACAGACATATTTTCGCAAAACAACCACAAATTCATTAAATCGTCGCCATTAAAAAATATACAGGAATGTTTTAAGACGCCACTTTACCTGACAGATATATTACCAACCAGAAGTGATACGGTTAAGTGGTTAATAAGCGGGTAGGCAAACCATGGGCGGGGTCGCCCCACCCATGGTCCCTTTTTGTTTGACAAGACAACTTGAAAAAGATGGGCACTAGAAAAAACGAAGATTTTTCAATCGGACATTTATGAGCGTAAATCATGCTTTTGTTTAAACTAGCCATTTTATAAGTATGTTTTTTCATTTTGAGCTTTTTCATTGATTACAATAATAATAAGCCCGCTTAAATTGAGAGTCATCAGCGGATTTTGATTACAAGTACTTATAGAGAGATTTTTTAAAATTTTTGAACTCTAATCCAACAAAACAAAATAGGCGACGCTTATACATATCTGCGTAATTTTCTTCGTAAGTGGTTATTTTCACAATGACACGTATCTACAATTTTACATACTTTATTTTGAAAACGTAGAGAACCTTCATAGGTTCTTTACGTTGGTTGTTGTTGGAACTTAGAACAAAACGATACAAATAAAAAATCTTTAGCAGGCCAAATACTTAGCTTTCGCATCAAAAAGACCATATCTTTTTACCTCTGACTGCATGAACACAACAATGCTGAAAACATTATTGTTATGGCGTCGGAGTTAGATAACATTGTGGTAGCTAGCCAGGCGGACTTACAACAAGTCCTACCACCAACCAAAAATAGAAAAGTTTTGTTAGGGTCTTTAAGATATTAATTATCCAAAAGATATCACTTGTTATTTTCTTAAAGGTCAGTAAGTCAGAAAGTAACATAATGAAACTATAGACAAATTACATTTACAATACGCATAAAATTTATTCAGTTGCACAATTCTAAGTCTTATTATGCCAAAGGTTGCAGCCTTATTAATTCGAAGCGATATAATCACTGGACGAACCTCCGAGCAAGTTTATCGTAGTACAATGAAATTGGACAATCCACAGTTTATATCAGACATCGACAATCGACCGATCGACACGGCAACAATAAGAGGTATTGACGAAATCCTATAAACAGAAAAAGAATGTTTCTGTACGGTCCAAGGCGTTAGGGAAAAGCGATTGAGAACAATAACTTTATCGCAATTCCGTAATACTGATATTTTATTTTCAAAAGTATTGTTGATTAAAAGTTTTTAGTCCGAAATTACTGCATTCGTACTTACTTATTGAACAATTCCTCATCGGAGTATTCATATAAGTCCATCCAGCTGGTCTACCCATAAAGAAGGCCACTTTTTTTCTTCAGCTATTTTTATTCCTTAAATTAGCAGAAGATTAGAAAGAAATTAATCATATTTTTCTGTAAATTCAGTGCTTACTAACTTTTCAAAAGCAGTTGGAATTTTGTTCGGGTAAATAAATACCGTTCCTACAGTTTAGTTCAGCTCGAAAGGCTTTTGGATCATTAGCAAAGGATATACTTACATTGCCGTGTGGTGACGGCCTAAGAATACAAATGTCACCACTCCCTTACATGCCTGGGATGTCGTAAGAGTCGACTAAGAGGCTCGACGCATTGAACACCTGTGCGAGGGAAAGAAAACTTGAAACAAACCCTCTACCAACCCGTCTGGCAAGCGTGGTAGCAGTAGGCTAATAGCCTCCTATGACCGCCACAATAGGCGTGAGCTAGGAGAGGCCTATGTCCAGCAGTGGATGTCCACAGGCTGATGATGTATGATGATGATACTTACATATAGGTACGCACACGAATCATTAGGTTGGATCTTCGAAAACAAATGACAATTAATGTATTTTGGAAAGATTGTGATAAATATTAAACAAGAAAATATACTAGAAAAAAGCAACTAGTCTCATGTCGCCCTGACGGGATTCGAACCCGCATCCTTGGGAGTCCGGCCCAATGCACTACCGATTATGCTACAGAGACCTATGAGGACACGTCGAATTTTTAAAAAGTTATAATTATAACTTTTTAATTTTGCATTTTACAATCCTATTTTTATGTGATAAATATTAAACAAGAAAATACACTACATTACAAATAAATACAGTGCATTGGGCCGGACTCCCAAAGATGCGGGTTCGAATCCCGCCTATACATGCAAGCAGCGGCCGGTAAAAGTTGTATGAAAATCCATATCTGTCGTGTAATTTAAAAATGGATCAATTTTTTACTCCGATAGGTATATGGCAACCAAGGAGGTAACTTACCAAAGGTTTTATTTAAATTCCGAACTGGCTTGCAAATAGAAAGCTGTGTTAAAAAAAAACAAATGAATGAACACTTTAATTTAACGCGCGAAAAAATATTGTTGTTCGTTGTTTGTCTGATTTCAAAAATAGTTTTAGTTTCCGCGCATTATTTGAAAAAAGTACTATCAAGCAACTCGGCAAAACTCGGCTTCGCCTCGGCCCACATTTACACGTTCGTCCATCAATGCCTTTTTTACTGGCCGCTACAGTAATGTACTATAACATAAGTAAGTATGCGAAAATATACAAAAAAGAGGTCTACTATTTACTTGTTATTTATTCCGAATTTAAATCCTCTAACTTGCATGACACAGACTAGCGGCACATCGAACATACCAATGGACCAAATTAAAATTACATCTAATAGCATTATAACCGTGAATTATTAATTTGAGCTCCATTGTCCAAGTTGTGGCGATGAAGAACGATTGAGAGTCGCCTTTTCACTATTAGCGACAAGTCTAGTTAGGGTTGTCACTCTAACAGTTATTGGAGTACCGTTGAATTAATTTATGGATACGCAGGCTGATTATCTAACTAAAAATCACCTAGCAACCAGTTATCGTCGCTGTTAAACTGTATGAAAGTATAACAGGCAAAACTGGTTGCTAGGTGATTTTAGTTAGATAAACAGCCTGATGCCGGTATATATACCGAACTGCCTTGCATCTAGCCACATAAGTGCGTGGGCGTAGCGTAAGCGGCGTTATTCAATATAGACTGAAGTTGGACCTACTTAAGTTAGTGCTCTGACTCAATATAAACACGACATAGGGCCAGGTTAGACTTTACAGTTTGACCTAGAAGCGCTAGCAGCGGTTTCGCAGTGCAAAACCAAGCAAATGAAACTCAACTTTTAGATAATTACTCTGTGGTAGTTGTATTGTAGAGAAACAGTAAACACATTTTTCTTCTTGTTTTTATTACGAAAAACGGGATTTTTAACATGTTTGTATTGCTAACGAGTCTCCGATATTTTATTGTAGTTGCAAGCAACTGCGCTTAATAACAAAGATAGTTACCATGAAAGTGTTACATTTTTATTCATCAACTAGCGGCCGCTCGCAGTTTCACCAGCTTGGTTTCCGTTCCCGTGGGAATATCGGGATAAAAAGTATCCTATGTTCATAACCAGGATATCTTCTATTGTGTACCAAATCCAAATAAATCTATATAGAGCCTATTCAATGCAAACAAACAATAAAATTTTTCCTCTTTATAATATTAGTATAGATTTCCGATTTTCAAGTAGACTGCAGAAAAATGTATATTTTCACATAGGTACTTAAATATAAATTATGCTTTAGATTTTGACAACCCTACAGTTTGTATGCGCTAATGAGCTTCAACGCAAAGGCAAATTTTCTATTGTAATTGAAAAATACGGAACGAATCTTAAAATAAACCAATAGGTACTTTTTTCTACATGTTTAGAGATACAGCGATTATACCTATAGATAGAGATAAAAATGTTCATGTTATTCATGGTGTTTTGTCTTCCTCTTTTTCTCTTACAGCAAGTAGCATTTGTGACCTAACTGATTGACTAGCAAAAAACTCTGGCTTTAAGTCTGCCATTATTATGTTTTTTATCACATAAAGTTAATTATACATTATTGCTTCAGAATGTCCAGAAAATATAATTCATTTTAAAAAATTTAAAGAACATTAATATAAAACTAAACGATCGAGGCGAACTAAAAAAACAAAAAGCTGAGGCACTTCATTATCTTTGACAATCAGCTATCAATCATGTAAAGCTCGCAAAACAATAATCACATTATCATTCTCCCATAATAACAAATGTAGCCCCCAAATGCATAAAGAACCCGCTTTGTAACTTTTTTTCCAAATAAAGAAATTTTCGAGAAATATCGTTGTGGTGCTGCCCCGCTCGAAATCGAACAATGTAAACTTATGAACGAACGTATTATTTATTGAAAATAAGAAAAAGTTGAATGCGAAACTGCTTGACATATTGTTAAAGGTTCTTATAAAATTATTTGCTATCACGCCATGCTTTGCGAGAGGAATCCTGGCCAGCCTGCTACGGCAAACGCGTGTTCGTACTCAGTATTGATCAATGTTCTTGTCACAATAATTTTAAGTATGTACCCAATTTTGTTTTCTTATTAAATGGCATAAGATTTAAAACAGTTCTGAAGTATCGTTGTTACAACATACTTCACATAGAGAGGAAGATTTAAGTTTCTTTCTATAAAATTTCTTATGAAGCTTAGGAAGTGAAGGTTCCGGGAGTTTAAGCTAATATTTTTTTTTATTTTTTATATAACCTTAATAAGTACCTACGTCGAAAATTGTAACCGTTTGGTAATTAAATATAAATAAAAAGGTATTATATGATTTTAAAGGAGTATATAGCCAGTAAAATGACCGCTTATTCATAAGAATACTTTATATCCGGATAAGTCAATACGATATTATTAAACATAATTTTTTATTTTTATTTTACGCATCATTTTGCATAGAAGGCACACTCAACAGCACATCAAGCTTTACATGGTGCAATACAATCTAGAGTGCGCCCTTCTTACGAAATACTTATGAGTGGATTACGTAGAGTGCTGATTAGCTTGATGTCTATAAAACCTGAATGTTGTTTCGTGGTGAATTATTAAAAGTCCCATTAAATTCGTGTCTTGTAGAGCAATTACGTGGCGTATAAACGGGGCTCGATTGAAAACCCAGTGTCAGGTTGACAGACGTCGGCCGGCCAGTGTCTAAGCATAAGTAATGGTTATCTTCTCATTATAATAATATGGAGTCCATTTCCAGGACGTTATTAATAATACTTTGAATGGATTTTTCGAATTCCCAAATGTCATCCAGCTTATTAACCGGCTTCATTTTTTGTTCAAGTTTTATTTGTTTTGGACGAGCGTTTTGGTTTTGGCGCGGTCATCTCGATCTTTCGTTTTTTGTCTTGCGCCACGCAATCCCGGCAGATGAAATATTGTTTGAAGTTAATTAGTTGCCGGGTTGGGTACCTTTTTCTATGAAACCTTTACATTGTTTTGTGTGTTTAAGTGTAATATCTCCATTCGTAACTACAAATATTATAAATCATCTCAAAGAAATTGTTAATTGTTTTCTCCATCGATTGAGTAGAGAAAAACAGTTCAATTGAAATATTGCCCATCTCGAGATCAGTCACGAATAAATTATATGAAGATAATTATGAACGGTTGGTAGCGTAATTAAGAATCGTATTTGCTAACTACATATGAGATATTATAAGTGCTTTTTCATACTTAAACATAAGTAACAGCCACTACTGAGGTAGCTCCCATCCCGATACTTACGTACGGCCGCGTTAGCGCGCGCCGCGCCGAACCGATACCTAATTAAAAATGCTGATTGAAACTAAAACTCATGATTTAAATATGAACAATTTATCAATTGGCCCGTACGTCAAACATCATCTGCAAAAAGATGCCACTAAATGAATAAATTTAGATTCCAAAGCTCATGATCGATAGACTCGTAGATCCGATCTATAGATCATATCGGGCTCGAAAATGGAATGCGTGAGTAAGACAAAATATAATTAATGATGGTCCTTCGAAATTCGAATCGGTTTGGTGTAGACATGTTGGCGTCGACGCAATAAACAAAAGGCAAAAAGTTTTCTTTCGCCCACTTTTTTTTATTTTCATGTAAAACGTTAGTGGATGCATTCGATTAATCATTCGTGGGTGTATTGTTGCAACTGGCTCGGGGTTGTCGGCCTAGAAGGCTATTGTTGCTGGACCTCTAGTTTTGATCCTGCAAAAAAACCTCTACGCCACCTGTGCCAAGTAACGGTTCGTATTCGACTCTATTCAGAGCGACTAAATATAAAATAGATTAGGACCTATTTTATTTCGAAATTAACTCCGCACAATGCGATCCTCAAACGCCGATCAAAAAATAATTTGAAATATTGATCTCAACAGATTCTTTACACTCACCGGCAGACTATTGACTGCTATAAATATTTTTTATTTCTAGTGTTATGATGAGCATGATCTATTTAAAGTTATGTTAAGTTATGCTTATATTATTTAATGATATTGATAGTACATGTATCTATTTATATTATTTTGGTGATTGTTGAAGGTATTTCGAGATTCGGAAGATTAACTATTCTTAGTTTCTTT